>CM062816.1:1009345492-1010545492 GCA_031772625.1 Pinus tabuliformis
GGAGAGAGAGAGAGAGAGAGAGAGAGAGAGAGAGAGAGGGAGGGAGAGAGAGAGGGAGAGGGGGGGAGAGAGAGGGGGAGAGAGGGGGGAGAGAGAGGGAGAGAGGGGGGGAGAGAGGGAGAGAGGGAGAGAGAGATAGAGAGGGAGGGAGGGAGAGAGAGAGGGAGACAAAGAGGGAGGGAGAGAGAGGGAGAGAGAAAGAGGGAGAGAGAGAGGGAGGGGGAGAGAGAAGGGGGGGAGAGAGGGAGAGAGAGAGACAAAGAGAGAGAGAGAGAGAGAGAGAGAGAGAGAGAGAGAGAGAGAGAGAGAGAGAGAGAGAGAGGGGAGGGATTGTTCCAAAATGGATCCAGTTTTGCCTCCAGATCAAAGTCTTCAAATGCAAATGAAAGTAGGATCAAGTCGAAGTGCTCGTCAATATGATTCCAATGGTGCAAACTGCGTGTAAATCCGAGTCCGGTTGAAGAAGTTAAAGCCAGTCAACGTTTTTGGAAAATTAGGGCAAAAAGTCAAAATGTCTGTAGTGACCAATCTAGGGTTCTAGATTAGACTAAATTTAATGTCAACCAAGGTAGGTAAACTTAGAGGCACATGTCTAAAGTTTATAGACCTAAAAGGATCTAATCTGTCTAAATAAGTGTCTATTGTGACAGGCTACAACACTCTTTTACAAGAGATTGAAATATGTTTCCTTTCACAATTTAAACACTTATATCATCTAATTTAATTAACTGTTCAAAAAAACAGAGTGTTACTAGTCTGAGTTCTCAATCCTCTTACAAGGATATAATTCACAAAAACTCTTTCAAGATAGCACACTAAGCATATTAAAATCAAATTCATGAAAACAGAGTTCATAGAAATATTTTGAAATTCAATGTTCAATTAAACCTTTTACAAGGTCTTATTCAATAATTTTGCAATTGAATTTTCAAGCTACCACCATGAATCATACAATAAAAATCACAAGAACTTCTAATTGAATTGATAAACTCACAAGCGATGAGATGAAATAAAACGCTATTCAGATCTGAAGACTAAATTCTATGAAACAGAAGAGAAAGTGTACCAATCTTCACGTAGGGCCCTTCCACGCTTTGATGGCACACTTAGAAAAAACTTCAGGTGGTAAGAACGTTAACTCATAAACACCATAATTGATGAAATTCTGCCTCTGATTAAGTTCTGTGAGTAGATTACATTAAAACAGAGTTCTGGAATATGCTTCAGTCTTAAGTCTGTTCTCCTCTTTTGTCTTTACTAGCATTCCTCTTTTTATTAAAATTTACAACCCAAAAAGGCTATTTTCGTTCTTCCTAATCCTAATTGATTTCTATAACTTTAGATTTTTCTGCTTTTACAACCAAAAAGGCTATTTTCTAATCCTAACTGATTTCTAAAACAAATCGAAATCAGTTTAGGTAACTTCAGATTTTTCTGCTTTTACAACCAAAAAGGCTGGGTTTGACCAGCATTGACCATGTATTCAGGAGCTCCAAATTCGATGCTAAATAGATTTTCCACCATGTATGTAAATCCTAGATCACATCCTTATCTTCTGCTTCAATTTTCCTTCCATGCCACATGTCACAACATAAACCAATTACAGGAAGTCATTACATCCCATAATTTTGTTGAAAAATTCCAATTTTTAACATAAAAATCCATAAATTAAATTTAATGTAAAATAACAATTATAATGCTTCATTAATCAATTTCAATGGACTATGAGGAGTTTATGGAAGAAAATGATAGATAAATGATGGATTTTTAGAAGAAAAGAATAGCAATAAAATAGTACCAACATCTCCCCCAAACTCAATGATTTAGCATGTCCTCATGCTAATCCTGATGTGTTCCCTTTATATTCTGTTTCTGCTTGTGCCTCTGCTGCTTGTAGCAATACATCTACATTCTTCTGAACTCGGGACTCATGTTTCATATTCTTATATTTTTCTTTGAGAACTTTTTTCTGAGTGTACCATTTTGTCGCCCATTTGCATATTTCAGTTTGATCAGTTTCAAGTTTGTTGACTTTGTTCTTCAGTTCCTCATTTTCTTGCTGAATCTTCTTGCTCTGAGCTCTCAACATTTCATTTTACTTCTTTATGACCTTCTCTAGCATGTTTTCTTCCATCAATTCCTCTTTTAGCTCTTTAATATGTTTCTCTAACCTTCTCTGTTTCTTGTTTGTAGGTGCTGGCTCGTTCCTTTCTTCCTTGTTACTCTTAGTTTCCATTTTTGCTTCCTGTTCTAGCTGTGAATAAGCACTGCTTTCAATTTCCATTGGTGCATCTACATTTGGCTCTGGTTGATCATCTTGTGTCTGATTCCTTTTTATTCTCCTTGATCTTCTCTTATAAGTAGTGATGTTTTTATCTTTTTCAATTTTCTTGGCAGTTTCTTGCGTCATCCTTCTTGTCGTTACACTACTTTTGGGTTGAGGAACATCGCTTGACTTAAGCTTAGGGATTTCCTCATCAATATCAATCATAAACTCTGTGCTTTCTTGCTTTTCCTGTTCATCTTCTTTAATTTTGATTTGATTGTCAATTAGAAATTCTTTCCATGTTTTTCATCTCCTCTGCAACTCAAATTCAATTAGAATTTTGATCAAACCAAAATGATACAAACTCCTATCTTCATTACCTTTTTGTTTCTAAATGGTCTTTGACATTTTAGTCAAGCTTTGTAAGAGGAAGTAGGGCAAACTAATATTGCATTGACCTTTTAAGTGCAACAAAATTTTTATGTGATATAGGTATACTATACTGTAACGTCCTTCACATGTAACAAATTTTTGAATAATGTATACCATCTCGTCCCATGGGTGAATTAGCCAACTTCTGGGAACACCCTTTTTCCAATTGACAGAGGAAACCCTTGACCTACACATAAACTAAGTCCATGATTTTTCTCTAAATTGCTTGGTTTTGAAATATTTTTCCCCTTCTGGACTGATTTCCAATGTTTGTGCTATGGTATCCTTTGAAATTCTAAAATAGAAATTTCCTATTAAAGCTTTCTCTCCATTGAAGGAAAATGCAAATTGCTTCGTAACCTCTTCTTGTCTTTTCTTTGCTTTCATAGTGTCAATTTGATTTCCTAAGGTACTTAATAGATTTTTTTTGAATTCTTCTAACAAGTTTCCTATTTCAGCCCTTGTGACACTTGCTGAAGCAGATTTTGTGGCTTTGGATGATATAGCTCGTTTTCCATTTCTGGCTTTGCTCCTAGAATAATTTTCACATAAATCAGCAATTTCTTCGAAAGGTAAAGTGGAAATATCACCTTTTCCCATCAAATTAAGATCATCTAAGTATTCCTCTCGAATGCCCTTCAAAAAATATTGTTCGAATCAGATCAAGAGACATGGTTCTGTGTTTTGATTTTTGTAAATTGTAAACAAATCGTTCCAAATACTCCTCTAAACTTTCATCCTCTTGTTGATTCATTCTAAAGATATCATCTTTATAATCTTTTGATCTAAAATAAGGTTGGTATTTCCTTAGGAATATTTTTCTCATGCCATCCGAATCAGTTATTGCATGTTCACCAAGTCCCATGAACCATCTTAATGCCGATGCTTTTAATGTTGTTGGGAAGAGTCTAAGCCTATGGGCATCATCTGTGTAACCATATGTTCGACATACTATGTCAAATTCAAACAAGAATGAATATGGATCTTCTGAAGCCATGCCATAAAAGTTTGGTAACACAGATGGAGGTACGTTTTTCATTTTTATTTCCTCATCATAATTTTCTCCTGGTTCTTGAATAGGAAATTTAAAGGTTGACTCTTCCTCCTCTCTTCAATCTTGATTTTGTGGTCCTCTTGTTGATCCTCCTCCTTCCTCAGCCATTTTGATAGGTTCCTCTGTTCATTTAATTTCTTGTTCAGTGTCACTTGTTTTAAAGAGAAGTTGTTCTAGTGATTTTTCTCCTTCTTGAGATTTTTCAAAGTCTGTAGGTTCAAGGAGAGATTGTTTAGTTATTTTGCTACTTTCTCTTTTTATAGAGAATTCAGGGAGATTTTTCTTCTGTAATTCGTGTGCCAATAGAATTTGTCTCTCAATGAGTGTGAGTCTTTGCCCTGATTTCTATTTAACCTCTAATTTTTGTATGGTGACTTTCTCAGCTGGTGTTGTGTGTTCAATTTTTCCTAAAGGGTCTGCTCCTAGTGGTGGATTAGTTTTTGGATGGGGGGTTTTTATGAATCTACCTTTATCATCTCTAGATCTAGACATAAGTAAACATGACTTCTAAAATGATCAATTAAAATTAAATCTATGTTTTTGTTTATGTTTTTTTAGAAATCCTCTAGTTGCGCCTCCCCGGCAACGGCGCCAAAATGTAGTGACCAATCTAGGGTTCTAGATTAGACTAAATTTAATGTCAACCAAGGTAGGTAAACTTAGAGGCACATGCCTAAAGTTTATAGACCTAAAAGGATCTAATCTGTCTAAATAAGTGTCTATTGTGACAGGCTACAACACTCTTTTACAAGAGATTGAAATATGTTTCCTTTCACAATTTAAACACTTATATCATCTAATTTAATTAACTGTTCAAAAAAACAGAGTGTTACTAGTCTGAGTTCTCAATCCTCTTACAAGGATATAATTCACAAAAAATCTTTCAAGATAACACACTAAGCATATTAAAAATCAAATTCATGAAAACAGAGTTCATAGAAATATTTTGAAATTCAATGTTCAATTAAACCTTTTACAAGGTCTTATTCAATAATTTTGCAATTGAATTTTCAAGCTACCACCATGAATCATACAATAACAATCGCAAGAACTTCTAATTGAATTGATAAACTCACAAGCGATGAGATGAAATAAAACACTATTCAGATCTGAAGACTAAATTCTATGAAACAGAAGAGAAAGTGTACCAATCTTCATGTAGGGCCCTTCCACGCTTTGATGGCACACTTAGAAAAACTTCAGGTGATAAGAACGTTAACTCATAAACACCATAATTGATGAAATTCTGCCTTTGATTAAGTTCTGCGATTAGATTACATTAAAATAGAGTTCTGGAATACACTTCAGTCTTTAGTCTGTTCTCCTCTTTTGTCCTTACTAGCATTCCTCTTTTTTATTAAAATTTAAAACCCAAAAAGGCTATTTTCGTTCTTCCTAATCCTAACTGATTTATACAACTTCAGATTTTTCTGCTTTTACAACCAAAAAGGCTATTTTCTAATCCTAACTAATTTCTAAAACAAATCAAAATCAGTTTAGGTAACTTCAGATTTTTTTGCTTTTACAACCAAAATGGTTTGGTTTGACCAGCATTGACCATGTATTCAGGAGCTCCAAATTCGATGCTAAATAGATTTTCCACCATGTATGTACATCCTAAATCACTTCCTTATCTTCTGCTTCGATTTTCCTGCCATGCCACATGTCACAACATAAACCAATTACAGGAAGTCATTACATCCCGTAATTTTGTTGAAAAATTTCAATTTTTAACATAAAAATCCATAAATTAAATTTAATGTAAAATAACAATTATAATGCTTCATTAATCAATTTCAATGGACTATGAGGAGTTTATGGAAGAAAATGATAGATAAATGATGGATTTTTAGAAGAAAAGAATAGCAATAAAATAGTACCAACAATGTCAAAGGCCAATAGTCAACGGTCAATGGTCAACGGTCAACAGGGTGATGTTAGCAGGACACGTGTTGTCCCGAGAATACACCACTTGTCCTAGATGATGTCAGCAAAGGAGGTGACATGTCGCAGTGTTATTGGTTGATATGGGCCAATCCGGTGCTGACACATGGCAACCCAGATTTTCCCCAATGTGGCCTTATTTCCAAAATTTTGGGGATCAAGGAGGATCGAACCCTTGACCTTCCGGAATGGCTAAGTCTTCGTCGGAACTAGCTCACCGGATGAGCTACCACAAGTCTTGTTAACAAAATGGATGACATTGTATTTATTGTGAAGTGGGAACATGGGCGAAAAAAGGCCGGACAGTCGGGGTCAACCCCACGACCACCAGACCTTTGGATAGGTTAATTATATAATAGTCCACCGAACATATCATATTATCCCACATTCATCACAAGACATAGCCATACATGGTATATTTTAATGTATAAACCAAAAGAGCCAACACATATCACCATCGAAATACATTGCATATACATTGTAACAACATAACCAACAACGGAAGGTTGGGCAGGGGTTTCAAACATTCGACCCACCTAAACCATATATATGCAACTACTTCAATGTTGTCCGATAACCAATATTCCAAGGGTGGGGCTTGGTAAACCAAGCGCCCATAATTTTATTTAAAATTTATGTAGGTTACAAACATCCAAACCACCAGCATGCAGAATGAGGTGGTTTTGTGCAGGCATAGGCGGTTTTGTGCAAATAGAGGTAGTTTTACAGAAGGCAGAGGTGGTTTTGCTCATTCCAGGGGGTCTAGAGGTCACAGTGGCCAAATATGGGCAAGTTTATACTCGTTTGACTCAAAATTTCAAGCTGAACGCAATGGTGAGGTCCATTTTCTCATTTGAGTCTCTGTTTTTGATCTCATACCTATAGCAACATTTTGAAGAAAAAATCAAGTGGTCAACACTAGAAGCTAAAGGACCATGAGACGTAGCCAGGAAATCTAGTGAACTCCTTTATTAAATTTTGTTGTGTTAATTTGATTGAATGTGTCTTTAATTTCTTATGTGTTTATGTTATTTGCAACCTTTTCGATCCATTGCACTAAGTAACATAAGAAACTTCACATAAATTCTATAATACCTTTTTCATTAATAGATCAAGTGGTATCAGAGCTCAAGGTTTTAAAGGTCTGACAAGATTATGTGAAGATTTGAATGCTTACTAGGTTGAGGCTCGGACAAGGTGAAGGTGAACTTGTTGAGGCAAATCCAGAGATTGGAAGGGTCTTTCCGCAAAGAAGGATGGTGGATGAAACCCCACTTGGGTCAGAATCTCCATTTCTGGATAGTTTCATGATGATACGTGCAATGGTGGAAGAGATGTATCGCGAGTTTAAGAAGAACAAAGATGAAGGCACTTTATCACCTAAAGATCAAGAAGATAAGGGAAAGGGATAAATGCTTCCTCCACCATCTCCTCCATCATCACCATCATCGTCATCATCATCCTCTTCTTCTCATAAATCTAGTTCTTCTAAGAAGAAAAAGAAGAAATCCTCTTTGATCAAATTAGATGTAAAATTTGATTTGCCAATTTATGATGGAGAATTTAATGTTGAAAAGCTAGATAATTGGATAAGACAAATTGAAGTGTATTGTAGGGTGCAAAAAGTTGTTTCAGAAAGGAAGAAGATCTAGCTTGCTAGCCTTCGACTTGGAGGAATTGCACTTGTATGGTGGGAAGGCAAGACACTAGTAGTTCTCAAAAATCATGGTAAAATCATTTCAACTTGGAATGAATTTGTTTTTGCTATTAAAAAGCAATTTTATCCTTTGGCTTATATGCAACAAGAACTAATGAGTTGGAAAACACTACATCAATTAAAAGGTTAAAGTGTTCAAAGTTATACTCAGGAATTCTGTAAGAGAGCTTTAACATTAGGCATATCATTGGACTCACCAGAGACATTGTTGAAATACATAGGTGGTCTTCATAGTTATCTGAGGCATACCATACTTATGTTTAATCCAACTAGCTTAGATAATGTATCGGTCCAAGCAACTCATCTAGAAGCTAGAGGCAAAAATGTAACCAATGATGTTGGGAAATCATCCAAACCTATTGAAAGAAAGAATAAAGGCAAGAAGAAACTTAAATGGAAGGAGAAGAAAATAAACACTGTAAAGAAAGATAAACCTTCATGCACTCATTTTAAGAAGGAAGGTCACGATGAGGCACACTGTTGGTCATTGCATCCAGAATTGAAACCTAAGAAGTTTGGGAGTAAAGAGCGGAAGAATGTTGCTGCTATTCAAAAGGACTTGGGATCATATTCAGGTGACGAGACAATGGTTACAGCTAAAGGTATAAAAGGTAAAGATTCTAAAGCATCTACAAGAACTTCACATTCTGTTGATAATGATAATGATGAGAGGAAAAGAAATGAGCTATTTCACATTAGAGTCATTTCCAAGCATACTAAAATTGATACTTTATTTGATAGTGGGTCACAAGTTAATTTGATTTCTGAAGCAATTGTAAAGAAGTTGGGTCTAGAAACAAAACCTAATAAAAAGCCATATCCATTAGTTGGGTGTGTGATAAAACTAAGCTACAAGTTACGAAACAATGTAAACTTCGTTTTGCTATTGGGTCAAAGTTTGTAGATGAGGTTGAGTTAGACATAGTCCCATTGGACATATGTGGAATTGTATTAGGAAGTCCATACTTGTATGATAGAAATGCTATCTTCTATCGAACTGAAAATAAGTATCAACTCAATAAGGATGGAATTGAATATATTGTAAGGGCTCATAAACTCAAAGATAACTTCTCTCTCATAAATTGAGGACAGATGAAAAGAATTGTAAATTCAAGTAAGAAATTTTTACTTATGATTGTAAAAGCAAAGGCTATTGATAAATCCAATTCTTTCCAAGGCTGCAATCCTAAACAGAAAGTAGATCTAGTTAAAGTTGTTTCCGATTATGATATTTTATTTCAAGAGCCTAAAGGGCTTCCAACCAAGCGAGAGATAGAACATGAGATTTATTTGCAGCAAGATGCTCCACTACCTAACATTGGAATGTACAAGTTATCAGCTCTAGAGAATGCTGAGATAAAGAAGCAGGTACATGAGTTGCTCGATCAAGGGTTTACTTGACCAAAAACATCACCATATGGATCACCTATAGTGTTAGTGCAAAAGAAAGACGGTTCATGGAGAATGTGCATTGATTTTAGAGTATTAAATACAATCACAATAAAGAATCGTTATCCTCTTCCTTGTATTGATGATTTGTTAGATTAGTTATAAGATGCAGTTTACTTCTCTAAATTGGACTTGCGAAGCGGCTACCATCATATTAGAGTTGCAGAACAAGATGTATGAAGACTGCTTTCAAAACAAAGCAAGGACTCTATGAGTGGATGGTTATGCCTTTTGGATTAACTAACTCTCCAGCTACATTCATGCGAGTCATGAATGATGTATTTAGACCATTCATTGATGATTTTGTAATAGTCTATTTAGATGATATTCTTGTTTTTAGTAGAACATGGGATGAACATTTAAAGCATGTAAAGTAGATTTTAGATGTTTTGAAAAGAGAAAATCTCTATGTAAAACTATCCAAATGCGAATTTGGCAGAACATCTTTGAATTATTTGGGCTATATTGTAGGGGGTGGTGAATTGAAGATAGATCCCTCTAAGGTTGAAGTCATTATAAATTGGCCTAAGCCCAATACTGCTACAGAAGTTAGAAGTTTCTTAGGGGCAACACAATATTGGAGAAAGTTTATTGCTAACTTTTCTTTGATTGCAGTGCCTTTACATGCTTTGACAAGTGTGAAACAGGTGTTTCAGTGGGGAGGAAAACAATAGAAAGCCTTCGACACATTGAAAGAAAGGATCAGTACAGTGCCAGTACTAGCATTGCCAGATCTTCAGTATCCATTTGAGATCGAGACAGATGCAAGTGAATATGCCATGGGGGTAGTGTTGATGTAGCACAAAAAGCCTATATGCTTTCATTCTGAGACATTCACATCAACAATAGTTAACTATCCTACATATGATAAAGAATTGTATGCATTAGTTCAGAGTGTTAAAAAGTGGAAACATTACATAATGGGTAAAGAAACAATCATACACACAGATCATCAACTGCTACAATATTTACACTCACAAACTAAATTGCAACAATCAAGACACTATCGGTGGATGGGTTTTCTACAACAATTCCATCTTGTTATCAGATATAAGAAGGGCATACATAATAAGGTTGCAGACATGTTATCAAGACCAATTATAAATGCATCCACAATACTTAAGCATAATTTAGTAATTCATGAAAGTTACATTGAACAATATGTTCAAGACATAGATTTTAAGGATGTATATGCAACTTTAAGTCATGGAAAGTAGGTAGAAGAATTGGATTAATTCATAAAGGACAAACTCTTATATCATTTGGGAAAGTTATGCATTCCACAAACTAAAAGAGTTAATATAATTCGAGAAGCACATACTTCTCTCATATTAGGTCATTTTTGTGTAAGTAAAACAGTTGCACAATTACAAATATTTTGCTATTGGTCATGAATGAATGCGACAGTTTCTAGATATATTAAAGGATGTACTATGTGTTCTACAAGCAAGCCAAGTAATAGAAAATTAGGCTTGTATACTCCACTTCCAATTCCTTCTCGTCCTTGGGAAAATGTTTCCATGGATTTTGTTGGGGGATTTCCAAAGTCTAGAAAGGGTCATGATTATTTGTATGTAGTTGTGGATAGGTTCAGTAAGATGTGTATTTTGACACCATGTAATAAATAGGTCATAGTTGAACAAAATGCAAAGTTTTTCTTTCAAAATGTATGGGTTCATTTTGGGTTACCCACTTCGATTGTATCCGATCAAGATTCTTGATTTTTTGGGAAATTTTGTTCAAGTCTATGGGAGTTAATGGACACAAAGTTAAAGAAGAGCACGACATTTCATCCGCAAATAGATGGTCAGATAGAAGAGGTCAACATGACAGTGATACAGTTGCTTCGAGGATATTGCAACAAGCATCCCAAACTTTGGGATGAGCATTTGTGCTATATGAAACATGCTTACAACAATGCAAAACATTCTTCTACTCACAGATCTCCTTTTGAGACTTGTTTTGGTTTTATACCAAAGTCTCCCTTGGATTTTGTCTTTGGTAAAGACATAACAGTTGATGGACACAGTGATGTGCACAAAGCAACCAAGTTCATTGAACAAATCTAAGAAATTCATCAAATAGTACAGGAACAGTTGGAAAGAAGCCAAGCAAAGTATAAGGCGCAACATGACAAGCATCGAGTTGAGCATAGTTTTCAAGTTGGTGATCAAGTCTAGTTGTAAATCAACAAAGAAAGACTACAAGGGGAAGGTAAGAAGTTGAAACCAATTAGATATGGTCCTTTCAAAATACTTGACAAAATTGGTGAAAATGCTTTCCGCCTAGATCTACCAGCTTATATGCAGATCTACTCCATCATAAATGTTGAAAATTTATGATTGCATGAACCTTCATTGATTGAATATCACGAAGAGAAAGGTCAGCTACCTTCCATTGAAGATACTTTTCCCAAGTATCTCAATGAGCTACATGAGGATACAATTCTTGACAGGAGGATAAGGACTTCACGATGGGGAAATGTTGAGTATCTTCGAGTTGGACTCAAAGGTACAAATCCGAGTAAAGCATGATGGATAGAGATTGGAAAAGTGAAGGAACTTTATCCTCACTTACTCGACAACTAAAACAAACTTTTTGTGGTCCAAAAGCTTCCAGTGGGGAGGAGTGATCCAAAATGGATCCAGTTTTGCCTCTAGATAAAAGTCTTCAAATGTAGATGAAAGTAGGATCAAGTCAAAGTGCTCATCAATACGATTCCAATGGTGCAAATGGCATGTAGATCTAAGTCCGGATGAAGAAGTTAAAGCCAGTCAAAGTTTTTGGAAAATTAGGGCAAAAAGTCAAAAAGTCAAAGGTCAATAGTCAACGGTCAACAGGGTGATGTCAACAAGACACGTGTCATCCCGGGAATACACCACTTATCTTGGATGATGTTAGCAGAGGAGGTGACATGTCGCAGTGTGATTGGTTGATATGGGCCAATCCGGTGCTGACACATGGCAGCCCAGATTTTGCCCAATGTGGCCTTATTTCCAAAATTTTGGGGATCAGGGAGGATTGAACCCCTGACCTCCTAGAATGGCTAAGTCTTCGCTGGAACTTCCACATCGGATGAGCTACCGTAGGTCTTGTTAACAGAATGGATGACATTGTATTTATTGTGAAGCAGGAAGGTGGCCAGAAAAAGGTCGGATGGTCGGGGTCAACCCCACGACCACCGGACCTTTGGATAGGTTAATTATTATATAGTCATTGAACATATCATATTATCCCACATTCACCACAAGACATAGCCATACATGGTATATAATACCATATGTTTAATGTATAAACCAACGGAGCCAACACATATCACCGTCGAAATACATTACATATATGTTGTAACAACATAACCAACAACGAGGGTTGGGCAGGGGTTTCAAACCTCTAACCCACCAAAACCATATATATGCAACGAATTCAACGCAGTCCAATAACCAATATGCCAAGGGCGGGGCTTGGTAAACCAAGTGCCCATAATTTTATTTAAAACTTATACAGGTGCCGAACAACCAAAACACCAATGTGCAGACCGAGGCAGTTTTGTGCAGGCAGAGGCAGTTTTGTGCAGACAGAGGCAGTTTTGCAAAAGGCAGAGGTGGTTTTGCTCATTCCAGGGGGTCTAGAGGTCACAATGGCCAAACTAGGCAAGTTTGTACTCATTTGACTTGAAATTTCGAGCTGAACGCAATGATGAGGTCCATTTTCTCATTTGAGTCTCCATTTTTGAGCTCATACCTGTAATAACATTTTGAAGACAAAATAAAGTGGTCAACACTGGAAGTTAAAGGACCAGGAGACGTAGCCAGGAAGTCTGGTGAACTCCTTTATTAAATTTTGTTGTGTTAATGTGATTGAATGTGTCTTTAATTTCTTATGTGTTTATGTTATTTGCAACCTTTTCGATCCATTGCACTAAGTAACATAAGCAACTTCACATAAAGTATATAATACCTTTTTCATTAACGGATCAGAGAGAGAGAGAGAGAGAGAGAGAGAGAGAGAGAGAGAGAGAGAGAGAGAGAGAGAGAATGAACTACATGTGGGGATCAATGTGTGAATCTAATAAGGGGTGACAGGAAAATGTCTACGTCATAAAAAACCAATGGGTAGTTATGGACAACTTAATCAGTGAGAGAAGTAAAAAGACCTATAACAATTGTAATATGCATTTTACTTATATATATATTGTCAAATACTAAAGAAGAGAGTAGCTAAAACATATATCAATTCTTAAGGAGGAATGTTGTAAAGGGGATTAAGGAAGTTTCCTATATTACTTGAATTAAATATTCTTATTTATATTTTGATATTTGAATGACCCAATTACAAGTAGTGATGGGAAGGAATGTGTGTGGTGCTAAGTTTCTCTATGAATATGGGTTATGTACCCATTCTTGAGACTTTTGATTTACCATGTAGCCTAAAGAGGGACCACAATAATTTCTCATTATGGGAGTGTGTGTGGAAAGGGATGGAGAAGGGGAAGGACAACAATGAGTAGTGGAGGGGGGGAGAGAGAGAGAGAGAGAGAGAGAGAGAGAACTAGAGAGAACTCGTAGCCTGAATAGGGACCACAATAATTTCTCATTATGGGAGTGTGTGTGGAAATGGATGGAGAAGGAGAAGGATAGAAATTAGTGGAAGGAGAGAGAGAGAGAAAGGGAGGAGAGAGAGAGAGGGAGAGAGAGGGAGAGAGAGAGAGAGAGAGAGAGAGAGAGAGAGAGAGAGAGAGGTGGGGATCAATATGTGAATCTAATCCTACGTTTTCACTGGGTTAAAATGTCTTAAGGCTTATAAAAGATATTGGGGGGAGAGAGAGAGAGAGAGAGAGAGAGAGAGAGAGAGAGAGAGAGAGAGAGAGAGAGAGAGATTGAACTACATGTGGGGATCAATGTGAGAATCTAATCTTAAATTTTCACTGGGTTAAAATGTCTTAAGGCTTGTAAAAGATATTGGGAAAAATTACTGCATAAAATGGCTTCTGTTTTCTTTAGCTTTATTTTTCTTTGTGGGTTACATGGAAAGAAACAAAGTCACTTATATGCATGCAAGATAGATCGAAAGGATAAACTAGATAATTAAGCTTAAGTTCAAATCAATTATATAATTGGAAAATTTTATCAATGTATTCCTCATTGAAATATTTTAAGGGTGTAGTCTATCTGGTCTTTTTTTGTTTTTTGTAAGTCAAGTTTCTATTCATTTAGTGAAAAAATAGTACATAGATGTAAAAATCAAAATGGTCTCACCTCGACTAGGATTATTGACCATTTCTATTGCCATATTACAATGAATAAAAAAGAGAGGTAGATTAGTAGTCCAAACCCTAACAGGCCAAAAGCACAAAAAGACACATAGAACTAGAAGGAAACCAGTGACCATACTCAATCATCAGAAATAATTGACACTAGATTATCCGATCCAGCCGCTAGAGGGGGAGGAGGGGGAGATGGGAAATTGGCATGTTTCTCGATGTGAGCTAACCATGTTTCTGTCTTGTCAACCTTTTATGCTAGAATGCTTTCCCCCTTCAAACTGTTGGGATAGGATCCCTAGGGTTAGTTTAGGGTTAGTTAACCCAATTTTGTATAAGTTTTTATAAAAGATGTAGAGTGTTCACGAAATGTGGATGCGGAGCACATAGGTAGATAGGAGTCAAAGGTGTCTTAGCCCCTTGTTTGGATCGATTTTAAGATTCTTCCATGCTCTGCGGACCATGGTATTGTAGTGAAGAAAGTTATAAATAGTTGAGTCATAGTGGGTCTTAGAGATAACTTGGAATGAAAGATTGGAAACTTTAAATGAGTTTTGTTGTTTTGGGCAAGTGCTAAGGCAGGAAGGATCTTCTTCTTATACTTAGGTGAGAAGGGGAAGGCTCCTGCAGTTGAGTGCATAGGAAGCCTTGATAAGTCCATAGTTGAGTGCGTGGACCCTGCAACTGAGTGTGCAAGGTAGAGAAGTCTGTAATTTGAATGTTGGAATTGAATGAAGACTAGTTTTAAATAATTATCGTGCATTAGTGTCAATTCTATTTATGTTATATTCTGTCGCTCAATAATATGCTTTGACGAAATAATGTATGAATATTGCACGTAATTGCTGAATCTATCTTATTTATGCATGTTTTAAGTAATTATCCATGTTTGCTAAGATAAGGGTTATTTATGTTATGTTTTCTGATGAATTGGGTAGATCTGTGTGAAGTCATATCTGGGGTTATTGATTAATACGCGAAAGTGGATAAACTACCTGATGATGATGATGATGATGATCGTTAACGTCCACTGAGACCAAATTGGTCTATCGGACCTATAATTTTCTTAGTTTTTAATTATCTGGCTCCTTGTCTTTCTTGGCGAGATTGGTGCTGTAGCTTTCTTTTTTTTCTCTACGGTCTTCCAACTTCCTTTATCTTGCATCCCCTTCATCTCTTCTGGTTCTTGGGACATTGGTGTCTTACCTTCATGATCTATTGTATTTGTCCTTTTGAAGATAGTCGGAGAAGAAGTTTGGTATGGGAGATCTGCTTTGTTGTTAAATGAAGATTTATTTTGTGCAGTCAAATCCTCATAACTGTTGATTTGTTGGGCGGGGCTTTCTACCTGCCCGATTTCTTGTGATTCAGAGTTTTCTCTAGAGTATTCTTCTTTGATGACAGTGTAGTGTTCTTTTTGTGCTCCTTTCCACCATGTAGACCTGTTTAGGTCTGCAAAGAATGATCATTGACATTCACAAAGGTCTAGAAGTCGTTTCCTTAAGAATTGCAGTAGAAGGCCATAGAAGACTGCCGATCTGTGCAAAGGAAGATCTGAGCTATAGGAGCGTAAGAACCACTTATCACATTTCCCTGGATGCATAAACCTAGTTCTAGCATCCTCCAATATTGATTTGGGTGAGACTGCAGCAGCTCTATGCAGGTTATTGCCGAAAGGTCCAGCAGTTAAGGTTTTGTTGGTTGACACGAACAACTCTAAACTTGGGTTAGGCCCCCTTAATCCAACAAATTTTTCCATTGCTTGGACTGGGATCTATCTAAGAGATGTGTGATAAATGGTTTTCTACGAAGAAAAAGCTTGATAAGTGGATTAATCGAAAATCGCATGCATTCATGGCTCAGGAGAACAGGAGCCCTAAACTATCTGAGTAGTGGTTGCAGATATTTTTATACATAGACAAGACCAACACATTCTTCTATTTCTTCCCTAAAGAACTATATGAGTGGTTGTCCAAATTGGCCGATAGTCAAGGGACATGGAGGCTCGAAGGCCCTATAGTGTGGACTCCTAAAATGGCGAGAGATGAGGCTAACTATGTAGATAGGTGAATATGAAATGGACCAGGTAATATTGGATCTAGGGTTTGATGTGAATGTCTTGCCTAAGAAGACATGGGAAAAGATGGGGAGACCTATACTGCAGTGGTCTCCTATTCAGTTGCACATGGAAAATCAACAGAAGATTATTCCAATGGGGTGCTTATATGGTGTAACGGTGGACATTGAGGGTGCGAGTGCACTGGCTGATTTTGAAGTCATTGAGATAGTGTATGATAGTAACCCATACCATGTGTTGTTAGGAATTGACTGGGCTATTGATATGAATGGAGTAATCAACTTGAAGAAGTGGAAGATGTCCTTTGAGAAGAAGTTGCTCAGGGTTGTAGTGCCCCTAGACCCTGCAGAAGGAACGCGTTATACTGAACCTATGCGCGACTATGTAGAAAGTGATGATGATCTCGATCAGATATACAAGATAAAAATGAGAGATGAGGATTGGATCAATCCTATAGCTGATGGATGAATTTCATGGGACATGGATAGCTCCTGTGCCCCAGATTTAGATGAAGAGATTGAACACTGGCATAAAAGGTTGCATGAAGTATCTATGCTCTGCTACAATATGATGATCAAGTCGCTGAGGTGTGTTTCAGCTGAGGTAAGAAACCTTCTACATTATGATGGTTTTACTGACATGGAACTATTTTTAGATGAATTTGAAAGGGAGGTACTGGAAGAGAATTGATTCTAGGAACTGGAGTTGGCAATGCGTGTAATGCCTACCCATTGGTGGGGTACGCACAAGGAGATCTTTGCAAGATGAAGTTAAGGTTTGGGTATGCTAATACTTGAATGAGAGAAAAATATAGTGGGAAGGATGATCTGCATGATCATTTGGAACGATGGACTAAGGTTTGGGGGACAGAACCATAACTAGAATGGGTGCATATTTTCTCTCATACCTTAGATATGATCCCAATGAACTGGTATTTGGAGACAGAGCTTCACCATGGCATGGATGAATGATACATTTTAAGGGAAGGTTTTCTATTAACCTTCAACTTTGAAGATGATTTTGAAAGCATTGATGAGGTACTACAAGAAATAAAAGTAGCTATATTCAGAACACCGACAAAATCAGTAGAGTGGACTCAACCAGATTGGAGTACACAACTGCGCCATGCACTGGAATGTTATAATGTGATTGCTGAAGAAGAGGATGATCCACAAAAATATTAGCATTCCTGAAACTGAAGGACAATGTGAGGTTGAGGGACCGAAGGTGGCAAACCCAGATATATCAGAGCCTTTGAGAACTTGACAGGTAAACATTGGGTCTGAAGAAGAACCTAAGTTCGTGAAGATAAGATACTATTCAGACGAGGATACGATTTATAAGGTAGCTGAGCTGCTGCGCGAGTACCGGGATTTGTTCCCAACAAAGTTTTCAGATTTAAAAGGGATCATCAGAGATTTATGTGTTATGAATATTATGTTGAAGCTAGATGCAAAGCCTATTAAGTAACGACCTTATCAACTAAATCCAAAATATAAGGAGAAGGTGCGCCAAGAACTGGATAAAATGTTGGAAGTTGGTATTATTGAGCCGGTAGAAGAATCAGATTGGGTAAGCCCAATAGTGGTCTAAGAAAAGAAACAGAAGGGAAAGATTCGCATATGCGTCGATTTGCGTAATTTAAATGATGCCTGTGTGCATGATCCATTTCCAACATCGTGACGAAGTATTAGAGAATGTTGGTAGACAAGAGGCATATTCGTTTACTAATGGATTTTCAAGCTATCATCAAATAAAGATCACGCTGGAGGATCGAAGCAAAACAACCTTCATGACTGAGTGGGGTTTCTTTCAATATACAGTTATGCCATTCAGATTGAAGAACATGCTTACAATCTTTTCTCAGGTAGTGATTGCAGCATTCAAAGAGTTTATTCATATGTTCCTGGAAGTATATTTTGATGATTGGGATATGTTTGGGTTGGTGGAGTGACATGTTACGAGTCTATGCCTCATGTTGAATACATGTCGAAGGTATTAGATTGCATTGAACTTGAAGAAATGTATATTTTGTGTGCTTTTTGGGATTTTGCTCGGCCATGTTGTATGTAAGGAGGGATTGATGTTGGACCCTACGAATATCGTCGTATTGTGAATTTGGAACATCGTAGGAATGTGAAACAACTGCGAGCGACATTGGGACACACTGGGTACTACACAAAGTTTATCAAGGCGTATGCCCAGATAACCACGCCAATGGAGAAATTGTTAAAAAAGGATGCGATGTTTTTCTGGGATGAATACTGTCAGCGAACTTGGATGTCTTGAAGGAGAAAATGGTGGTAGCACCTATTTTGGTGTTTCCCAACTGGAAAAAGGAGTTTCATGTGCATGTCAATGCCTCCTACATTGCATTATGAGCTATATTAACACAAGAAGGTGAGGGAGAGATTAATCATCTGATAGCTTTTGAAAGCAAGAAGTTATCCAAAGCTAAGAAAAAATACTCCACTACAGAGCGCGAAGGGTTGGTGATGCTCTACACACTACAAAAGTTTAGACATTATTTGTTAGGTGGACATTTTAAAATGCATACAGATCACTCCACGCTAAAATAGCTGGTCAATAAGCCTGTGTTGGGGGGAAGATATGTTGATGGTTACTATTGTTCCAGGAGTATGACTTTGAAGTGATTGTGAAGCCTGGAAGGCTAAATGCAGGCCCATACCATCTATCCAGGATTGAAATTGGTGAGGAACCAAGTAGTTTCGAGGAAGGACTACCATACCCATAGCTCTTTGCGATGTGTGTTGCAGACGATCATTTTTCCAATATTATTCAGTTCTTAACAAAAGGAACAACTTCGAAAGGTTACTCCACTCAATAAAAGAAGGAGTTAGTAGTTCACATTATGGATTTTTTAGTGATTGCAGGTCATTTGTATAAGATAGGAATAGATGAGATGCTGCGACTGTATGTTTTGGAGTTTGAATGCACTGGTATCCTAGCTGAAGTTCATGGAGGAGTGGTTGGAGGTCACTATGTAGGGAAAGTGATCGCACAAAGATTTTGCACGCTGGGTTATGGTGGCCAACATTACACAAGGATTCTAAGGCCTACTGCAAGGCATGCGATGCTTGCCAAAGAACGGGGAAGCCTTTGCGAAGGGATGAATTGCCTTTAAATCCTCAAGTTTCATTGCAAGTATTTGATAAGTGGGCCATTGACTTCATAGGTCCAATACAACCACCAAGTAAAAATACGGGCACATGATACATCATCACTGCAACAGAATACTTAACCAGATGGACAGAAGTGCAGCCAGTAAAAGATTGTACAATGGCCATTGCTGTGAAGTTTTTGTTCAAATATGTCTTAATGAGGTTCGGATGCCCTAAGATTTTGATGAGTGATAGGGGTACGCATTTTTTGAATGAAACAATTAGCGCGGTGCTTGAAGAATTTCAGGTGTATCATCAGAAGAGCACTCCCTATCACCCCTAGGCTAATGGAATGATGGAAGATTTTAACAATATTTTGGAGCATGCATTAATTAAGGTCTGTAATGCGTAGAGGAATGACTTAGACATGCATGTATTTGCTGTGTTATGGGCTTATAGGATGACCTATAAGAAGTTGACAGGACAAACATCGTTCAGGTTGGTCTTTGGAATTGAAGCAGTAATGTCAATGGAGTATATTGTGCCAAGTTTACGGATTGAAACATTGACTAAGATGGCGGACCGCGAGACCTTGGAGGAATGGCTCACATAGATCATGGAGTTGGAAGAAGACCAATTCCTTGGAGTATTTCACCAGCAAGTACAAAAGGAATGCGAGAAAGCATGGCATGATCGACATATTAAGCTGTGCACATTCAAGGTAGATGATTTGGTGTTGTTATATGATAGCAAGTTCACGAAGTTTCCAGGAAAGTTTCAAATGCACTGGTTGGGGCCATATGTTATTAAGGAGATCACAGATAGTGGTGCAGTTCAGCTCGCGAAGATGAATGGGGAACCATTCCCTGGAAAAGTGAACAAAAGTCAACTGAAGTTGTACACAGGGGATCCTGCCCCTGCACGATGACTATATGGAAACATGATAGTCTTAGTAATCCAAATAGTTGCAAGGGATTGTGGGACTATAAAATACACTTCCCAATAGAATAAAGAACGTGGTAGCGAGGCTGCACGATGGATGACAAGGGTACGACAAGTGAAGCTACGCTGGATGAGCTGTGCCATGAATGATGGTGCCGCATAGGTGGGCCCAAAATTAGTCATTGTGGCTACTATTCATGATTTGATGGTCAAAAATTAGTTAATAGGAGTGGGTAGGCATTATTTATGGTGAAAATATTTGGAGATCTACTGCCAAAGATGTATTTATTATCAGAATTTGGGGGGAATAGTTGGATTTGAATTCAAAACTTCCTATAAATTACATGTGTCAGTTCAAAGAAGAACACTTTGCATTCTACGAGTTGTTTGGGCACTTTACTGTCTGAAGGTTATGAATTTTCAATTCTGGGAGGAGTTTGTGATGCGCCCCTCATTTGAAAATTACACTGCTAAAGCTCGAGAGTTGTTCATAGAACGGGTGACTGCTACAAATCCTGTCGAAGCTATAAGTTCCAAAGTTTCCATTTCTGACGTGTCGGGTGATCTGAAAATGAAACTACTTGTATTTGTTGTTCAAGGTATTCATTTCCATTAAATTATATGTACAAACTGATACTGATGTCTTGCAATTGAAACAAAGTGTTTTTGGTAAATTTTTGAGTCTTATGTGTGAAGGAGTGTTATTTCATTTTACTGTTTAGCATATCAAATCTGAAAAACATAGCAAGATAAAATTACATAATATAACACAGTAGCTGATAAGGTAGTTCACCCCTCCTGGGCTACAACTTCCAGGTCCAAGGCTTCCAAATGGGCATGTCCTTGCTCTTATTAGATGCTCAAATTGGTTATACAGTGATAAGAAAGCCTAAACAGGAAAAATAAGCTGTGGAAATGAGTTCAGAACACAGAGAATAGTAAAGAATGGCTTTTGTTTCACCTCCAATGGTTAACCATAGCCCAATACAGCTCCAATACTCCCTAGGCCCTGATGGCTCTTCAAGCTTCTTTGCTGAAAAAGTACCTGAAGATGAGCTTTGATGGCTCTGAAACCTGTACCATTGGCTTTGAAATGCTCAGAATACCCAAAATTAAAAAAAAAAAAAAAAATTCACTCTAAAACGTTCTCCCTAGTGAATTTTATGACCAATTGAAGTTTTGTCCAAGTTGGCCTAAGAAAACTCCACTAAACTTGGAGTAATTGTAGTTAACCCCACTAAATATTGGCAAAAGTGCCTAGAAAGGTGGACTCTGCCAAGTTGACCGCCAAATTCTGACCGTAACTGTTGGCTTAAACCATGTGCATGTGACCACAATCTTCGAGCTGTTAACGTTTGTTAAGGCTGGTGGTTAGGGAATCGTAACCTCTAGTGGAACTGCGTGCATGTGACCGAAACCTTCCGCAACAGTCATGGTTTGGGTTGGTGGGTGGTTAGCAAACTGCTAGTTGACTGTGGCGTGTAACCTGTCGGGACCGCTGGTGGGTAACCGTAGTGGTCTACCCCCAACAACAAATGGTTAACACATTAAATATCACTCGTGCCCCTATTATGCTAAGAACTAATGTGTAGGCAGGCTATTTGGGCCTTTGGGCTAGCGGCCACCTGACCCGGGGTCAATTCCTGTGAACACACAAAAACTTTGCCACCATAAACCTGCAGTCTTGGGGCCACGTGGCCTGCATCCATCAATTGGCCAACAGAGAATATTTTGTGGAATATTCCAAGGCATATTCCCAGAATATTCTTTTTTAATATTTGCCAAAGTCAAAAGTCAATCCTGGTCACATTGATTTTTGAAGGAAATTGTAAACTTCAAACTTGAATAACTTTCACATACAGTGTCAGATTTGAGTACCGTTGATGGCTATAGGATCATATCAATGAGGCCTATCTTGTCATTCTAGTTTCAACCAATTATGAGCAATTCAAAATTTGAGCATTTTTTTCTCTTAGGACATGATCACTTGATCACACCTCCCAAATGGGAAGCTTTTGGACCCCAAAAGCTCTCTGGTTACCAAAAATGAAGACAAGGAGACTGATTCTCCAATCTTCCAAACTTGAATAATTGAAATCTTCTCGACTTCATAAAATTGAGCTTCTCATAAAAAGATAAATTTTCCCTTGAATTCACTGACCAACCATTTCTAAAATTGACTGAGTCATGATGCAAATTCTTGAAATTTGCAGAACAACAACTATATTTTGCAGAAATCATACTGTTTCTACAATGGTCAAACTTCAAAGAAGACTTAAAATAAAGTTCACCTTGCCAACTGTTCACATGGCAAATTTTTGTTGAATGAGCCCTGTACTTGTGCCGAATCCCGACCAAGTTTTCTCGCCATACCAATCTGCCATTCTGAAACCAACATTGACCCATGCTGAACTGTGTGCCCTCTTTGCTTGCATGCCTTTCCTTCTCATGGAATCTTTCACCACTTTGCACCGACACTTCGTTCTCTACATCGATCGACACCAAAGGTATCTTGTGCAACCTTTTGTCATATTCTTTCAAAGACGAACTGTGATTAGACTGAAACTTATCATGATTTATATCAACAATAATATGAAAAGGAAGTTGTACAAAATCTTGTTCTTTAACCATCAACAAAGTTAGATTTTAACTTGCATTAACTAGCCTTTTCAATTTCCCTACATGAACTAAAGAAGATTCTAGCTTCTTCTTATGTGCTCTCATAATGTACTCTTTTCCATCCTTGAACAAGTGATGCTTATTCTCATGGCAATGGAAGATTTCCTTTTTGTCAAATAAATATGGACTACCCAACACAACACCTATAATGTCAAGCGGTACTACATCCAGTTCAACCCAATCAACATAATGAGCTGTTATGGCGAAGCGCAAGATGCACTTCTTTGAGACTTGTATGTTTTCATCCTTGCATATCCACCCAAGTGGATAAGGCTTTGGATGTGGAATTGTCTCAAGTTTCAGCTGTTTGACCAAGTCTTCTGAGATGAGATTAGCTTGAGACGCACTATCAAAAAGTGTGTCTATCTTTGTGTGGTTTGATATTATCCTCCCATGAAATAGCTCGATCCTCCTCTTTTCATTTTGAGTTTCTTTGTGACAGTTTAATGTGCTAGAACTAGGATTTGTTTCTTGTACAACCTCTTTCCCCTTTATGTTCTTTAATACCATGGCGATACTTTTTGTCTCATCACCTGATTCAGACCCTAAGTCCTGTTCAATAGTTGCTACAATTTTTCCCTTTTCTTTGGTTTTGTCTTTGGTTTTATATTTCTCTGGTTTCAGCTCTGGATGAAGCTTCCAACAGTGGTCTTCATTGTGGCTTGTTTTTGAATAGTTCTTGCAAAAGAATTTCCATTTTTCCTTTCTAGAGTTTGCAATCCTTTTTCTTCCTTTTCCTTTAAAATCACTATCCTCATTTCCGTCAAAAGTGTTTTTCCCTCTAGCCTGTAAATGTGTAGCTTGTACACAAACTTCCTCTAGTGTTATGAAACCAGCTCAAGAAAAGATAGAAAAGATAGATCAACGCCTTAGAATTCAGCCTCTTCGAGGGGGCAACCTCCTTTACATTACATAAATGAACAATTCTTCGATGATTCAAATGAAAAACCTCCTTTCTATATATAGGAGTCTAAGGAGTCACAATATAATCCAGCCGACCTAACAATAATAATATAAAGCCACAAAAATAACAATAGAGGGATTCTATGGGGCACAGTAATAACAATATGGGGGCAATAGGAGCACAACAATATTAATAAGGGGTATAAGTACAATAGTAATGGGGTAATCACTAGTATTATAGGGACCCAACATGCCCCTCTCCTTCAAAAAAGTGTTGTCCTCAACGCTTGAGTAGTTCTGGATACTTCTGCATAAAATTCTCATCCTCCCATGTGGAATCTTCAGCGGATAAGTTCTTCCACTTGATAAGATACTCTGAAATTGATCGATTTCGTAGCTGTCGAGTTCTTGTTTTTGTGACTGCTTCCGGTTCCAATATAATTTTTCCTTCCTCGTCAAGTTCTGGCAATATTGTTTGAATTGGGAGCTTGTCTCCTATAACCTTCTTTAAACATGAAATATGGAAAACTGGGTGCAATCGAGAAGCTGCAGGAAGCTCCAATTTGTATGCCATAGTACCAATCTTTTGCAACACCTTGTACGGACCATAATACTTTGGTGATAATTTATTATCCTTCTTAGCTTGCTTGAGGGACATTTTCTTATATGGTTGTAGCCATAGGAATACCCAATCACCTACATCAAAACTTCTTTCACTGCGATGTTGATCTGCCTGTTGTTTCATTCTATTCTGTGCCAACACGAGGTTATCCTTTAAGAGTTGGAGGACTTGTTGTTGATGTTCCACTACCTGAACCTTAGAATTTTCTCTTAAATATGATGTGATGGATGGTGGTTGATACCCATAAAGTGCCATAAATGGGGTCATTTTTGTTGCCGTATGGAAGGAAGTGTTATACCACCATTTAGCTAGAGGCAACCATTTGACCCATTGTGTCTGTTTATCAGATACAAAGCAACGAAGATATCCTTCCAAACATTTGTTTACTATCTCAGTTTTCCCATCAGATTGAGGATGATAAGATGAGCTATGAGCTAACTGAGTACCAAGACAAGAAAATAATTCTGTCCAAAAATTTCCAGTGAAAATGGGATCTCTATCACTTACAATAATCTTTGGGTTTCCATGTAGCTTTTGAATTGTTTCCATAAACACAGTAGAAACTGTACTGGCTTTAAATGGATGTGATAATGCACAAAAGTGTGCATACTTGGTAAGTCTGTCAACTACCACCATGATGACACTCTTTCCCTTAGACTTGGGTAAACCTGTGATAAAATCCATTGAAACCTCCTCCCAACGTTGGCTTGGAATGGATAAAGGTTGTAATAGACCCGGTGTCTTAATTGTTTCAACTTTATTTTGTTGGCAAACCAAACATTCCGCCACAAACTTTTGAATATTTGATTTAAGGCATCCCAAAAAAATCCTTCTTAACCCTGTGGTAAGTTTTTAAAAATCCTGAGTGCCCTCCTAAGGGAGAAGTGTGCAATTCCATAAGCAATCTTTGTACCATAACGAATCATTTTTCCATCTAAATGTATCATATGTACTCGAATCTTGTTGTAACTTTCGAATAAGTGCCCACACTTCTTCGTCATTCTTCCATTCCTCCCCTGTGTCGTTTATCCAATCTGGTTGGATAATAGAAATGACACACAACAATGCTTCCACATCCTCATCCTTTCTTGAGAGTGCATCTGCCACCACATTTTGCTTCCCTTTTTTGTAGATGATTTCAAAGTCATAACCCAACATCCTTGTGACCCACTTTTGTTGCTCTTCAGAGGATAATCTTTGTTCTAAAAAGTATTTAAGGCTATCATGATCTGTTTTTACCTTGAAGTGTCTTCCCATTAGGTAGGGTCACCATTTCTTAAGTGCATGGAGTATTGCCAACATTTCCTTCTCATAAATAGCTTTGCTTAAAAACTTTCCCTTGATTGGATGACTTTCAAAAGCAATGGGTCTTTCATCTTGCATTAGAACAACACCAATTCCATTTCCTGAAGCATCACATTCCACAATAAAGGTTTTTGTGAAGCCCAGTGTAGCTAAGACCGGTGCTTGGCACATTGCCTCTTTAAGATGTTCAAAGGGCTTTGTTGCTTTCGGATTCCATGAAAATGCATCTTTCTTCAATAATGTTGTTAGAGGTGCTGCTATTCTCCCATAATTCTTAACAAACTTGCGATAATACCCTGTCAACCCGAGAAATCCTCACAGATGCTTTATGGATGTGGGGATTTTCCATTCCTTAATGGCTTTAATTTTGCTAGGGTCTACCTTAACTCCTTCATGAGATACAATATGACCCAGATATTCCACCTCCTGGACTCCAAAGAAACATTTGGATCTTTTTGCATATAATTGTTTCTCCTCCAATAGTTGTAGCACCCTGTCAACATGTTCAACATGATCCTTCCAAGATTTGTTGTAGATTAGTATATCATCAAAAAATACTAACACAAATTTTCTAAGGAATGGTTTGAAAATTGAATTCATCAAACCTTGAAATGTTGAAGGTGCATTGGTAAGGCCAAAAGGCATGACCAAAAATTCATAATGACCCTCATGAGTTCTAAATGCTGTTTTCGGAATGTCTTCAGTCTTCATTCTGATTTGATGATATCCTAAACGAAGATCCAACTTGGTGAAGTAAATTGATCCATGCAATTCATACAGTAATTCATCAATGATAGGAATGGGGAACTTATCTTTAATAGTGAGCTTGTTGAGCTCCCTATAATCTGGACACATGCGCCATGATCTATCCTTCTTGTGCACCAATACTACTGGAGCAGAGAAAGAACTTTGACTCGGTTGAATTATACCAGCCTCTAGCATTTATGCAACCATACGTTCAATTTCACTCTTTTGGACATAGGGATATCTGTACGGCCTGATGTTTGGAGGAACACTTCCTGGAATCAGATGAATAGCATGATCATGATCACGCATAGGTGGGAGACCTTTGGGAGTCTCAAATACCTTGGAATGAGTGTCCAGGAATTTTTGAAGATCTGGAGAAATAGATGATTCCAATGTGGAAACATCTAGAAAACATAATTGTGCAATTACACCTCTTTTCTCCTTTTTTTTCTTCCTCTTCACAATCTATGTAGAATAATTTCTTCTCAACACACTTATGACCTTTAGTGTATTTGCTATCACAACTGTAACAAAGCCCTTTTGCTCTTTTTTCCTTCCAATTGTTGTGGTGTCAACCTTATAGGTTGTGGAAGACTAGGGGCAAAAACACTTCCGTCTTTATAGTTGTGAGTGGTATGCTTCCTGGTTGCCATAATTTTGCTTTCCATTTTTCTTGCTAACCTGAATGCCTTCTCTAATGAATCATGCTCCCAAAGGCGAACATCATGTTGGATATTATCCTTTAAAGACCCTATGAACACATCAATCCTATGCTCCTCTGGAATATCTTTTACCCTTATGTTCAATTTTTGGAACTCCTCAATGTGCTCCATTATTGAACCCTTTTGTTTGAGACTTATCAATTGGCTAAAAAAAGTGTTGCTTTTTGTATCCTCATATTGTGCTATCAATTCTTCCAATAAAATTGCCCAAGTGATAAATTGTTTACGAGAGCAAAGCCATTGATACCATACAAACTAATTTGGTTCCAAATATGAAGTTTCCATATGTACCTTTTGTGTGTTTTGCACATTATTGAGATCGAAGAATTGCTCCATCTGTAATATCCATGTGGCGGGATCCTTGCCATCAAAATTCCTCATATCGATTTTTGGAATATGGTGAGTCTTCGATCCAACATTAGAATCTATGGAATCATGATTATCATTTCTTTTGTTCTCATCATGAGTTTCCTTTAGTACCCTTTCACCCTTAGTGACCATTTCTTGTAGTAACTTATTCATATTTATCTTCAATTCTTCCATCTTATCATCCATGCCATCAATTTTAGCATCCATGCCATTCACCTTAGCTTCCATGCCATCCATCTTAGCTTCTATGCCTTTCTTTAAACAATCCATCTTAGCTTCTACACCTTTCTTTAAACCATCCATCTTAGCTTCTACATCTTTCCTTAAACCATCTATCTTAGATTCTATTGCTTTTTGTGCAAGTGACACTTGTTGCACTTGTTCTTGTAATTTTGATATATCATATAGCATTTCTTCTTCTTCTTCATGAGTCATGCTAGAGCTTTCAGGTTCCTTACTAGGTGTTTGCATTTTCTTTCCTTGGGTCATCAGTTACCGATAATAATTCTCTATTATGCCCTTTGAATTCCTTCAAAATAAATTTTCAAACCTAGCTTAAGCAAAAATTTAAGAAAATCTACACACCTTTTTTCACTTTGTAGGAACTTGATATTGCCTCTCATGTATCTTTGTCTTTCTGATCATCAAGTTTTGAGTTTGTGACCTGTAGTAGCCCTCTGTGTCCTCTTTCCAATGCCACAAGTCTGACCCAAATTGGATTCTCCAAGGAAGAGTTATGCGAAATCTCCCACAATGACTTGATTATAGACTAGTTCAGTAGAGCGAACTTGTACGACGTGCCACGAGTCACTGTTTCGACCTTTGGATCTGAAAAATGCATACAAGAAAATACAGTCCGTCCTCTTTCTGTACCTTCTTAGGAAATTTCAATCTGATCCCCAGAGAGAAAGTTATGACGATTTTCCCCGTGTCACCTGTTTGGCATGTAATTAAGGAGTATGCAAAAATACCAACTTCCTCAGATCATATCTCCACAAATATAGAGCGAAAAGCTCTGAAATTCAGACCCAAGGTTCAGCACGATTTCTTCTCAAATGGTTTTTTTTGCAACTTCTGAAATTTCGTAGAAAAAAAGTTATAGCGAAAATGCCACGATGACCTGTTTGGAGTAGCGAAACCCTAGAATCCAAAGCTCTGATACCAAATGTTATGAAACCAGCTCAAGAAAAGATAGAAAAGATAGATCAATGCCTTAGAATTCAGCCTCTTCAAGGGGGCAACCTCCTTTACATTACGTAAATGAACAATTCTTTGATGATTCAAATGACAAAACCTCTTTTCTATATATAGGAGTCTAAGGAGACACAATATAATCCAGCCGGCCTAACAATAATAATATAAAGCCACAAAAATAACAATAGAGGGATTCTATGGGGCACAATAATAACAATATGGGGGCAATAGGAGCACAACAATATTAATAAGGGGTATAACTACAATAGTAATGGGGTAATCACTAGTATTATAGGGACCCAACATCTAGACTAGTAGGATTGAACATAAGGAGAGTATGTTTAAGGCAGCTATGCAAACCACCTATATATTTCAGCAAAGTGTCTTGAATTTGTAAGTCTACCCCTAATAAGAGTGCTCTTCTCCTAAACTCTTGGGTGTCGTCTTGAACATTTTGTCCCTTTAGTTGTCTAAAGTTTTGCCAGTTCATTATAGCCTTTTGTAAATGAGCAAGAGGATAAAATTGCTTCTTAATTGCAGAAATAAATTCAGCCCATGATAAAGTAAGCTTACCATGTTTTCGAATTTCATCCTTGGTCTTGGCTTCCCACCATACCAATGTTGCTCCTTCCATCCTTAATGAGGCTAACTGAATCTTGGTGTCATCATCATGTAAGTTCTGAATCCTTAAATAAACTTCCAACTGTCTTATCCAGTTGTCAAGTTTCTCTGCATTGACTTCACCATTAAACATGGGTAATTCAAATTTAACATCTAGCTTTAAAAATGGAATTTTTCCAGAATATTTAGGCTTATGAGGTTGATTTACCGAGGTAGAGGATGACGATGGAGATGGTGGATCACCATTTCCTCCATGTCCTTTCTTTGAATTATCATCACCTTTCTTTCTTCCTGAAGAGCCCTCTCTTTCTTTCTGATGCTTAGACCCTTCTCCAACCAACCTATAATTCCTTCCTAGTATAAGATTCTTACCATCTCAGTCATGTCCAAAAAAGCTTTTTTGAATACCCGTTCTTCTTCTCTTGGATCCATGTCTTCAGGAACTTCTCCTCCCCTTTTAGACATACCTGAAGCTTCTTTTAAGGCTACTGAGGGTGAATTAGAAGGTGGTGATAATGGCACCCTGGCCCTCCTTGGTTGAGGATTATCTTGTGCTCTAACCAATTGTCCTTTCCCTCTTTGAAGTTTAATCCTGGTAAGCATTAAAACTTGCAAAATAGTCAAAAATATCTTTGCACAAAACTAATACTCAACTTGAGCTCTGATACCAATTGATCTGAAAAATGAAACTACTTGTATTTGCTATTCAAGGTATTCATTTCCATTAAATTATATGTGCAAATTGTTACTGATGTCTTGCAATTGAAACAAAGTGTTTTTGGTAAATTTTTGAGTCTTATGTGTGAAGGAGTGTTATTTCATTTTACTGTTTAGCATATCAAATCTTAAAAACACAGCAAGATAAAATCACATAATATAACACAGCAACTGATAATGCAGTTCACCCCTCCTGAGCTACATCTGTCAGGTCCAAGGTTCCCAAATGGGCATGTCCTTGCTTTTATTAGATGCTCAAATTGGTTATACAGTGATAAGAAATCCTAAAAAAGAAAAATAAGTTATGGAAATGAGTTCAGAACACAGAGAATAGTAAAAAATGGCTTTTGTTTCACCTCCAATGGTTAACCATAGCCCAATACATCTCCAACACTCCCTAGGCCCTGATGGCTCTCCAAGATTCTTTGCTGAAAAAGTACCTGAAGATGAGCTCTGATGGTTCTGAAACATGTACCATTGGCTTTGGAATGCTCAGAATACCCAAAGTAAAATAAAAAAATTCTCTCTAAAAGGTTCTCCCTAGTGAAAGTTATGACCAACTGAAGTTTTGTCCAAGTTGGCCTAAGAGAACTCCACTAAACTTGGAGTAACTATAGTTAACCCCACTAAAATTGGCAAAAGCACCTAAAAAGGCAGACTCCGCCAAGCTGACTGCCAAATGTTGATCGTAACTTTTGGCTTAAACCACGTGCATGTGACCACGATCTCCATGCGGTTAACGTTTGTCAAGGCTGGCGGTTAGGGAACCATAACCTCCAGCGGAATTGCATGCATGTGACCAGAACCTTCGGCGGCAGTGACGGTTTGGGTTGGCGAGTGGTTAACAAATTGCCAATTGACTGGGGCGTGTAACCAGTCGAGACCATTGGCGGGTAACTGCTAGCTATCTATCCCCAACAGCAAATGGTTAACACCTTAAATATCACCCGCACCCATGTTATGCTAAGAACTAATGTGTAGGCTGGCCGTTCGGGCCTGTGGGCTGGCGGCCACCTGACCTGGGGTTGATTCCTGCGAACACACAAAAATTTTTCCACCATAAACTTGCAGTCTTGGGGCCACGTGGTGTCCATCAATTGGCCAGCAGAGAATATTTCATGGAATATTCCAAGGAATATTCCCAAAATATTATTTTTTTAATATTTGCCAAAGTCAAAAGTCAATCCTAGTCAAACTGATTTTTGAAGGAAATTGTAAACTTCAAACTTGAATAACTTTCACATACAGTGTCATATTTGAGTGCCATTCATGGCTACAAGATTGTATCGATGAGGCCTATCCTGTCATTCTGGTTTCAACCAATTCTGAGCAATTCAAAATTTAAGCATTTTTTTCACTTAGGACATGATCCCCTGATCATCGGGCCTTGAGAGTTCAAATATGGAAGCATAAACCCCTGTTCCTACCATGTTGAGGTCACTTAGGCTGGAGCAATCTGCTGCCAAAGAAAAGAAGAAGAAGTCGATGCTGGTGAGAATGTCACCGAGAAAGAATCCAAAAGTGCACCAAAAGGAGAAAAAAGACAAATAGCTGGAGAAAGTGGTTGATTTGGAGGAGGAGGAATACCAAGGTGTGGAGGAGTTAGATGCAGAGGAGGCCGAGCCCATCACATGGCTCCTAGCATATATCCATCCATGAAAGGGAAAAAGAAAGGTTACCAAGGACCCAGATTTTGGGAAATTCATGGTGTTGACTCCCCTGTTGCCTGAACAAGTGGAATTTGAAGGCGCGGTCCTAGTGCACATTCCCATTCTAAAAATGGAGGATTGGGACCTCGCGAACCATGAGAGGTTCCCATATTTGGTGACCAAGAAGTATATGACCAAAATATACTATGAGAAGACTAGGGTTACACAGTTAAAGACCATGAAGTGGGTCGTAGGTGTTGAGCAGGCTGGGTTGATACACATGCTCTGTGTGTCGCATTATAATCGATCAACTATCAACATGGTGTGTGTACACCAACTCCTCATGTTGATGCATGATAGGTGCCTATGGCTTGGGGAGCCCATCCCAATAATAGACATGTTAATCCATCGCATAATGAAGTTGCCTTAAAAAGGAGTGGACCTTGCCAAGGAGCTTGGAGGGAAAACTGGGGAAAAAGACTTGGTGGACAAGATGAAGGCAGAGTATGGGCTTGTTAAGAAGTCACATGGATATTCTTTCCACTCTATTTAAGACCAGGTAGTGCAGTTTGCTGCCTATATTCTTGTGGGAAAAATCATGAAGAAGTGTCATGTAGATGAGGTTTCGGCGCTGATAGTGTCACTGGCCACTGAATGCATGAAGGGATTCCAATACAATTGGGAAAAGTATCTATGCAAGGAGTTCCTCGCGAATTGTCGAGAAGCCCAGGAAGAAAGCAAGGATCTATTGTATTGGTAGCATGGAAGTTGCTGGAGGACAACCAGTTTCCTCTGCAGGAGAAAGACTGACTCGAAGTAGTGAAGTTCGCTTCGTTGTGGGCGACCAAGGATTCAGAGCGGATCAAAGAGTCCAAGATTTTCTGGATTTTGATGGAGATGGACTTGCGCACAACTATTAGTCAAAGGCAAACGTTGTCCCCAACCTTGTTTGCACAATTGACAACCTTCGTAGAGTTCAAGGTCGACTTCCACAATGTGTCTATCAGAGCATGAAAGGATCCAAAGCACCTATGGCACAAGGTTCCATATCTGGTATCTGAGATGGACTTACAGGAGATCGTGTGGACTTGGCTAGCAGAGTGGCGCGAACCCATGAAGCTTGATGTGGGTACAAAAAAAGGTGCCAAGGGCTCTGTTGCGCAGTTGATAGCTGTGCAGAAGTGTAAGGAAGCAACTCAGAAGTCCATGCATGCCTTGGCTAAGCAGAAGAAGAAGTAAGCTACTTCTAAGGAACCTGCAGAGAAAGAACAGATGGAGAAAGAGAACGCTACCAAAGAACAGGCTAAGATAGAATGACAGGATACAGAAGAAGGTGAAAAGTCGGCTTCACAAACCACAGATGAGTAGGAACTGTCATAGCAGGAAGGAGGTGGTGGAGAGGGGCATAACACTCCTTTTGCCTTAAAGAGGCGTGGAAAGGAGTATATTGTTGGACAATGAAAGAAGCATAAGTCTGATAAGTCGAAACACCTCAACCAAATGGTACTGACAGAAGGCGATCTTGATGAGATCGGTGATAAGGTTAGAGACACGACGACTAAGGTGTTGTAATAGTTTGAGCAACAATATATGCATACGCTGGGGAGTTTCCAAAAGGATCTGTGCGAGCTGCAGATCCAGGCTAGTAGGATTCAAGCAAGCATTGGGAAAGAAAGTGGGGTGCAAGAGAGTCTGACATTGGGAAGTGGAACAATGGCAGAGCTGGAATAGACTCTGGACCTCAGAGTCATACCATTGCGAGAAGGGTTTGTTCGTGTAGAGTCATATGAGAATAGTGTTATGATCAGCACTGTAAAGGACATGGGGTTGAATTTGGCCTCACTGCCACTCCAGACCCTCCATGCACTACATCAGGGGGTTTAGATGGACTGAGGATTCGAGAGCAGCACGTCCTCAAAATCATAAGTGAGTTTAAGGTAAAAAATGAACAGATGTTCATGGAAAAAACTTAGGTGTTGAAGGAAAATGAGGAGATGCAGCCACAAAGCCACAACCTGGAGACAACGATTGAGCAAGCCTGCAAGTCAGTACCCAAATTGAACATACCATAGGATGCCGAAGCCTTAGAAAAAGTAATGAAATTGGCTACCATGGTACGTGCATCAAATGACGAGGTTGGTAGGGTTACATTTGATTTCCTGATGAAGAAGTTGTAGCCCACAACTCTAGTAGAGGTTCGGGAGCAATGCAGAGCATCAATTAAGGAAAATATGAACACATTGGATACCTCCGTCTATGACTGCGCAACTATGTTTGATGCAACAATGGAATTATGGAAAAATCTACAGGAGGATCTGAACCTATAGAAGATGAACACCGATGTCTGAGAGATAGAGTAGAAGTATGATGAGGTTCAAGCAACTACGCGCACTTTGGCGCCAACCCAACGCCTCATAAAATTACAAGAAGGAAAGTAGCTGCAAGCACAGGTGAAAGAATCACAAAGGAAAGAGGCCCTTCTAAAGGCCAAATTACAACCATGGCTAGAGAAAGCTTGTCAACTTACTCTGTCACTCCAAGAAAAGCTCAAGGTGCTACAATAGATGTAGAGGATAATGCGCCTAGTAGTGGAGGGCCCGAAAACACAAAAATTGGCTGAAGAAGTCCAGCAGGCTACGACACAGAGCGTTGCTAAAGTTGCAGTGTTACAGGTTGAGCTTGGTGGTATGTGCAATAAGATCGAGTTACTAGCTAATTGACTCGAGGGTGAGTCATGATATTTGTGACGGAGGGCTATTTGGATATGATCCCTAGGGTCAGTTTGGGGTTAGTTAACCCAATTTTTGTATAAGTTTTTGTAAAAGATGTAGAGTCTCCGCGAAATGTGGATGCGGAGCGCACAAATAGATAGGAGTCAAAGGGGTCATAGGCCCTTGTTTGGGTAAGTTTTAAGATTCTCCCATGGTCTGCGGACCATGGTATTATATGGAAGAAAGCTATAAATAGTTGAGTCATAGTGGGTCTTAGAGATAACTTGGAATGAAGAATTGGAAACTTTAAATGCGTTTTGTTGTTTTGGGCAAGTGCTAAGGCAAGAAGGCTTTGCTTCCTGTACTTAAGCAAGAATGGGAAGGCTCTTGCAGCTGAGTGCACAGGAGGCCTTGGTAAGTCCGTAGCTGAGTGCGCAGACCCCTGCAGCTGAGTGCGCAGGGCAGAGAAGTCTGTAATTTGAATGTGGAATTGAATGAATACTAATTTTGAAGAATTATCGTGCATTAGTGTCAATTCTGTTTATGTTATATTATGTCGCTCAATAATATACTTTAATGAAATAATGTATGAATGTTGCACATAGTTGTTGAATCTATCTTATTTATGCATGTTTTAAGTAATTATCTGTGTTCATGAAGATAAGGGTTATTTATGTTATGCTTTCTGATGAATTGGGTAGATCTGCGTGAAGTCAGATCCAGGGTTATTGATTAATGCGTAAAAGTGGATAAACTACCTGTTTAGGGTTCGTAAACACTGATCTTCAACCTTCATGAAGTTTTATAAGCCGTTTCCTTAAGAATTACAGTAGCAAGCCATAGAAGATTTCTGATCTACACGAAGGCATATTTGAGCTATAGGAGCTTAAGAACCACTTATCACATGTCCTTGGATTCAAAAACCTAGTTCTAGCATCCCCCAATACTGCTTTGGGTGAGACTACATCCTGCTCTATGCAGGTTGTTGCTGAAAGGGCTAGAAGTTAGGGTTTTGTTGGTTGGCGCAAACAACTCTGAACCTAGGTTAGGCCCCCTTAAGCCAACAAAAACCAATACAATTCTTTCTCTGACATGGCATTGAAAGTAATGAAGCTAATTGAGCGTGGTGATGACAACTTCATGTTATTCCTTTCTAGTCCGGTCATAATCTTCCATACTATCGAGAATAAATTGAAACATGTCACAAAGGGACATAGGGCTAATTGACTAGGCAGCATATAAACACCCGAAGGGACTCACATGCTCCGACCAGCTACTAAGTCCTCGCACACTTGTTCCATGGCCTCGAACAACACAGACACTCTGCAAAGAGCCTACACCTCCTCTGACACCACAATTTTTAGCTGACACCCTAACCATGCCACTTCTAGCTCTCCCTCCCTTCTTGAGCCCTGCAACAGATTGACCCCCCCGCGACACCTTTACCAAATTGCTCGATCTGCCCTGATTGGTCAAGATTCCTGACTTTTGAGGGTGGGCTTGAGAACTCCTTGGAACAAGGTGCATGGTACAAACATAGGACACCACTAAGATGAGACCCACTACTCGCTTCTCATCCTGCTGAAAAGTGTGCAACAAGAAATGCTTGTTGAGATTGCAACAAGATGATGGAGCTTAGTGAAAAGAGTCGCCTTCACTAAGTGGGCCCGCAGGCTATTTTTGGCGCAAGTCTATTTTTAGACATATGGATCATGTCTATGGATTGCAGGTTGCTATTTATGGATGATTGGTCAAGTTGGGAAAAATAGATGGACTTCTATTTTTGATCAAAGTGTGAGTGATCACAGTGTGAGTGATCAAAGTCTATTTTTAGACTAGCTATCAAAAATAGAAAAGTCAAATATTATTGTCTCATAATAATATTTGGACTATAAACTTGATCTTATTCTCTTGGAGCACTTCAGTTTGAGCTACAGAGGTGGCACATGCAGCTGTCAGAAGGAAATATGCTTTTCTTATGAGTCAGTTGAGTTGTTTCATGCATGACTTCAGTTAGAACTCAATCAGTTGAGTTTGGTGGAGTTGATTGTGGAGTTGATGGAGTTGTGTTCAGTTTGACTTGGTTAAACTAGTTGTAATTAGTCTAACTGCAAATAGACTAATGATGAGTTGTTAAATTAATTATTAACTCATAATACAACTATAGAATACATCAGTTAACTCAGTTGCATGTCAGTGCATGTTCAGTTCAACAGGGACAGGTGGTAGAGAATCAGATTGCTATCAGTTGTGACTATAGTTGTGCACCAGATCTTGCACAATCAAGGGATTGAGTATGCCAATGATTTTTCTCACGTATTTTCCCAGTATTACAGCCTTTGCTCACGTCCAACAAAGTGTGAGTGATTATTTTGAGGTGAAATACGAGTTTGGTGAGCCATTCTCATCAGTTCTTGAGCAGGTATTGAGCAGTGGAGGCAGGCAAGCAGTGTAATAGATTTGGAGATCAGATCTTAGCTGTATTGTGTGTAACAAGTGGAGCTGGTACTGGATTGCTTGTGATAAGCATTGTACTTTGTAATGTTACATGATTCAATCAATATAATATACAGATAGTGTGGGGTTTTTAGCAAGATGCTTTCCCCGGGATACATATTGTGTTAATGAGTTTGATTGATGCTTCTATGTGTGCCTGTGAATGTTTCTGCTTCTGTAAATTGATGATCAACGTAGAGGAGGTTATGTATTATGCATGTTCCGCTTATAAGTGTATAATCAGGATAATCTTTGTGGATATGTGTCATATTATTCAAAATTTCTACATGGTATCAGAGCCCTTTGATTTGTAGGAAAAGTTTTACAGGATATCAAAGCGAGGATTGATCATCAAATCTACTATTCAAAAAGTGTTTACAATTTATTTCTTCAGGCAGAGTCTGTAATCGGGCCAGGTAGCCTCTGGATTCATCCTTCTTTTGGAAGGTGAGATATCCTGTGAATGCCCATACAGTCGATCTCTGTACAAGAAATACTTTGTTCTCACGAATTCTAGATCGGAAGCGGTTGAGTTTTGTGCTGGTGGAATTTGAATTTAATTAAAAAGCAAGAGATAAAACTCAAAAACATTAAGTGTGAGAATGGAGACAGTATGCCCCAGTATCTCACGAAGTTCACCCAATGCCGGGATGAGCTGGGAAGTGTGGGGGTGACTGTCGGATGAGGATGGTGATTCTAGCACTCCTTGACCTTCCTAAGAGTTGGCATAGCTACCAGGACTCGGTGAATGGAAGGGAGAAACTGCCAGGATGGGAGAGACTTTGGTCGGATCTTGTGTAGGAGGAGATTAGACGGAGCACCAGAGACAGTTCTTCATCCATGCATGATGAGGAGAACTGTGCCTTAGCGAGTAAGGCGAAAAAGGGGAAGGTTTCTCTTTCCAAATCCAGTTCTTCCAATGATGAGAAGAAGGTTGACAAGTCGAAGGTGAGATGCTTTCGTTGTCATGAGATTGGTTCACGGGTCAGGAACCTGTATGCTCTTGAGGTTCAAGATGCATGCGAAGCCTTGAGCAGCGAGGAAACTGATGGAGACTTGGTGGTTGAGAGGGAACGTATATTACCTCTCAACATGCAGAGCCAGAAGAAGTCTCAGACGATTGTGGAGGAGCCACAATTGGTGCAGCAGCTTCAGGAGGTTGTGGAGCAGCCACAACAAGGGAAGCTGAGAGGAGATCGAGTAGAGACATCTACTCATGCAGAGACCTCCAGTAGGGGGAAACTTCGAGCCAGGTGGGCTGAGGGATCACATGCAGCCATACCTCCAGGTAGGAGGTGGGGTGATGTCGATTGATCGTCCCAAGGAGGAGGGGCAAGATCCTTGAGGTACCCAACCTCTTGGATGAGACCTTGCTATGGGAGCCCCAAATGTGTAGTAGCAGGAACTGATTGATTGGGTAGAGACAGATGCGGATGGAGCGGCAGAGAGAGCGACAGTGCAAGGAATCCCAGGACAGCGCATAGCTAGCAGGCTGCAGCAATGCGAGAGGCACAAGTGTTTTGCACAGTGCTAGGTGGCACAAAGAGGTGTGCAATGGTGCGAGATGCATGGAGATGTTGCTGTAGCGCAGATGTCAGAGAGGGAGCACTTGTCAGCAGCAGGTAGAGCTTCAGCATCAGAGGGTGTTTCTAGCCCAACAGGGAGGTCAGTTGGGAGGTGCAGTGTGGATGCAATGCTGGGAGATAGAACCAGCAACAGCACGGATGCAGTCAGAGATCAAAGTGACAGAGGCTAGAGCAGTCAGATACTGAAGAGCATAGAGATGCAGAGTTTCAGTCGATAAAGGCAATAGCAGTCAGAGACTTTGATGACAGAGCAAGTGGACCGGCCAGATGTGTTGCATGGAGAACATTCCAGAGTTACAGGATCGGGTTTGAGAGGAAGCCTTTATTGTTGAGAGGGAGTGTTGAAAAGTGTGCAACAAGAAATGCTTGTTGAGATTGCAACAAGATGATGGAGCTTAGTGAAAAGATTCGCCTTCACTAAGTGGGCCCGCAGGCTATTTTTGGCGCAAGTCTATTTTTAGACTCTGTCTATTTTTAGACATATGGATCATGTCTATGGATTGCAGGTTGCTGTTTATGGATGATTGGTCAAGTTGGGAAAAATAGATGGACTTCTATTTTTGATCAAAGTGTGAGTGATCACAGTGTGAGTGATCAAAGTCTATTTTTAGACTGGCTGTCAAAAATAGAAAAGTCAAATATTATTGTCTCATAATAATATTTGGACTATAAACTTGATCTTATTCTCTTGGAGCACTTCAGTTTGAGCTACAGAGATGGCACATGCAGCTGTCAGAAGGAAATACGCTTTTCTTATGAGTCAGTTGAGTTGTTTCATGCATGACTTCAGTTAGAACTCAATCAGTTGAGTTTAGTGGAGTTGATTGTGGAGTTGATGGAGTTGTGTTCAGTTTGACTTGGTTAAACTAGTTGTAATTAGTCTAACTGTAAATAGACTAATGATGAGTTGTTAAATTAATTATTAACTCATAATACAACTATAGAAATACATTAGTTAACTCAGTTGCATGTCAGTGCATGTTCAGTTCAACAGGGACAGGTGGTAGAGAATCAGATTGCTATCAGTTGTGACTATAGTTGTGCACCAGATCTTGCACAATCAAGGGATTGAGTATGCCAATGAGTTTGCTCATGTATTTTCCCAGTATTGTAGCCTTTGCTCACGTCCAACAAAGTGTGAGTGATTATTTTGAGGTGAAATACGAGTTTGGTGAGCCATTCTCATCAGTTCTTGAGCAGGTATTGAGCAGTGGAGGCAGGCAAGCAGTGGAATAGATTTGGAGATCAGATCTTAGCTGTATTGTGTGTAACAGGTGGAGCTGGTACTGGATTGCTTTTGATAAGCATTGTACTTTGTAATGTTACATGATTCAATCAATATAATATACAGAGTGTGGGGTTTTTAGTGAGATGCTTTCCCCGGGATACATACTGTGTTAATGAGTTTGATTGATGCTTCTATGTGTGCCTGTGAATGTTTCTGCTTCTGTAAATTGATGATCAACGTAGAGGAGGTTATGTATTATGCATGTTCCGCTTATAAGTGTATAATCAGGATAATCTCTATGGATATGTGTCATATTATTCAAAATTTCTACACATCCTTCCACCACACCAGACGCCAACAAGGGCTTGACTCCAACAACGTAATAATCAACAACAACCACCCTTGCAAAACTGGCCACCACCACCCGTAGAGCTAAAAAGAGGAGATTTCAACCACAATTAGCTTCCACACCAGCCAATCTACCACCTTTGCAACTACATTGACACAGGAAATACTAGAGGGTAGAGACATGATCCTCCAGACAACAACCCAGATCTGAGGACCTCGAGAGCCTAACTAGGGCCAATTTACACCCAAATCCAATGCCACCATACCCTTCAGGGATCCCCAAAAACTAATAAAATGCACCTAATTAAATTGGAAACCACCCAAGCATCCAACTTCATATGAAGCAGACCAAGATAGAACCTCGCTATCCCCTTTGCCAATCGAATTCCACCCTAATACCTAGGAAAATTCCCCCCAAAAATTAAACAACACATATAACAAAAAAGAGACCAGAAAGAGGAAAAAGAACATAAGACTCATCGCGAACAAAGGCCCCCAACACCAATTAAACCATAGAAAATCCTTAGGCACCACTATACAGTGTGCCACTGAAAAAGAGGCCAAAACCAGCCACCCTTCCCTAAAACAATTCCACAATCTACATACTGGATTAGAGAAAAGGACCTCGACAGAAAAATTTGTACCTTTTAAAGAGAGAATCTAGTGGGTGGAGCAGGGATGTCAAAATCATCACCATTCCAAGAAGACCCGAGAGTCAAAAGACCCCGCAAAATTATAGTAGCTCAAACCAATATCATGTAGCCTCCACATAACAAGCCCCATATATATTTTACCAGTCCAGGCATGCGCCATTAAACTCCTGAACTTACTAGCACAACTTCCAGTAGAGGTCGAATGAAATTTCACACACTTCAGATAAAATTTCGCCTTATGTCTTGTATACCAGGAGGTTGGATGTGCTGTCCTCCTCCATGTATGCCTTCTATGGTTTTTCATTTCCCACATGTTGGGCCTATCTCGGGGATCGACACCCCCATCGGGGAACCCTCCTCATTAATTACAATATGATAGAACTCATTAAGGTGAGGGGACCGATAATTGAAAGGCCAATGTTGGATCATTTATTGGCATGGATTTTCACTTCCCCAATTAGAAATCTTGTTAGTTGCTTGATTCCCCTCTCTTTTCACATGTTACATGAATACATAAGAAAAGGAAGATATTCAAGAATGGATTTGTTTGTATATGACCTCAAACCTCCAACTGCCAACCACCTTCTTAGGGGGAGACCCATATATGAGTTTCTGCAACATGGAGACAACTATTTGAAAATCTCTGGAAACCTATAATTTCACCAATCCCATCTTAGAAACAATTTGAATCCCCTTCTCAAGTGCTAAAAATTCAGCTACATTGTTGGTGGTATTGTCACATGGTGCGGTAGAGAACTTCACCACCTTCCCATGTCATTCTTAATCAAGCCACCTATACCTGCAGGGCCCGGGTTTCCTTTAGATGCTCTATTAAAATTTAGCTTCCAAAAGCCTTGCGGGAGCCGAAGAAAATAATCAATTGATAACCCCCTCATGGGAAGCAGGTGAGTTGATCCAAAAATGATTGAATTCGGGCTGAGATCCAAATCCCCAAGGATGGTGATATATCAACCCTTATGTTTCTAATCCTTGTCAAACCAACGGTCAACTCAAATAGACTCTTTGATGTTGCACCTTGTTACTTCCTAAACCTGGTAATTCCTGATGACTTCTGAATGAAACACCGACCAATTTATAACTTTCCAAAGATTCCAAAGAATGAAACCCTAGGAGAGACACCATGATCTATTAACTATGGGGTTCTTAAAAAGATTCCAATGCCATAATTCCAACGATTCTCTCTGATTGTTCTCATATTCATCTACCACCCCGAATAATGCTAATGTTTTATTCCAACAATCAACGACCACAAAGAAAAATTTGAGAAGATGACCAGTTGTTTCCTCTTCACTATCTAAAAGTGGGCAGCGAGAAGGACTGAGAAAGCCTTTTTTCCAGAGCTTATCCCAAGTTCAGAGTTTTCCATGCCCAATGAGCTAGAGGAAGAAAGAAATTTTGGGCGAGATTCTAGAGCCTTGAGTATCATATCCTTTTCCAAAGGGGATCTTCTACTGGATTTGCTGAGGTGGAGAGAATGGTGTATGCTTCCTTGAGAGAGTACATACCCCTAGATCGATGGCCCCATTTGAGTTTATTAGGGTCACCACAATTGAGAATAAGTCGTTGCTAGAGGATTGCAGACAATTCTTTCCTTGGATAAGGGGGATCATGATCCGACCAATGCAATTTGGAATTCCACATTATCCATTTTTTCATGCTTTCATTGTCCTTCCAGAAGTATTTAACACACTGAGATCCTAGTTGAGAGGTGAAAATATAAATTTCCCTAAGGTTCTCCTCTTGACTGAGTTTAGGATGTTGCATCTAGGTCTCCTCCCAAAACTCTTCTTGATGTCCATTCCTAACTTCCCAAAATCCATGGTATTGTATTATGTCCCAATTTTCTTTTGCTAGAGTCCAAATAGAGGAACCACCTGATAATTGTTGATGATGAGACATAATTTCTAGATAAACGGTCTAACCATATTTGAAATACTAGAGGGTCTTCCATAATTCTTGACCACCCTACAACCATATCCACCATATCTTGGTGCCAATGGATTTTGATAAAGTCTCCAGATCTTTTAGGCCAAGGCCACCATGAGTATTAGGCATGCATAACTTTTCCCAAGCCACTAGGGACCATTTCCTACCACTCTACACACCTGACCAAAGAAATTTCTAAAATATGGTGGTAGTGTCTCTGTAAATACTTCATGGAGTTGGGAGAATTGAAAGCTGGTATATGGGGAGGGTCTACAAGACTGCCTTCAAGAGGATTAATATTACAACTGAGTTAAGAACTCTGAAAGACTAAGTGGAAAGATTCCAGTGAATGCGATTCAAAAGATATTTCTAGCATTTCACTTTTAGGGAGTTGGAGACCAAGGTTAACCCAAGATAGGTGGTTGGAATTGAATCGATATGGAATCCAAGGGTCCTAGCCAAATGATGTTTGACTCTTGGATGAGTATTGAAGAAGAAAATATCATATTTCTCCTTGTTAATGTATGTTCCAGAGGTCTACTAGAACTCCTCAAGGAGGGAGTTGAATTGTCTGACTTCCCTTAAAGTTGGCTCCCCGAACAACATATTTTCATCCAAATTTCTTTGATGTGAAATAGGGGGATCCTGTGGAGATAACCATAACCCTTGAATAAGGTTATTCTTGGAGGCTAAATCGATGAGTCTACCTAGCAACTTAGCTGCAATAATAAAAAGGAAGGGAGATAGAGGATCCCCTTGTCTCAAGCCCCTAGATCCCCAGAAAGGTCAAGAGGGAGAGCCATAAACTATGATAGAGTATAAGGGTGTTTCAATCAAATATTTCACCCAAGAAACACATGAATGAGAGAAACCAAAAGCATCAAGAACAAAAAGGAGATAGTTCCAACTTATACGATCATAAGCTATAGAAATGTCAAGTTTAATAATCATACCTAGGGTTTTGGGAAATTTCAGAGTTCACTACTTCGTGGGCTATATTTATTACATCCATAATGTATCGGCCTTCAACAAATCCTTTATGCTCAGGTATAAAGAACAATTTCATTAGGGGTCTGAGACTCCAAACAAGAATTCTTGAAATTATCTTATAAATAACATTGCAGAGAGAAATTAGTGTAAATCCATTCGAGTCCACCACTAATCCTTTGTTTGGAATAAGTTTGAGGAAGGTGGGATTGAGTCCCAACCAAATTCTTTGGGATCGATAGGATTCTTTGAGCAGTTCATGAATTTCAGCCCCCAATAAGTGCCAACCATCTTTAAAGAGCTTTGAGGTAAATCCATCAGGTCCTAGAGCTTTATTAGAAGGGATAGCACATACTTTTTCTTCAATTTATACAAAATAAATTTCCCTTATGAGTGCTTCATTCTGATCTACCGTAACCAATTTGGGGATACATTGTCTGACCCTGGATATGGCCTCACTTGTTTCCACACTTGGTTTTGTGAACAAAGTTTGGAAATAAGTGATTAATTCCTCTGAAATTTCCTCATGTTGGACAAGATGTTTTCCTTCTGAGCCATTGAGGGAGAAGATCTAGTTGACCTACTAGTGTTTCAACATTGTCTTGTGGAAGAAATTTGTATGCACTCCCCTTCTCTAATCCACTAAATCCCAGATTTTTGTCACCACAGGATTTCCTCCTACTTTCGTCTTTGCTCCAATTTATTAAGGACCTGGCCCTCCTATGATGCAAGGGCCTCCATCCATCCTTCTAAGATGATTCTCTGCTGGATAACCTGCATTTTGTCCTCTGGTTCCCATTTTTCTCTATGGATATTGCTAAAATCAGAAAGGTTCCAATCTTTAATCTTTTTCTTGAGCTATTTCAGCTTCAACTAAAAAATTTCCATATTACTTTGCCATGATACCATGATATTTTTCCACCACTCTAGATTTGAAATAAAGTCAGGTATTTCTAACCAAAAGGCTTCAAAGCAAAAAGGCCTATTTATTGGGGCCATTTGTAGCTCTATTTCTAGGAAGATGGGCTAGTGGTCTGAACCTAGATAGGGGAGAATAAAGGATTGAAGATAGAGATCTTACTAAAGAATATCATTTGAAATGAGAAAGCGATCCAAATGTGACACTATCTGGTGCTTTCTTCCTCGATGATTGTTCCAAGTGAATTTTCCATTAATAAAGTCTATATATGCAACTTTTAGGTCTTGGATAACTTCCTAGAAAGAGTGGGAAACAGGATCAAGCTTGCAGACTCCACCTTTCTATCCTCCCAATTTCTTGATCATGTTGAAGTTTTCTGCAAGAATCCATCTACCCTCTCCTAGAATTTCCTTTAATTTCTACAAACTACAAAGGAAGCGCGACTTTTCACTCGAGAGAGTTGGGCCATAAACCCCTATTAGTCAAACCTTTGCTATGGAGCCTATACATTCAAATTGTCCTATAAGAGAGTTGGGGAAGGAAACCTAAGACACAAAATATATAGATTTGGTGTCCCAGATGATCTCTAATATTTCTGCACTACCTTGTGCATCCAACGCCATACAAATCATCGAGGGATAACTTATTCTTGTGATTTTTCTAAGCTTCACTTGTGTAATCTTGGTTTCTTGTAATACAATGATATCTAGTTTTTCTTTCTTAATCCTCTCTCGAAGGTACCTCAACTTACCTTTCAAGTTGAGGCCCCTTATATTCCAAGAGACTACTTTCATTGAGGAGGGGGAATGGAGCGTTGGTAGTACTCCATGAGGACATTGGCTTGTCCTGAGTTGACCAAGATTGCCACAACTTCTCGAATCACTTCATCAGTTGGTTTTCTGCCTTTTTTCCTCCTTTCTAAATCCGGACTAGACTTCGCATGCCGAGAGGTTACCTCCTCATATCGGATCATTAGGGCCGAGTTAGGAGAAGATTTCAGAGGCGCTTGATGTTGTTCCCATTCATTATAGATTTAATGAAATTGATCTAGCCACTCTTGATGAATGTCATTAGAGTTGACCTTTTCCCAATTTCACAAAAAGGCTACCAGAATCCTCTCATCAGAGTTGAGCTGATCCATTTTGACTTTGTTCTCTAAGGCCTGCTAAGCTTGAGCTAGAACCCGTTGGATATATTTACTAGTTGAAATCCCCTTCAGAGATTTCCTTTTACTTCGTTGTTTTTTCCTAGGGTTTTCAAAACCCGCTTCCACTTCCATTTCTTGTTGGGGTTGGCTTGTAGTTTCTGAGTCTTTTTTATTTTTGTTCTTTGTTTGTTTTTCTAAAATAGAGAATTGATTCTCTGTTGGATGATTTAAGGGTGCTGATGGGGGAAGTGATGGAGCATGGATGGAAGGAACCTTGTTCCCTGAAGAATGCTGACTCGGTACCTCCTGGAATCCATCTTGTAGAATAAATTCAGGTTGGGCTGGAGTAGGCTTTAGACCACTGAGGACAATCAAAAAACAGGTGTCCATATTCATGGTAGATCCAAAATTTGAATGGTACATTCTCAAAATCCAGTAGTTGGGACCAAAATTCATCCGAGTATTCAGAATTAACCTTAAAACCCTAGAACTCAAAAACCCTAGCAGAGCCAACTTCTGTATTAATATTGTCTATCTGATCTTTTTCACTAGAATCCGATGATACAATTTCAAGAAAGATTGTGATTTATTATTCTTTAAAATAAAATATTGAATGCATAAATGAATTCAATGCCTTGAAAACCCCTTAGCACACTCAAATTATATATATTAAACAAATTAAAATCATGTTTTTTAAAATCACCACAGGATTTTGGTTAAAATTAACTAGAAAAAATGCCCTAAAAAGGGTCATTTTGTTTATTAGTTAGACTACACATATTTAAAGTGGTCATTATACAAATTTAAGAATAAAGGAATGTTAAGAAATTCTCCCTCATTTGGTGGAAATCATTTTCTTTTCCTATATATGTTTTTAAGAGTAAGACTTATTCATGACATGGAATAAGGAACTATGTCCAAATGTATTTCTTTAGATTTATTTCCCTTTGTGGATTAAGTGGAGAGAAACAAAGTCACTTATATGCATGTGACATATATAAAGCCTAAAGTATACATTTAAGCTTAAGTTCACATCAATTAATGAATTGGAAAATTTTATGAATTTTGATGTATTCTTCATCGAAATATTTTAAGTGGAAATTATACCAATTTAAGCTTAAAAGCATATTAAGACATTCTCCCTCATTTGGTGGAAATATTTTTCTTTACCTATATATTTTTTGTGAGTAAGATTTATTCACTGCATAAAAGAAGGAATTATGTGAAAATGTAATTTTTCATGTTTTTACTAGGTAAGAATTTGTGTGGAATTAATGGTTATAAGATAAACTTTCATTTCCTCCTTTTCTAGCAATAAGGTTACTTACATTGTTAAAAAAAAGATATCCATATTAATAATTTAATCCTACATAATAATTTTTCTCCATTTTGGAAGTTATATTAAGCATAAATCTTGAAGGATAGCCCATGGAGGGGTAAGTGTTTTTGGGAAAGTTTTCCCACATTGCAACCCACAACTCACATAGTCAGAAAATAAAGTAAGTATGAGTGGTACAAGTTCCACAATGTGTAAATGTTGATGAAAATTGGTTGATGTGGGAACATGGATGTAGGTTACTTGAAGCCTTTATGAATTTTAGACTCCTGAAAGAAAGAGCCTGCATCATTAGAAATTTGGCTAAGTCAATGTGGGAAAAGTAATGAGGGTGAAAAGCATTGTGAAATAGCTTTATACACTTACAAAACTTAGATATTAAAGTATTATATATTTTGGAAGTGGGGATGAAAAGAAATATTAAAACAATAATTGTGTGGGGAATGTGGTTGAATAAATAATTACTTCTGTAAATGTAAAGGATATTTTAAAAGGGTTTTATAAAAATATCTTACCATGGCCTAATTAATAAAATAATAATGTTATACATGAAAACTTAAAAGCCCTTCCAAGTAAATAAATACAAAGAAACTAATTAGCGAGGAAGATAAGGAATGACTTAGATAGGGCTACGTGGCCCTAAGTGTTCACAAGATAGCTCTATTGATGTGACACATGGCATTGGTTGCCATGTAATTTTCCATGTGTTAGATTTATAAACATATTGAGATGGTGTTGATACCAAAATCTTATAAGGGCCATACCTTAGTGTCATAGACTATGAACCAGACAAATTTTATATCATTGAACATTTTTCTATGAGTAGAAGGATGAATAAGAAGTGGTGTTTGATGATAGTAAAATAAATTGAAAATTGATAACCCCACCTCCTTAAGGTAACTTAGGTTTCAGACATCTTACCATGTGGTACCAAATCCCTGGTTTAACATGAGGCCTAAATGTGTTAAGAAATAAACTACAAAGATGAAATTATTAGAGTTATGGTTCAACAATAGGCCTAAAATACTATAGATGCACCGTAAGGATGCATTTGGAGTATGATAGAGAGCTTATTGATTATGTATGGTAACAATAACATTGCATGAGGTGTCCTTGGATAGGTCTAGTTGCTTGGATTTGAGCAGTTATGTAGATGAAAAAGTGCTCTCTAGGAGAAGAGAGTCATTCTTAGAAAATTTGTGCCTTAGTTAAGGTTGGTTTCAAGAGTCTATATCCTATCGATTATGTTAATCCTAGAATTGGCAAGGTATAGTTAAAGATGGAAATTTCAGTGAATGAAATTGCAAGGATGTGGATTTAATGTTAAACACCTATTATGGATGGAAAATAATCATGCCTTGAAATGAAAGGATGTGGTTAAGACATTCCTATAAGGAAGTGGGCCATAGGGTTTCTAGCTAAAATGCATGAGGATAGATGCATGGATTAACTAAGTTGGTAAGAAAGCATAAGGTGTTGAGAAATGAAAACAAGAAAATCTAGTTTAATTTGTCCTTGAATTAAACTGAGAATTAAAATTGAATTCTATTCTCATAGAAACTTGTAAATAGTTAATTAATTTTAATAAACTTAATTAGCTTAGGAATTTTGAGTTGGAAGTCTTTATGAAGTCATGTATATGTTCTCCCTATATTATATGGGCCCAGGATGAGTTAAGTATGAGTTTTAATTAGCTAACTCAGTTTAGTGAGTTAAGTCCAGTTAAATTAGTTCCAAACCATTTGAGAACTAATAGTGAGTTAACAGTCAGTTGGTGCACTAATGCATTAACTAGTGCTACTCTAGTTAATTGAGGATTACCTCATCAGAAGCTCATGCATGTCGATTCTAAGAAAGACCCAGCTGAGACTAGAGAGAAGGGACAATGTACTATCAGTTGTATGATTTACTGACTTGTATAGATCATGCATGTAATCAGGAACTGAACCTTGAAGGGAATGTGTTGTTTTGGATGCACTGGCCTCCCATTAATATGGGCTGATCAGCCATAGGAATTGTGCAAGGAAATAGGGACTTAGAGAGCTGCAGAATTGGCTAAGTGTTGGCCAAGAGTTTGCTTGTGAGTTGGAGATTGATTTTACTGAGTACTGGGATTGTTCTTGTGAGAACAACCATTATATTATCATCTTGGATTTCTGCTATATGCAATATAGATAGTGCGTTTTTGAGTTGTGGCTTTCCCCAGATACTTATTGTGTTATGTGTATTTGATTATCTTCCTCTTGTCGATTATTGTTTTCATCGATCTATTGGCTTTCGCTGGTTAATAGTAGAAGTAGTTTCTTGTCTCTTGATTTAGTACATTGCACAAGCTTGTGAATCTACAAGGTTTTCTACATGTTATAGGAGCTGAGAAAAATATACTAGAGGAGATTTCAAAGTTTTGAGTTCAGGGTTATAGGTGAAATTTGAATTTTCATTTCATACTTCAAGATCAATAGATGGCGTTCTATGGTTTGTGGCTTGAGTATGCCTTGGAAGGCAACTTGAATTTTATAGCCTGGAGGGATAGGATGGAGGTTATGCTAGAAGATAATAGATTGAAGGAATTCATTGATCAAGAAGTCCCTAAGCCAACAACATCGGATGCACAGAACTTAGCCGAATGGAAGAAGTGTGTGGCGAAGGCAAGGCAAATAATCCTTGAGGGAGTTCGGTACCACATTGTATTGAGTCTCCATGGAAAGGAAACTTTGTATGCTATGTGGAAAAAATTGATGGATTTGTATCAGAACAATAGTGACCAAAGGAAATTGGCATTGAAGGACAAACTTCGAAAAATCAAAATGCAGAAGGGTGAGACGATTTCAAAATACTTGACCAAGTTCACTCAATGTTGTGATGAACCTGGAAGTGTTGGAATCATGGTTTCCAAATAAGATATGGTGATTATTTCTCTTCTTGGAATCCCAAATAGTTGGCATAGTTATTAGGACTCTATCAATGGTGAGGAGAAGTTGGCAGATTGGGAACGACTGTGGTTAGATTTGATGCAAGGGGAGATCAGGAGGAGCACCATGGATGACTCTTCATCAAAGATTGATGATAAAGAGAATTGTGCCTTAGCGATTAAGGTGAAGAAGGTGAAAGGGAAAGCTTCCCATTCCAAATTAGATTCTTGTCATGGAGGTAAGAAGAAATACATGACGAAAGTTAAGTTCTTTCGTTGTCATGAGATGGGCCATTTTGCTACAAATTATCCACTCAAAAATCCTGAGAAGGAGTCCTCAAGAGGAGCGATAGGTGAGGCTTTGGCCTCTCAATTCGAATTTGAATTTTCCCTCATTGCATGCATGGTGTCATCAATGATGGGAATTTTATGGTACTTAGACAGTGGAGCTTCATTCCACATGAATGGCGAGAAGGAGTTATTTAGTGACCTAGAGGAGAAACATCTCTAGATTCAAATCAAGATGGGTGACAACGGGAAGTATCGTGTTACTGGATTGGGCATGGTTACTTTCCAGAGAGAGAGTGGGACTCCACTCACCTTGAATAATGTTATGTATGTGCCCGGGTTGAAGAAGAACTTGGTATCCATTGCCATGCTTGTGGATAGAGGCTTTGATTTGATATTCTCAAAATCAAAGGCGTTCCTTTGACACATAGCCACATGTCAAGTAAAGAAGATAAGGATTTGGGTGAAGAATCTATATAAGTTGGAGGTAGAGGAGTGTGCTGCTTTGAGATCAAAAGCAGAAAGGGTGTAGAGCCAAGATGTTGAAAAGTTGTGGCATAGGCAATTAGGCCACTTGCATAATGGAGCTTTGGAGATATTGAAACAGATCTCTACCGATCTTCCCAAAGGTATGCTTGAGCAAGGTGATACATGAAATGGGTGTACTTTGGGAAATACACCAAGTATTCCTTTGGAGACAAAGATAGTCAAGTAGAGTCTATTATAGAGAGAATCCATTCCGATGTGTGTGGACCATTCTCGACAGCATCCACAGACAAACACAGGTATTATGTTATATTTTTTGATGAATATTCTCGTAAATGCTGGATATTTTTCATGGAGAAAAAGGATCAAACTTTCACAAAGTTTTGCGAGTTTAAAGCATTGGTTGAGAAAGAGTTGGGAAATAAGGTTAAATCTCTACAGAGTGATAACAATGGTGAGTATGTCTCAAATGAGTTTAAGAACTTTTGTGCAGTGGAAAGGATTAAATGAGAATTGACGACACCCCATAACCCTCAGCAGAATGGGGTGGCCGAGAGGAAGAATAGAAGCATAGTAGGGGTAGCGAGGGAAATGTTGCATGATCGAGGCCTACAACTACACTTGTGGGCTGAGGCATGCAACATAGTGGTTTATGTTTAGAACTGTAGCCCACATCGTATACTTGAGATGAAGACACTAGAGGAGGCTTATTCCAGTAAGAGACCAAATGTTGGTCACTTCAGGATTTTTGGGTCATTGGTATATTTCCATGTGACCAAAGATGCATGGAAGAAGCTTGAGCTAACAATAGAGTTGTGGATATTTGTGGGGTACACTGATACACCTCACAACTATTAGTTTTACATGCCGACCAGTCGGATGAGAGTGGTTCACAAGGATGTCAGATTTGATGAGGAGAAGGCCATGCGAGTTTCCCTTGAGAGGGATATTGAGCTACATGTAGATGAGGAGCTTTTAGATCTTAAGGTTGAGGAGCCTTAGATTGATGTGGAGAAGCCACATGCAAAGGATCTGGGAGTGGAGACATCCACTTAGGTAGAGTCTTCCAGAGAGGGAAGAAAGTGCACCAGAGAGGTTGAGAGCTTGTTGGATGATGCACAGGAGAATGTGGGAGCACCCACTTCTCAGTGCAGGTAGAGGAGGTCACATAAGAGGTAAACTAGATACATGGCTCTTATGGGCGAATGTGTTGTGATAGAGCCATCTTCCTTTAAGGAAGCAGTGCAACAGACAGTTTGGGTTGATGCCATGGTGGAGGAGTATGTATCCATAGTTCGTAACAATGTTTTGGATGTGGTCCCAGACTAGAGGACAAATTAGTGTTGGATTTACAAAGTAAAGCAAGCCGTAGATGGTAGTGTGGAGAAGCATAAGGCTAGATTTGTGGGCCATGTCTTTTCATAGGTAGAGGGGATTGACTATGATGAGACCTTTCCTCCTGTTGCAAGGTACTCACCAATCCGATCTATTTTGGCACTATCAACACAAATGGGTTGGAAGATCCATCAGATAGATGTGAAGATAGCCTTCCTTAATGGCATGATTGAGGAATAGGTGTACATAGAGTAGCCTGAAGGTTTTGAAACCTTTGACCGTGAGTCGCATGTGTGTCGGCTCAAAAGAGCGTAGTATGGGATGAAGCAAGCACCTCGTGCTTGGTACACCAAGATAGATATCTACTTCATTGGGTTGGGATTCATGAAGAATGAAGCGGATGCGGACCTGTACCAGATAGTGGTGGAAGGTAAACTGTTGATCATTGTACTTTATGTTGATGATCTCATACTGATAGGTGATGATCCGCTGATCAAATCTTCCAAGGAGGACCTTGCAAGAGAGTTTGAGATGAAGGACATGGGGTTCATGCATTACTTTCTTGGCATGGAGGTATGACAGGGATATGGGGATTTGTTTGTGTCTCAAGGCAAGTATGCCAATGAGAGACTCAAGAGATTCTGCATGGAGAACAACAAACCCATGGAGGCTCCTCTTGCAGGTAACTAAAGGAAGGAGGGTGCTACTTCAAGGGAAGTAGTGGAAGCCATTGTTTATGGGAAGCTTGTGGTTTCACTCATGTGCTTGGTGAACACACGATCAGATATGTGCTATGTAGTTAACAAGCTTAGTCAAGCGATGGTTAGTCTTACCAAGCTGTATTGGAAGGAGACAAAGCATGTGTTGAGATACCTTAGGGGAACTTCTCAATATGGATTATGGTATAGATGAATAGAGGGATTGCAGCTCCAAGGCTTCACTAATGCAGATTAGGCAGGTAGTTCATCTGAAAGGAAGAGCACATCAGGAGGGATCTTTAGTATTGGTCAACGACAGTTTCTTGGTACAACAGGAAACGAAGATCGGTCGCACTCAGTTTGACAAAGGCAGAGTAAATGGCTGCAAGTCAGGAAGCATGTGGGGCCATCTGGATGAGGAAAATCCCGGTTGGTTTGTTTGGTCAGCAGATGGATCCAACTGTGATTTACTATGATAATCCAAGTTGTATCAAACTCTCTGAAAATCCAGTTTTTTATGATTGGTCCAAGCATATTGATATCCGATATCATCATCTTAGAGATTATGTATTGAGGTGGATTATTTTGTTAGAGTACATTCTCATGAAGAAGGAAGATGCTGACATTTTGACAAAGGCATTTTCAAGATGTAAATTTGAGTTTCCCAGAGACAGGATCAAGGTAGCTAATAATCCATTTCTTATTGAGAGGGATTGCTGAGAAATGACAACAAGAAATTCTAGTTTAATTTGTCCTTGAATTAAACTGAGAATTAAAATAGAATTATATTCTCATAGAAACTTGTAAATAGTTAATTAAGTTTAATTAACTTAATTAGCATAGGAATTTCGAGTTGGAAGTATTTCTGAAGTCATGTATATGTTCTCCCTATATTATAAGGGTCCAAGATGAGTTAAGTATGACTTGTAATTAGTTAACTCAATTTAGTGAGTTAAGTCCAGTTAAATTAGTTCCAAACTATTTGAGGAACTAATAGTGCGTTAATAGTCAGTTGGTGCACTAATGCAAACTAAAGATTCCCTCATCAGAAATTCATGCATGTTGATTTTGAGAAAGACCTAGTTGAGACTAGAGTGTAGGGACATTGTACTATTAGTTGTATGATTTACTGAGTTGTATAGATCATGCTTGCAATCAGAAACTAAACCTTGAAGTGACTACACAGTTTTGGATGCACTGGCCTCCCATTAATATGGGATGATCAACCATAGGAATTGCGTAAGGAAATAGGTACTTGGAGAGCTGCAGAATTGGCTAAGTGTTGGCCAAGAGTTTGGTTGTGAGTTGGAGATTGATTTTATTGAGTGTTGGGATTGTTCTTGTGAGAACAACCATTGTATTATCATCTTGGATTTATGATATATGCAATACAGATAGTGGGGTTTTCAGTTGTGGTTTTCCCTGGATACTTACTTTGTGTTATGTGTATTTGATTATCTTTCTCTTGTCGATTATTGTTTTCATCGATCTATTGGCTTCCACTGGTTGATAATAGAAGTAGTTTCTTGTCTCTTGCTTTAGTACATTGCATGATCTTATGAATCTACATGATTTTCCACATAAGGCTACTTAATATGTCTTGGGAAGATATGGAACTACTTGATTTTCCTTAGTGATATGGTATGTAACACATGGTGCTCATGGATGCAAGTGTGCAAGAGAAATTCTTATTGGAAAAGAGAACCATATGTTAGTCTTGGAATGACTAAGAAAGAAAGTAGACACATACACATTAGATTTTTTTAAATATGAATAAAATAATCATGTGTGACATGATACACATGAATATTCTTGTGTATGAGCATATAAACGTATGTAGAGCATAACTGAAAGTACCTTTGAGTGCCTAGTATAATGCATGGTATGTATGCCTAGTAATGGCTTGAGTGTTAATGTGAGTATGGAGCAAGAGGTAAGTGTGTTGCCACCAAGGTAAAGCTATGGTATGTTGACCATATCTGAGGATGTGTACCTAATGGAGATGATAATATCGTTAAATATAGAAAGTACATGTACTCACTTGGAAACATAGTGAGGTTAATTTGTATAATAGATTCCCTCATGGAAGAGGAAAGGCTATTGCTAAGTGTTCCTATGTGGTTTCTATTAGAAGAATGGAAAGGCATTATGAATTGGAGTGAGAAAATATAGATAATGAAAAAAATGATTACTATAATGAGTTATTAATTTTATGGCTTAATTTGTTTTTGATTTGTTAATAATAAAATATTAACATAACCTTGAGTGTGAATTGTAGATGTAGAAAAAAATAATCTATGGGCTAATACATATATCGCCAAAGATATTAAACATGCTAAAAGATATCATTTTACTATTTCTTAAACTAAAATTAATGTGTTGTTTTAGCACATAAGAAGATTTGTAGTAGTATAAGAGGAAGGAATGTTCAACAAGATGGTGCAGTACAATTTAGGAAAGGTTTCACAGATAATATATCATGAGTCTGGTGAGGGAGGAAGGGTTGAGGCACCTCCTATTTAGTACAAATAATAAGAATCCTAAAGACTAAACTTGAGTGTTGCAAGGGTGTTTATGAAAGGGTCATTAGATCCTGAGAGGAGTAAAACAATATCAATGAACTACTATTGCAGGATGTATTAGATATATGAAGGAAGCTACAACATGGACCAAATCTAGCAACATTAACAAGAATAAGTTAAAAAATATTCCTAACACCTCTAAATTTAGAGATATTGGCCAACAACCAATAATACAGAAAGAATTGGGTCAAAGAAAAGGTCATTCAAATGTTGACAATGTGGAGAGTAGCACCGAATTCATGATTATTGTTACAGGCAACATAATGACAAGAAATTTTTAATGTCTATAAGGCTACTATCGTGGATGGAGTTTCCAAAAGAATGCTAATAATTCATGCAATGTTGGATAATTATCAAGTAGACCACCAAGCTACAATGGTGGATATGGCAAGAAAGGAAGAATGCCAAGGCCTAGCTAGTGTAACATGGTACCAAAAGATAACCGAATAATTTAAAAAATGAAAGTCACCAACTATTGGTTTTGAGGCTAAGAAAAAATGAGGAAGAATTGGAAATATCCTCTAAGATGACTATAATTTAAAATAAGGCCCATGATAGGGATGTGAACTTTAATTTTAATTAATAAGACACCAAGAACATGTTAAAATTTCCATCAATTATATATTGGGACAACATGTATGCACCAAAATGCAAGGCTGATGGATTCCTTGGATAGACTAAGAAAAACTTTAATTAAACTATTGCATAATATTGATATGTTAAGTTCTTAATGAACTTGCCAAGTTCCCTTGTTGCATAAATGCAGAAGTTGCGTAAGATTGTAGATTTGAATATTTAACAATAAATTGAGATGGAATTGAATACGCCATAATAAGCTAAATCAATTTGAGCCTCAAAATGCTTTATTGATTTTTGATGCCTAAAATATATTTAAAATGAATAAATGAGTAAAATTAATTGGTTGTTGAATTATAAATGTTGTGGAACATGTTTTAATTCATTGACTAACAATTGATGTTTGATAAATTAGCGCATGGTAAAAGGTGAAACTTAAAATTTGATGTTAAGGAACACTCATTGAGGTAGGATATGAGACAAGGAATTCCTTCAGTCATACGAAAACAATTTAATACAATGAAAATAGAATGCATGTCCAAGAAGGCAAAATAAGCAACTAATTGGACTCATTGAGACATTGTCAATTGAGCATGCATAGTGATGGAAACCATGTGACTATATAAATCCATCTAGGTTAAATAAAAAGGGTAAAGGAATTAGGCAATGATTACTTTATTCTAAGTTTGCATATTTATTATATGTTTTACTCAAATGCATATATTACATTGATCTACATGCAGATCTAAAAAGATTCAGAAAAGGAGAGAATAACACAAGTGTTCTGGAAAACAATACCATCATCTTATTATGAGGGATAGATGAGCATTTTATAAATAATGAAACATTCTCCTTATGAATTTTTAATTACAAAATATATGAGATAAATTACATTATTAGATAAAACAACTATAGAGATGTTTCTATCTTTACTAGTTTTTTGATGTTCTCTTATTTTTGAGTTTTAGATGTTGACAAGAAAGTAGTGTGCTTTTTCCTTGTTGTCCAAATGTTTCTGATTGGTGAGAATTTCTTGGTTTACCAATTCCCCCCTATTTAAAGTGGGAAGCGTCCCAACTTCCTCCACCAAAGGAGGGAAATTGTGCTTCAATGGTTCTATTGTTAGCCATTGGTTATGCACTGGTGTGTGTCCCTTCCGATCAACAAGATATGATAAGTCAGGAGCCACATTGGCACCCCTAACCAGTTCCATTATGCTCAGTGAGAGTTTCCCCTGTGAAACATCAGAACTCGTTGCATGCTTTCCCATCAGAAGCAGTGAGTTGTTGAGATTATTCCTGCATAGAAAGTAGCATGAATTTGAGAACAAGCAAAAGGTTGCTTGTCTAACACGAAATCTTCCACAACAGGGCCCTTCAAATTTTTGAGAACAAGGCCCTTCATTGATTGCCATTCTGCAGTTGTTTTTCTATTGTTGAATATAGTATCCATACTCTGCCCAAAAGTTTTTGACAATGGCTTTTCCCCAACTTGTGTGGCACTCTTTCTACTAGAATTTGAACTTGATATTTCATCCATTCCTACCATTGATGGCTTTCTTTGAACCCCATTATTACCACCATTGGATGTTGCACATCTCTTTACAACCTGCATATTTTTGTGTCTAGTTTGACCTTTGACGACACCATGTTTCTTTGATGAATCATCTCCAATAGATGGTTTTCCAGCAAGGCAAAAGGATGGGGTGGTGGATAAGGAAGCACTTGGAATAAGATTGATTTGGTGTTCAATAGAGCATTGGGGATGCAACAGCATGGGTTTGGTGAAGATATTTGAAAATTCTGGCTGTAGTGGAGCCATGGAAGGGGTTATTGGGGTGGTGTTGTTTTCTGGCTTGACAGAGTGAACCAAACACAAAGGAATGTATTGGTTTATATTGACTTTCTTAATGGAAGATTTTCCAGTAAGAGGTTGGATTGATGTGAGGGTCGAGGATGTGAGCACATAGGTGTGACCCTCATGTTGCAAGTGGTATTTGTGATCTTTAGCATGATAAACAACATCTCGGGCTTGTTGGTATGGAATGCCTAGTAACAAATTGGCACAACCGAGAGGAGAAACACCACATAGAACAATATCTTGAAAAGAACCAATAGAAAAGGTGATGGCACAATGTTGGGAGACAGTAAGACGAGGGCCTTCCTTTTGAACCCAACCTAGTTGATATGGGTTGGGGTGTGGAGTGGTGGGAAGGCTAAGGCAATGAACCAAGTCTTGTGCCACAAGATTCTTTTGACTCCCATTGTCGAGGATAAGAGTCACCAAATCATGTTTGATTTAACAATTATGGGTAAATATAGGTGCAACAGAGGTTACATATTCATTAGCAGTCATGAGGATTAGAGAGGGGTCTACTTTGGTAGGATTTTCAAGAGAAACAACTACAAGTGAGGTAGAGGAATTTGGCTGCTCTACCTCTATAAAAAGAGTCTTGTTGGGGTGCATATTTTTAAGTACACAACAGTCTGCTAAGGTGAGTTGGCCTTATGAAATGTACACCAGCAGGATGAGTCAGGGGCCATGTTACACTAAAAAATGTCACCTTGACTACTTACAGTTAGTATGGCTCAAATCAACAGTCATGCTACCCTCTTAGGCAAGTCTCATGCCTCTGTTATCCATCTAAAACTCAAAGAAGAGAGAAAGTCTTGTAAAAACTATGTTTATCTCTGGGGTCGCAGGTTCTCTCTAGCCTTACCTGCGGGGACGCTGACCATGTTCACAAAATCTGCGTCCATGGACGCTCTGTATGTTAAGGGACAGGTGCGTCCCTCTGTAAAAGGCAAAATGCGCGAGTTTTATCTTGAAAAAGTTACTTGTGGTTACTTCTAGAACATTCTAGAGGTCGGTTTGATGAAATGGATGCGCCTCCAGTTGGTTCATGTATCTCTATTAAGGGGGAACTTATCCCATCAATAAGGGAGCTATCCCACCCAAAGAGGGGGATGATCCCATTGATAGTGGACCTGAATAACCTCTTTACAGCACTATAAATAAAGGCATTGAGCCAGAAGGAGGGGAGGTTGGAGCTATACATTTTCTTTGGGTAAATGCTGCAGGATTTAGGTCTTCCATTAGAGCCTTTGTGAGGAGAGATTGTCTTCACTTGATTCTACTTGGGAGAGGGTGAGCTTTGTCAAAGTAGAGGAAAACCCTTGATGGACCCTGGGAGGAACTTGCACAACACCAAGGCCAGGTTGTAAGAGTTTCTTTGTTTCGTTATTAATACAAACTGGTTTATTTTTCTCAATAGCTTGTGTTAATGAGTTATTTCATGTGTTCCTTGGTCTGCATGTTGAATATATGTTTTATTATATGAAATGCAAGTGCTTGGTAATTGTTTGATTGTTTGTGGTTGCAGGAATTGACTTGAAGGAGGAGCTCATCCGGATCGTCAAGAACGGACTACAACAACCGCGTTTTGGAATAAGGTAAGCCTAAACACTTGTAGTTTTCATGTTGTAAAAGGTGTATTTAGAGAAAGATCACTCCATTTTGTCTTGTTTGTCATTAGAATGTCTTAGACTTCTAGGAAGGTCAGTCGTGTCCGCACCCTTGACAGATTCTGTGTGACAAATTGGCGACTCCACTGGGGATAGATTCCATTGATGAGAAAAGTCTTTTCCTTTATGTGAACTTTGCTCTGAGAAAATCATTTTTATTTTTCTGGTTTTGGCTCTGTGATTCTGTCTCTGGGTGGGTTAGCTTAGGATTAGGTTTATTTTGGTTTTTCTTGAGTTTTTCAGACGGACGCACCCTCTGAGTGCTGCACAGTGCGTCCCTGGACGCACTTTTGCTGCGTGCACAGAGCGGGCCCGCACCTGTGCTAACGGGTTGCCTGCGTCCCCTGCCAAAATTTGAGAAAATTCCATTTTTTGCCTTTTTTGCTCTTAGATTTTGGTTTTTCTTACTTTTTTCTGCCCAGATTCATTAGTCCCTTGTCCAGAATCTTCATCTAAGCTTGTTCCTGCTCTTAGCTTTCATCAATTGGGTGTTTTGAGTCTCTTTCTTGAGAAATTCTTGATTTGATTTCCTTTGATCATTACTTGGAGGTTTGTCTCAGTCTTTTCACAATTTTGCATCTTTTTGCTTTTGTTTTTGCAAAAAAAATTTCCCCCTCATTCGCCGGGGGGGGCTAAATTGTGTATGAGTGTTAATCGCCTTTGAGTGTTTTTATGTTTTGATCTTTGGAACTCTCACCCAATTTTCTCAATTTGCACTTGATTGGTTCTTAGATCACATTAGAATCGTCTTGTGTTTGAGAATTCTTTTGCATAGATCACATTTGCACAATTAGAATTCTCATTTTCAGAATATTAATGAAAAATGTGCATAGATTACATTTGCATACTTTTCAAGTGAATTGTGCATAGATTACAATTGCATAGTTTACATTCTGAAAAAATCAATTGTAGATTTAGATCAGCTTTCTTTGATTTGAATTTACACAGAAATAAAAATAAAAATAAATTGTTTGGGAATTGATTTGCATTAGTTTTTCTTGATGAAATTAGTGCATTAGAGAATTTGTTATATTTTCTCTTAGTGATCAATTTTTTGCATTGTTGGAAGTGAATGGAAACTCTATCCTTACTTTAGTTAGGATTCATCGAATTGAAAAGATTACATTATCATATTCGATTGCATTCAGTTGAGTCGGGTCATAACACCATTGGTTTCATCTCCATTTACCCATTTGAGTAATAACGGCCTTAATAACACAGCGCTTAATTAAAATTCATCTAGTAATTTTTACATTTCTAGGGCTCTGAAACACCAACATAGCTTAGGCTAGTGTCTTGGAGTAGGTGAGTACTTAACTCTCCAAGATAGTAAAACCAAACAAGTAGTCGATCTTGTGATAGAATCAAATCCAATTGTTACATTTACACTCTGGGAAAGCTCCTCTTAAAGGAGAAGCACGAGCTCGTGTCTGAACCAGTGAGGGGATCATTCCCCCCTCGTTGAGAACGACGCCAGACAGTACGTATTACAAACAGTAAACCTCGGATTAACCATTGTCGAGGAGCCAGGGGTCACTTATCGGTAAACCTTGGATTACTGTCAAGGAGCCGGTAAGGGGATTGAGCTTGCTACTCTGCCCTTGCGTGCTGTCGGAGTTTAGACTGTTCCCCCAGGTGTACTTGTGGCCGTTGGTAACCTTAGTGACCATAATCTCTAGGATTCTACCCAAGGTGACGGTGGAGGGAAGGTCCCGCTGTACCTGGAGCAGACGTCGGCTATACTCACTTGGATTTTCTGGGGGGTTCACTTCACTCGAGACGGTTAAAGTGGAGGAACTTGGTCCAGTCTATTCATTAAGCAGGTTGTCGGGGTAACTGTTCCACCCACTATTTCTGTACTGGATTCTGCGAGGTTGGGCTTAATCACCAACTAGTGTTTTCGGTCCGGAAGGCTACTGTTTGTGTGTGGTTTGACTCCTAGATTTGATAGCGCGTGTTAATTTGTTTGTTTTTACTTTTAGAGACCATAGGTGTGAATTGTGAATTTTAGTTGTTAAGTGTGAATTGTGAATTGTTAATTTTAGTTTTAAATTGTTAATAAAATTCACTGAAGTTGAATATAATGGAAAATGTTCCGGAATTTATCAACCTAGGAACCCCTCCTAATGAGAATCCTAGTACTTTTCCTTACTTTGGAAATGTTGGTCCTCCTTATATGGCTACTTTGTCATTACCTGGATTTACAATAGGTTTACCGATATGGTTATTTTCAACTTCGTTGGCCCAAAATACTCCAATTGTTCCACCTCAACCGGATGCTTCACCTCAACAGAGTTCACCATCTCAACATGACCAACCTTCTGTTGACCCTTTACCTTCTTCGCCTAATTTTTCTTCCTCCATTTCTTCCTCTTCGCCTGGTAAAAGCCTTGATGCTAGTAACCAGGAGGCTAAGAAGAAGAAGAAAGGGAAGAAGAAGAAGAGAGGGAAGAAGAAGAAGACGAAGAAGAAGCAAGATAAGAAAGAAGTCAACCAACCAACCATGGCTGTAAGTGTTAGTTGTGTTGAGGAAAATTCCGACATGCACCGTAAACCCAAATACCCTTGCAGGCTTTGTAAGGGTGACCACTTCCTTGTCAATTGTCCTGGTATTCCAAAGGTCTTGGAAGTATGGTCAGAAAAATCTCATCAACTTTCCATTGATCCATCAACCAGTGATAGTCAGGTTTCTGGGAAAAAGGGTAAAGTTAGGTTTCCTTGTAAGTTATGCAAAGGGAGTCATCAAACTCACATTTGCCCTCACATGGATGAAGCCTCAACATTGTTGGAAAAACTTACTGTTCTACAGCAAGAATTTCCAACTGGTTACCGTAAACTTTCTCCCAACCTACCGTCATCTAACGGAGTGATTGATCTAAATTCAAGTACCGTCAATCACACTCTTCCATTGGAGAGTGAAACTCATGTCACTCAGGTTGATGATCCGTTACTTGATCAAGTGGTCGATTCAATTTCACATTCAGTCGATCCCACTTTCCCTTTAGAGAGTGAACTTCATACCGCTCAGGTTCTTCTTGTTACATCAGATTCTTCTATACCGGGGGGTATTTCACCTGTTTCTATAGAACCCTCTCCAAGCACTGAGGTCTTTTCCTTTGATTGGAATAGACTGACAGAACCTCGTCTTCCTTCCTCCATCCCTTTCCAAATCATTGTCAAGGCTGGTGGTAGGGACATACATCGTACTCAGGTAGATGAAGGTGCTTCTGTTAGTATTTTATCCTCAACTGTTTGGAAAGCTTTGGGTTCCCCTCAGCTTGCGCCTATTACGCGGAATCTGAAAGCTCTTAACAGAACCATTAGTGAACCTTTAGGGATCCTTCCTAAGTTTTCTATTACCTTGGAAGGTAAAACTGTCTGTATTGATCTTATGGTAGTTCGAGGTCCCTTGGATTTCAATTTACTCCTTGGGCGAGACTATGTTTATGCAATGAAAGCTGTCGTATCGACACTCTTTCGCGTGATGTCTTTCCCTCACAATGGCAGTATTGTGACTGTAGACCAGCTTTCGTTCCCTAGTCTTGTTTCAACTACCAATAATATGACACCCCTAACTGTTCCTGATTCTAAAATGGTATCTACCCTGCCACGGGTTAATTATGTGGCAACTGGTCCCATGTTTTCAGTTACCGATGTAAGTGAGCCTCTCACTGTTGATTTAGATCCGGTAATTGACATGGAAAACTCTATGGGATTACTTGAACACGATGTTCTTATCCCTTTTGAGTCCCTTGACATGTGTTCCTTCCAAAGAAGTATTCTTCCTTCTGATGAAGACCTCTTGGAAGCCATGATCAAGGTATGTCCATTGACATGTCTTTCTTCCAGTTGGAAGCCATGATCAGTGGATACGAGGAGAGTTTTTTCCTGTATCAACCTCGTTAAAAAATGAAATAGGCTGTAGTGAGGATAGTTTCTTCTAGTCTCAACCTCGTTAAAAAATGAAACTGGAAGTCATGAGCATAGTTCCTTGTCTTGTGTCAAGCTCATTAAAAAATGAAACAAGGAGTTCCGAGGAAAGTTCCTTGTCTTGTGTCAACCTCGTTAAAAAATGGAACAAGGATAGGTTATATAGATAGTTAGAAAGTAGAATTGTGAGGAAAGTTCCTTTTACTGTGTCAACCTCATTAAAAAATGAATCAGTATGAACGAGGATAGTTTGTTCCTCTCTCAACCTCGTTAAAAAATGAAATTGGATGGTGAGGAAAGTTCCTTTTACTGTGTCAACCTCGTTAAAAAATGAATCAGTGTGTACGAGGATAGTTTTTTCCTGTATCAACCTCATTAAAAAATGAAATAGGCTAGCATGAGGACAGTTCCTGTTACTGAGTCAACCTCGTTAAAAAATGAATCAGGTATGAGGATAGTTCTTTTCTTGTGTCAACCTCCTTAAAAATGAAACAACTCCCTTTTCAAGTTACATCTTGAAAGTAAACCTTCATTTCATCCAGCCGGTTGAATGCAATGAAGCCTGGGGGGCATGTACCCCGCTTTGCATCATTATGCTGGGGGCATGCGAACTTTTTGAGCATAGTTCCTTGTCTTGTGTCAAGCTCGTTAAAAAATGAAACAAGGGTAGGTTAAGTAGGTAGATTCTAGATAGTAGTCATGAGCATAGTTCCTTGTCTTGTGTCAAGCTCATTAAAAAATGAATCAAGGATTTTAGAGCATAGTTCCTTGTCTTGTGTCAAGCTCGTTAAAAAATGAATCAAGGTTTTTAGAGTAGAGTTTTTGTTAGGTAGATTGTATAGAATAGTTACGAGCATAGTTCCTTATCTTGTGTCAAGCTCGTTTAAAAAATGAAACAACTCCCACGAGTCTTTCCAAGATTTTGAAAGTAAAGCTTCATTCCATCCACCTCATTGAATGCAATGAAGCTTGGGGGGCATGTACCTTGATTTGCATCATTATGTCGGGGGCATGTGAACTTGTAACAAGCATAGTTTTTCGTTTCAAGCTTGTGTAAACATGAAACCGAATCCGAGCATAGTTCTTTTCCTGTGTCAAGCTCGTTAAAAAATGAAACAAATCCTCCTCTACTTGAGTCGAGAGATTGACTAGATCTCGTAAATGTTAAGTTGTATATTTAGGTTAGTTGTTTCGGTGTTTTGCATAATTTTCTTACAGTTTTAGGTCAAAGTCTTTTAAATGATCTCATCACTAAACCTTCATTTCATCCAAATGGTTGCATGAAATGAAGCTAGGGGGGCATGCACTCTAGCAGTTATGCTTAGGGGGCATCAAGCACAGTTTTATCTCTGTTTCAAGCTTGTGTAAAAATGAAACTACTCTGAAGCATAGTTTTTCTCTGTTTCAAGCTTTTGTAAAAATGAAACCTATCTCGAGTCAATTTCAGTTATTTTCAAGACTCGTTAAACTCATGAAAATACCGAGATTATTTTGCTATCTTTCATTCTCGTAAAACAAATGAAAATGCCGAGATCTTTCCATCTTTTCCTACTCGTAAATTAAATTGAAAGTCGGCCATATGAGTACATTTTTATCATTTTTTCGAACTCGTTAAAACTTACGAAAAAGTGAAAACCATGAGTACATTTTTATCCCTTTTTCGAACTCGTTAAAACTTAAGAAAAAGTGACACCTCAGAGTCATCTTTTAAGCCCTTTTCTGACTCCTAAAACATGAAAAGATCGCCGAGTGTTTCTTTTTCACTCGTTAAAACGGAATTAAAAGACGGTCCCCTTTTAGCTCTTTTCTGACCGCAAAATCAGGAAAAGATTGCCGGGTTTTTGTCGTTTCAAACTCGATAAGGAAATAAAACGACGTGTCCTTGATCGCTTTTTACTTTTCAGGTCAACGACACTATTATGAAAGTACTCCTTGGTCGCAAGATCAAGCGGTTCCCCCAGGTATTATTTTATACTTTTTCGGGCTTGAGGGACACAAATATACGAAAAAGTTCAACGTGGAGTCTCCTTTAGTTTTTTCAGACTCTCTAAAATTGAAAAACGCCGAGTTTCTCCTATACTGGGCTCGTTAAACTTTTACAGTAGAGGACCTGTTCAATTACAAACAGGAATGAACCACTCCTTCCTAGGGTTCGAATTTAAACTAGGTTGGACTCGTCCGAAGGATGAGCTTATAATCAAGCATATGTTATCCTCCTCAAGCTTGTTAAAAATAAAGAGGTACTTGCCAGAAATGGTGGGGGAAAAGAGAGAAGAATGAACCTGTTTGTCACCTTTTGTCTCAGAAGAAACTTTATTACCACTCTTGAACACGACACTTTTCATTCACCTGGGTTGGGAAATCTTTTACCTCACAGTTGACCAAATCACTTTGAAAGTCTTTAGCCAGGTTCCGGGGATTAACTTTGAGTTATTCGTCACCAAGCCATCTGTCATGTCGTTATGTGTTCAAGAGGTCTGCAAGCAAAACTTTCATCTGCAAAATACTTGTCATCCATTTGACCATCCCTGAGTCAGTCCTTACAGCAACATTTCTTCAACTTGAACAATGATTTCGTGTTGTGGGCTTGCCTGCAACGGGTTGCTTTCTATCGACATCGACACATTATCTAGAAAGATGACTTAGGAATCGACAGTACCTTGAAGTCTGCATGCATCAATGGCAGGTTTCTCGCCTTTGACGTCAGTTTACATCATTGACTTTCGATCAAAGGATTCCATGAAGTGTTCGACATCAAAACATCTATTCACATTTCACGGGTTGTGCTTGGTACTTTGAGAACCATTGACATTACTGGTGGTTTCTCTCACGCTTGTTAACAGTTCACATCATTGACTGGTAATCAAGTGGTTTCTAACATGTTCGACATCGAATCATTTAATCACATGCTTAGAATCGTACCAATTCGGGAAGTAGAAGTGAAGACCCTGGATCTAGTTTCTACCATCCAGGCTGCGAGGAGTTTTGTATTCATTATCTATGTAGACTAATCATAAACAGATGGCTGCGTCCATACTGTGTCTACAAAAGTCTATTAAAATGATGTACTGCAAGATCATTCCTGTATCAGAATAGTTAGTCCATTAGTTAAAGTTTTGAATCTGAGTATGGGAATGCCTACCTCAGTGATGCTATAATCTTATCCATGTATTTTGTGTTGAAAATTGCAGGTTCCAACCAGGCCATCCACAAGACAATCCTTAAAATGATAAAGCGCTTCACCCTTCCTAGAATTACAAAACCCTACTCTATTCCAGGCTTCGCACTTTAGGGGGCAATCTGTTACACTAAAAAATGTCACCTTGACTACTTACAGTTAGTATGGCTCAAATCAACAGTCATGCTACCCTCTTAGGCAAGTCTCATGCCTCTGTTATCCATCTCAAACTCAAAGAAGAGAGAAAGTCTTGTAAAAACTATGTTTATCTCTGGGGTCGCAGGTTCTCTCTAGCCTTACCTGCGGGGACGCTGACCATGTTCACAAAATCTGCATCCATGGACGCTCTGTATGTTAAGGGACAGGTGCGTCCCTCTGTAAAAGGCAAAATGCGCGAGTTTTATCTTGAAAAAGTTACTTGTGGTTACTTCTAGAACATTCTAGAGGTCGGTTTGATGAAATGGATGCGCCTCCAGTTGGTTCATGTATCTCTATTAAGGGGGAACTTATCCCATCAATAAGGGAGCTATCCCACCCAAAGAGGGGGATGATCCCATTGATAGTGGACCTAAATAACCTCTTTACAACACTATAAATAAAGGCATTGAGCCAGAAGGAGGGGAGGTTGGAGCTATACATTTTCTTTGGGTAAATGCTGCAGGATTTAGGTCTTCCATTAGAGCCTTTGTGAGGAGAGATTGTCTTCACTTGATTCTACTTGGGAGAGGGTGAGCTTTGTCAAAGTAGAGGAAAACCCTTGATGGACCCTGGGAGGAACTTGCACAACACCAAGGCCAGGTTGTAAGAGTTTCTTTGTTTCGTTATTAATACAAACTGGTTTATTTTTCTCAATAGCTTGTGTTAATGAGTTATTTCATGTGTTCCTTGGTCTGCATGTTGAATATATGTTTTATTATATGAAATGCAAGTGCTTGGTAATTGTTTGATTGTTTGTGGTTGCAGGAATTGACTTGAAGGAGGAGCTCATCCGGATCGTCAAGAACGGACTACAACAACCGCGTTTTGGAATAAGGTAAGCCTAAACACTTGTAGTTTTCATGTTGTAAAAGGTGTATTTAGAGAAAGATCACTCCATTTTGTCTTGTTTGTCATTAGAATGTCTTAGACTTCTAGGAAGGTCAGTCGTGTCCGCACCCTTGACAGATTCCGTGTGACAGGCCACATTAGATGGAATAGTAGGAGATGGACCAATTTTTTTTTGAGGAGATTAGGTTTGAGGAGGCACTTTATGTTCTACAGCCAAGGCCCAAATAAAGGCCTTGTTTAAGGAAGTTCTATCTAACAACTCAACTTCTTGACGAAAAAAAATTAGTAGACCATAATTGAATGTAATAATTAATACCTCTTATGGATCAGAGATATGGAGTTAAATGCGCAATTTGCAGAAGACATCAATGTTTTCTTGCATTGATTGATTCAGTACTTGTCAGAGTTGCAACCATTTGGAAAGTAGATTTTGGAGATATCCCGGGGGGGAAAAACGTGCTCTTAAGGTGTGGCAAGAGTCATCCCAAGATGTGATATGTGTGGATCTAGTCTCGGCTTGGTCTTCAAGCTCAACAACTAAGGATATAATCTTGAGTTGAGTATCCCACCATGTTTGAGCCAGGCCCTCCACCTGTAGAATAGAGATTTGAAGCTTCATGTCCTCTTCCATCATGGGAAATGTTTTGAAATAGGTAGAGAGACTGCGGAGCCAAGAATAAATGAACTCTTCATTCATTTGGCCTAAAAATTTGGGAAATTGAAAGCGTGTACCCAATTGCATTTTTCTAGGAGGGTGTCTCTGTTGTTGTGGCATAATTAGCTCTTGAATAGCCATGGCTAAATCATGGACTAGTGAGTCCTTGATTGAGGGTTCTTGATGGGGCGACATGATTTTCATCCACTAAAGGAATTGAAAGGTATGATCTCAAGAGAAAATCTATGATGGGAATTTGAATCAAGGAGGGTGCACTAAGAAGGTTGTTGAATTGTTAAGCCACAAATCCCAAAAAAAAATTTGAAAAGGTGGATGGCTTCCAAGATCTTATGCTCTGATACCAATTGATCTACATGCAGATCTAAAAAGATTCAGAAAATGAGAGAATAACATAGATGTTCTGGAAAACAATACCATCATCTTATTATGAGGGAGAGATGAAAATTTTATAAACAATGAAAACATTCTCCTTATGCATTTTTAATTACAAAATATACAAGATAAAAATCAATTACATTATTAGATAAAACAACTATAGAGATGTTTCCATCTTTACTAGTTTTTGATGTTTCCTTCTTTTTGAGTTTTAGATGTTGCCAAGAAAGTAGTGCATTTTTTCCTTGTTGTCCAGATGTTTTTGATTGGTGAGCCTTTCTTGGTTTCCCATACACAAATGCCCAAAATGGGTATGGTTGAGGCAAAAATCTACCAGAACATAAGATTTGGTAAAACCTTAGAATTTTGTGCAAGTTGTCATAATGAGCATATGTTAGATCAATGAGTAATAAATTCACAATTCAAAGATAATTTATGGTGGGTAATTCATTAAGGGAATGCATGAATATGAATGATGCTAAGAGTGTTAGTAAGGAAAATAAATATGAATTGTGACTACTCTGATATGTAAATGCATGCTTGCCATAAAATACTTAGTGGAATATGATAATGGTATGGTTACGTTTGATATGATAATGCTTTCTAAAGATTTAATAATCTATATGTTTGATGCACTAAATGCATGCATTTTTGTGTAGGATAATCTTTAGAATAACTTAGTGTCATGTAAAGAAATGCCTATTAATATTTTTTAAAAATTGTTGATTGTTGGAATGGTGTGAAATCCCTCACTCCCAATGAAAGTAAAGTGGGAAAAATAACTACTGATAAACTCTAAGATGGATATCTTAGTAGAAGAAAGTGAATATGAGACTCTCAACCTTGATATAATTTGATTTTTTGAAATGAGAGGTCTGATTTCCATATGAATGTTTGGAATAAGTGTGATGATATTGTATGCATATATAATGTAATGATGGATTCCTTTCAATTGTGTGGCATGAAGCCGAAATGGTTGAGTGACTAATTATGTGATAGTTTTGAAACCAATTTAGTGGTTGCCATTAGAGGAAATTTGATCCTAAAAGTGGCCTCCTAAGAAAAAATAATAAAATAATAGTTAACATAATAAAATAAGGGATGGATTTTGGAGGGAAAATAAAACTACTTTTTTTTTTAATCGTATTTTTGGCTTATCTCCTTGTAGGTTTACTCAAATTTCAAATGTAGACACTCATTAGATACGGAATTAAATTCCACATCCAACGAGTACCCATTATGCATACTTTTGAGAAGTCTCACATTGATAAAAATTCAAGATACATTGAAAAAGTGTGTCAAACACACGTTTTTAATGTATCTTCAAATTTTATCAATGTGGGTCTTCTCAAAAGTATGCATAATGTGTACTCGTTGAAGGTGGAATTTAATTCTGCATCCAATGAGTGTCTACTCTTGAAATTTGAGTAATCCTATAAGAAGATAAACTAAAAATACAATTAAAAAAGTAGTTTTTCTTCTTTTCCCTCCAAAATATTTACATGTACCTCTTTTTAAATTTAAAGGATTTTGATTGGTTTACATATTATAATGTGGAAATTTCATGGGAAATCTTAGGCTAAAATTTCCTCTAATGTATAAATAATATATTGAAAGGATTTTATACATAAAAAAATAACATGACTTGGTTGAGTGAAAATGTAAAATGTAGGAAGAATGCCTTGCGTATGTAACATACTTGGTGGCTTAATGATCGATTAAGGATACAGGGTATCAAAAAAATTTCTTCTTAAAACGAGCTTAGAAATTGGCTCTAATACCAAATTCTAACACATCCAAACTCCTAATCCTTCATTATGGTTGTGGGACATCTAATTTCTCTAAACCATTTTATCAAATAGTTCCCACACATTGTCTAATCACCACATTTTTGTTGGGGAATTTCATCAAATAGTTTGTGTGCACCGATTATTTCTCTCAGACCCCAATCTTCCACATATTATATCTCATAAATTATAAGATACCAAAATCTGAAATTTCTACCATAGGTACCTTGAGATATCTACTCTATCCCCTCCAAGTTTCATAGTATGGATCCTCTCATAAAGAAGTTATGGTAAGAATGCGAAGTTGACCTGTTTTATATTATGATTTCAGGAGACCCAATTTGCAAGGGGTATATCTCCAAAAATATAGTGTTTCAAGATCTAAAATATCTATCAAACTGACCTCAATACTTCCCCTAAGTATGGTCCAAGTTTTAGCCTCTTAAACCACCTAGAATAAAAGTTATAGCAAAAATGCCAAACTAGCCTTATTTCAAGAGCATTTAGGAAGCTTGAATTTTTTAGAACATAACTCCAAAAATATAGTGAATCAAGATTTGAAATCTCTACAATAATTCCCTCAGGATTTACCCTAGGTATGGTCCAAGTTTCAACTTCTAAAGCCACCTTGAAGAAACATTATAGTGAAAATGACAAACTGACCTTATTTCACGAGCATTAAGGAAGCTCAATTTTCTAGAGCATAAATTAAAAAATATAGAGAATTAAGACCTGGAAACTAAATCAGATGATTAATGGGATTTTCCCCCACTATAATACAAGATTCAACATTTGGAACCTCCTAGAAGAAAATTTAGGGTGGAAATTCCAAGATGACCTATTTACCCCAAGAATCACATTTTGGGCTTCCACCATTAAATTCCATGAAATCACTTATAGCATGTAGAGGAAATTAAAGAAAATGTAGCATATCGTTAATAGGGAAAACATGCAATTAAAAGGGTAGGAATGTAATTAACAAGGAAGGCGTGCACTTACCCAAAATTATCATGCATTTCCCATGCATCCCAATTCATTTAAATTCCTTAGCCAAGTGAATTCAAACATACTTCTCTAGAATTTACTATCATAACCAATACAATGATCATAAATAAATAATATAACCTCAACAATAAATATTTCATATCACTAAATCATTCATGTAATAAATATCAATAACAAATAAATAAACATATATTTATCGTAATAAAAAAACTAAAGCTGAAGTAGGGTGAGCCACATTCCACCCCACTTTACGCTTAGTTGTGCTGTAATTTTTCTCACAATTGGAAACTCCCATGACATGTCTTAATGCCTTGATGGAAAAATAAACTCATGGATTTAGCAGACAGTTTTCAAACCAAATTTAACACAAAAAGTGAAGGCCATTGTCCTTCACACATAGTAAAAAATCAGTCTCTATCACATAGGTTGTCACTCATAGCTCTTAACCATTCACAAGATCTAAAAATGTTTGGGTTCTACCACCATTTCTCTTACAATGTCTAATTTATGAGTGAGAGAGTATGATAGAAAAGTTAAGGAGAAAATAAGAACCAAGAACCCCTTGATGGTTTCTCCTTCTTGTTTTTATAATCACACCTTGACCCTTCATCTTCCCAATCTTTTTTATAGAAGATTCTTAGAAATGCATACCATCACATCAAAGGAAATTAATATGTATTCAAGAAAGGCTAGGATTTCTCCCAGCCCTACTTGCATATTTTCCTCCCTAGACAAGTTTTCTCTCCTCCCCAAGGCATCATGGTTTGTTGGTTGCTAACTTCTTTCAACTCTAGAATTTGTATTAATAAAATACAACAATACATCACATAATAAAGTCCAGTACATAATATAGGTGTTGGTAACCCATCATTATAATTATTTAATTACATTACATCCTTGGGATGCAGCTAAGTTGGCGATTGTTGTGATATGATGTATTGTGTAAACTAAGAGATCTAACATTCAAATGCACTAGAAATAATCTAGTCTATAGAGAGGAGGATATGTCATAGGCCTCAAAGTTATAGTGGAAGTGATTGAAATTGACATCGTGTCATTTAAGTATGAGCCTGACCTAGTTGATGATTCTTCTGGTTACCAAAAAATGTGTTTAATTACATCACAAAATTTGGGGAAATGAAAAGCGGGTGTCACAATCCCATTCCCCTTAAAGAAACACCATCCTCAATGTTCCCATTGACCTTGGACATTCTTTGGTTGTAACAACACCAACTAGGATGTTGCCTTTCACTACAAGAATGGTCTTCATTCTTTCCTTAACTACATCAAAAGTATGGTTCTCTCCAATTCTTATCCATTTATCATTGTGTATGTTGTGTTAAATTTAGCTACCTTTGAACCTTATTTAGCCACCTTGTATAATACCAAATTTTATTGCAATACAATATATTACCAAATGCTAGCCTCTACAATGTCTCAGGCTGAGGAGGAGATTGAAATAGGTAACCTCAAACCACTTGCAGTTCAACAACTAGCCCTGCTGAACCAGAGAGGGATCTCTCTAAGGATTTCTCAGTGAATAACTTGAAAATAAATGGATTTTAGGCTAGATATATAAGTATTGTTTTAGTATTTGGAAATTTAGGGTTTTTTAGGTTGCTGGACCAGGGATGAGAGCAAGCAATTAGGTCAAAGTGTTAAAGGTTTGCAGTAGCAGGCATGAAAAGGAGCAAGAAAACAATGTTTTGTGGTGAATTGAAGATTTTGGTCAATGTAGTGTAGGGTCTGAAATCTTAAGAGATCATAACGAACATGTTTTAGCATGAATTCATTAATCTAGAAGAAAATATATATAAATAGAGCTTTGAATTAAAGAATTCTGCCTATATGACTGTAAAGAAAATCACAAGAAGAAAGAAAAGCATGTTAAGAGAGATGAATTCATCAATAAGAAACTGATATAGAAGGTAAACAACACCACAAACTCACTAAACAAGTATTCCTGAAAAATAGCTGCAATTGCTCCTTGATTAACTGTATGAAAGAATAAGAATACAACTCTCTCCTCTGAAGTCTAACCTTTCTCTCTGAATGATAAATGATACATATAGACTCAATCAAACAACTTCCCCACCTTCAGGAGTTGAATTCCTAATTGGTGGAACTGTTTCCAAGATTCTCTGAACCAACAAGTGAGAGTGAGAAGGTCAAAAACAAACTCTTCTCTTAGACTTTGATTTGAGTTTTGCTTCCTTTATGAGGCCTAATAAACCATAAAAAATACCTATCAAGCCTATTTATTCATGATTACTTCATCTAAACCTTGAACTACTTAAGTTACATCACGAGTTTAACTTTGACCAAGTTAAACTAAAAACCTGAGAAATTACACAGAGAAATTTTTAAATAAAAACTGAGAAATTTGTCATAAGCGTAGCACAAACTTTGAGGCCACTTTTAGGTGTCTTCTAGAGGTCAAATTGAAAATATGAGAGAACGGTCATCTAGAATTTCTTGTCTAGTTTCCATAACATCTTGAATTTTTGAAAATTACCCATGAGAAGGCCTTCAAAAATTGATTCTCCCAAGGTGGCTCTATAAACGCAGCGTCCATCTGAAAAAGGAGGTATAAAGGTGGTTTCTTGAGGGTTTGTTTCCTTTTCTACCTGTCAGAAACTCAGATTTTGGAGTGGAAATAGTCAAAATTGCATGTAGAGGTCATTTTGAATCCAAATATGCAAGCCATTTTCCATTTGGAGGTCTCCACACTAAGCGCAACGTCTAGGTCATTGTGTTTATAACTTACACTATGTTTTTAAAAATAGTGAAGAAAACATCAAAATTTGAGAATGACAAAAATTTCTTCAAATCTTTTGAAAATTGTTGAGTGAAGCTATAATATGATATCCTATGCCATGAGGGATGCCTTAGCAAGAAAATCAAGCTTCTCCTTGTCCTTTTGGCTTGTTGGGATTTCCTTAAGCTTCTTCTTCAAATGCTTAACCCTTATGTTGTTGATCCTGTTTTGTTGATGTAGAAGGTAAGGCCCCTTCCATAATTTGTGGAGAAAGAACTTGCCTATTTTCTGCAAACACTAGCCTAGGTCCCCTCTGATATGTCTTGACCTCTTTACCCTTTTCAGTCTTTTTTCTCTTCTTAAGTTTATTGCAATACTGTTAGATGGTCCTACTTCCATTTGAGGCACTGATGATGGTGATGGAATAGGTCTAATAGGCTGAGATGGTGGTGTAGTGAAGATATCATTATGAATGAAGGTTTCCCATACAATATTTAACTTATTGAGGTTATGAAGGATAATTATCTTAATTAGAGAGTGATGGCAAAGACTATTCGCTTGATGTTCATATTCTTTGTTCTGTACAATGTAAGCCATCTTTTCAATGCTCTTGAAAATGAAGCCAATTTATGTTTTCATGTTGTGGAGGTACCTGGAGATAAGCTTGGAGCATCTGGAGAGAAATTGACTCTGTTTTCGATGAAGTGCAACAACTTAGGGCAAAACGTAGTGATCAAGGACAAAGTGCAACACTTTCAGGGAAAAACGCAATGCCATGTTGTAGAGACATTTTGGAGGCCTTGCTAAGCTCCAAAGTGAGAGATTGATAGCTCGTTGGAAATATATATATGTCTAGTTGTAAATGGAGCCATCAAGAAAGTGCTTTGGATACTTTTGCTAGGAGAAAAAATGCTTTTCCCAAGGTCACTCCAGAAGTGCAGCAATGCTCTTGTAGCAAGTGTATTTTAGACATTTCTCCCAAACCATGACACTTGTGTAAACAATTAAAGAGGTATTTCTTCCTTGGTGAAAAAAAAATTGGAAAACCTATTTCACTTTTGTTAAATTCATCTCCACTTGCTCAGAACCATCCTTTGAAGAAAAACTGGCCCTATGTGTGGCAAATGATTTGTCCCTTGGAATGACTTCTTGAAAAATGATGGAGAAATGATGTTTATGAGCTGAAATGGCCTCATAATTGCTGATATGACCTCCCTTATGCCTCCTCTACTCATATGTCTCTGATTCCATAGCAAACCCTAGCTCAATGGGAGAGAAAATTAGGGTTTAGTGTAGGAAAAACAAGGGATTTGGGCAATTTATAAGAATGAAGGGAAATAAAGGGGATAGGGGGCTTCTAAATTCTTAGGAAATTTTGGGAGATAGGGAGGGATGTTAGGAAGTAGGGGAAAGTTGAATTTCAAGGATTGAGTGAGGGGAAGGGGTCCAAAAGGGAAAAACACAGGCCTAGCCTAGAAAAGTGTAAAATTGTAGCAATAGGCTAGGGTTTGTGGGAAAATGGTGATTTTGAGGGATAGGTGTGATCATAAGTGTATGAACGTATATTAAGGATATGGGAAGGTGTATGAGCATCAGGATACAAGTTTTGTTGATATTTTTACCATGGAGGTCATGAAACCAAGAAAAATGCCCTCAAAACCTTAGGAGAGGGAAATGAGCTTTCCAAGAAAAACTGAGAGACAAATATGGTAAACACAAGGCCACTTACTTGGATTTGATGTAATGCAACCTGAATTTGATGATGAAAGATTCTGAAATGATGATTTGGGAACCTTAAAAACTAATGGAGACCTTGGAAGCCCTAAAACCTAATGGGAACCTTGGCTAAATGAAATCATGATAAAAATTAATATGATGATGAAGACAACTCATGAATGAAGTACACTCAGCGCAAAGGTGATATAAGCTAGTAAGGAATAAAAATTCTTTAAAAGGATTGTAGAAAAACCTGAGACTACATCCAGTGACCAAATTTTTGCATGATGACCTAATGAAATGACAAAATTTTGACCGTGGGACCCTAACAAGACATGATAAGAGCCTATTTGATCATTGGTGATAGGATGTAAAGAATGACACTAACATTGGCTCCAACTGGGGATGGAAGCTCCTTGGAGTTGTCGAGAACATCGTAGACCAGGTAGCCTTATTCATTGGGCAATGGAGTCATTGTAGCTACAATCTTCAAACTAACTCAAATTAAATTGAAAACTAAACCATCAACTGCAAACCCTACTAGAAATTGACACTGAAAAAGATGCTTGGGATGTTGATCTTATTCATCACACCTTACCTACTCTAATTGATCGATAAATGATTTGATCAAGTGAAGTTGAAGATCTAGTGTAACCAATCAAATACGTGACGACTTGACTGATGCTTGTATTTAGCTCCAGCAAGCATAAAGAAAGATTTAGAAGATGGCAACTCAAAATTATACCCGAGTCCAAAACTTGTGTTGGTGAATAAAACAAACTCCACTTTTTCTGATGCTTGCAAAAGACTGCCCATGGGTTCTTGAAAATCATGAAACATTACCTCTTATTGATCAGCAAAAAGAAGGGAGATGCCTTCAAATATAATAACTGATTGTTCTTCTTCTTTTGGTTGATTCTTCTTAAATGGAAATGCAACAATGTGATCTTCCATACCATCGAAATCATAGACAAGATTTGTATGTTCTTGCAGATTGTTATATAACTGATCTGAAAATATATGAGAAATAGAAATAAACCCAAGAAATAACAAGATAGAAATAGATAGAAATGATTGACTTTATTGATCAAACCCTTAAGGTAGGCCTTCAATTGAGGTAGCCAAATAAGCATCAAAACAAATTTCTACAAGTGGATTTTCTTGTATATCAGAAAAATAATTGTCTAGGTTTTGAAAAAATTATATATCTTGATCATTTTAAGGTTGTTGAACATGTTCATCAAACTCAAGGCAACAAACCTGTTGTACACTATTTTTGATCTCAACAGATAAATCATGACTCTCTAGAGTTTCTATACAAGCAAACTCAAAATTCATATCTGCACATATTTCTTCCTTAATTAAACACTCAAAAGAGGAAAGGAATGAAGGTCACTACAACTCATCATTAGAATCATGAAATAAAACTTGGCTCTCATCATTCAAATCTAATTGATGTTTAATCATGGAAGAAAATATTGTTTGTTGGAGATGTTCTTGTGGATCATAAGACTGTTGTTCTTTTTCATTATTCTCCTCTTCTTGATTAGTTTCAGGCTACTGAATTTCTTCCTTAACCTCTAGCTGATCAGTGTGTTGTGTTGCTGCCAGAATTGTTTCCTATGGGGAATCTTTATGAGCATCTAGACAATATTCATCATCTGTTTCTTCATCAATCAAAGAGGAGGCTATTGTGTGTTGAGTATGATCTTGTGTATCAAAGTGATTATCTTCTTCAAATTGCTGTTGGAAGGAAAAATCATAGAAGGCTCCAATGATCTCTTCATCATCCATACATTTGATATCATCAATACTTTTAACATATGCAATAAAACCTTCACAATAATCACAACAACTTTGTAAAAGAGACTTCCCATAATGCTCAGAGAATATTCTATGGAAATCTTTAAGAGAATATAAGTTAACTGGGTTTAACCCTTCATACCATGATCTTTCTTTCCCTTCCAAGGTAGCCATGAACATATTCATCAGAAAATCTTTAGGAAACTGAATCTGCGACCTATGTACATGCATGTGAAATTTGACCAAGTGAAGAGCAACATGCTCTCCTTTCTCATTTCTTAACTTTAGAAAATAAGTCTGCCAATCTACACAAGGCATGTGGTTTGGAAAACTTGGAATATGAGCACGATTCATAGGAGCATACCATCGAGCAGTTGAATCCATTTTGAAAATAGTTAAGTCACCAAGAAGTTTTTCAAACTACCAGTTTTTTAATAGTGGAGTCGCCATGAAAATTTTGAACCTTTGGATTCTTCGACACTGGGGTCACCACGTGAAAGATGCACAACCTTTCTTGTGTCTGATCACTGTTCACCATCAGTGATCAGATCTAATCCTTGTTTTTCTTTCCCAGGGAAGATATGATCTTTCGTTCCTTGACAACAATGCCAAAATGTTAGTCTCTACAATGTCCCAAGTTGAGGAGGAGATCGAAAGAGGTAACCTCAAACCACTTGTAGTTCAGCAGCTAGCCCTACTGAACAAGAGAGGGGTATCTCTAAGGATTTATTAGTGAATAACTAGAAAAGAAATGGATTTTAGGCTAGATATATAAGTCTTGTTTGAGTATTTGGAAATTTAGGGTTTTTTAGGTTGCTGGACCAGGGATGAGAGCAAGCAATTAGGTCAAAGTGTTAAAGGTTTGCAGTAGCAGGCATAAAAAGGAGCAAGAAAATAATGTTTTGTGGTGAATTGAAGATTTTGGTCAATGTAGTGTAGGGTCTGAAATCTTAAGAGATCATAATGAGCATGTTTTAGCATGAATTCATTAATCTAGAAGAAAAGATACATAAACATGATTTTCCACATAAACAAAGCTTTGAATTAAAGAATTCTGCCTATATGACTGCAAGGAAAATCACAAGAAGAAATCAAATCACGTTAAGAGATATGAATTCATCAATAAGAAACTGATATTGAAGGTAAACAACACCACAAACTCACTGAACAAGTATTTCTGAAAAGTAGCTACAACTGCTCCTTGATTAACTGTGTGAAAGCATAAGAATACAAGTCACTCCTTTGAAGTCCAACCCTTCTCTCTAAATTAGAAATGATACATATAGAATCAATCAAATATCTTCCCCACCTTCAGGAGTTGAATTCATAAGTGGTGGAAATGTTTCCAAGATTCTCTCAACCAACAAGTGAGAGTGAGAAGGTCAAAAAAAAAAATCTTCTCTTAGACTTTGATTTGAGTTTTTCTTCCTTGATGAGGCTTAATAAATGATAAAAACAACCTATCATGCCTATTTATTCATGATTACATCATCTAAACCTCGAACTACTGAAGTTACATAATGAGTTTAACTTTGACCAAGTCAAATTAAAAACCTGAGAAATTACACATTGAAATTTTTAAATAAAAACTCAGAAATTTGTCATAAGCGTAGCGCCAAATTTGAGGCCATGTTTACATGTCTTTCTGAGGTCAAATTTGAAATATTAGAGAACAGTTAACTATCCTTTCCTATCTAGTTTTTGGAACATCTTTAATTTTTGAAAATGACCCATGGGAAGGACTTCAAAAATTGATTCTCCCAAGGTGACTCTATAAACGCAGCATCCATCTGAAAAAGGAGGCAAAAATGTGTTTTATTGAGGGTTTTTTTCCTTTTCTACCTGTCAGAAACTCAGATTTTGGAGTGCCAATAGTCAAAATTGCATGTAGATGTCATTAAGAATCCAAATATGCAAGCCATTTTCCATTTGTAGGTCTCCATACTAAGTGCATCGTCTAGGTTGCTGCGTTTATAACTTACACTGTGTTTTTGAAAACGGTAAAAAAAACATCAAAATTTGAGAATGACAAAAAATTCTTCAAATATTCTGAAAGTTACTGAGTGAAGATATAATATGATATTCTATTCCATGAGGGAGGCATCAGAAAGCAAATCAAGCTTCTCCTTGTCCTTTTGGCTTGTTAGGGTTTCCTTGAGCTTCTTCTTCAAATGCTTGACCCTTATGTTGTTGATCCTATTTTGCTGATGTAGAAGGCAAGGCCCCTTCCACAATCTGTGGAGAAAACACTTGCCTATTTGCTGCAAACACTAGCCTAGGTCCTCTCTGATATGTCTTGACCTCTTTATCCTTTTTATTCTTTTTTCTCTTCTTAAATTTCTTCACTGCAATACTACTAGATGGTCCTACTTCCCTTTGAGGCACTGATGATGGTGATGGAATAGATCTAACACGCTGAGCTGGTGGTGTAGTGAAGATATCATTCTGAATGAAGGTTTCCCATGCAATATTTAACTGATTGAGGTTATGAGGGACAATTATCTTGATTATAGAGTGATAGCAAAGACTATTGACTTGATGTTCATATTCTTTGTTCTGTACAATGTAAGCCATCTTTTCAATGCTCTTGCAAATGAAGCCAATTTATGTTGTCACGTTGTGGAGGCACCTGGAGATAATCTTGGAGCATATAGAGATAAATTGACTCTCTTCTAGACAAAGTGAAACAACTTAGGGCAAAACACAGTGACCAAGGGCAAAGCGTAGCACTTTCAAGTCAAAAAACAACGACCAAGGGCGAAGCACAGCGCTTTCGGGGCAAAACACAATGCCATGTTGTAGAGAAATTTTGGAGGTCTTCTTGAGCTCCAAATTGAGATATTGATAGATCTTTGGAAATATCTATATGTCTAGTTGTCAATGGAGCTATCAAAAAAGTAATTTGGAAACTTCTGCTAGGAGAAAAAATGATTTTCTCAAGGTCACTCTAGAAGTGCAACAACGCTCCTATAGCAAGTGTATTTTAGACATTTATTCAAAACCATGAAACCTGTGTAAACAAATAAGGAGGTTTTTCTTCCTTGGCATATTATTAACAAAAATGTCTTTCACATGTGTGAAATTCATCTTCACTTGCTCAGAACCATCCCTTTAAGAAAAACTAGCCCTATGTGTGGCAAATGATTTGTCCCTTGGAATGACTTCTTGAGAAATGATGGAGAAATGATGTTTATGAACTTAAATGGCCTCATAATTGCTGATATGACCTCCCTTATGCCTCCCATGCTCATATGTCTTTGATTCCATAGCAAACCCTAGCTCAATGGGAGAGAAAATTAGGGTTTAGTGTAGGCAAAACAAGGGATTTGGGCAATTTATAAGAATGAAGGGAAATAAAGGGGATAGGGGGCTTCTAAATTCTTAGGAAAATTTTGGGAGATAGGGAGGGATGTTAGGAAGTATGGGAAAGTGGAATTTCAAGGATTGAGTGAGGGGAAGGGGTCCAAAAGGGAAAAACATAGGCCTAGCCTAGAAAAGTGTAAAATTGTAGCAATAGGCTAGGGTTTGTGGGAAAATGGTGATTTTGAGGGATAGGAGTGATCAAAAGTGTTTAGGAAGGTATATTAAGGATAGGGGAAGGTGTATGAGCATAAGGATACAAGTTTTGTTGATATTTTTACCATGGAGGTCATGAAACCAAGAAAAATACCCTCAAAACCCTAAGAAAGGTAAATGAGATTTCCAAGCAAACTTGAGAGACAAATATGGTAAAAACAAGGTTGCTTACTTGGATTTGATGTAATGCAACCTAAAGTTGGTGTTGAAAGCTTCTGAAATGGTAATTTGGGAACCCTAAAACGTAATGGAGACCTTGGAAACCCTAAAACCTAATGGGAACCTTGGCTGAATGAAATCATGATAAAAATGAATACGATGATGAAGACAACTCATGACTAAAGTACACTGAACACAAAGATGATATGAGCTAGAAAGGAATAAAAATTCTTTAAAAGAATTGGAGACAAACCTGAGACTACATCCAATGACCAAATGTTTGTATGATGACCTAATGGAATGACAAAAATTTGACTATGGGACCCTAACAAGACATGATAAGAGCCTATTTGATCACTGGTGACAAGATGCAAAGACTGACACTAACACCAACATTCATTATTGCAACTGAAATCATAAGTTTTAAATTTGAAAACCTTTATGCCATTTCTTATAGTATTAGGTGTAGAATTCCTCTCTACCCTTGCATATCAACCTGCTTACTTGTAGAAGCCTTCCATTTAGTACATACCCCAAAAGATCAACATCACGTGTGTTATAATTCATTTTCTTGCTCAACCAATAATCCTTCTAAATGAAACTTTGATTTTTCCCCAAAATAAGTTGAATTTCTAATAAGTAAGGTTTTAAACCAATACTGATATGTATGGTTATTATTTTCCTCCTTTTCCTCCATATGTAACAAGTTCAGCTCATTGTCTACATTGTACAGACCCTCTTATACTCATATCGTAGTGAGCATGTGAAAAATTTCTTCTCCCATAAGTTACTCATCCTTCTAGGCCTAGAAAATCCCCATCCTTGGGTGATCTACCTATCCCAGTTAATTCCAATTTGGGATGGTTGAAGAGATTGTTAGAACCTTATATGAAAGTTCCCTTCTGGCATGTGCTAACATAAATCACACCACATTGCTTATGGAGTCTAATAGTCAAGGTTCCCTTTATGACTTACTCCCATGAGGTAATCAAAGTGTATCATAGGGATACAATTTCAACACAATGGCCTTGCTCCTAGGATCTCTGCTAAATCATTTCACCTATATCACAACATTAACTTCCCATGAGATATAGTCAAAAAATTCAAATCAAAAGTTTTAATTCCCCAAATTTTCTTCATTTAGAAGCCAAATCTCACAAAGATGAGACTTTTAGTTATGATGTTGGGATCCTTTTTAGCTGGTGATATTTTTATCTATCATAGTGGCTTAAATATCACACCCCATTCTAGCTCTCTACCTACAATCTAAACTTTCGATGCAAATAATGGTAAGTGTTCATACATAAAATATTTTCATTGCAAAATTTAAAACATCCCTTCAAGTGATGTCAAAATTATTACATGCTTAATAATTCTATCACTTTCAATTGATTTCAGATAGATTGAAATGAATCTATCATTGCATTATACATTTACATGACAATCATGCTAATAATTTCATAATGCAATGAAACATTTTTTCTAGAAACCAAAAGGGCCAAAACTGAGAGTTTCATAACCACTTTCTCCACTAAGATACATATCTCTAAACTCATGAGTAATTAGTTTCCACATTTTTTGTACAAGATGAGGGATTCATGCCACTCATTTCACTACTCAACAATTTGTTAAGAGTATTGGAATTTATTTTCTTTCATGAAATTCAATCATGCAATTGATTGTTCCATACGAGCATGCATGCACTCAACACACCAAGCTTATGTACCATCATGATTCATAATATTAGGGTCATGACCAAATCATACCATAGTAATTCATGAGTGAATCACAAGGATTCTATTAATATTTACAAACTTAATGGTTCTTTCCTTTGTCATAACCCACTTGGTATTAATGACAAACATATATAAACAAGTCCATACAATTCTCACATTGACTAGAAAAAACCATTCCTTCAACTTCATGTTCCTTACAACAACAAAATAAACATTATATGATGGAATCACTTGCTTAAGCTTAGAAACTATTGGTCCAACACTCATGGACTCATGAAAATAATGTAGTCCCTATATTTATTACTTCACACCTCCCACATTTTCATGTAATATCTCAATGTATTACCAAACATATTATAACTCATGAGCGTATTATTCATTCATTTAATTTCTTTTCAACATGAAAACTCAATGCATTCATATATTACTAATATTTTACTAAATATTCATGTGTTGACAATTTTTTTCCTTAACCATACCCCTTCTTGGGCATACACGTAATACATGCATTAAATTGAATAAACAAAAGATATCAAATTCAGCTAAAAAGAATTCTTACCCAATTCCTTTACATTTTTAGCTCCACTTGTTGTTTGCCCTACTTACCTGGATACCATCAACATGCATTCTTAGGTGAAATATTTTAAGGAGTTCAAATGAATCCATATATTATTTTCTTGACCTACATATGCTGTCATTATATTCATCATTCATAATTCCGCCCGCCCCCTCAATAGAATTTTCCTGAGGTCCATTCTCTTGTGACTACCTTGGCATACTTGATGTTGCAACACTCAATAGCCCTTGAATCAATCTCAATCTCACATATTAGTCACAAATCTTTCATTTCATATGCTTACATACAAATTTCAATGAATAATCAAAAGGGTCACTTACAATATGTATCCAATCCATGCATTCAAATAATTCCTTCAATCATGCACCCAAACATGTCCATATTGTCATGCATGTGTCATACTTGCACATATTCCATGCCATTCATACACACATCAATTGTTATCCAATTAATTTATCCATGATCTATAACATATCAATTCAAAAAAAATTCATTCTTATTAAATTTTGATTTAAGTATGTAAACTATATATTTACAACAAACCAAACCTTCTCATGCTTATGGTGTTTTGTAATTCAATGTAAAAATCGATTTTACCTATTCAAAATCTTATATGTACATTTATTGTAGCAATGGGCACTTAGAAAACTATATTATGCACAAAATTTAAATAGGGTCTTTCCTAAGGTCTATAGCATCCTTAAAATTCCAAAATCTTTCTAAATAGTTCAAGAGGAACCCTCCTATTTGCATTCCTATGTAAGTAGATTTCCTTAAATATGCAAAATTAGTTATTAAACCTTATAATTCTATCATGGACCTTTCATTGAGTTCTTAATTATATTAGAGATCTTTTGGGAATTCTCCCTAATTTCTCTTCACCTCGCCGCCAAGGTGGGTGACTCAACCTTCTTAATTTCTCCAGACACTAGCCAACTCTTGGGAAGATCTACTACTACTGTTAGGGGTTTTTCCTACTAATTTCCCATTGTTTTACCAATCTCTAATGCACATATATAGGTTTTTTACATTGAAGTAGCCTCTTGGACATCAAATATTTCCTTCCCTCATGTTTCTTATAGGGGAATTAACGAAGCAGGTGTTCCTTTTTATAGTGTCGACATTTCAAAGTATTCCTATTTGATTTATTTGTTTCTATATTATGAGTTGTTGGCCAATGTTCATGGAGTTTGAATGGGATATTCTTCTTTCTTTTGTTGGTGAGGGAATTCATGGATCATGTTTTCTCATCCACAACCCCAACATTTTGATGTCATTTCCTTCTTCCAAACCTTATGGAGTTTTACCTCAATTTCTAACTACTTATAGCAATGTTCTTCATTTATAATTATTTCATCAAGTGCATTGTCATACTCATACTATATTTTATCTTGAAATGGTCTTGGTAATCCATTAAGAAATTTACATATTTTCATCTCTTCATCTTTGAGAAATGACACATATTTGAATGGTGTTACGAACTAGTTAGCATAGTCATCAAAGGTGAGTTGTCCCATTCTTAGTTGATGAAATTTTCATTATGATACCCATCTATATCTCCAATGGTTGTTACATGTTGCAATAACCCTTGCATGCATGACATGTATTGTAGAAGTATCATCATTTAGATTTCTCTACTCTTCTTGTTCTCTAATGAGTCTTTGATTATATGCTTTGCAACTCTAAAGTTCTTCCTTCAAACTTTTAATTATCTCAATAATGTTAGGAGATGTTCCCAAATCCCTCTTCTCTCCTCTTTTCCTTAGAGGAGATCATTTCAGTACTTAGTTGTGCCTTTCTGTTGGACATCCTTCTCTTTCTTTTCGTTGTTAGAAAGTCTTCTTATCTACTGAAATAACACACAACTATTAGTACCATTAAAATCATAACAATTAAAAATGTCTATTACCATTACTTCATTTGTTCCTAGGCCTATACCAGACTTCACATTGATCTTGTTGCATTAAACTCAAGTTTTAAAGCAACATATGGGATTTCATAAATACAACAAAATAATTTCACATAAGTACAATTGCATGCATAAATACCAATTTAAAACTTAAATTCTTTCCTATACTTGAGCCCATAAAAGTTTGATGTTGAACCTTAGCTTTAATACCACTTGTAGCAAATTATTAGAGCTCTCATTTCATCTATTCATGAGCCCATCCAAGCCTAGCATTAAATCATTCCCTGGTACCACTTTGTAACATTCTCAATACCTTAATACTCAATTAAGGATATGGGGTATCAATTTTTTTTCTTATTCACAAGCTTAATAATATGCTATGATACCACTTTGTAACACACCCAACCCCCTAATCCTTCATTAGGGATAGGGGGAATCACATTTTCTCTAAAGAATTTTATCAAATTGTTCCCACACATTGTCTAATCACCATCCACAAAACCACATATTTCATTAAATAGTTTGTGTGCACTATTTATTTCTCTCAAAGCCCAATCTTCCAAAGAGTATATCGTGGAAATTAGAAATTTCCAAAATCTGAAATATATAACACAAGTACATTGAGATATTTTCTTTGTGTCCTCCAAGGATCATAGTCTAAAACCTCTCAGAAAGAAAGTTATGGAAAGAATGCCAATCTGACCTGTTTTGAGGTTTGATTTCAAGAGAATTCAAGAGACCCAAACTCATAAGGGAATGTATATTAAAATATAGTGAACCAAGATCTGAAATATAAACCAAAATTTCCTTGGTTTTCCCCTAAGTGTGGTCCAATTTTCATCCCATGAAACAACACAGAAGAAACGTTATAGTGAGAATTCCAAACTGACCTTATTTCAGGAGCATTTAGGAAGCTCAAATTTCTTAGAGAATAACTAAAAAAACATAGAAAATCAAGATTTTAAATCTATACATTGATATTTACCCTAAGTATGTTCCAAGTTTTGGCCTCTGAAACTACCCAGAATAAAAGTTATAGTGAAAATGCCAAACTGGCCTTATTTCAGAAGCATTTAGGAAGCTCGACTTTCTTAGAGAATAACTTCAAAAATATAGTGAATCAAGATCTAAAAATTCAACTAGATGATAAATAGAATTTCCCCTCAATATGGTCCAAGTTTCAACCTCTAGATCCTCCTAGAAGAAAAGTTATAGTGATAATCCCAATATGACCTATTTAACCCATAAATCACATTTTCGGCTTCCACCATTAAACTCCATGAAATCACTTATTGCTTGTAGAGGAACTTAAAGAAAATGTAACACACAGTTAATAGGGAAAGCAAGAAATTAACAAGAAATGCATACATTTTCCAAAAAATACCATGTATTTCCCATTCATCCCAATTCATTTAAATTCCACAGCTAAGTGAATTCAAACCCATTTCTCTAGCCTTTACTATCATAACTAGCACAATGATTATAAATAAAATAATACAACAACAACAATAATTCATGCATATCATTAAATCATTCATGCATGAAATATCAATAACAAATAAATAAACATATGTCTTTGTAACCCGAAAATATTGGAACTGAAGTATGGTGAGAAACGTTCCACCCCACCTTAGGCTTAGTTGTGTTGCAATTTTCTCACAGCTAGTCACCCATGCTTGATTTGTTGCCTTGAGCGAAAACTAAAATCATGGATTTAGCACACAATTTTTAGATGATATTTAACAAAAAATTGATGGCCACTCCCCTTCACACACATCAAAAATTATGTCTTTGTCACATAGGCTATCACTCATAGTTATTAATAACTCATAAGGTATGATCCTCTCTAGGTTTTTCCACCATTTCTCTTGTGAAATAGAATTTATAAGTGTGAGTGTGAGAGAAAACCTAAGGAAAAAATAAGAAATACGAACCTCTTGACAGTTTCTCCTTCTTATTTTTATAATCACTCCTTGACCCTTCATCTTCCCAAGAATTTATTAGAATAATCTTAGGAATACCGACTTTTATAGGCCATTTTGTTGCATCTGGTCAATAGGCCTACAAACCGAATCAATCACCATCAGTGAACATATTGTAATCATCCCTACACAAATCCATAAGCATGATCTTTCCAAATAACTTAGTTTCTGGGTCCAATTGCAAAAAAATAGTGCTTTTAAGGTCGATTGCACCCTACCCTTTGATATACATGAGTTGAGCAGCATGTTGCTCCATTTTGCACCAATGCTAATCAACAAAAACTTGCTCCTTTCTGGGGGTGCGTTGATTATAGAAATTTGAGTAAATTAAAAATATTTTTGAAGCTTCCTCTTCCAGAAGATTCCAGGGGTTGTTTTAACCATTTACCTTGGATAAGAAGTTTGAATCCTATCTAATCATAACTTCAATATTTCACCTCTTATCCCTTGAGCTAATCCTCCTATCTTAAGTGGATTTCAAGCCTAGATTGGTAAATGGATAAGAATTCCTAAACTACCGTCCCTCTCCTATAAATTTACTGCCATCTACAATGTCAGAGTTGGATTTTGGACACTGATCATGCCCTCATGATGCTACCTCGAATCTAAGAGAGTCATAATCTTCATGCATTAGGGTGACATTGAGGTGTGCTTTGTGACAAGGAAGGACAAGTCAACTTGGGGAGATCTCTACAAGATCAACTACTATTCTTGGTTGTAAACTCTCTCCTATTTCTATTAATACAAAGAGTATATCATTTTCCTATATGTGTTATGTTACATTTACATTCATGTATTTCAATGCTTCGTTGATCCATTGAATATAGTAATTGAATTATGATACATAGATGTTGTGGATCTTTGGCTTGTTTTGGTTGTATGTGTAGGTTCTAATTATAGCAGTCATAACTACAATTGGAGCTTACAAGCAAGGAGGAAAGTAAAGCTTGTGATGGATTCTAAGTAAACCCCTTTCCCATTCTTCAATTTCTCTAAGGGAAACTTTATATTCTTTTCTTTCTATTGTTCTAGACCAGTTCACTAGGTATAGGGAAGATAATTTTGTACACAATCATAAATTCTACATAACAAATTGGTGACTCCATTGGGGATAATTTCTTTCCCTTAGTGGTTTCCCTAACCTTAGCACTTGTTTCACCTCTTGAATCGACCGTCATTTCCTCACTCAGATCTTGATTGACCCTAGGAAAACCTTTCTCTGATCTTGATTTGATTTTTTGTGTCATAATTTGGCTAGATCTGCATCAATGCTCCCCCTGTTCTGGGGACAAATCACTTAAATGCACCTTATCCTTCTTTGTACTTGCATTGCAGAGCATTGGTGCCTATTCTGCACGTATGCTGATCCTTGTAAGATGCAAAAAATTGCATTTCCTTGCCTTACTCTTTGATTTTCTTTGGCCGAACAAGTTTTCCTTATGTCTTTGAGTGTGTCCTTGTCTCTTTGAAGCCAATATGACACTCGATTTTGTATGAAATTGAGTGTATTTTCCTTTGGTCATTATTCATAGGTTTGCTTCAGCTTCTTAAAATTTTTTGCATGTTCTTGTTGAATTATGTGTGAGTGTTAATCACCTCTGAGTGACATCGCCTTTTTGATAATATTTTGTTTCACTCTTTATTTCTTCTTGTCAATTTGGGTTTGTATGCATAAATTGATTGTTGAATTTGAAAAGTAACTTTTACATTATAGTTAAAGTCTATGCGGTTTCTTTTCATCAATGACCAAGTTGCATTCATATTTTTCTTTGCATTTGAAACATTAAAATAAAAGAAAAGAAAAACCGTTATTTTCATTGCATATAGGGCTTTGATTTTTATTAGAATAGTGAAGTTGAGGAGATTGATTTTTGCATCACTTGTTTGTTGCATTGTTTATTGATTTCTTCTTCCCCTATTTAGTTAGGCCTTTCATTGTTAAAGGAAAATGAAAAGAGTTATTTTTGTCATATTAGTTGCATCGTAGGTGTGTTCAAGTGACATTGAGTTTTGAGCCTTGATATCGAAACATAATTCAAGATACACTTTAAAATTAACCTCAATTAACCTAAGGAGCATTTGAAACTTAACACAAACATCTAGAGGTCTAGGCAAGAGATGTGTTCCAACATCTTTAAATGTAGTTGTTGTCATTTTTTTCTGTGTTTCATTTCGTGGGTGATATCTCATTCCACGTACGTAAGTGTATATGATCGTTCTCCACATATCTCCGGGTATATTGGATGGCACTCTACGCATGAAAATTATATGGGAAAACTCTCATCATATGGTTATGCATTAGATAACACTACTATAGACCTCACTTTCGTGCACCTCTGAGTATATTTTGGAAGTCCCCACTAGGTTGCTATCTCGCCTTAGGTAACTCAGTCGGTCACCCTATACATTGTGATACATCGAACACAACATTCAAGGAGATTTTCTACCCATATGTAAATCCTTGGTTCACCAAGGTGGTATATTGCAATTCATAGTTATTTGGTAAGACCTTTTGCCTAGTTACCCCTATTTTGTTTTATTTTGTGTCTTTAATTTCTAAAATCAATTAATTGACCGCAAAATAATATCCTCCTCGTGGAATAAATCCTTTGTGGATCTTAGGTTGAGACTAATGGAAATAGTTCGCATTTCCACCAATCAAGGAAACCCCTCTGATGGGGATCCTCTTCCTTTTCCCCCTTTTGGAAATATTGGTGCTCCTTATATGGAAACATTGTCCCTTCCTGGATTTACCATTAGTTTACCAGTTTAGTTGTTTTTAACCTTCTTGGTTTTTAATGTCCAAATTTCTTCTCAACCAAGTAGTCCTCCACCTGAACAAGTTGATCATAACCTTGAACCTTTGCCTTCTTCGCTTGTTCGGTCTTATTCCTATTTGTATGGTGAAAGACTCAATTTTAGTAACCAGGTGGATAAGAAGAAGAAGAAGAAAAGGAAGATTAAGAGGAAGAAAAATAACCAAAGGGACAACCAAGAAGCCATTTCAACTGATGAAACCAATGTTGAGAAACCTTCAAAGCCCCATAAAGTCAAATTTACTTGCATGATTTGTAAGGGTGATCACATTCTAAAAGATTGCCCTAGTATTCTCAAGGTATTAGAAATGTGGTTCACAAACTCACATTATCATTTGTCATAAGCTTTTGGAGATCATGCTGGTGACAAATACTCAACTAGTGATAGTAAGGTCCATGGAAAAAATGGTAAAGTTAAGTTTCCCTATAGGTTAAGTGAATGGAGTCATCCTATTCACATTTTCCCTTATATGGATGAAGCCTAAAAAGTGTTGAAACACCTTACAATTTCTCTGCATCATCTTCTAGCTGGTTATCGAAAGCTTTCTCCTAATCCTCCACTAGTTGATGAAGTGATTGATTAGAATCTATCTCATGTTAATCCCATTCTCTCTGAATGTGAATCCCATGAGTCCAATACTGACCAACCATCGGTTGAGAAAATGGTTGACTTGAATTCACCTTTAGTTGATCATACCTTTCCCATAGAGAGTGAAGTTCATACTGCTCAGGTTCTTCTCGTTTCTTCAGGTTCCAATGAACTTGGGAGCAATTCTCCCATTCCCATTGCACATGGTGGAAATCCTCCCATTACCACAATACAAGGGAGAAGTTCTCCCATTTCCATAGTACAAGGGGGTAGTTATCTTGTTCTCATGACACCCCCTCCAAGCAGTATGGCCACTTCCTTTGATTTGAGTCGACTGGCAGGATATCGTCTTCCTCCTTACGTACCCTTCTAGATCATAGTACATGCTTATAATATGCCTGTACCTAGCACAACTATATATGAAGGTGCATCTATCAGTATTATATCCTCAAATACTTACCAAGCCTTCAGTTCTTTGTAGCTTCTATTTTTTACCCAAAATATTTTGGATTTTAATAGAGGAACCAGTTAATCTTTAGGGATTCTTCCTCAGTTTCCTATTACTTTGGGAGGAAATACTATCTATATCAATGCAATGGTAGTCGAAGTGCCTTTGGATTTTAATTTAATCCTTGGGCGTCACTATTTTTATGACATCGGAGCTCTTGTCTCTTCACTCTTTTGTGTGATGTGTTTCCTGCATGAAGGAAGAATCATGACCATTGACCAACTTTCATTCATTAGTCTTGATTTGAATCCCAATAAACCAACTTCCCTAAATAGTTCTTATATTCAAGTGGTATATTCCCTTCCACACATTAATTATGTGGCAACCTATTCCATGCCCACGTCTACTAATGATTTAGTAGATGATGTAGTGCATCATGTATTGGGGGCATTAGAGTCTAATCTTTCCATTGGATCCTTTGAAACCTTCTAGATCATTGTTGTTCCACATGATGAGAACTTCTTGAAAGCCATGGTCTCTAGGGTGCCATGATTAATATAACCAGAGATTCCAGAGTAGAGCTCCTTGTCTTGTGTCAAGCTCATTAAAAAATGAAACAAGGTTTCGAAGCAGAGTTCCTTTTCTTGTGTCAAGCTCATAAAAAATGAAACAAGGTTTCAAAACAGAGTTCCTTTTCTTGTGTCAAGATCATAAAAAATGAAACAAAACCCCTTGAGCATAGTTCTTTTCCTATGTCAAGATCATTAAAAAAAATAGATTCCCTTCCAATCTGAGTCTTTGATTAGATCTCGTAAATTCCTAGTTGAGACTTTCAATAGATCTCGTAAATGAACCTTCATTCCATCCACCTATTAGTAATTAGTTGTTGACTTAGGTAAATGAAATGAAGCTTGGGGGGCATGTGCCTAGAATTGAGTCATTATGTTTGGGGCATGCAAACTTATTCCAAGCATAGTTTTCCTCTTTTTCAAGTGTGTTTAAAAATGAAACCAATCTCAAGCATAACTTGTGTAAAAATGAAACCTATTCCAGGCTTAGTATTTGTTCCTTTGCGTGATCGTAAATACATGAGAATAGTTACCAAGTATACTTTTATCACCTTTTCAGGCTCGTTAAAACTTATGAAAAAGGAACCCCCTCCTGTGATTTCCATTTTTATCATCTTATTTCCATGAGATGAACCTTGGTTTTATCATTCCATTGTCACCATCTTCTTGGATGATCATATGATTTCACTTGGTTGTTTTACCCTTACCAGAGGAACAACTGCGATGAGTGGTCTTATTAGCCAGCCTCTTAACTTCTATATGTTTTGAGCAATTCCATCATAACTGGAACTAGTTGCTACCATCTATACCAATTGTTCCTCTAGGAGGAGTCCTCTTTCAGCTCTTTTTAGACTCCCATAATATGAAAATATTGTCGAGCACTTGTCTTTTCGAAATCATTATAGTAAATGAAAATACGTTTACTTAGTATAAGTGTAACCCTTTTTCGGACTGAGATAGACTATTTAAGAAAAAGTAATACCTTAGTTAAACATGGCTAAGAGGTTCTCATGAGTATTGTTTTCTTCCTTTTTGAACTCATGAGATTATTCATGAGAATGAACCTTTGGAGTTTTCCTTTTCGCCTCTTTTTCAAACTCTCTAAACATGAAAAAGGAGTCAAGTTATAACTTCATTGGACTCGTAAAAACATAAAACAATGATGGACTTGTCGAACATGATGAGACAAAATCACTCCTTCTCAGGGTTAATTAAAGATACTTAGAGGGATTCATCCAAAGGTTGAAATTACAAATCAAGCATATGTTATCCTCCTCAAGCTTGTTAAAGAAAAAAGAGGTATTGACCATAAATGGTTGGGGAAATTTGGAAAATAGGCTACTCTACCTATTAATGGCAGTGACTTGCTCTTGAATATGACACTCTTCCACTTCATATCCATGGCTGTTGGATTGGGAAATATTCTTGTTTTTTGTTCATCACACCATATCAAAGCCTGCGCTTTCAGTTTTGAGTCAATGATGCCAAATCCATTTAGTGTTGTTGATATGTTCAAGATAATTCATTCAGTTGATTTCTGCTATGAAACTCTTAAGAATTCATTCAATGTCTGTCATTCCTGAACCAGTTCCACATCAACATCATTCTATATCAAATCATGATGTAGGTTTTGTTTCTTTGATGGGGGATACAGCAGGGCCCTCCTGTGATGGGTTGCTTCCTATTGGCATCAACTCATTATTAAGGAATTTTACTTAGAAACTCTTCCTTCATTACCATGGGACTTGTATACATCAATGAAAAGTTTCCTCACTCTTGGAAATAGGTTTTCATCATTGGATTTCAACCGAAATATTCTGTGTGGTGTTCGACATCAACTCATTCATTCACACCATACAGATTGTACGATTGTATCTTGAGAACCATTAACATCATCAGTGGTTTCTCTTGCATCTATTAATGACTTACATCATTGGCTAGTAATCAGATTGTTTCTCACATGTTCAACTCCAACTCCTTTACTCACATTGTTAGACTCATAGATTGGACAATCAACTGAATGAGATAGAAGACCTTAGATCTAGTTCCATCCATCTAGGCCACACTTTTAGGATTAATGCATGATTACACAACATGATGGCTATGATCATACAGAAAATCATCCAATCATGGATCCACACTTTGTCATCAGTGGACATGACTTCTTGATCATTTTACATGTAATATTAACTTATGTGTTGAGCATGGGTTTGCCTCCCTTAGCAAAAATATCATGATAAAAATATATTGTAGCATATGTTGATATCCACTAGTTGTTCTTAATCCAAACTTTCACGAGGAAAATCACTTTAGTCATTAGCCACCATTTCTAAATTTTCGCTTTAGGGGGGCAATTTGTTATAGGCCATTTGTTCACATCTGGACAATAGGTTTGCAAACTGGATCAATCACCATCCGTGAACATGTTTTCACCATCCCTACACAAATATCTAAGCATTACCTTTCCAAATAATTGAGTTTTTGGGTCTAACTACCAAAAATCAGTGCTTTTAAGGCCCAACACACCCTAACCCTTTAGAGACCTGCATTCAAAAACAGGTTTCTCTATTATGCACGAACGTTGATCATCAACAAGTTTCTCCTTGATGGGGGTGTGCTGATTCTAGAAATTTGGGAGAATGAAAAATATTTCTGAAGCTTCCTCTTCCAGAAGCTTCTAGAGGTTTTTCACCTCTTATCCTACCTTGGAGATTTCACCTCTTATCCTACCTTGGATATTTCACCTCTTATCAATTTCAATCATCCTCCCATATTAAGTGGATCTCAAGACTATATTGGTAAATGGATAAGAATTCCTAAACTACCATCCCTCTCCTATAAATTTACTGCCATCTACAACATTGGAGTTGGATTTTGGACAGACTAATCATGCCCTCATGCTGCTTCCTTGAATCTAAGAGAGTCATCATCTTCATGCATTAGGGTTACATTGACGTGTGCTTTGTGACAAGGAAGGACAAGTCAACTTGGGGAGATCTCTACAAGATCAACTACTATTCTTGGTTGTAAACTCTCTCCTATTTCTATTAATACCAAGAGTACATCGTTTTCCTATATGTGTTATGTTACATTTACATTCATGAATTTCAATGCTTCATTGATCCATTGGATAGAGCAACTGAATTATGCTATGTAGATGTTGTGGATCTTTGGCTTGTTTTGGTTGTATGTACAGGTTCTAATTATAGTAATCAGAGCTATGGTTGGAGCTTACAAGCTGGGAGGAAAGTAAATCTTGTGACAAATTCCAAGTAAGCCACTTTCCCATTCTTCAATTTCTCTAAGGGAAACTTTATATTCTTTACTTTTGTTGTTCTAGACTAGTCCATTAGGTCTAGGGAAGATGCTTTTGTTTGCAATCGTAAATTCTGCATAACACCAACCATCACATGAATGGAATATAATATCTATGCTACCCCTCATGTAAATATCACTGTGTGAATTTGTGTATGTAAATAAATGTAAAAATACAAATATGGCTGAGATGGAGGAGTGGACACAGATGCAAAGATCTAAGGAGGAGTAGTTTCCCGTGCAAGTAATTACCCAAAATCACACCCTGATCATTTATACCCCTACTTATCTCCTTGGTGTATTAAGTAGTATACACATCATGTAGAGAAAGAGAGTAGGGGTCATATAAGTGAAGGACAAGTCCCATGCTATCCATATTCTTATGGGATGTGTTAGGAAATTCGAATGAAGGGGAAAATAAGAGTGAGGGGGAATGCAAACAAAATAAAAGGAAACAAAGTGAGAGCAAGAAAAAGAGAGGGATGATAATGTATGTAGAGTGCACTAAACAGTGGGAGATCATATAGAAGGCTATGAAGGAGAAGTAGTGTAGAGAATTGTATTTGGAGAAGAAGTAGCTTCGATCCAAAACCCTTTGTCGGAATGTTGTTCCATGTAAAATTTTGTGTGGCCAATGGTTATATGTTAGTGTTGGATTGGCCAGTGAAGACTCGATGGAGATAATTAATCACTTAGTTCTTTCTAAGTAAGTTTATAAACCTCTAAGTGCTTGATAGAAAGTTTATAAACAACTTAGATCTCATTGAATGGGATGATAAACCATTGGGGTGCTTGTTGGAAGGTTGATAAAACACTTGGCAGGCTAAGACACTCAGGTATTTGCTAAAATGGGATGATAAACCACTAAGTGCTTCCCTTGGAGGCTGATAATCCACTTAATGTATTACCAAGTAAGTCAATAAACCACCTAGATAGTGGGATCTGGACTACTGTAGTGCTTTCCTAATATAGTCAATAAACCACCCATTGAGTGAGATCATCATCTTGGAACTAAGTAGGACTTCATTAAGCCTTGGAGAAATCATTGTAATCTATTGCAAAGAAGTGAAAGAGTCACTACGGTTCTTACTACTTGTGAAAATTGATAAACCACATGGATAGTGCATTTTCTCTCTTGTCTACTTGAATTGATATCAGTGTTAAATTCCCTTGAGAAATTAACTCCTCAAGATCTGAATCCGGCTCAGGGATTGTAAGAAATACTTAAGTGTAGTTGGCCTATCGTTGGGAGGAGAGTTGAAGTCCCTCCTTTAATTATCAATGTCCTTGAAGCACAAAAATAAGTAGATTTCATTTCCATTCAAAGTTGTGTTCGTGGCTGATGTATTATTTTGTATATCCACAGATGTAATGTATGTATGAACTATGTTTCTCACTAATTTTTTTAATTATTGGGATATAAATCTATGTGATTGTGCTTAGTTTCTCTAGACCATGTTTCTCAACATTTTTCTATGAGTGACTTATAACTCTCTATGATCTTGGTCAATTTTTATCAATGTTCTTGGAATGAGTTTAATAGTAGACTAGTATGGGTTGAGTAAACTTATTTATTTTCCTTGCTAAGTTATGAGTTTTGTGTGAATTTGTGTTGGGGTTTCACAACAATTTTTTTAATATGTAACTATAGTTTTGTAGTGTTTAGAGGTACTTCCCCTCGTTATTGTTAATAACTCACCATCATACCTCTTCACCTCAAGCCCTTGTGTCATAAGATTAGAGAATGGGAGTTCAGTTTATATGTCTTGCGAGCCTATGACCCTAGGCTCTCAAAGTAGATTTGAAATTGGGTGAAGTTGGAGGGAACCATGATTGAAATGACCTATAGATGGGAGGCGCCCATTGAGTTCGTTTACCTATAGGAAGTTGGAAGGAATCACATCTAAGATGAAATAGGCATAGGAGGATCCCATTGGGTTCTTACTTGTAGTTGTTGGATATAGCCATGACTAGGATGACGTATGCATGGGTGGATCCCACTAGATTCTCTTTCTTCTAGGTTGCTATATAGATTTGTGAATGAGATGGTGTATGTATGGGTGGAGGCACTGGGTTCTTTTTCTTATGGGTTGATGGAAAGACATGTAGTTAGTATGGCATGGTTAGGTGAATTAGTTATACTAGAGAATAGTTGGAAAATGTGATGGGTTTGGGTTGGTGGAGTGTTATTCAACTAGATCAAAAAATAGAAGAAAAGATAGATCAACAATTTGAAAATTAGCCTCTTCGAGGGAGAAACCTCCTTTACATCACATAAATGAACAATTCTTGGATGATACAAATGGCAAGACCTCCTTGGTATATATAGGAGTCTAAGGGGTCATAATATAACCAAAGCCTACATAACTGTAGAATTTTGTAGAATTTTTCCTACAAATAAGCTAGCTTTTATACCATGTAGAACTTTTTCTACAAATCAGCTATCTCTGATACCATGTAGAAATTTCCCACCTGTAGATCAACCTGGTAATGCAATGTACTAAAGAAAAACACTTGATCTACTTCTACAAACAATTTCGCGGAAGCTTAATCAACCATGAGAAACATCAATAAGAATGCATATAACTGATAAGAAGGAATCAATCACACATAACACAGAAGAATTTACCCGGGGAAAGCACCTGCCTAAAACCCCATCTTTGTATTATCATACAAGTGGAAATATAATCCGGATTACACAAAGCCTTAGCTCAGAAGCTATCCAGATCTTAGTACAATCCCTCTACTACTCATAGACAATAAAAGGCTTCTCACAAATCTTCTCCTCTGCCCTCCAAGCCTCCTATTTCCTTGTGCAGTTTCCTTGAGGTCCAGTGCTGCCACCTGTGTGAATTGGCCTCTTCACACAGTCACTAACCTCTAATCTAACCGCACAAACTTGAAGGAGATAAATCCTCATCATGGATGAGCTTCCTTTATAGGAAAAATATTCATCCAACTAATAGTACACTGTCCCTTCTCTGACCTCAACTGGGTCTCCGTCTGAACTGACATGCCTCAGTTATCCATGAGTGAATACTCAGTTATCTGAAAATACCAGTTGTCACATGCATGCAAGAATCAACAAACTGAATCTCATTAATTTAACAACTTGTTAAATTAATCTAACTGAACTTGACTAAGTTAAACTAAGTCAACTCATCCTCTGAATATATAACTCATCCTTAATTCCTCAATCAGTGGAGCAAATCAAGGACACATTCCCCAATTAGTGGAGAAATTATTGCATGTTCTCACAAAGACTTCAAGTTTTATTTTCCTTAACTAATTAACTCATGGAGAATTAATTAATTAATATTCAAATTGCTAGTAAGACCAAATTCGAATTTTACTTCCTATTTTAGACCAGGGACTGTCTAAAAATAGGAATCCAACTTGAACTACTAAAAATAGAACTTCTATTTTTAGCACTTCAATTTTTCATTCCCTGTAGCCCAATCCAGCATTGATGCCCAAACTACTATTTTTAGCACTTCTATTTTTAGCAATTTCTTGTTACCAATTTTCAGAACTCCCTCTCAACAAGAAAGGCTTCCTCTCGAACCCAATCCTGTACCTCTGGAATGTTTTGCATGCAACACATCTACCAAGTGTGGTTGCTCCAGCAACTCTCGGAACAAAAAAAACTCCCAACTGACCTCTCTGTTGGGCTAGAAACATACTCTGATGTTGAAGCTATACTTGCTGTTGACAAGTGCTCCCTCTTTGACCTCTGCGCTACTGCAACATCTCCATGCATCTCACATCGTTGCACCCTTCTCTGCGCTACCCTGCACTATGCAACACACTTGTGCCTCTCGCATTGCTGCAGCCTGCATGCTCTACGCTGTCCTGGGATTCCCTACACTGTAGCTCTCTCTGCCGCTCCATCCACATATGTCTCTACCCAATCAGTCAGTTCCTACTACTCCACATCGGGCTCCCATAGCAAGGTCTCATCCAAGAGGTTGGGTACCTCAAGGATCCTGCCCCTCCTCCATGGGACAATCACTCCACATCGCCCCGCCTCCTACCTGGAGGTATGGCTGCATGTGATCCCTCTGCCCACCTGGCTCGAAGTTTCCCCCTACTGGAGGTCTCTGCATGAGTAGATGTCTCTACTCAATCTCCTCTCAGCTCCCCCTATTGTGGCTACTCCACAACCTCCTGAAGCTGTTGAACTAATCGTGGCTCCTCCACAATTGTTTGAGACTTCTTCTGGCGCTACATGTTGAGAGGTAATATATATACTCTCCCTCTCAACCACCAAGTCTCTAACCTTTGCCTTGCTCCTCAAGGCTTTGCATGCATCTTGTACCTCAAGTGCATATCGGTTCTTGGCTAGCACACCAATCTATTTCCACTTTCCTGCCATCACAAAATTTTCTAGAAAAAGAGCTGATTTTAAATCAACGATATCTCCCTCATCCAAACTCCAATTCAGCCGATTTTTTTTTTTGATTTTGGGTATTTTTCCGCAAGGAATCCAAATCTGCTATTTATTTATGAAAAAATTGTACATAAATTTTCATATCTGCTCTGCAAACTCTCGGCCCAAAACTCAAAACTTTGAAATCTCCTCTCAGTAGATTATTCTCTCCTTGATCAACTGTGCTCCGATACCATGTAGAATTTCGTAGAAATTTTTGTACAAATCAGCTAGCTTTGGTACCATGTAGAGCTTTTTCTACAAATCAGCTAGCTCTGATACCATGTAGAAATTTCCCACCTGTAGATCAACCTGGTAATGCAATGTACTAAAGCAAAAGACTTGATCTACTTATACAAACAATTTAGCAGATGCTTAATCAACCATGAGCAACATCAATAAGAACACATATAACTGATAAGAAGGAATCAATCACACATAACACAGAAAAATTTACTCGGGGAAAGCACCTACCTAAAACCACATCTCTGTATTATCATACAAGTGGAAATATAGTTCGGATTACACAAAGCCTTAGCTCGGAACCTATCCAGCTCTTAGTGCAATCCCTCTGCTGCTCATAGACAGTCAAAGGCTTCTCACAAACCTTCTCCTTTGCCCTCCAAGCCTCCTATTTCCTTGTGCAGTTTCCTTGAGGTCCAGTGCTGCCACTTGTGTGAATTGGCCTCTTCACACACTCACTAACCTCTGATCTAACTGCACAAACTTGAAGGAGATAAATCCTCATCATGGATGAGCTTCGTTTATAGGAAAAATATTCATCCAATTGATAGTACACTATCCCTTCTCTAATCTCAACTAGGTCTCTGTCTAAACTGACATGCATTAGTTATCCATGAGTGAATACTCAGTTATCTGAAAATACCAATTGTCACATGCATGCAAGCATCAAAAAACTGAATCTCATTAATTTAACAACTTGTTAAATTAATCTAACTGAACTTGACTAAGTTAAACTAAGTCAACTCATCCTCTCAATATAGAACTCATCCTTAATTCCTCAATCAGTGGAGCAAATCAAGGACACATTCCCCAATTTGTGGAGAAATTATTGCATGTTCTCACAAAGACTTCAAGTTTGATTTTCCTTAACTAATTAACTCATGGAGAATTAATTAATTAATATTCAAACTGCTGATAAGACAAAATTCGAATTTTACTTCCTATTTTCGACCAAGGACTGTCTAAAAATAGGAATCCAACTTGAACTACTAATAATAGAACTTCTATTTTTAGCACTTCAATTTTTCGTTCCCTGTTTCCCAATCCATCATTGATGCCCAAACTGCTATTTTTAGCAGTGCTATTTTTAGCACTTCTATTTTTAGCAATTTCTTGTTGCCAATTTTCAACAATAACAATAATAATGTAAGGGCACAACAATAACTATAGCGGGCTTCTATGGGGCACAATAATAACAATATGGGTGCTACATGGGTGCAATAATAACAATAAGAGGGGTACACTAACAATAATAATAATGGGCCTACACTATTATTATAGGGACCTAATATGCCCCTCTCCTTAAGAAAAAAGTGTTGTCCTAAATGCTTGAGTAGTTCTGAATGCTTATGTAAAAAATTATCATCCTCCCATGTGGAATTTTTAGTGGGTAAGCTCTTCCAGTTAATGAGATACTCCGAAGTTTATCAATTCCATAGCTATCGGGTTTTTTTTTGTGATTGCTTCAGGCTTCAATAAGAATTTTCCTTCCCCATCAATTTCTATAAATATTGTTTGAATTGGGAGCTTGTCACCAATAAACTTCTTTAAGCATGAAACATGGAAAACTATGTGTACTCGGGAAGATGCAGGTGACTCTAATTTGTATGCCATAGTACCAATCTTTTGCAACACCTTGTAAGGGCCATAATAATTGGGTGATAATTTATTATCCTTCTTAGCTTACTTAAGGAACATTTATTTATATGGTTGTAGCCATAAAAGTACCTAGTTGCCTATAACAAAACTTATTTCACTGCAATGTTGATCTACCTATTGTTTCATTCAATTTTGCACTAGAGTGAGGTTATCATTTAAGAGTTGGAGAACTTGTTGTTGATTCTCGATGTGATACTTCTTAAACCTTAGAATTTTCTCTTAAATATGATGTGATGGATGGTGGATGATATCCATAAGGTTCCATAAATGGGGTCATTTTTACTGTAGTATGGAAGGAACTATTATGCCACCATTCAGCCAGAGGTAACCACTTGACCCATTGTGTTTGTTTATCAAATACAAATTAATGACGATATCCTTCCAAACATTTGTTCCCTATATTTTTTTCTCATCAGATTGGGGATGATAAGATGATCTATGAGCTAATTGAGTACCAAGATAAGAAAATAATATTGTCCAAAAATTTCCAGTGAAAATGGGATCTCTGTCACTTACAATAATCTTAGGGTTTCCGTGTATCTTTTTAATTATTTCCATAAATGTAGTACCAACTGTAATGGCTTTAAAAGGATGAGATAATGCACAAAAGTGCACATACTTGGTAAGTCTATCAACTACAACCATGATGATACTCTTTCCTTCAGACTTGGGTAAACTTGTGATAAAATCCATCGAGATCTCCTCCCAATTCTTACTTGGAATGGCTAAAGGTTGTAACAAACCTAGGTTATTAATTGTCTCAACTTTATTTTGTTGGCAAACCAAACATTCTACCACAAACTTCTAAATATCATATTTTAAGGCCATCCCAAAAAAATCCTTCTTGGCCCCGTGGTATGTTTTTTAAAAATCCCTAAGTGCGCTCCTAAAGGAGAGGTGTGAATTTCCAAAAGAATATTTTTTTTGAATTTGGAATTCTTACATATATATATATAAGTGATATTTGTAACATAATGAGTCATTTTTACAAATAAATGTATCAGGTGTACTGGGATATTATTGCAACTTCTGAATAAGTTTCCACACCTCTTCATCATTCTTCCATTCCTCCCTTGCTTCATTTATTCTGTCAGGTTGGATAATAGAAATGGAATAGAGAAATGCTTCCACATCCTCATCCCTTCTTGAGAGTGCATCTGCAACAACATTTTTCTTCCATTTTTGTATATGATTTCAAACTCATAAACCAACATCTTAGTGACCCATTTTTGTTGCTCTTCTTAAGACAATATTTGTTCCAAAAAGTATTTAAGACTGTCATGTTTTGTTTTTACCTTGAAGTGTCCTCCCATTAGGTAAGGGCATCATTGCTTCAAGGCATGTAGTATTGCCAACATTTCCTTCTCATAAATACGTTTATGTAAATACTTTCCTTTGGTTGGACAACTTTCAAAAGCAATGGGTCTTCCTTCTAGCATTAAAATAACACCAATTCCATTTCCTGTGGCATGACATTCCACCATAAAGTATTTTGTGAAGTCTGGAGTAGCTAAATCTAGATCTTGGCACATTGCCTCTTTAAGATGTTCAAAGGACTTAGTTGCTTCTAGAATCCAAAAGAATTCTTCAGTAATGTTCTTAGAGGTGTTTCTATTTTTCCATAATTGTTAACAAACATGCAATAATACCCTACCAACTCGAGAAATCCTCAAAGATGATTTAGGGTTGTTGGAATTTTCCATTCCTTTATGGCTTTAGTTTTGATAGGATCTACCTTAACACTCTCATGAGATACAATATGACCCAAATATTCCACCTCCTATACCCCAAAGAAACATTTTGAGTTTTTTGCATACAATTTTTTCTCCTCCAATAGTTTGAACACCTTGTAAACATGCTAAACATGATCCTTCCAAGACTTGTTATAGATTAGTATATCATCAAAAAATACTAACAAAATTTTTCTAAGGAAGGGTTTGAAAATGGAATTCATCAAAACTTGAAATGTGGAAGGTACATTAGTAAGGCCAAAAGACATGACCAAAAATTCATAATGACCTTCATGAGTTTTGAATATTGTTTACGGAATGTCTTTAGTCTTCATTTTGATGATATCTTGAAGGAATATCCAACTTGGTGAAGTAAATTGCTCCATATAATTCATCCAATAATTCATCAATGACAAGAATGGAAATTTTTTCTTTAATAGTGAGCTTGTTTATCTCCCTATAATCCAAACACATACACCATTATCCATCCTATTTGTGTACCAATGCTATTGGATTATAGAAATGATTTTGGCTAGGTTGAATTATACCTGCCTCTAGCATTTTTGCAACCATACATTCAATTTCATTCTTTTGGGCATAGGGATATCTGTAAGGTCTGATGTTTGGAGGAACATTTCCTGGAATCAAGTGAATAGAATGATAATTATCATGAATAGGTGGGAGGCCTTTGGGATTCTCAAATACCTTGGAATGACTGTCCAAGATTCTTTGGAGATCTCGAGAAATAGATGATTTCAATGTTTTAACATCTAGCGAGCATAATTGTTCAACTATGCATCGTTTTTATTTCTTCAAAAGATTCATCATGCCAATAGAGTTGATTGTCTTCCCCATTTTCCATGTGATTCCCCTTATTCAATTTCCCTTACTTCCCATAAAAAATTCAATAAAATTTCATGAAAATTAAAAGCTATCATCCCCAAAGATTGTAACCATTAGACTCCTAATACAACATGAACACCACCCATTGGAATCGAAAGCATTGGACTATTCAATACATATTCACCCATTGTTAGATTGATAATATGACACTTCCCTAAGGAATTTATAGGTCCTCCTTTTGCAACCATCACTTGTCACGCTCATGTTGGATATAGAAATCAATTCAATTCCTTCACTGTCTTACAATGAATAAAATTATGGGTACTACCAAAATCAATCAGCACCATTACCTTTTTTTATTGATATATCCTTCTACATCGAGAGTTTGAGGAGTGGTAATTCTTGCTAATGCATTACAATATATGGTCAGATTCATTTCTTCTCTCTCTGGGGTTGGTTCTTGGTGTATATCCTCTTATTTTTATGTTTCTTATTCCTTTTCTTCCTCCTCTTCACAATCTATGTAAAATAATTTCTTCTAAACACACTTATGACCCTTAGTGTATTTGCTATCACAAGTGTAACCAATCCATTTTATCTTTCTTCCTCCAGTTGTTGTGGTGTCAACCTTGTAGGTTATGGGAGGCTAGGAGTAGCAACATTTCCATCTTTATAGTTGTGAGTGGTAGACTTCCTTGTTTCCATAATTTTTCTTTCAACTTTTCTTGCCACCTTGAAAGACTTCTCCAATGAATTAGGTTCCCATAGGCAAACCTCATGTTGGATGTTATCCTTTAAATTCCCTATGAATACATCAATCATATGGTCCTCTGTAATATTATTTACCTTGATATTCAATCTTTGGAATTCCTCAATGTGCTCAACCATTGAACCCTTTTGTTCGATATTTATCAATTTGCTAAATAAGGTATTATTCTTTATATCCTCATAATATGCTACCAATTCTTCTGTAAAAATTGTCCAAGTGATAATTTCTTTATGAGAACAAAGCCATCAATACCACACAAACTGTTTTTTTTCTAAATATAAAGATGCAATGTGTACCTTTTGTGTGTGTGGAACATAATGTAGATCAAATAATTGCTCCATCTATAATATCCATGTTACCATATCCTTGCCATCAAAATTCCTCATATCTATCTTTGGAATGGGGTGGGCCTTAAACCCAACATTAGATTCTCTAAAATAATAATTCATTTTCCTTTTGTCCTCATCATGATTTTCATGGATTGCCTTATCACCACTGGGAAGCCTTTCTCGCAACGAATTTTTCAACCCTTCCAACTTGACATTCATTGCATCCATGTCTACTTTAAAAACTCCCATATATTATTTTAAACCATCCTTCAAACCTTGCATGTTTCCTTTTATTTTTTATTCTAAATCATCCATCTTAGCTTCCAGTTCCTATTTTTGGTTACTCTTTGTGAGAGCGAAATTTGTTGCAATTGGTCTCGTAATTTTGATATATCATGTTTCATTTCTTCATCTTCTTCATGCATCATAGTAGATATTCCTGGTTGCTTACTAGGTGTATCCATTTCTTTTTCAAGTCATTTTGGAATCAAATAACAATATCTATGCTTCACTATGCCCTTTGAATTACTTCAAACTAATTTTTCAAACAAAATTTATGCAAAATTTAGGAGCTTTTAGGAACTCGATCTTGAAACTATTGTATCTCTGTAATTGCAACCTCCCAAGGTCTAAAAGTCACTCTTGTGGTATCCATGTAAGTCTTCTTTCCAATTCCACAAGTCAGATCAATATTGGATTCTTCAAGATAAAGTTATGCCAAATATCCCACAAAGGCTTGATTATGGACTCGTTTAGTAGATCGAAATTTTACGGGATGCCACGTGTAACTATTGCAACCTTCGAACCTGAAATTGATACACAAGAAACTATAGTCTTTGTGATTTTGGTTGGTTTTTATAAAATTCAAATCTGATTCTCAAAGAGAAATTTACGATGATTTTCCCTAAGTCACCTATTTGAGACTGAATTCTAGGGCATGCAAAATCCTAACTTCTTTAGACCATATCTCAAAAAATATAGCGAACCAAGATCTAATATTTTTACAAAATTTTTACCAAGATTTTGGCTCAACGTGGTAGAAATTTCAGCTTCTAAAACATCATATAAAAAAAATTATAGTAAAAATTCCAAGATGACCTATTAGAAGCATCGAAACCCTAGAATCCAAAGATATGATACTAAATTTTATGCAACCGAATCACAAAAAAAAAAAAAAAAAGATAGATCAACGATTTGAAAAATAGCCCATTCAAGAGGAAAACCTCATTTACATCACATAAATAAACAATTCTTGGATGATACAAATGACAAGACCTCCTTGGTATATATAGGATTCTAAGGGGTCACAATATAATTGTAGCCTACATAATAATAATAATGCAAGGGAGCAACAATAACAATGGTGGGATTCTATGGGGCACAACAATACAAATATGGGGGCTATGGGCACAAAAATCACAATAATGGGGCTACACTAGAAATAACAATAAGGGGGCTACACTAATATTAGAGGGACCTAACATGGAGCCCACAACCTTATGTACACATGGTATCGATATAATAAACGACATCTACATGAATGCCACATAAGAACCAAGAGAGGGGTTGGACTATTATGGGATAACATGGCAGGTCCATGTGGGTACCATACGACAGTCCCTTGCTAATTTGATGTAATCTAGTTGGTTCCACATCAACATGATTAGTGCAAACATGCAATTGTGATGGATAAATATGTTTATTTTCATTTAATTTAATTAAAATACACGTGCCATATGAAATCACATAAGAAGACACCAAGGAACAGTAGGGAAATCAAGGAATGAGCATCTTAATAGTGTATTATAACATTGATAAATCTAAAAATTGCCAAGAAGAAGACTCAGTTGGAATAAGGAGAGAGGAAGACTCCCATGATTGGAAGGATACACTTCGAATTTGAAGGGATGAGTTGATAAGTTGTAAGGATGATAATGAAAGTATTGGCAAATCTTAGGAGAAGCATGAGCTATGTGCTATCTACCTAGGAAAGCATAAATCCAAGAAGATACTATCCAAAATTTGGAAGCATGAACAAGAGGATAATGGAGAAGAAGGTAGCAAATATAAGAAGAGGCACATGTAGGGAAGTGAAGATACGATGGGAGGAGGAACTACACTCAACACTCCATATGGAAGAACATGAAGTCATGAGCAATTGTCTAGTGCTCAAACTAAGAGACATACTAGTATAGGAAGAATGAGAAAAACTTAATGCTAGAGGAATTTAAGAAGGAAAAATCTCCTACCTTTTATGGAGAATTCAAGAAATCCAAAGAGATAGAAGCATGGCTATTGGGAGTGAAGAAGTATTTCAGGGTACATGACTTTTCTAAAAACATGAAGGAAAGTATAGCCATATTCACTTTGAAAAGAAAATTTGATATATGGTGGGAAGACTTGAGGAATTTCAAGGACATTAGAGAGAAAGATATATCCTCGAGAATATCTAAGAGATATTTCCAGGAGAAGTACCTATTTGAAAGGTACTATTACAACAAGGTTAAAGAGTTTCATGAAGAAAAATTGGGGTAACTTATAGCCGATGAATACACAAATATGTTCTTGGAGATACTAATAAATGAACCATTTATCAAGGATGAGAAAGAAAAAATTAAACGGTACCTCAGTGGGATACCATAAGCTTATAGGGATAGAATTTAGTTTGATAAGCCAAAAACATTGGATGACACCATCTAGAAAGCAAAGTAATGTTATGAATAATCCAAGCATAAAACCAAATTCCAAGTTGAACAGAAAGCAAGAGGTAGGCCCAGTTTTAAGGAAAAAGGGTAGAAATCCTCAAGACATCAGCTGAGGGAGAGGAATGTGAAATTCACCACACCTTCCAAGGGTGAGATACAACAAAATCTACTATTTCTAGTAGAGACTGATCCTTTAAGCTAGTGAGAGAAGAACCAAAGGGATTCAAAAGAGGATCCATACGATGTTAGACATGTGGATAAAACAACATGTAGAAAGATTGTCCTTAGTGAAAATAGAATGACCCAGGGTTGTATAATGTGCAAGAAGTAGAGACAGTGAATGGTCTAGCTTAGAACATGCCATGAATCTATGTCGCATTGGACAACAAGAAGGCTAATCATCAAAATTTAGTGTTCAAGATGGAAAGTATGGCATTAACAAACCTTTTTCAATTTTGATTAAGCCAAGCTCTAATTTCAGATATGTTAATCCAAATATCATAGAAAGGTGCATGCTACAAAAGAAAGCCTGTGAAAAATTGTTGTTTGTTCAACTCGCCACAGGAACCAAATTGACGAGTCATGGACATGGTGAAATCGTGCCCAATAATAATAGATAGCATGCCAATTTTAGCCAATTTAATATATTACCATTGAGCTTAGATAATGTGATAGTCAACATGGAATGGCTAGTGGCCCACAAGAAAAACGTCGAATTCTATAAAAAATCATTAGAATGTCTCAACGATAAGGGAGAGAAAATGACACTAAAAGGAATAAAGAATCTTGTGATCATCAGGAAATTATCATTGCTACAAATGAAAATATGTAGCTAGAAATGATGGGCTTTATGTGTAGTCTAGGTGACCAATGAATAGAAATATTATAGGGACATAATGGAAGATCATCCTATATTAAGAAATTTTAGTGATGTATTTCTAGAGGAAATCCCATGACTACCTTCCAGGAGAGAAATCAATTTTTCTATCGAATTATTGATAGGATCAGTAATAATTTCAAAAGCCTCATATCACATGAGCACATTGAAGTTGGTGGAATTGAAATTATAGTTGAACGATATGTTGGACAAGGGGTATATCAGACCCATTGTTTCTCCCTAGGAATCCACAACACTATTTGTGAAGAGAAAGGATGGCACACTATGATTGTGCATTGATTATAGGAAACTAAAGAAATCCACAATAAAGAAAAAGTATCCTCTACCTATAATTGTTGACTTATTCGATTATCTAAGAGAGGTTGTAGTGTTCTAAAAGATAGACTTGAAGTTTGGGTACATCTTGGGAGGTTCATAAAGTTTCAAGTTCTCTACATTGACTAAAGAATACATTTACATATAGGCTGGTAAATCAAGGTAGTATGCATGTGTCCCAATCTTTTCTAATATGGTGAATGGACCATATTTCATTGGTTTCAACTTTTTCCTTCTCCCTTCAACATGTCCTTGCTTATGTGAATCCATACTTGGTATCCAACCTAGAACTGATGATCAAACTTTTTATTTTCATGTCCGCCCTTTTACTATACCTGATTCTTCTCTAAATGTTCCTGCATTTCCTAATGTATCATCTAGATCCTCTGAATGAACTTGTGAGCTTTGTCTTCATCACTTCATTCATTGGAACCCTCATCTTTCCCAAAGAAAAAAATTTAAGGGTGACTTTTGAAGGTAACCAAAGCATGTCTCAAATGGTGAACTTTGAGTAGAAGAGTGAAAATCCCTATTGTATGCACGCTGAATATAATTTATTTTTTCATCACACAACTTAGGATTATTGTTGCAATAACCTTGGAGAAAATGAACCATCTTTCTATTTAAGACCTCTATCTATTCGTCAGCTTGTGGATGGAAAGTCATACTCCTCTTTAGCTTGTTTTCCATAATTCCCCACCATCTCATCCAAATCTCTCCAAGGAATCAAGAATATTGATCTGAGATGATGGATGTGGGTAGTCCAAAATGGACCCATACATGCTAAAAGAAAAGTTAAGAAGTTTTCTCAATAATAATCTTCTTTCTACATGGCATCAAGACACACATCTTGATAAACCTATCCACTTCTACATATAAGTTTCCATGACCCCTATTTGAAAAATGAAACCCTCCTACAAAATTCGTGGAGATACTCTCCTAAGGATGAGAATGAACAAGGAGTGGTGTGTACATCCCTATTTTTCTATTAGTGGGCTTACCACTGGAGCACATCACACACCCCTTTACACACTTGGTTACACTTTATTTAATATGAAGAGAAAAACAAAACCTTTGCAAATGAGTTAGGTTTTTACCTACCCCAAAGTGACCAGATACAAGAGAAGTGTGAGTTTCTCAAATTACATGGACTCTTTCACTTGTAGGAATACATAGCCTTCCAAGATAGTAAAGTAACATTTCCTGCAAAGATAGTTCTCCATCTATGATCCATGGGTTAGCCTCTCATAAACATATTTGAAATATTCATTAGTAGCATAATATTCAACATAGCTATAATGAGATAAAGAAGAATTCTTCAAAACAACAATTTCAAAAACATGAGGTCTAGAAAGCATATTTGCCACTTTGTTACTTGTACCCTTCTTGTATTTTATTACCAAATGGAAATGTTGAAGGAATCCCATCCACCTAAAGGGATGAGCTTGCTACACCATGGTTTGTGACTGGAGATACTGTAAGGGTTGATGTTCTGTATGTATGATAGTCTCCTTATGTATCAAATAATGATTCCATTTCTTGACACTTTGAACCAATGAATACAACTATTTGTCATTCGTAGGATAATTTACAATAGCTTGAGAGAAAGTATTACAATGGTAACAAACAATTTACAATGTTGCACCAATACTGCACTCGTGGCATATCCATTGGCATCCTTCCTAATCTCAAATGGTTGTTGAAGGTATGACAAGGTTAGTATTGACACTGTAATGATATTTTCCTTCAAGGTGTCAAAATCCTTTTGCTACTTTCCTACCCACTAAAAGATTTGGTTCACACTAGTCAGGGCATGCAAAGGAGAAGAATTGAATGAGAATTTAGCTATGAATATTCTCCAGTACTGTATTTCTCCTAAGAAACTTCTCACTTTTTCCACATTTGTAAGTTTAGGCCATTTTACAATTGCATGAACTTTAGAAGGATCAATCTTTAGTTGACCTCCAACAATATGACCCAAATACACCAAAGAAGTTTTTCCAAATTAACATTTGGACAAATTTATGTTGGAAATAATATTGATATGGGGGGTGAATCAGTATTATCAAATCAATAAATTTTTCATTTCATACTCATATTTATATATGCTACTTCAATGAAGGTAACACGCGTGTACACGCAACTGTCTTTAAAGCAACCAGCGTATATCCAACAAGCTTATGATTCAGTTAATTCATCATATGTTGATCTTTAATCAGTTCATCAGTATGTCATTAACCATATAAACAGTAACCATGTGTAGTAATAACAGAATAAATCATCACACATAAGAAACACACATGAACACCAAGATTTAAGGTGGAAACCCAATGTGGGACAAAAACCACCTATTGTTGTCTTCTTTTAATATAAGAAAAACTTGTTTACAATCTTGTACTAGTGCAGACTCATACTAGTATGCAGGCACGCACCTATAGAAGGCTACAACCTTCTCTCATTCTCTAGCTTCTACTGGAAGGGAGATACAACCCCCTATCTCTTGTACTAGCTCATTCGTTTACTAGTACGTAGGCACTGACCTACAGAAGGCTCCAACCTTCACTCATTTTCCAACTGCTACTGGAAGGGAGCTCAAACCACTTGGCTCTTGTACTGGCTGATATGTTTACTAGTGCATAGGCACCGACCTACAGAAGGCTACGACCTTCTCTCTTCCTCCAGGGACCACGTTTCATAAATTTTCAGACTGGATACTCCTGGAACACAACACCACAATTTGAAGGCCACGTTTCATCCAATTTTCATACTGGACCCATCAACAACATTGAAGCTCAAAATCAATCACTACTACAATACAACCATCAAATACATCTGCATCAACTAATCACTGAAACTCAATCATCAATCTCTGAATCAACCACAACTGAATCAATCAATCATTGAAAACCCATCATTACTGAAGCAAATCAAAATCAATCAATCTGAACAATCAGATCACTGTCACCAGAAAACAGTCACCAGAACACAAAGCAAAACCTAGAACTCTGCATCAACCACCAGAACCAACTGCAACTTCAGACATCATATTTCATAATGTATATGCTACTTTGATGTGCCGAACCATCATGTATACGCCCTTTTACCAAAGCGAACCAACGTACAGATATGCAAATGCTAACTTAAAACATCACAACTATTCCAGACTTCAGTCATACCTAGATCAGAACATTCACAGTGTAAATCATGCATTAGCAGATAGATATAGACTATCCATGATCAAACCATATAATAATAATTCATTTTAGGTCTCATGATCCTGATCCATCATTAGATCTCATCCCCCATCAACCGCTAAGGTTCATCCTTAGTTCAGATCAAGCAAAGCACCATAAACCCATAACATGCATCTTTGCCTTTTGATCTCACTCTTCATAAGATATTCATTACTGTAGTTTTTAACCCTATACAAAAATTGCCTGCATATGAATTCTAAAACACAGAAAATAAAAAATGAGAGAGCATAACACATAAAACACATATACACAAAGATTTTCCCCTGGATCCCAAAATTGGGACTACCAACTTGATTTTTCATTATGTTCCTTTCAATGTTACAATACATATTTATAAATTTTGAAGCATCCAATACCATGGACCGAAAACCATCATGTCCAAAACCATGTGCAAAAATCATGCACAAAACCGTAGGTAGGTATACCCAACCTAATATAGGGTACAAAAAAACAAAATTTTCCGGGGTGCTACCCCAGAACCCATAGAGGGGGTTTACTTGCACCCCTCAAACCCCCTATGAACCCCCTGCTACATAATTGGCACAATAAAGGGGGGGCTCCGCCCCCCCTCTAACTCCCCAGTTAACTATGTGGGCTAGTCATGGAAAGAATATAACACAACCCAACATTCTCCCACTTGTTGTTTTCTTTCCACAGGGGGCCACAAGAGAGCTTAGTCATTTATCCAGCCCTGTAATGCCCATTGTTTCTCTAGACCAAGAGAACTTCTTAGAGCTCACAAATTTTGTCAATGCATCTGCAATATTCTTCAAAGTGTCCACCTTTACCAGCAACACCCTTTTGTCTTCTATCATATCCTTCACAAAGTGATATTGAACATAAATGTGCTTTGTCTTTGAATGATATCCAAGGTTCTTTGCTAAGAAAATTATAGTTTGGCTATCACAGTCTATCCTTATAGCTCCCTGTACTAACCCCATACTTGAACACAATCTCTGCAACCAAACTGCTTCCTTGCTTGCATGAGTGGCTGCCATGTATTCTACCTCTGTAGTTGATAGTGCCACTACAGATTGTTTCTTACTCATCCAACTGACTGCACCTCCAAATAGATTAAACACATACCCACTTGTAGATATTCTCTGATCCAGATCTCCAGCCCAGTCTACATCAAGAAACCCATGAATATCCAACACTCTGTCTAATCCTAGTCTTCCTTGGTAGCACAAACCATAATCACTAGTGCCACGCAAATACCTGAAAACTTGCTTCACTGTTGTCCAGTGCTCCTTCCTTGGTTTTGACATAAACCAGCTCAATACTCCCACTACATGTGCAATGTCTGGTCTAGTACAGACCATTGCATACATCAGGCTACCGACTGCACTTGCATATGGAACACGAGACATGTTCTCTTCCTCTTTTTGTGTCTTGGGACACTGTTCAATAGATAACTTCACACCTACAGGAATAGGAACCTTCATTGGTTTACTATCTTGCATATTAAACCTCTGTAGTATTGTCTCAACATACTTCCTCTGGTTTAACCAAAGCTTCCTCTTTTCCTGGTCTCTTTTAATTTCCATGCCCAAAATATAGTTTGCAGCACCAAGATCTTTCATGTCGAATTTGGAGGACAATTGGGTCTTCAAATCTTGGATAATTTCTTTGTCATTTCCAACCATCAACATATCATCCACATACGAGATCAGATAAATAACACGCTCACCAATTAATTTAAAATACACATAGTGATTTTCTTTGCTTCTGGTGAAGCCAAGTCCCCGTATAAATGTATCAAATTTCTGATACCACATCCTTGGTGATTTTTTTAACCCATACAGAGACTTCTTTAACTTGCATACCATTTCTTTCTTACCCTTCACCACAAAACCTTCAGGTTGCTTCATGTAGATATCCTCTTCCAGATCCCGATGAAGAAATGTTGTCTTCACATCCATCTGTTCTACCTCAAAATCAAAAGTAACAACAACAGATAAAAGTAATCTAATAGAAGCTACCTTGGCAACAGGAGAAAAAATATCATCAAAATCAATTCCTGGCACTTGGGAATAGCCTTTTGCTACCAATCGAGCTTTGTATTTCTCAACCTTTCCTTCTACATTTGTGTTCTTCTTGAACACCCACTTGCTGCCAATGGATTTCCTTCCAGCCGACAACTCCACCAGATCCCAAGCCTCATTTTTTTTGCAAAGATGCCATTTCATCAACCATGGCCTATTTCAAGAGTTTTCCATCCTCTGAATCTACTGCTTCCTTCACAGTTCTGGGATCATCATCAGTAACAGATAAAGAAAAATTTGAACAAAAAGTAGATGGACTATACCTTTCTGGCTACCTTCTTTCTCGAACTGATCTTCTCACACCTGGAGTTTGTGGCTCTCCGTCTTCTGATTCCTCCTCTTCTGTAGAGTTTGATACTTCCTCCTTAAGCTCAACCTCTATCTTCTTAGGTTCCTTTGGTTGGACTTCATGTTTAATAACATATTTCACCTCTCTGAACACCACATCACGGCTGTACATAACCTTCCTTGTTACTGGGTTGCAAAGCTTGTAACCCTTTAAACCATCCTTATGCCCAATAAATATGCACTTTTCAGATTTACTATCCAAATTGGTTCGTTTCTCCTTTAGAACATGTACATATGCATCACATCCAAATACCCTCAGATGTGAAAGGAAGGGTTTCTTACCAGTCCATACCTCTTGTGGAGTCTTATCCTCCAACGCTAATGAAGGTGATCTGTTGACCAGGTAACATGTTGTCTCCACCGCCTCTGCCTAGAATTCTTGTCCTAACCCTACACCACTAAGCATGCTTCTTGCGATTTCCATGAACATCTTGTTCATTCTTTCTGCAACTCCATTTTTCTCAGGTGTGTATGGAGTAGTCTTATGTCGTGCTATACCACACTTCTTACAGAATTCTTCAAATTCCTTACTGCAAAACTTTCCACTGTTATCTGTCCTCAACACCTTTATCTTCTTCTCTGTCTAGTTTTCCACCAGAGCCTTAAATTCTTTAAACCTGTCAAAGACTTTAGATTTATTATTAAGGAAATATATCCATGTATTCCTTGAGAAGTCATCTATAAATGATACATAATACATAGACTTACCCAGTGATGGAACCTTCACAGGTTCAAACACATCACTGTGCACAAGTTCTAATATATGTTTCTCCCTCTTACGACCAGAGGGGAAACTCACCCGATTCTTCTTCCCATATACACAATTTTCACAGAAATCAAAATCTAGAGAGCTATTACTCATCCCTTTCACCATACCTTTACCATTAATTATTCGAAGGTCCTTCTCTCCAATATGTCCAAGCCTTTGATGCCACAACATGGTCTTCTCTCCAGAGACCACTAGATTTTCTGCTCCACTTTCAGGAACCACAGAGTTGTTGCACCCATCAACAACAGTGCTACCTTGCAGTTTGTACAGAGTTCCAATCCGAACTCCCTGCATCAATACCAGTGCTCCCCAAACCATCTTGTAATTATCCTTCTCGAACACTATTTTTATGCCCGCATCATCTAGCTTGCTTACAAAAATCAGATTTCTGGCCAATGAAGGAATATGCAGAACACCTGGAAGTGTTCTAACCCTCCCACCTTGCAACTTCAACTTTACTTTTCCATGACCAATGATCCTAGCCTTCCTATCATCCCCTAAGAAGACATCACCACCATCGTATTTCTCATACTCACAAAACCACTCTTTATGGGGAGTGAAGTGAAAGGATGCACCTGAGCCAATCAACCATGCCTCATGATCTACATGTGTACTTGAAGAAGCCAAGTACACATCCCCACCTTCATCTGAGGTGGTTTTCGCCTCTGTAGAAGGAGCATCATCAGATCCCTTTCCTTTGTCAGGAGCTTTAGATTTATAGTCCCTTTTGTAGTGCCCTTCCTTTCTGCATTTCCAGCACACCACCCTTACAGGTTTTCTTGGAGATTTAGATCTCTGACTTGATGACTTATTTTTGTTTCTGTTCTGGGATTGTCCTTGTACAGACAAGGAATCACCATTCTGGCTCTCCATATTTTTCTATCTCATCTCCTCCGTCAGCATGGATGAGACTATTTCATCAAACCACAAGGCAGTTGTATTGCTACCTATTGCAATAACCAGACTATCCCATGAATCTGGTAGAGAACACAACAAACTGATGCACTTATCTTCATCTGAAATTTTAATAACAACAGATAATAACTAACTTACCACAATATTAAATGCATTCAGATGCTCTATCACTGAGTCTCCATCTTTCATCCCTAGGTTATACAACTTTTTCTGCAGGAACAGTTTATTCACCAGATATTTAGATTGGTAGAAAGTCCCTAACTTGTCCCACAAAGCCTTCGTCATAGCTTCCCCTAATACATTCAACAATACTGAATCTGAGACACACAATCGTATTGTGCTCTTTGACTTCCGATCCAACTTCTTCCATTCTTCATCGGACACTCCCATTGGTTTAGTACCTAGATCTACTGCGATCCACTGATCTTTATCCACCAACAGATCCTCCATCTTGAGTTTCCACAACTCAAAACTCTGACCATTAAATTTCTCGATCTCTATCTTTCCACTGCTCGCCATCTTCTTTCACCACCAGAATCAATCTCACAGATCTCCCACTAAATAGGGTCTACCATAGGCCCGAGCAAAACCCCTCAGCAACAAAGGCATCCCCTTGAAGCCAAAACAACTCTGATACCAAATGTAGGTTTTAACCCTGTACAGAAATTACCTGCATATGAATTCTAAAACACATAAAATAAAAAATGTGAGAGCATAACACATAAAACACATATACACAGAGATTTTCCCCTGGATCCCAAAACTGGGACTACTAGCTTTATTTTTCATTATGTTCCTTTCAATGTCACAATATATATTTATACATGCCAAAGCATCCAATACCATGGACTGAAAACCATCACGTCCAAAACCATGGACCGAAAACCATCGTGTCCAAAACCATGTGCAAATATCATGCACAAAGCCATAGGTAGGTTCGCCCAACCCGGACCCCATAGAGGGCGGTTACCTGCACCCCTCAAACCCCCTGTGACCCCCCCATTACACAATCGGCACAACGAAGGGGGGGCTTCACCCCCCCTCTAACCCCCCGGTTAGCTACGTGGGCTAGTCGTGGAAACAATATAACACAACCCAACAATTACTTGCACACCTTGACCTAGTGATCTTTTCCTCATATAGTTAGATCCTTTGTCAATACCTCAGACCAATACCTTGTACCAAATACCTAGGGTCAATACCTTGGACCAAATACCTCAGACCAAATACCTTGGACCAAATACCTTGGACCCAAAATACTTTGGACCAAAACCTTGGTTTTCCAACATGTATGCTCTTTTCGTTCTGTGTGCATGCATGTATATGCTGCTTGGACAAAGTGAACCAACATATACTTCTTAAACCACTCTCTTTCTTCAATATCTAGAGTCTGATCTGTAAGTTAACCTATTGCATTGTGAACTGTCATTTGAGTGAGTTGCATCAAGGACAACACCTGTATCATAATGCCAATAATCTCCCCCTTTGGACTTGATGGCAACAACAACACCAAGGCACTCTTCCCCTTTGACAACAAGGGCAAAGGGTGGACCAAGATATTCTCCCCCTTTGATATACATTATGCTGTCCATGATCCCCTGAGTACATGCTAAATTCTCTAATTAAGCTCCCCCTTTGTACACGTTGAGATGCACTAAACCATCCATGCTCCCCCTAAGCACATGTAGAGTCTACAAAAATATTTTCCAAAATAAAATCATGACTCTATAACTCAACCAAGTGAGTATGACCTTCCTATCACCAATGACTCATACATACATCAATCTCCCAACCAAGTGGGGATACACCAATTTTGACTCATCCACCCAAGCAAGTGGGAATATACCAAATGTTTATAGATGACTGAAATAGAAATTATTACATCATCCTTCCCATGCATAGTGGGGTTACAAATTAGGCCTTTTCATGACCTTTGCATCAAATGATGTACATGCTATTTATAACAAGGACCAACAATCTAAACAAGACCATGATAGTCATCAGCAACTATCATACACCATATATGATCTGCACCATCAACATCTGTCAGTAGCATCAAGATCAACATCATCAAAAGAGTCACCTGAATCAAAACAACTATGTGGATCAACCAATATAAGTATCTTCATGTACCAAGATCTTCTAACTTAATGCCAACAATGCATTATTATAAGCATATGCTCCCCCTGAACTTGTGTCAGTCGTTCACTATCAGATCTGATCATTGCAAATATCGGTAAGAATCATCAAGGAATCGTCATCAATTAGATATACATCAAGTCATCAACAACTCAAGAGAACTTCTACATATTAACAATAAACTGTAATCATCATCAATCAAAACAGAACATATATTTGATAATTGACTGAACCATATCAGACTCCTTTTTCTAAGTCTGTTCCATTGCTTTTTCAAACCAAGATATACATGGTTGTGCAGCTTCAAACTCACATATATACGCGACTTCTCTTCATAATAATTGTGTATGAGAATTGGAATACTAAAGTTTTACACTTTCAACTTCTCCCTGGGTCTGATATGTTTGTAAACTGAGCTATGCCATGTCTTTCTGACAACAATTCCTTCTTCTTCAATACCTTGGATTGTGATGATGTTTGCTCCTTTTGGTATAGTGGCCAAAATTTTCTCCTACATTCCTTTACTTCATGTACAAACTTGTTACACGCATAACATCTTACATGTTTCATATTCCTTCTATCGCAATCAATAGCTTTGTGACCAAACATATTGCAAGAAAAACAATATCCCTTAAAGTACCTGGAAATTGATGATCTTTTTGTGTGACGGTCTTGAACCATTCTACTTCTGCATCTGGCTGCAACATGTCCAAAATTATGACATTTAAAACATTCAACATTATCTGTGAGAGAAAAGAAACAATTATCCCTTCCATAGTTAGGTGGAAATGCTTTTCTTTGAAGTCTTTCTTTCCTTGGTTGTTGATGGGGTTGACCTTTTATCTCCTTGTTGAGCATTTCAGATTTTGCATTGGAGTTCCTTACCTCATCTTGCGAGATAGATTCACCTTCATGAAAACCAAGACCAGTCTTTATAATAGGCGAATGCTGAACTTTGATGATTTCATCTAACGTTTCTAATCTTTTAGAAAATATAAGATTCAAAGTCTTTGTCTTTTCAAGTTCTTTTCTTAGACTTACTACTTCACATTCTAACACTTCATTGTGTTTGTCTTTTTTAGTGAGTTGATGTGTCACTTTGTTTATGATTGTATCCTTTTCTGCCAAGCTGATTTTGAGTTGGCTGATTTCTTTAAGGAAATCTTCCTTTTCTAAGGCATCATTTTCATACGCCATGAGTAGTTTAATTTCTTGATCATCTTCATCACTATTGGACAAGCCATCACTATCATCATGGGCATAATAACTTCTATTACCTTCTATAGACATCTTTCCTTTGACATGAGGGAATTTAGTAGCATAATGACCAACTCTACCACAAGCAAAGCATTTGAATGGTAGCTTACCTCTGAATCTTCCGGAATCCTGTTGAAGCTTCTTAACAAAATTTACCTCATCTTCTTCTTCTAAAATGTGTCCTAGTTCATTGTGCTCTTCCTTTTCTTTTCCCTTTGTTGATGCTTTAAAATCGGCTTCTCTCATGTCTGATGGACCTCCTTTTCTCATTTCAAAGGCAATTAGGATTCCATGGAGTTGAGTCACAGTAATAATTTGAAGATCCTATTTTTCTTCTATGGCAGACACTTTTGACTCAAATTTAGAAGACAAAGATCTCAAAATTTCTCAACTAAAGTAGCTTCCTTTATCTCTTCACCCAGATTTCTCATATGATTTACAATCCCATCTACTCGTAAGAAATAAGTAGAAATGCTTTCATCACTATGCATCTTGAGAGTTTCATACTAGATTCTGAGAGTTTGTAGTTTAGCATGTTTTACTTGGGAGTCAACTTTGTAGCTCTGAATGATTATGTCGCATATTTCCTTGGCTATGTTGAGTTGCATGAATTTGATGAATTCTAATTCTGATAGACTTCCTAATAAGGCATTGACAACTTTGACATTGATTTCATGTGTTTTCCTTTCTGTTGGATCCGTGGGGACTACTGCTGGATATTGATATCCTTTCTCCACAATTGCTCAAACATCAGCTCCAAGTGACTGAAGATACACTCTCATTCATGTTTTCCAATATACCAAGTTGTTCCCATTGAAGATTGGTGGTCTAATAGATCCCATGCCTTTGTTATGGTTCATTTTGAAAGATCTCCCTTCAAGCGATCAAGCTTCTTCTGAAGGACCTGCTCTGATACTAATTATTGGAAATAATAATGATAGGGGGGGTGAATCAGTATTATCAAATCAATAACTTTTTCATTTCATACTCATATTTATATACACTACTTCAATGAAGGTAACATGCGTGTACACACAACTATCTTTAAAGCAACCAACGTATATCCAGCAAACTTATGATTCAGTTAATTCATCATATGTTGATCTTTAATCAGTGCATCAGTACTTCATTAACCATATAAACAGTAACCATGTGCAGTAATAACAGAATAAACCATCACACATAGCAACACACATGAACACCAATATTTAAGGTGGAAACCCAATGCGGGACAAAATCCACCTGTTGTTGTCTTCTTTTAATATAAAAAAAAACCATTTACAATCTTCTGCTGGTGCAGACTCATACTAGTATGCAGGCACCCACGTACAGAAGGCTACAACCTTCTCTTGTTCTCCAGCTTCTATTGGAAGGGAGCTACAACCCCCTAGCTCTTGTACTAGACGATCTGTTTACTATTACGCAGGTGCCGACCTACAGAAGGCTCCAACCTTCACTCATTTTCTAGCTGTTACTAGAAGGGAGCTCCAACCCCATGGCTCTTGTACTGGCTTATATGTTTACCAGTGTGTATGCACCGGTCTATAGAAGGCTACGACCTTCTCTCTTCCTCCAGGGACCACGTTGCATAAATTTTTAGAGTGGATACTTTGGAACATAACACCATAGTCTGAAGGCCACGTTTCATCCAAATACTAGATCCATCAACAACATTGAAGCTCAAAATCAATCACTACTGTAATACAACCATCAAATACATATGCGTCAACCAATCATTGAAACTCAATCATCAATCTCTGAATCAACCACAACTGAATTAATCAATCACTGAAAACCCATCATTACTGAAGCAAATCACAATCAATCAATCTGAACATTCAGAACACTATCACTAGAACAAAAAGTAGAACCCAAAACTCTGCATCAACCATTAGAACCAACTGCAACTTTAGAGATCAAAATACTATTAATGTATATGCTACTTTGATGTGTCGAACCAGCATGTATACGCGCTTTTACCAAAGCGAACCAATGTAAAGATCTGCAAATGCTAACTTAAAACATCACAACTATTCTAGACTTCAGTCATACCCAGATCATAACATTTACAGTGTAAATCACGTGTTAGCATTCAGATCTAGACTATCCATGATCAAACCATATAATAATAATTCATTTTAGGTCTCACGATCTTGATCCATCATTAGATCTCATCCCCCATCAACCGTTAAGGCTCATCCTTAGTTCAGATCAAGCAAAGCACCATAAACCCATAACATGCATATTTACTTTTTGATCTCACTCTTCATAAGATATTCATTACTTACACACCTTGGCCTAATGATCTTTTCCTCCTTATATAGTTATATCCTTTGTCAATACCTCGGACCAATACCTTGGACCAAATACCTAGGGTCAATACCTCGGACCAAATACCTTGGACCAATACCTTCGACTCAAATAGTCCTTTCTTGGTTTTGAAAGCAGTATTCCACACATAATTTTATGAAATCTTGATATGATGGTAACCACTACATAAATCCAACTTATTGAAATAAATATCATTTTATCATGAAAATCATCTATACGAAGGAGAGAATATCATTTTTTCACCATGATATTTTTTAGAGCCCAATAATCCAAACTCATTATCCATTTTCCATCTTTCTATGACACCAACACAATTTGTGAACCACACAGGGATAATCTAGGTATGATTACTCCTTGGTACAACAAATATTGCACCTTCTTGATTTCCTCCATTTCCACAGCTGACATACTGTACATGCCCATATTTGGAAGAGGGTATTTTTGTTGAATATGGATCTCATGTTGAACTTCCCTCTTTCGAGGCAATCTGCTAGGTTCCTAAAAAATATTATCATAGTTAGAGACAATATCAAACATTTATTTCATGTGAGAAGGATTACAACCTTTGGAATAATAAGATACCTCAACCTATTTTGTCCTCACAACCATGAGCATACAATTCTTGCTAGAGTTGATGAGTCTCTTCATTTGTCTCATGCTGACAAGAGTTGAATTGAATTTCATGCAGTGAGATCTGACAATATATTCCACCCCATCGTTGGTGAGATGGTACTTTTTCTCATGCCTGAAAAATACCTCCTTCTTTTCATATAAGTATGGTCTTCCTAAGACTATTCCACAAATGTCATGTGGGATAATATCTACATCAACCTCATTTATCAACTTTGAAGCAATAACAAACCTAACCCTACATTACTTGGTGACATTGACTTTTTCATTGTCACACACCAATCCAAAATGATAGGGTTTTAGATGAGATCTCGTTTCCAAACCCAACTTCTTAATAGTTGATTTTGAGATCAAATTAACTTGAGAACCCAAATCAAATATCGTATCTATTTTTTGTGCTTAGATAACACTCTTATATGAAACAATTCAATTCTTTTTCTTTCATCATCATGAGATTTATTTTTATAATTTGAACTAGCATGAAAGGAACCTTTACCTTGTACCATAATGGTTATGATCTGCATCTCATCACCAGAATCAAAACCAAGGTCTTGTTGTGTTGTAACAACCATATTCTACTTCTCTTTTCCACAAAACTTCTTAGGCTTTAACTTTGGATGTAGCTTCCAACTGCTCATCATGCCCATATTTCTTGCAGTGAGTGCAAGAGGGTTTTCCTTCCTCTTTCTTTGTTATCACTATCTTATTTCTCTTTCTTTTTCCTTTGAAATTTTTATTCTGAGGCTTGGATGGAGGCTTCTTTGCATGATCTTCTTTTCCATGATTTTCCCTATTTTCAAGATGAATTTCTTTCACACTAGCTTCATCTAGGTTAATGGGAGCAAACAACAACAATTAATGAGGAAGATAACTATGTAGAATGCCAATGTATTTCATCAAAGTTTTTGCCAAGTATAACAAATCATTTAATGCTAATTCTTGCTTCATAAACTATTTTGTAAAACTTTTAACATTATGACCTTTGCCTTGTCTCAAGTTTTTCCATTCCATCATGGCTTTTTTCCAGTAACCCAACAGGTAAAATTTCTCTCTTAATGCAAAAACAAACTCAGACCATGATGAAAGAAGTTTACCATTATGTTGATTACATTTCTGAAGCTTTCTTTCACACCATATAAGAGTTGTGCCTCCCAAATGAAGAGATTAAAACTAAATCTTTTCTTCATCCTCTTTGATCTATTGTATACATCAGTAGACTACGATCTCTCTAATCAAATTGTTTAGTTTATCTGCTTTAGCTTCCCCATTAAACATGGGAATATCAAATTTCACATCTAACTTTAAAAAAGGTTGTTTATAAGCATTTCTCAAAAGGCTATTTGAATGATGAGAATGAGGGGAAGAGGAATAGATTCAAATTGATGATGGGTATTTAGGGGTTTCTCCTCCACCTACTCAATGTACTGATGCATTATCATATGTTGGAGCTCCCTATTTCTTTCCATCTTTTTCCATCCTCCTTTCATAATTTGCAAAAAACTTTTCCACCTAATCTTCCATTTAGTAGACAGCCTTGTGGAAAGCCTACTCATTCTCTGTGTGCATGTTGTTATCCTCCATTTTATTTCTTCATGTTGCATGTATGATATTGGGGTCAAAAGACTCGAGTTTTCCTTCACCCTCTTTTAATTTGGCCCTAGTAATCATCCAAAACCACAATTTACATCAAAGAAGACTGCTCCAATACCAACATGATCAGGGATCTTTCCTTTCGTGATGTTAAAGAGAATTTCTTAAAGAGCATGAAAATACCATAACTGCAACATTCATGAAGAAGCAAAACAAAAATTAGGCAACATAAATAATGCACCAAGATTTGTTAACAAAATGTGTGAGCTATGTCTCTAAGACTAGTTTCAAAGTGGAAATGCATGTATATTATCTCAACAAAATAATGGTAAATACATGGAAATAAATCACATCTCGGGATGACCAAAAAATCCGTTGTTTGGATCCCAATTTTGATTGCACCAATGGACTCTTTGTGAAATTTTGAGAAAAATGAGTATAAACCTGATGAGATTCTGGAACTATTACATCCTCAAAATTCATGCCATAATAGATCATACTATGCTTGCAATATTCCCTAGAATATGCTAGGGGAGTATTTTCTAAAATTTTCCTTAGGATCTATGCCCACATAGGACCCCTCTCATCCTGCCACCCATATGAACTTTGTTTCCTCCCTCTCCACGGTCGTGGCCCTTCTCTTGGCCTATGTTCAAATGGGGCATTATATAAATATCGTATGGGAGATGAAACAAAGGCCATGTGGTGGCACATTAGTTGGCATGCCAAATGTTGTGTGTTGGTTAGTAGTGTTCTCGGGGTCAAACCCTGCGGGACCTCAACTTGGTATGCATTATAACAAATGTTTGTTTTATATGGTTCATTGGTTCAACCCATATGGTTATATGAATAACCACACACACACACACAATTGTGTGTGTGTCTGTGAATGTTAAAACATTACATCGATCAATCTGTGTGTTCAAACCTTTGAGCAAACAATGGGTTGGTTGGGCCCTGTTGGTTTCTAGTTGGGTGCTACATGGCCCCATCCCATTGGTCCAAGCATTTCCTAGTCACTCGTGTTCTATCACTTATATGCCTAGAAGGATGTCATTTAATGCCACGTGGAGCCTTTGGTGGGTGACATGTGGCACCTACTAAGGGTGCCACGTGGTGCCACCTAGGTGTGCCATGTGCCCTGTCATTGCCTTCGTTTTTTCTTTTTACAAAAAAAATTAGATGAGCATAAATTTTCCATACATACTTGGATTGAGGTGTCGTTTGCACCATTGGAATCATCTTGACAAGATCTACGACTTAGTGTCGATTTTGTTGAGATTTGAGGACTTCAAATTTTGAGCCTTTTTGGATCATCGAGTGCCCATGTGTCACCATTGTAATGTGTTATCTTTGTAGATATGGATCGATGGATACCACTCCACATCTATATCTGGGTGTCTGTAAAGGACACATTTAAAAAAAATCTAGATTATCATATTCCATAATTGGATTCTTTTTAAGGATGAGAAACACTGAAAATGATGTCAACATAAATATTTTTTATTTCCCACTATATAGACTGTATCTAAATATAGGAAAAGTATCTAGCACTCAACAAACTAACATCTAATGACCATAATCTAGATTCTATCAACATTCGATTTTTCCCAAAAATGCTCATTAACAAAAATTCTATATTTCTGGATTAATAAAGTATCGATATGAATTCTATTTTAGAACAAGAATTGATGATAAAGATAGAAAATAACATATTTTGTATTTGCACCATCCATAATGTGTCTAGTTATGGAAAGAGTCTCGACACTTAATAGTTCCAACTAGTAACAAATTCAATCCATGTTTTTCCCCATATGGATTTTTCTAAAAGGGTGCATTACCAAAATATATAGATTTTTGGAATTCAACCAGGTCAACAATTCAACCTTTTAGTTACCCTAAATCCCATGTCATCTAACTATATTAGTTGCCAGATTAGCTCCTCTTTAACATCATAGTCACTTTGGCATGCCCCATCATCATGGCATTAGCGACCACACCAAGAACCATGTTGTTTAACTGGAGTGACATCTAGATCTGAGTAATTAAAAAGGGAATTTTTTCAATAGTTTTGATTTTTCAACTTTCAGAATTTTAGTCCTATGAATCCAAGCTCTCTAAATTGGTGTAAAAATCAATAAGGAAGACCAAAAATCCCTACAAAATCAAATGGTACTAGAAATATTGATTTTGTGAATTCATTATGCACAAATTTATGGGACACAAAAGATTAAACAAATTTTGTCTAGTTGACCTTAGAATGACCAAAAAAATTTATATCATTGGAAAGCTCTCTATGAAAGAAGATGATGGTGATAAAAGAAAGAGGACTAAGATGGCTTTGGAAAAAAAATATACCCTTCATCCATAAAGACACCTTGGGGATTGGGTGTGTTACACTTAGAGTGTGTCAATATCTTCTATCTAACAAGCCTTTATCTACTTCATGTTGTTCTATTATGGTAGATTATATTGCCTCCCTTGGATTTTGTTCATATCTGACACTTTGTGACAAAGGTAGTTAAGGCTTCTCTAATTCATATTTTGAAAATGTTCTACAAAAGATTCAATCCTCACATACAAATTGTCTAAAGTAGTAGTTATTTCCCATACTTCTAGGATTATATAAATCCTTTTATTAATGTATTAGCCACATATTATCAAATTCCAAGTAATAAAATTGAGGCTTCTTTAATTATAGAACTACTTTCTGATGTGTCCTTCGAGATTTAATTTGATTTAATGTACAATATATTAGGTGATAAATCCATTTTTAAATCATTTATTCTCTTTTCTAGCATTATGTTTTCCATTTCTTGTTCAAAATTTATTAGGATAGTGCATCTCTAGTTACCTGATGAAATTCAACTATCTTAGAAAATTTAATTTCTTTAGTCTCAATTTCCAAATTTGTTTTGTCAACAAATTTCTTGTTCCTAAATTCACTTTTCTAATTTGTATCTCCTTAGAATTGTTGTCATATATTGCATGATGCAATGTGACTAATTTCTCCTCAAAATCAAGAGGTTCTTCTTGAGCCAACTCCTTTACAGTAGACTAGTTTTCAAACAATGATTTTTTTAGCCCAAACTAACATTTCAACAATTTCGTCGATACCATAAATTTTGATTACTTGAACATCTATTTCCTTCAATAAATATCCAATGTTTCCTTTAATAGTTTTTCTCTTCCTTTTTGAATCTACTAAATTAGTATGCATCTTTTCGAAATATGTTTAGGGTGATTACCATCAACACCCTTTCTAGGACAACCACCAATATTTTTCCTTTGTTCCTTCTTTCCAAATTGATTTCTACCATGTTATGTAGAAGTAACTCTTTGAGATTAATATGGAGTTGAACCACCACTAAAAAAATGTCCATGTTGTTTGTATTTCTTGTTCGAACTATGCAAGGCACTAACATTTTCACGAACTCCTTGAGTATGAGGTAAAATCTAATTATCACCTCCACCTCCTAAATGTTTTTTTATAAAAGTGCACCATATCTAATAAAAGTAATATGAGATGAAAAATGCCCCTATGGTAAAAACCATCAACTATTTTAATTCCATTAATTTCAACATCTCCAAATAAGTAGCATTTTCATAAAAATGATCTATAATTTTGATTGTCAAGTGGCCAAATTTGTTAGGGAGTGGTATGAATTATTTCTTCCTTTTTTTTAGTGAAGAAACAAGCCCAATATTTGTTGTTTCAACAAATATTGTACTAAGAATTTTTTTCACATAGCCCCTAGGGTTAGCTCAATTGGTCGAGTCCCCATCGTTAAAGCTCCTTTGTTATCGAGAGGTCATGGGTTCAATTATCTCGAGACTCTTGAGGTTAGGCTTTGTGGTTGAGATGAATGGAAGTGTTCCCTTTAGGTGGATCCACCTGGTACAAATATTGCGGAAACAAAAAAAAAATTGCACATAAAAAATTGAAAGCATGAAGGTCTTTCCTTCAAACAAAAATAGTTTAATAGATGAGCAGTCCTCTTGAATATTTAAAACACCCTTTCCTTCTAGAAAGTTCAAGGATTGAAAGGAATATCTAGTATCTAAAGAACCAACTAACATGTTTCTACATTATGTAAGGAAAGCTTTCTAAACTTGATAAAAATTGAACTAATCTATGTGCTTCCATAAAGATGGATACCAAAATTGCACTAGAGCCATCTCAAGTGGGAGTTCCATGACCTAGGTAGGCCCTTGAAAACAATGTTGTAAAAAATAACATAATATAGGTATTAAGTCATGAATAACTTCTTTTTAAAATTGAAATTCCCAAGTTGATATGATATTTCAACAAAAATTGTATGATCCTAGTCAAATATGGCTCCTTGATGAACATACTAATATATTACATATAAAAATAATCTAAGAAAATAATCAATATATTCTTGACTAAGAATTATTGGGATTATATAAGAAAATTCTTAATATGGGCTACTTAACGTACATACCTTAATCTTACTGGTAGTAACCAATTATTTGGTTGGTTTCTTCAAAACATTCCCTAGAAAGATATTTCCTCCAATGTGATTATTAAGAAATACATAGTATTTTGTAATCTTAAAAACTCTATTGGATTTCAAAATCAAAAGCATCTTCTTGAATACACTAGGAGTGATAGGAATAAGAGTATTTCCACATTCTTCAAGATATATGTCTTTTATTGTATGAAACTTGCTATCACACTAGGCAACCAATTATGAGAAGTTGAAAAATTCATGCATGCAACCTACATGGACAATACCTGAGTCCAAGATTTTTTACTATTATTCTCCTTCGGATTTATCTTGGAATACCACCTATAAGTAATACACCACTCGAAGTTATGGTCCTATCATCCAAGTGTGTTTTTAGTATCTCCACAAAAGGATGAGTAGATAAAATAAAATTCACTTAATCGAGCAAATGATAGCAATAAGTGTATCATTAATATTTGTCATGTCAATATGTGTCACAAAAGGTGGTTCATAAATAACGACCACTACTTCAATTTGTAAGGATATCCAAATATTAGTGAGAAACATGCCTTTTTCATTATAGGAGTAAACTTAGATCGTGCAAAGTATGCACTAGATGTGGTAATTTAATGTGTCTCAAAAAAATCATTAAGAGTTTAAAGAGTAGTGGAATGAGAGAGATAAGATGGTGTAGAGTATGGTCTCCCACACTCACATTGAAAGAGTGGTGAACCAAAAAATGATTGAATATGAAGCCTTGTAAGCCCCTTTGAGCAAAGTGGGGGAAGTTATGTAGGTTGAGGAAATACATGGAGGTGAATAAGAAAGGTCCCCGGCACTTGCATTATATATAGGTAGTTTTTAAGCATTGTGGAGTGTCAAATGAGGAATGTGGGATATGGGATGTTGTTTGATCTTGGCGAAAACATTAATCTACAATCCACGTGGATGAAAAATGGCTAGTTACTTCAACATTTCAAGTTATGAGGTATGTAGGAAACAAATGGGTGAAAGTGGAACCCACAACCTACATGAATAAAAATAAAAGGCTAAGTGTTTAGAAAGGAAGGGTGTTTACTCCTAGTATAAGTGGTTAATAAAAGAGAAAGAAACATTGGTCAACTAATGTTGTTCAAAGTTTGGATTTAACTTTGGGACAATGTCCTCCCATGAGTTGTTCAAAATACATAAGTTTTGGATCATTGGGAAAATGGAGTCAAAGAGAAAATAAAATTGGGATTTGTGTTTTTGTAAATTATAGAAGCAAAGAAATATATGTATAAAGGAAAATGAAGGTAAAACAACATACAATTCAGATGATATGTTTTCACAAGAAAAGGTGTTTGAGTTATTGTTCATTTATAAGCACCTTTGAATAGTACTATTCATATATTTGAATAAATAAGAAAAGAATCTACACTTTTTTTTTATTTGATATAGTCCAGTCTAAAGAGATTCAAATTCTATGTGAAGGGATGATATTTCTTTCACTTTATTCCAGAGAAAAACCAATTGGTCTTTGGAAACATATTTCTAGGTAGAACCGTAATCAAAATGAGTTTTAATAACATGTTTCCTCCTCTATGTAATTGTCATTGCTTGTATTCATTGATCTTCTAATTGAAGGAGTTGATCGTATCATTTCTAGACTGGAGTAACCCCTTTATTCATCTTCAATCTTAATGGAAATTGTTAAAGCATTTAATTCCAAATATGTTGGTAGTAAGTTCATATGCTATCATATATGGTGAATTCCACGTGCTTCTCTTTGGAGCTTCTCTTTGGAGTAATTCTACTTTCCCAAAGAGCATCAAATAGTTTCTTGTGACAATTCTTCTGGTTTGAAAAAATTATTTTCCTCAAAATTTGAATCAAGGATTTGTTATTTGATTCAACTAAACCATTTCCTTAAGGGAAAAAATTATATGATTATCTCATTTATATCCCATATTCCCCATAAAAAATTGTAAATTTTGATCTTATAAAGATATAATTGTTATCTATTATGCATTTTTGTGAGACATCAAATAAAGGCTAGATAGAGAGGGAAAATCCCAACAAGCCTGGCTTGTGGTTATGATGCCAGTTGGGGTATACTACACTAGGCCAAGATAGGGGGATATACATGACTTGTCAAAACATACAAGGATCACACACACCCTATGGGTGATTTATAGGGGAGATACCCTATTGTCCAGAGATCCCTCAACCCCAGGAACCATCAATGCTTCATTCCCACCTTGGGAGCTCAACCAAGGAGGGAAGAGATATGCTTAGTGTTATCAATCAGTGATGCCCCTTATCAAGAGGGGTCACATCTATCAATATAATCTACTCTTTGAAGAACATGACTTCCCTTTCGAAAAATCCTTGGTGAGAATATCTACATTCTGCTCATCTGTCGATATGTGATGGAGTCTAATGACTCCTCTTCATACCATGTCTTAAATGTAATGATATGAGATATTTATGTGCTTGTAATTTTCATGAAACAAGAGATTATTTGCCAGTAGAATCCCACTCTTTTTATCGCAATATATCACTGTCATGTCTAGGTCCCGTTCAAATAGCTCTCTTTAGAGAGCTTTCTCAACCAAACTGCTTTGCAACTAGCCATGCTAGTGACAATATACTCTACCTCAGTGGTAGTCAATGCTATGGACTTTTGTTTCCTACTCATTGAAGAAATCATGGTAGATCCAAGACTAAAAAAAAAAATCTAGAAGTGCTCTTCCTTTCAACAATATTTCCTTCCCAATCAACATCAGTATATCCATGTAGTCGAACATCTCCGGCAAAATATCTTAGACCAAGCATGATTGTCCCATTCAAATATCTCAAAATGTGTTTGGAAACAACCCAATGTGTATGGAGAGGCTCAGTCATGAATTTACTCAACGTGTTCACTGCATAACACATATCCAAATGAGTGTTCACTAAGAACATTAGATCCCGACTCAGCTATCTATACTCATATGGATTCACCAAATCGGGTCCTGCAACTTCTCCACATAGCTTCCTGAAATTCATTTCCATTTTTGTGTAGACAAGGACTTGAATTCTTTCATTCCAAATCTCTCCAAAAACATCACGACATGTTTTCCTTGTGAAAAGAAAATCTCATTGGGACTTTTCCACACCTTAAAGTCTAGGAAGTAGTACACAAGTCCAAGATCCTTCATCTTGAATTCAGAGGCTAGCTCCCTCTTACACTCGATCAATAGGAGCTCACTACCTGTCAAAAATAGATCATGAACATATAAAAATAAAATAAATGGCATACCTTGGACCACTTTAAAGTAGAGGTTGGGGTTGGCATTTCTTCTTGTGAATCCAATCTTCATCAAGTAACTATCTATGTGGGTGTTCCATGCTCTGGGGGCTTGCTTCAAACTATACAATGCCTTCTTCAAAGTGCAAACATGTGTATTTCAATACTCTACTTCAAATCCCTGTGGCTGCTCAACATACACTCCTTCGTGTAACATGCCATGGAGGAATGTTGTCTTCATGTCCATCTGATGAAGGTTCCATCCTTGGCTTGCAACAAGGGAAACTATCAAACAAATGGTGGTGTATCGGGTCACAAGAGAAAATATATCATCATAATATTCTCCCTCTTTTTGGGAGAATCATCTTGCCACAAACCTTGCCTTATATTTATGAATACTTCCATCAACTCCATGTTTGATCTTAAATAACCATTTTGAATTCATGAAATATTTACCCTTTGGTCCTGACACAACATCCCATACATCATTCTTCATAATGGATTCATAATTTTTAGCATAACATCCTTCTAGACTTGTTCTTTCATGATTTCTTCAAAGGTGGGAGGCTCAACTTGAATCATATTACTCATTTCTCCAACATATCCCTGGTACCTACACGTTTTCTTACTTTCTCTAAAAGTCCTTCTGGTGGGAATGGGTGTCTCGACATCCTGTAATGTGTCATGAAGAAAAAGTGGCATCTTCCTAGCAAGAGGATCACATGGAGGAGGATCCTAAGGATCCATGGGATCATAAAGAATGACTCTCTCAGATTCAAGCATGAAAGGACCTTCTAAAATATCCATATCATCATTCTTATTCTCATGAGGAGGAGGCAAAGTGTAGGTCCCTTGCTTTCCCAAGGGAAACATCTTCATCAAACGTTACATCCATACTAATTTCGACCACCCTTTGACTAGGAATATATATCCTAAATGATTTAGAATATTCACATTATCCAACAAACATACCTTTACTTCCCATGTCTTCCAACTTATTTCTTTTGTCCTTTGGCACGTGGAAACATATGGGGTAGGAAAATATATGGAGGTGACCAATGTTCAGCTTGAAACCTATTAATACTTCTTCGGGAGTCTTATTGTCTAATTCTAAAGGAGCAACCTATTTTGAACATATACAATTACATTAATAGATTCTCCCCAAAGAAACTTTGGCATTTTTTGATCATGGAGCATGGCATGGGAAACTTCCACAATAGACCTATTATTTCTCTCAACTACTCCATTTTGTTCAGGATTATATGTCATAATCGTCTCTTTCTTGATGCCTTCATTCTTGCAAAAATTTATGAAATCATTTGAAATGTACTCTCTACCATTGTCGGACCTAAAGATCTTAATTTTCTTACCTGTTTGATTTGCAACCAAAGCCTTGAAGTTTTTGAATAGATTTAAGGCCTCAGCCTTATGCTTGAAGTAATATATCCAAGTCTTCCTTGAGAAATCATCAATGAAAGTAATATAGTAGAGATGGCCACCAAGTGAATGTATGAGCATTAGACCACATATGTCATAATAAATGAGATGGAAAATGTCCTTCTTCTTATTCTCGCTAGAGGGGAATTGTAAGGACCTGAGGTTCTTGGCATAACCACTTGAAGTGCGACTTGACTTGTTGGCAAATGAGCGAGTTGAAACATGGACGAAGTACGAGCTCATGACCGAAGGTGCGATGGACATATGTTAAAATGCACATAAGGAAGGGTGAGCAATGATGTTTATATGGCATGGGGAGCATTTGGCATAACCCACGGTCGACCTACACATGTGGAGCAATTGAACGAAGGCCAGCCATACTTGGAGGGCGAATTGCGATGGTGTGTAGGGAATTTGGCAAGTCGGCTTGGGCAGTGCGACTTGCCCAACGCACGATATAAGTAAAGGCAAGTTTGGAGCTTGGAGAGCAATCATTTGAATGCTCTCATCATGCATACAAGGAAGAGGTGCGAAGTAAGGTGAAGCTGCAACAAGAAGGAGGTGCAACTCTATGCACCCATCCTTGGGCAAGGCCACACAGTGAACATCACACGAAGTTGTATTGGGTGAAGGCGCGAGTAGGAGGTCGCCCGCCATTCAGGTGAAGGCGCGGGTGGAGACTCGGGTGAGTCGCCTGCCTGTCGTGCAAGAGCAAATGCAGAGGTGTCCTCGGGTGACTTGGGTAGGTCACCCACCCACCGTGTGAAAGTGTGAAGGGTGACTTGGGTGAGGTTGCTCGCCTGTCGAAACAAAGTTCGGTTGAGGAGTGGTTGGCAGCTTGTGTGAGGGCGCGCTACCCAGCTCGAGAAAGGAACGTTGGTTCACACACGAAGGTGTTGCCTTGATGTAAAATTAGCTAAGTATGAAACTTGGTGTTTCCAAGTATACTTGTAAAGCTTTGTAACATTGAAAATTTGATTAATATATTGTATTCGGGCAGACTAATTGTTCAGGGAGTTGCCCCTCCCTTTATACTGTGCAATTGTGTTCTTCATGTATAATTTCTAATGATAATGAATGTGTATGGGTGTTCATTGGTATAAAGGAAACATAATAATTACTTGGTTGAGAAACACAAACTAAGCAGGACATATGGTTAGGCGTAGTCCATGAACATAAGTATTGGTGAAAAAGAAAGTGTTCGGTGGTGCTACACCTCGCCAAGAGCGGTTGAAAGACTACCGCCGGCCTGAGGGCGTGACAAGAATGGTCTCATTGTCTTCTCTGCACTAGCACATATTGGACATACTCCATCATTTTGGGTTTGAACCTCAGGAATTCCAGAGACCAATTTCTTCAATTTTGGACCATTGCTAGAAGTGGTCTTCCAGTGACTCTATAGAGTCCCTCAAATCATGATCCCAATGTGAATGCACCTCTCATAGGGGATCCCACAGGACAAGTACTTTTCCCTTGATAAAGGCAACCCTCATCCCTTTATCTTCCAAAGTAGATATAGAAACCAAATTCTTCTTCAACCCCAGCACATACATCACATCATGGAGAAAAATGCACTCCCTAGAATCTAGATGAAATTAAAGAAACCCAAAGCCTTTAATAGGATGAGTGGAGTTATCTCTAAGGATAATCTTCAAACTTGACTCCCTATCCACCAAATTAGAGAGAAATTTCTTATACCTAGATAAATGATGAGAGGCCCAACTATAAAACAACTAAAGGTCCCAAGTATATAGACGAGAGGAACTAAAAAGTGTAGAAATATGAATATATTCATTTGATTTACAAAATTACTTTCATACCTAGTATTTCTTGACTTATTTTGAGGACAATGGTCTTCTTCATGATCGATCAAAGCATCTCTTCTTTTTCTTTCATCTCTTCCATTAAAATCATTCCTTCAACCATATCTTCTTATTTTATTATTAAACCTATTATTGTTCCTCCTAGCATTGTAGCATGGACCATTTTTCTTCTTAGGATAATCTTGAGCATAATGTCCTTTGTTGTGACAATTGTAGCATTCAATGTGCGACAATTCCTTTTCTCTTCAATTCCTTTTATTTGAATTTCGAGGAGGAGGTTTTCTTGAACTTGATGGACCGCCTTTTCATTTCTTCTTCTTGTTACAAATGGCGAAATCAGTGGGCTCTCCTTCTTTGTGCTTTTGTATCCTGCCTCTTGATATCATCCTTGATTCTTCTGGAGTGAGTTTTCTAATGATCTCATCAAATGATGGGAAAACATTGTTACTTGTTATAGTGGTAATGAAGGTTTCCCAAATAGGAGGGAGACCTCTAAGGGTTACCACCCCCAACTCCTTGTTAGGTATAGTTTCCCAACCTCATTACAACTGATCTCGAAGATGAGATATCCTCATAATGAAGGATTGCACAAAATCTCATTTATTCATCTTCATATCTTTAAGTTGATCTTTTAAGGATATTATTTCATTCAAATTTTTGACTTCATACATTCCAACTAGCTTGTCATACATATCTTTAGGCTTTTTCAAATTCCAAACATATGTAAGTAAATGATCCTGTAAACCATCAACTATAATTTTCTTTGCTTTTAACTCTCTTTTCTTGTATTTGTTCTTGGCAGCAACAAAAGAATTCTTTATAGGCTCAAATAATTTTCCTTAAATGTATTCCCAAACATCATCATCATTAGATATGATTTCCAACTTGGTTTTCCAAGTAGAAAGTTAGGTGAGTCACCCAAGTTCTCATTTTCCTTGAAGAGGTTGAGATCTTGACATGATGAGATAGGCTCCTTCAAATTTTCCAAAGACAATTTCTTCATTCTCATCTTCTTTGGGCTTTTCCTTCACCTTAGCTTTGATACCATGTTAATTTTACTATTGTTCTATGTTGTTTCAATTAATTTTTCCCAATTCAATTATTTAATTAGAAATATTTCAATAACAATTAATTATTTTCACCAATAAAGAGTAACTAAAGAGAGAAAAAAAATGGAATGAAAATAGGATACAATCAACACATCAATAAGAGACATGGATTTTGTCAAAGAACAATGAAAAACCCCAAAAGGGGGAAAACCCTTTGATATTCTTCTTCTATTAGATTGCCATAAAATGTTCAGCAAAGAGCACAATGAGCCAATACAAAACTATCCCTAAAACATTCCACCAAACAATATCTAGAAATATGATCTCAGCAACAATACTGATCAAAGTTGACTTTCCCAATATGTGGTCAACTATGGTCAACTGTGGTCACCTGTCAATATGAAACCCTAAGTCCCATCCACACAAAGGGAGAGTCTTGCATGCAGCTGAAGCTTTTTGGCCACAAGGATAGGATTGTGTGCATGTGGCTACAACCTAATTTTTTTTTCTCTCAACCCTGTGACTAGAAACCAAAACCCTAATCCACACATGCGAGTTTTAGACCCTGCAATTTTAGACCTATACGAACTAATATCTACGAACCAACTTCATACATGTGTGAACCAAACCAAAGAAGAGAGAAGAAGATGATGCTTGATGATGATATCCAAATGAGGGTCACTTGACTTGTATTTATAGGTTTCCAAGGGTGTCCAATTTCCTTTTAGGGCGGACCTAATCAAATGTGTCATTGTGGGCTTCACCTCAAAAATACACGTTCCTTTGTCCAAATCAAGTGCTTAAAAGATCAAAATCGGTCTTCTCGGAAAGGGGCATCTAGTTAAATGATTGGAATTTGTCACTGAGCTACCAAGTCAACAATTACTAGGTCTAACAATCATATGGGTAGTTAATAGAGGGGCAAAGTATCTACTACAAACTCCCTCATGTAATTCTTGAAAATCTTGTTGAGATTTTGAAAGATTCAAACATCTTAATAACATGCCATCAAATTTTCTATTAAATAAAACTCCAAAGATCAAGAAATAATTATTAGTGTTCAGTTGTAATGACCATCTTTTCTTTGAATTCATTGCTACTAGAAATTGTCCATAATAAACTAAAATATCTTTATACCATTAAATCCTTGTAATAGTAGGATTTTCTTCAGTATTTGTAGGAAAAATATTTACAACTTCAATAATTGTGATTAGTTTACATCATCCTTGTCTCTTGACTTATTTCATGGGTTTTATTTCAATGTCATACTCTTGTAACCTTGATAACCAATTTTCTCATATTCCTTCTCTAAACTACTGATTAAGCATATAAGCGGCACACAATCAATGACATGTGATGACATATTGTAGGTTCTAAAGAGGAACACAACTTTCGCTGAAGCGAAGTTTTGGTTTTTTACATGAGAATATTTTAACTCATAGTCATGAAATGTTTTGTTCATGAATAAAATAAGAAGTTACTCTCCTTTATTATTCTTTTGTGTAGGTCTTTATGGTAAAAAAAAATTCCTTGCAACAACAACAATAGGAAGAAGAAGGAATATCACTTGATCAAGGTCCAAATTAGACATATAAGCTTTTCTTTAGCAATATTCACTGGTATGTTAGCTTAGTTACCTTCTTCTAAGTTTTTTGATACAACAATATATCGATCCAAGGGAAAATATGTCAACTATATATATATATATATATATATATATATATATATATGAAAATTAAATGTTTCAGAAATTAATGAATCATAAGAAATAGTTCACACAATTCAACAAATCGTAAAGCACACAAACAATGTATTGATGTATCAAATTAGTCTTTATTGTAGAAATTACTAAGAAAAAGAAATCATGCATTCAAAGTGGAAATTAAATTGAATACTTACACAAATGTAATATAGACAATCATAGGTTCACACAATCAACCTCTATAATAACATTTTGGCCTTCAAATTATATTATTAAAAAATACAAATACACAACTTCTAATACAAAGTTTTCCAACCACTTCCTCCTTGAAAGAACTTCCTTTTAAACAAATTAATTTCTCAATACATTCATTCAGTTATCTAAAACTTTTTCATTACAACAATATTTATTTTTCAATTTATCCTTACAATTATTTTGATAATAGTCATTTGAAAAATAGTATAATTATTTCTTTTGATCACTAAGATACACATTTTTCTTTCTCTATTAAAAGAATTTCCTTTCATAACAAATTTAATATTTTTTACACATGTGAGTGCATTTTATTTAGTATATTGAACTTGTACTATCTTTATTTATCCATGAACATAAGCCTTCCCTTTTATTTGTCCTTTTCTTCGTTTATTCTCTCCTACTACTTGTATTACTAGTCTTTAGGATTATTTCCTTATTTATATACCTATGAAATAAATGAAATCTAAAATAGGTGATATCTCCAAGAAAAAATTCAAATAAAATTAACTCACTCTTAAAATGATTAGAGAACCATTATTCATCCTTTAAAATCAATTTAATCCGGGGCATTTAATCCCTAAACAATAGCATCCTAACTCATTAAGTTGCATAAATAACATTCAATTTGTTTGATAGCTAACATGCCATTTTAGTTGGTGTATTCTTGGAGGTTTAATACGAAATTGGTTGAGTGAATTGATAATAAGTGGTTTAACATAAACTTCCAATCAAATGCATTTTATATGAAATTTTAGCATACAATGTAGCTAATGGAATACATATTAGTATTATTTTGTCTTGCATGTAAAACATGTAATTTTTATCTCCACATCAACATGTACACATCATCACAATTGAAGTGCCATGTGGGAATAAACTTATGACATGATAGACAATCTAGTACTTTGACCTAAGAATCTCACACTGAATCCAAGTACATCAAATATACCTAGATATCTGGGTATCTAGACATTCATATAGAACCAATACATCATTCAATGTGTTAACCCAGATCTAGATATAAATGTACATGAATATTCATTTGATATTTGAGTATCTGGGACATCATGATAACATACCTTAGAAAAATTCCAAATATGGATATGTTTGAGAAGGAAAGCGATCTATTATTTGGGTATCTAGAAGTTTGCTAAAGAAATTAGCATATTACATACTAACTCTTGGATTTAGATATATAAAAATTGAATGAAAAGGCATCTGACATCTAGGTACCCATAGTAGTTTTAAAGGTATTCTATGTCAGTTACCACAAATCTAAATATATAAGTCCTGGAATGACATAGAACTAGTCCAAATTATCGCCCATGTCGAATATGTGATTTGACATGTTAAAATATATCACATCATCACCCTATACATTTTAAATCATAGAATATCAAGCATAGAGATAAAAAAAAATGATTTAAAAGGAATCTTTTTATATATGGACATCCAATATCTGTCTATTTATGGGAGTTGATATGAAACAATTGAGTCCGCATCTGGATCTAGATATAACTTATCAGTGTATACCTCAAACTAAACTAAGCATGATTACAATTTATACAGATCTATATGCAAAAAAATTGTATCTAACTTTTAGTTCTATCAACCCAAAATAACATAAGGATTTAAATAAAGTTATCCCATAATTTCTTGATATTTTGCACAATAGATAAGATATTAAATAAGTAAATATGTTTAAGGAAAAATCATTAAGAAATTAAAATGAATTAAGAAAAATCATGCGAAATTATAAAATTTATATTATCATATTAATGTTTTGATTATTAGTTGTCTAAGAACTTTAATGGTTTTATAGACCCTTTAATTGTAATTGCACTATTTTCCCTATATATGCTAAGGAGACCTAGTTTTAGGTATCATCTCATCTTATGCATTCATTATAATGTAAAAGGAGGTTTCACCCTTAAGGAGGCTTGTTGTTCATTCTTATCCCTCATTATGAAGGTGTAGAGTTACATCTATTTATATTTTTATTTTATTTGGGGTGTTTGGCATAAAACATTCTGAATCAATCCATAAAATCCTTAAGTTTGGCTCTTTCAAACAAGCCATCTTGGTATTTATATTGTAACTCCTTTTCTAGAGTTTCAAATAATGAAGTTTTTGGAGGTTTGAGGAGACATAGTGATGTACCCTTGGTGAAAATCCAAGGTTTTGGTTGACTATACTTTCAAAAACATAAACTATGGAAATTAAGTATTTTTGACAAATTCCCAAAATTGGTCTCAAATATGTGTTCTTGGTAAAATAGTCATATATGAAGTTGGTGAAGTCGAAATTGAGTGCCACTAGTTCCATTGGAAAGAATACATATCATATTATTTGATATCAAAATATCAAAGAAAAATGTGATGAAATGGATATGTGGTATGTCATACAATTTCACACTCGTAAAAGAAAAAAAAACCAATAAGCTTTGGGAAAGTTGCCATAACTTTTTCTTAGCATGTTAGATTTTGGTCAAACTTATGGAATTGTAGAGAATACATATCATGATTCTATATATCAAAATTTTAGAGTAATGTGGGGTAAAATCCTAGATATACTTTAAGAGAAAGATTAGCAAACAAGGCAATCTACAAACTAGGGTTTTTAAAGGTATGTTAACTCAAAATTAATATAACTTTTAACTAGAAGAACTATTTTACTATTTTTAGTGATTCAAAATAATTAATAAAGATAAAAAGATGAGTATTATTATTTCTCACATGGGAAAGTGTTCTAGAATTTTTTTATCCCTAATAAGCCTCCATATATCTCATATATGACTCCTTAAGAATATGAAAATGCAGGGCACCGAATATCCTAATTGAGGAACCGATTTTATGACATGGGTGATAATGTGTTGAAAATGGATGATTTGTCACATTCAAAAGAAATCCCTAAAAGGAAATTTTAAGATACAATGGATCAAAAGTTGGAACGATTTTAAAATTCCATGGAAGCCAATCTCTTACATACCCTATATCAAAGGTTCCATAAAATTGATATTGTGACCCAAGGAAATCATTAAAACAAAGAGAAGAAATTGTTGAACCCCAATCGCATGCGGGGAATATTTTAACACATTTGAGGAATGCAAAAATTAAGTCCTAAACCTTGATCATTCATCATCCACAATACATACCACCAAATATTCAACTTGATGAAAAGGAAATACTTAATTCCAAATATGATATGAGGAATTGTGATGGTAAAATCTTATAACATGGATATTTTATATGCAACAATTCTTTGATATACAGCAAGTGCCAACTTTACAAAATGTAACAACTACGTCCTTGTATTTAGAACCTAATCATTCTTTTAGTGCATCTTTATGAATGAATAAATTATTATATTATTGCCTAGTGCATCTTTATGAATGAATTGATAACACATTATGGGGATATTAAGGGAATTTCATTCTTTAGTCAATTGGTAAATCTACAACAAAGTAGTTAAATTATAGAAGAAATTCTTTGAAATTGTTAGATAAATGGATGGTTATTTATGATCCTAAGAAATTGATATTTTCACTTTCCTCATGTTAACAATTTTTTTTCATCCAATAAAGGAAAGTAATTGTTTGCAAAAAAGTTGGACAATCCTCATTGGAATAAAGACTAAGACTATAAGAGTTGAATGCAAGGTATGATGAAGAAAATGTAACGAAATCTAGTTTTAGCATATTTCCTTCCATCATATAAAGGAAATCCATCGTGTTATGTTTAGTTTTTGAATCAATAGATATCATGCTGACCTTTTGAAGATCAAGTGGGATTCAACCCAATAAGGCTTAAAAAAAAATGATACCTTCCTAGAGCTTCATGTCTTTTATTTGCTATATTCTACTAATACATTTCAATGATGACTGGTTCAATGGAGAACCTACTTCACTACTTAGATAGGGAAAGTGAAGTTGCACAAGCTATATTTCAATTTTCTTTGTACTTTATGAAACCAAATAGAAAATCAAGGCATTTAGAAACACTAATTGAATGAATGTATCATAGTATCATGTAAAAGTGCTAATTAATGACTAGTGAATAACTTGAAATATATATATATATATATATATATATATATATATATATATATATATATATATATATATATATATACTTGATGAGAAAGGAACCTATGAATGATGAAAAATGTAGAGAAATGTTCCATGGTATAAACAATAATTTTAGCTAGGATATGGAGCAAGATCACTTCTAAAATTTCTTAAAAGAATTTTTAGGAAAAATAAAAGAAAGAAAAGAAAAAACAATCAACATTTTAAAATGTCTTGCCAACACTCAATTCTTGTACATACTTTTGAAATACTTCACTACGAGGGAAGAAAAGGTGAAGTTGCACATCCAATTTTTCAATTTATTGGTGCATTCTTGAAAACGAAGTGAATCAAAGTACTTGGAAAAGCCTCCCTATGAATGTATCATATCATCATGGAATGGTGCTAGAATAATTTAATGGCTAATGTATAATTTGGTTATAGAACATGAAAATATGTGTATAAAATTTAGTGAGAAATATACCTATGAACTATGGAAAAACAAGAAAATTCTATGCATGGATAATCATTCAAATCATATTTTAGGTAAGTTAACTTTTAAAGTATATTATAAATATTTTTTAGTAACATGGAAGAGAAAAGAAACAACACTCATTGGTTGATTTAAGTTATTTAACTTATCTTAGAAAATACATGGAAAATTATATGATTTTCCTCTTGGTTTCACTAAAACCTTTTTATAGTTCACTTCTCTAGAATACACAACTACATATGTTTCTAATGGTGTAATAAAAAAGGAAAGCCTCTTGAATTTGCAATGATGGTTAAAATGTTATGAAGGCTAAGATATTATATTATGTTAGGTCATAGGTTCAATTCTTATGGGGATGGGTTGAGAATGGGAGAACCTTTGGGAAATTAACCTATCCTAAGAGGTGTCTAGGTTCACACGAGCTTCACAAAATCCTAGTGATAGCATCCAATTGGTGGGAAGATAATTATTCCATCCAACATTGGTCATGTCCCCAACCTAGGCTCAATGTATCATGAAAAGAAAAAGAATTTTACATTATGAACATTTTTCTATCTTCCTTATGTCCCATGGTTTTCCTCATGATAACATTTCCCACAATATTGGTCATGATTTTTTTAACCTTCTTTTAATAAACCACCCCCATTCCATGGTGTGGGTCATGAATGCTTTAATTTTCAATGCATAATGTTCAAATATACATGAAGCATCTTGATGCATGTTAATATAGACATAAGAATGATGTAGGAAAAATATGACTTTTCTTGCAAGCTCCACTGATCCAGATTTAAACAAGAACGCAACAAATTATAGATATAACCATAAATACAGAGATGCAATATAAATAACACTTCATTTCATTAATAGAAAAATACTGAAGTATTCTTACAAACAGAATGGAAATAATACTAGCTCGGGTGATGGTAGCTTATCTCTGAGAAGAGATGTGGTGGCTAAATGCATCTGAACTACATTACAATGAGGCTCAAGGGCCTGTTTATTATTGAACAATAAGAGAAAACCCTAAACAACCAAAACCCTAACTCGAGGAGATGGAACACCAAGAGTTTATGGGCCCCGTTGGGGTTAGTTGGACAACCAACTTCTCGGAGTCGTGACTTGGTCATATTATCTCTGTTTGACACACATGATACCCCGTTGGAAAGATCTCTTTTATCAAAAACTCGTTGGCGGTAGATTGCCAAAAAAACGTCATTTAGGGCTTCAAAATGGCTCTAGAAGTTTAGGATCTGAAAAACTTCTAAAAATAGTAAAATGTGCTACAATTAAGGAAACTAAAAAACTGAAAGAGACAGTTGTGGGGGTCCAAGTGGGATAGGTGGGTGGCCACCAACATCCACCTGGATCATCCACTCCTATGTCATAAAGACTTTTACAAAATTTGGAATCCTGGATTCTACCCAAATTCAAGCTTAACCAAGTTGGAATTCCAAATGGAATTCTACCTAGCTCTACTATTCCTTTGTATTTAAACAATACACCCATCCAGAGACTCAATTTCATATTAATTCCAGAGTTCACACACAAACTAGAATTCTTCAAGTGATCATGCATGTACAAAATTCATACAAAGAAAGTTTGAAACTCTATTTCATTAATTTAAAATTTGTACATACACAAATACACAAAAACTATATTCCTCTCCTGGCTTAATTCTACATTCATTTAGCCATCCTCTCCTTTCCTCACACTTACTCTCTTTTTTATTTCCCATAGGCTTACAATAGATAGAATTTAGAAACATCATAGATTTTCCTAAATCCTAAAATCACTCCATAAATCATATTTTTCTAAATTCCAAAATCACTTGATCTATCCGTAAAATCTCTCATGCTTTATAAGGAAGTTTCTTTTTTTCTTATGGATAAAATCTTTCCTATCCATATCTTTTCTAAAACTATGACTCATCTAGTTCTAAAAGTCATAAAATATCTCAACTCTAAAAAATACAATTTATTTACATAAAAGAATATAAATTCTTACAAAAAATAAAGACCCCTTTTTTGAATCTTTTTCACATTGAAGACTTAATGGCTTGGAAGCTGTAATGCTCCTGCATAAGACTCCCATGGTAGAAAAATTTCATGACCTCCTCGTCATATGATATCAATTTTTGAATCCTTCGGGATCCCAAATATTGTGTTGTAGTAGTGCATCCATTTTAGCATGTTGTTTTCCTACTATTGATGTTGCCTTCAGTTCTCCAGGCTTCCAAACTCTACATTGTTATCGTCCTCTTTCCTTGCTAATGCAAAGTTTCTCAAAAAATTTTACTTTGTTGTTGGATGTCCTTTTCCTCTTGTTGTACTTTCTCATGATCATACTTTTAATCAACATACACAAATTATCAATTTCTTCGTCCAAGTTTGTCCTTGACTGCTCAAACTTGCTATCATCTCTCACTTTTTCCTGCACATCTTCTTTGTGCATAAGAGTTTCAAGAATACTTGCACACTTTGGTTTATACACCTACTTCACTATCTGCTACTCAAGCCTTGTAACTTCCTCCTTATTATTGTCTTTTGAGATAATTTTCTCTTCTTCTAGGTTCAACTTTACAAGTTGAATATGCACTTTCTCATTTACTTATCTCTCCCCAAGAAGTTTCAGCTCTTCACACAAATCAGTAAAATCACATTGAACTGAATTTGTAAACTCATCACTTATGTCCTTTGTTGACCATTCCTCCAAAAAAATTCTTCTTCCTTGAAGTCCACATCTCTTTCCTCTAGCATAAAAATTTCATCCACAATTCCATTAATTGGAATTTCCTTGGTATTTCCTTCATGAGGAAACTCTCCATCATCTACGCTTGCATGACCTACATGCACAAGAATTTCATTAGTTTTAAAATCATGAGATCCTTGGATCTCATCAACTCTTTCATATTCATCTTCACCAATAGTTGGTCCTTGTTCTAGTTTGCAAATGCAAACCTCCATCTCTACTACCATGTGCTCTTCTTCCCTCCATTGAATGCTCAACCTATGCTTCAACTTCACCTGCAACTTGTGCCATTTCACTTTCTTCCGTAGCACCCATCTGCATCTTTGATCTTCAAATTCTTGTTATAGTAGCTCCATAAGCACATTCAACTATGCCTTCATCTCAATCATTTCTTTCTCAAATTCCTCATCCTTCATCTTCCTCATTCCAACTACTTTGGCTTTCTCTTTCATCTACTTGTGACTTCTCCTTGAAACCATGAAATGACTATCAGTAGTCATTTTCACTTCCTTCTTTTGTGAACTCTCCTTTTCCACTTCTAAACTACAATCTAGCCAACACCTCAACAAGATATTTCCTCTAAACTTGACCAATGGTTCACTTCACTTGAACCTTATTTCTGAGCACTCCTTGCTCTCTTGGCTATTACATATACCTTACTCACTTACTGAGAACTTCTGTTTGTCCTCTTCCTCTTCAACAATATTAATTTATTTCTAGGGTTATGTCACAAATTTCTTCACATGAGAGATTTGTATGCTCCTTCTCCCTCTACCATAACTTTATTGTTGTAATGGTTGCTACCTGCAGATTAATTAATTTTCAAAAAGACACAAGACCAATAACCTATCAGATCTCAATAGATCAACTCTTCCATCATTTGCATTAACTTTTATGTGATATGTTCCTACAAAAAAAAACCTTGTCACTCAGATTTATGCTTCCCAAAGAGCATATCCTTCTTTGATACCACTGATGTAGGAAAAATATGTATTTTCCTGCAAGATTTTCTCATATGTCATAAAGACTTTTACAAAATTTGGAATCTATATGGATTCTACCCAAATTCAAGCTTGATCTAGCTAGAATTCCAAATGAAATTCTACCCAGCTTTGCTATTCAATTGTATTTAAACAATACACCCATTCAAAGACTCAATTTCATATTAATTCCAGATTTCACACACAAAGTACAATTATTCAAGTGATCATGCATGTACATAATTCATAATCAGAAAGTATGAAACTTTATTTCATTAATTTAAAATCTATACATGTACAAATACTCGAAAAATCTTTTCCTATCTTCGCCTGATTCTACATGCATTTCACCATCTTATCATTTCTTCGCACTTACTCTCTTCTTTTATTTTCCATAATCTTACAATAGATACAATTTAGAAACATCATAGATTTTCTTAAATCCTAAAATCACTCCATAAATCACCCCGTAATCCTAAAATCACACCATAAAGCATATTTTTCTAAATTCTAAAATCACCCAATCTATCCCTAGAATCTCTCATGCCTTATAAGGAATATTTTATTTTTTCCTTATGGATAAAATCTTTCTTATCCATAGCTTTTCTAAAACTATGACTCATCTAATTCTAAAAGTCATAAAATATCTCAACTCTAAAAAAATACAATTTATTTACATATAAGAGTATAAATTCTTCTAAAAAATAAAGACCCCTTTTTTTGAATCTTTTTCATATTGAAGACTTAATGGCTTGGAAGCTCTAATACTCTTGCATCAAAGAACCTAATAGATGGTATGCCCATTAATACCATATTTTTTTTGCTACAATGATAATATTAAATAATCATATGAAACTTGTCTCACTTTCCTTATTAAAAATTCTAATTATATTCATGGAGAGTACATATTTCTCCTCAAATATTTATGCTATATGTTCTTCCTTTTAAGTATCATGTTAGATGTTACTCAATATTAACTCATTGAAATATTATTAAAGAGATCTTACAAATTATTTAAGGTTCATTGTTTGGGTAGTTGGGTAGATTGTTTGTTTTTCTCTTTACTTGAATTCAATTCTCACAAGTGACATGTTGGCCTATTGTCATAAATCTAGAAGGGTAGATGCCCTTGGGATATAGGTCCCAAATATTTAAGCTATATGCTCTTCCTTTTAAGTATTGTATCAATTTCCGCAAGAGTTAGAAGGGTATATGCTCCCTATGATAGAGGTCCACACAATTATTTAAGCCGTGTGGTCTTCCTTCTAAGTATTGTATCACCACTCAGGTTTAATTTCCATAGGTTCTAGAAGGGTAGATGCCCTCCAGGATAGACATCCACTCTAGTGCGAAGTGTGACACCTCGATTCTTGCTAAATCACAAGTTATTGCATATACCACTTGGAGGTTGTTTGATATACTCTTGGGTTATAGTGCTAGTCCATAATTAACCTAAATCATCACTCTAATGAATTACATATTCCTTTGCTTAAAAAAAGAAAACCCAATTCTATAAAATTAGTGAAATTTGTTATTAAAAGAAGTTTATGGTTTTTCATGATCCATTGTTAAATTTTTTGAGTGAGATTTTATTCAATTCAGTTTCATTTAAAGAATTATTATTAAATTTGATTTCAAAGAAATTCAGTTTCTTCATACTCTAAGAGTTACAAGTTATTGCACCTAGAGGCACATTCATGCTCAATTTGAAGTTGACACATGTATATATATATATATATATATATATATATATATATATATATCCACTATATATATGATATATACACTATTTAATATACATTTAATTAAAAGCATTATAAAACATTATTAATCCCACTCTTATTGTGCTAGCTTAGTAATATTTTCAGTTGAGAGTCTCATTTTATAGCCCAATATGAGGGCAATGTGTAATTTTTCTTGTACTTAATGTGGAGTTGACAGGTGTCCTTTTTAAAGTAAAAAAGATATTCTTTAAATTAAAAATTATGTTGGTTATAATCAAAATAAAAGTAAATATACATTTTTGGTTAGTTTTACTTAAAAGTATTGTAAAATTTATTCCCACTCTAATTGTGTTTGCTTTATTGGTTGTTAATATCACAACCCAATACAAATAAGCTATGTTTAAAAATATTTTACTCTCACTCTTAGTTATAAATAAAATATTTCCATATCCATATGAAATAAGATAATTTTATATCAACTTTTAAAATTATTTTAAAGTAATTAAAATAAAAATCAAATAAAATTATTATTCTTTATATTTTCATATTTCATATTTTAAATAAACCGTTTTAATATCCATATTAACTAAGCTCCTATCAACTAAGTTCCAAGTAGATTAGTTCAGGTGGTGATGGAATTGGAATCTCATCATAAAGTAGTTGGTCCTTTCAAAATTTGCAAATCTTAAAAGTTTGTTCAAATGTTTATTACTTTTATCAAACCCTAAAATCTGAAACTCACTCTTTATCCAAATTCAGTTCACTTAGTCTCTTAAGAAACTCACTCTCTTTCCAATCAAATTTAATAATAATTCTCTATATGGGATGCAACGTAAATCAAAATTCAAAAAATTTCAAAGTAGAAAAATGGATTGTGGAAAACATAAACTACATGAATTTTACTGGTTTGATTTTTTTTTTGAAAAACATAAACATAAGATTTGCAAATTTTGAAAGGACCAACTACTTTATGATGAGATTCCAATTCCATCACGCCCTGAACTAATCTACGTCCAACCCTAAACCCATTCTACATGTACGGTCAGAGCTTAGTAACCGCCCTCACGACATCTCCTACGCCACCTTTGTGGTCCTGCGTAGTCACGTGGATCTGTGGCATGTCGTGCGTGTTCATGAGGACCACTTCAAAATTGGATTTGAGAGATGTGTATGAGGACCACTTGAAAATTGGATTTGAGAGATGTCGTACGTTGCATATCAGGACCACTTGAAATCCATGAATTCAGGCATTTTTCATGTTATATTGAATAGATATATGTCGACTCACAAGCATCCATGTTTTGTTCAAGGTATATCAGGACCACTTGAAATCCATGAATTCAGGCATTTTTCATGTTATATTGAATAGATATATGTCGACTCACAAGCATCCAGGTTTTGTTCAAGGTATGTAAGCTTGACGGGACATAGAACAACTATGCCTGAGGTAAGCTTGTCACCGTCCTGCCATTGCTCTGATGTAAGACTGGTTACCAACCTGCCATTGTTGTGATATAAGACTGGTTCCCAACCTATCGTTGGCTACAAATTTTATAAATGGAGATGCCTTCAAACATCGTATGTTGATGACAAGGAAGTTTTCCACACTGTGTAAAGTGTCAATCTAGTTTGACAACGCTCTGCAATTAACAGAGTAAAAATTATATAACAAAATATCATAGGGGGAGATTTATCATTGTCAAATTAGTAGTGGTGATAGTCATAATTGACTGCTATCCATGTTCAATGTAGGCTGACTCATTATTATTATTCAAGTAAAGTAGAATTAGCCAGTGGTAATTCATAAAGAGAGACTTATTTCCTTATATTGAGGAAGAGAAACTCTTAGCCAAACAAAAAAAAATATTTAAGGCATACTCATATATATATATATATATTCAAAATAGAAATTAAATTATTTTCTATTTTTTCTTAAATATTTTAAATATTTGAAAAAATTGCACATTGAGAGATGAGATTAAAGCTCTACAAGCAAAACTACATGATAAATCAGCCTTAAGGAGCACATTTGGATTGGCATCTTTGATTCTAATACCAATGGAATCTTCCTTGAAACTTGCTACTTTTCTCCCTTCAACTCTACTTCCTATAAGAAGAATAACCTAAATAAGGATTGTCCCTTCATTAACTTAGAGTGTGATATCCACAACCTAAGGAATGAGGGAAACATTCTCTTGCTTGGGGACTTTCATGCTCATACTGCCAATAACCAAGCTACTCTATTAAGTAATACCTCTAACCCTAACCCCTTATGGCTTGATGAGGATTGTGTTCTAGCTAGTAAATTCCAAAGAAATTCTGAAGACAATACCAAGAACCTTTTTGGCACTAAGCTAATTAAGTTTTGCAGTTCCCAATACTTGATTATATGTAATTGGATCAATAATTGGCCTTCCTCTGGCCAGATGACCTGTATTCATGGGCTTGTCAATAGTGTTCTGGACTATGTGATATCTGATACCAAGGTTCTTCACCATATTGTTAATTTTGACCTCTTAAACGACCACTAACTCTGACCATAGACCTCTCTCCTTAACCCTTAACCTTGATATGTACACCAACCACATGCATAATAATGATGAGAGTCCAAGACACATGCGTTTTGACAAAAGTAAAATGAATCTCTTCTTAAAAATTTTAACGAGGGATCTAGGTTCCTTAACATATAATGACAACATTGATCACATATACCACAATTTTACAACTATCCTCTCCACTACCATTAATTAATCTCCATTAATTTTACTAATATCCTCTCCATGAAAGCAATTAGAGATGCTCCCAAGGAAACTATTAAGGATGAAAAAATCAAGGTGTACAAAGCTCTTATCAAAAGGAAAAAAGAGAGTATATAAACAAGAGGTAATATCATCTCCTTAACGTCTCTAAATTTTAGCCTAGAAAGTTTTTGAGGAATATTCTTGTTCGTAAATTGAAAGAAAATAATTCGATCCCCTTAAAGGAATGATATGTCTATCTTAGTAATCTCTATGGCTCTGTAGACACCATGAGCTACATCAAAATCACTCCTATAGAGGGAGATACCTTTTCTTTTGAAGACGTGGAATCTGATATTAAGAAGCTTGCTAACTAGAAAGCTAGGGATATTGAAGGGTACCAAGCTGAAATTTTCAAAATTGGAAGATCCATCCTCACTCCACACTTGCACAATCTCCTCAACTTGGCAATCAAACAAGGCTTCCCTAAACTGTTCACGCAAAGCCTTCTCGTGCCTATATTTAAAAATGGGGATACAAATGTTCTCTCTAACTATAAGACTATCATGATTAGCCACATATTAGCCAAGTTGTATGGGCTCATTTGGAAAAGAAGATTATCACTTTGCTTAAAATCCATGCTAAAAGAGCCACTAGGCAAGTTGGTTTTAGAAGGCATCACTCTACGATCAATCGCCTTGTCACTCTTAGGAGCATTGTCGAGGATTGTTGTATCTGTAAGATTGATCTCTTATGTTGTTTTGTTGACATAGAAAATATTTTGACACAGTTCATCGAGAGAAGTTATGGCAAAGACTCGATGAGATAATGGTTCCTCCCGAGTTAAGGGTCATTGTTATTAGATTATATGAGAATGTTATTGCCAAGCTTAAAACCACCAAGGGTTGGTATACTGATATTAAATGCAACATCGGTGTTAAGCAAGGGTGTCACCTATCCCTTACCTTTTTTGGCATTCACATTGACAAGCTTGAGGAATGCTTAGAAGCTGATGGTTGTGAAGGACCCAAGCTTATTGGTATAGTCATTACTCCTCTCCTATATGCTAATGATATCATTCTTCTTTCCACGAGTCCCAACAATCTTAATAAGAAACTTAAAACCCTCCACGATTACTGTTACAAGATGGGTATGGCTATTAATATTGACAAGACTAAAGTTATGATTATTAAATCCAAAAAGACCGCCTATGATAATTTCATTTATGATAAAAATTACTTAGAGAATGTTTCTTCTTACAAATATTTAGGTATTGACATCCACCATTAGCTCAATTGGAACTATAACATTGAGAAAAGGATTATAGAAGGTTGGAAAGCTTACTATGAGCTTGAAAATAATTGTAAGACAACTGATCTTTGTGTTTGGAGTAAAAAAAAGTTCCTCTTCGAGACTCTCGTCACCCCTGTTATTTTATATGGATGTGAGGTGTGGGGTTGCAGTCTATCTAGAGATTCACAGAGAAAGATTGAAATGATCCAAAAGAAATTCATAACCTACAACCTCAATATTAAAGGTAATACTCCCTACCTATTCTCTTAATTGAGGCCTGATTATTGGGAGATAAAGGAGGAGATCATGTTGGGGAATAAGGATAATATTAAAAATGTCATTACTTCCAAATTTAAGGATAAGTTATGGAGTGATAAGGAGCTAGAGGGGAAAAGAAAGTTAAGATACTATAAGGAGGTTATCAACCCCATGCATGCTAATTAGAATTACCCTTCTATCTTAACCAGTTCTAAGAAGAGAATGATTTTTTCAATGAACTAATTCTCATGAACTTCATAGTGAAACCAAGCATTGGTCTATTCCCATGATACATTGGGACAAGAGAATATGCCTCCTTTGCGATACTAAGAGAGTTGAAGATGAAAAGCACTTTCTGCTTTGGTGTATTCCCAAGATACATTAGGACAAGAGAATATGCCTCCTCTGCAATACTAAGAGATTCGAATATGAAAAGCACTTTCTCTCGGATTGTCCGACCCTTACTCACATTCGCTCTCATTTCCAAAACATTTTCCTCACTACCAATGTCCGTGTCAATCAGCAAAATTAGAGTGATCTCGGAATACTTCTCTCCCTCGTTTTTTATCACGAGAATAAAATTTTAAATAATCCAATTAAGTGCTTCTTTCTTAAGGTCTCATAGACCATATCGGTCTTAGTGGACATTAATCATCATCATCATCATCATCATAATTTTGTTACATTATTCCAAGTTTATTGTTTTGTAATTGTTTTATGCTTACAAATTAATACATAACAACACATTGGATATATGCATTATTTGGTAATATAAATAAGATATTCTAAAAGCAAAGTTGCTCACAATAATGATTTTAAAATTATTCAAAATGTTTTTTTTTAATATATAATTATAATATAGAATCAATTAATGAATTGGACTTAAAATTATTTAAAAAAGATTTCATAATATTTAACTAAAATATGGAATTTATTAATTGAATTTATTTTGGGTGATTGGGAAAAATGATTTAGTTCTTGTTAATTATTGATAATTATGTTTTTAATATTGAATTTTTTAATTGGATTTATTTTAGGTGATGGGAACAAATTATTAAGATCTTGTTAATTATTGATAATTATGTTGATTGGTGTGTCTATTTTGAAATTGAATTTTAATTTAATTATCAATAAAAGATGAATGATAAAGATTTAACTTCTATGGAATATCTACTAAATATTTTTAGTAAGTAGACAGGATAAATAGCACAACCATATAAATTAAATAACTATAAATACCTATAAACATTAATCCATGATAAACATAAAAACACTTACCCATGATTCATCTCACATTGTTAATATTAAAAAAACCTTAAATTATAACTTTATTTTAAGTTATTATTATTATAAAAAATTAATATATAAGTTATACATGTGTATATTAAAAAACATGTGAAAATATTCATAACTTTGGAAATGGTCCCCACTTTACCAAGGAATTTTTTAACTTGTAAATATCATTTATTACAATAGTATCCCTTCTTACAATACCATGGGCCAATACCATGGCTTATCAATACCACAGGTTCAATATGACACATATTGATATGATATTTTCTTTAATTAATTAATCTGATTTAAATTAGTTAAAAGGACATAACTAAAATGGAGATAAATATTAACCCTTCATATTTGACAACTGCTATGAGTATTTTTGCATATTCTATAGAAGTAACATCTCTACCATACACCTAATAATTAGTGCAACCATATAAATTAAATAGCTAGTAAACACTCATAGGCATCAATCCATCATAAACATCAAAACAATTACTACCTTATACATCTCACATTGCTAAAATTAGAAAAACATAAATGCTAATTAAATGCTAATTTTATTTATTTATTATTATTATTATTATTATGAAATAATGAAAAAAAAAAAAAAAAATTAACACATATACATTTAAAAAAAACATAGAACAAGACTAGAATTATCCCCACTTTACCATGGAGATTCTTAATTTAGAAATACGCTTTGTTACAACACCACTGGTAGATACCATAGTTTATCAATACCACATGCCAAAAAAGCCACAATTCACTTCATATGATACCTATTTATATACCATTTTTTTTAATTAATTAATTTAATTGAAGTGACAAAGGCATAACTACTTGGAATCCACCTCATAATTATTAATAATTAAATTAAAATTCTAGATGACCTATTTTGAAATAAACATGACTATATGTTTAACAAGATCTACTTACATCCCAAAAATTGTTATAGTTAAGAATCTTGTTACATGTTTTTTAAAATGTTTATATATTTAATTCATATATTAATTATTTGTAAGATTTCATCATATTCAATTAAAATAATGAATTTATTAATTGGATTTATTTTGGGTGATTGGGAAAACGATTTAGTTCTTGTTAATTATTGATATTTATGTTTTTAATATTGAATTTGTTAATTGGATTTATTTTAGATGATGGGGAAAATTTATTAAGATCTTGTTAATTATTCATAATTATGTCAATCACTGTGTCTATTTTGAAATTGAATTTCAATTTAATTATCAATAAAAGATGAATGGTAAAGATTTAAATTCTATGGAAAATATACTAAATATTTTTAGTAAGTACACATGATATCTCACACAACCATATAAATTAAATAACTATAAATACCTATAAACATTAATCCATGATAAACATGAAAACACTTACTCATGGTTCATCTCACAATGTTAATTTAAAAAAAGCCATAAAAACCTTAAATTGTAACTTTATTTTAAATAATTATTATTATTATTATAAAAAATTAATATATGAGTTATACATATGTATATGAAAAAACATGTGACAATATTCATAACTTTGGAAACTCATCCCACTTTACCATGGAATTTTTTACTTGTAAACAACCTTTATTACAATACCATGGGACAATACTGTGGCTTATTAATACCACATGCTCAATATGACACATATTGATATGATATTTTCTTTAATTAATTAATCTAATTTAAATTATTTAAAAGGACATAACTAAAATGGAGATAAATATTAACTCTTCATATTTGACAACTGCTATGAATATTTTTGAATATTCTATAGAGGTAACATCTCTACCATACACCTAATAATTAGTCCAACCATATAAAATTAATAGCTAGTAAACACTCATAGGCCTCAATCCATCATAAACATCAAAACAATTACTACCTTATACATCATACATTGCTAAAATTAAAAAAACAAAAATGTTAATTTTATTTTTTTATTTTATTATTATTATTATTATGAAATAATAAAAAATAAAAAAATATAAATTAACATATATACATTTTAAAAAAACATAGAATAAGACTAGATTTATCCCCACTTTTCCACAGAGATTCTTAATTTAGAAATACACTTTGTTACAATGCCATTGGTAGATATCATGGTTTATCAATACCATATGCCAAAAAACCCACAATTCACTTCATATAATACATGTTTATATACCATTTTTTAAATTAATTAATTTAATTAAAGTGACAAAGGCATAACTACTTGGAATCCACCTCATAATTATTGATAATTAAATTAAAATTCTAGATGACCTATTATGAAATAAACATGATTATATGTTTAACCAGATCTACTTACATCCCAAAAATCGTCATAGTTAAGAATCTTGTTACATGTTTTTTAAAATGTTTATATATTTAATTCATATATTAATTATTTGTAAGATTTCATAATATTCAATTAAAATATGGAATTTATTAATTGGATTTACTTTGGGTGATTGGGAAAAATTATTTAGTTCTTGTTAATTATTGATAATTGTGTTTTTAATATTGAATTTGGTAATCCGATTTATTTTAGATGATGGGGAAAAATTATTAAGATCTTGTTAATTATTGATAATTATGTTGATTAGTGTGTCTATTTTGAAATTGAACTTTAATTTAATTATCAATAAAAGATGAATGATAAAGATTTAACTTCGATGGAATATCTACTAAATATTTTTAGTAAGTACACAAGATAACTAGCACAACCATATACATGAAATAACTATAAATACCTATAAACATTAGTCCATGATAAACGTCAAAACACTTACCCATGATTCATCTCACATTGTTAATATTAAAAAAAACCTTAAATTATAACTTTATTTTAAATTATTATTATTATAAAATATTAATACATGAGTTATACATATATATATATTAAAAAACATGTGACAGTATTCATAACTTTGGAAACTCGTCCCCACTTTACCATGGAATTTTTTAACTTGTAAATAACATTTATTACAATACTATCCTTTATTACAATACCATGGGCCAATACCATGGCTTGTCAATACCACATGCTCAATATGACACATAATGATATGATATTTTCTTTAATTAATTAATCTAATTTAAATTAGTTAAAAGGACATAACTAAAATGAAGATAAATATTAACCCTTCATATTTGACAACAACTGCTATAAATATTTTTGCATATTCTATAGAGGTAACATCTCTACCATACACCTAATAATTAGTGCAACCATATAAAGTAAATAGCTAGTAAACACTCATAGGCATCAATCCATCATAAACATCAAAACGATTACTGCCTTATACATCTCACATTGCTAAAATTAGAAAAACATAAATGCTAATTTTATTTATTATTGTTATTATTATTATGAAATAATAAAACATCTAAAATATAAATTAACATATATACATTTAAAAAAAAACATAGAACAAGACTAGATTTATCCCCACTTTACCATGGAGATTCTTAATTTAGAAATATCCTTTATTACACCACAACTGATAGATATCATGGTTTAGCAATACCACATGCAAAAAAAAAACTACAATTCACTTCATATGATACCTTTTTATATACCAATTTTTTAATTAATTAATTTAATTAAAGTGACAAAGGCATAACTACTTGGAATCCACCTCATAATTATTGATAATTAAATTAAAATTCTAGAAGACCTATTCTGAAATAAACATAATTATATATTTAACAAGATCCAAAAATTGTTATAGTTAAGAATCTTGTAACATGTTTTTTGAAATGTTTATATATTTAATTCATATAATAATTATTTGTAAGATTTCATAATATTCAATTAAAATATGGAATTTATTAATTGGATTTATTTTGGGTGATTGGGAAAAATGAGTTAGTTCTTGTTAATTACTGATAATTGTGTTTTTAATATTGAATTTGTTAATTGGATTTATTTTAGGTGATGGGGAAAAATGATTAAGATCTTGTTAATTGTTGATAACTATGTTGATTAGTGTGTCTATTTTGAAATTGAATTTTAATTTAATTATCAAATGGTAAATATTTAACTTCTATGGAATATCTACTAAATATTTTTAGTAAGTACACATGATAACTATAAATTAAATAACTATAAATACCTATAAACATTAATTTATGATAAACGTCAAAACACTTACCCATGATTTATCTCACATTGTTAATATTAAAAAAACCTTAAATTATAACTTTATTTTAAATTATTATTATTACAAAAAATTAATATATGAGTTATACATATGTATATTAAAAAACATGTGACAATATTTATAACTTTGGAAACTCATCCCCACTTTACCATGGAATTTTTTAACTTGTAAATAGCCTTTATTACAATATTATCCTTTATTACAATACCATGGGCCAATACCATGGCTTATCAATGCCACATGCTCAATATGACACATATTGGCATGATATTTTCTTTAATTAGTTAATCTGATTTAAATCAGTTGAAAGGACATAACTAAAATGGAGATAAATATTAACCCTTTGTATTTGACAACTGCTATGAATATTTTTGCATATTCTATAGAGGTAACATCTCTACCAAACACCTAATAATAACCATATAAATTAAATAGCTAGTAAACACTCATAGGCATCAATCCGTCATAAACATCAAAACAATTACTACCTTATACATCTCATCTTGCTAAAATAAAAAAAACATAAATGCTAATTAAATTACAATTTTATTTATTATTATTATTATTGTTGTTGTTGTTGTTGTTGTGAAATAATAAAAAGTAAAATGTATAAATTAACATATATACATTTAAAAAAAACATAGAACAAGCCTAGATTTATCCCCACTTTACCATGGAGATTCTTAATTTAGAAATACACTTTGTTACAACCACATGCCAAACCACAATCCACTTCATATGATACGTGTTTATATACCATTTTTTTTAATTAATTAATTTAATTAAAGTGACAAAAGCATAACTACTTGGAATCCACCTCATAATTATTGATAATTAAATTAAAATTCTAGATGACCTATTCTGAAATAAACATGATTATATGTTTAATAAGATCCAAAAATTGTTATAGTTAAGAATCTTGTTACATGTTTTTTAAAACGTTTATATGTTTAATTCATATATTAATTATTTGTATAATAATAATAATAATAATAGTAATAATAAAGTTATATTTTAATCAATTTTTATTGATATTTTTTAATCATGGCAATATGAGATATATCATGAGATAAATGTTTTGATGTCTCTCGTGGATTGATGTTTATAAACATCCATCAATGTTTATATTTTTAATTCATATATTAATTATTTGTTAATTAATAATAATAATAATAATTTAAAATAAAGTTATAATTTATTCATTGTTTATTGATATTTTTTAATCATGACAATGTGAGATGTATCATGAGATAAATTTTTTGATGTCTCTCATGGATTGATGTCTATAGACATCTATCAATCATTTAATTATGCATATATGTATCCTTCCTATTAAACATTGGCATATTAATTCCTTTTTAATGCAAATCTTTATCTTGTGGTCGTAAATGAAAGATGTTAAAATATCTTCATGTTTTTTGTCTAACTATTTTAAGTTTTGGAGTTTTTGGCTAGGAAGAAATGATCTTTGTTCACATTGTGCTTTTTTTTTTTGTTTAAAATTAGTTTTTGAATGCATAAATGGATTCAACCCCTAAAAAACCACTGGGACAACCATATTGTTGAAAGTTCACAATTCAAACTTGTGATCATGACTAGAATATTTCCAAAACGAAGAAAAAATAGGATGGAACTATTTTCATGATTTCCTTTAAATCAATGGATGAAATTTCAAATATTAACTATTGCTGTGGCCTGGTATTATAACAAGAATGTTGTAACTCCCAAGGCTACCAAATTTAATTATAAACCTGGGGTTCATACAAACTTAAGAGGTGTCGACACTATATGTGCAGCATGTAATGTGTCCTTATTTTGTTGATATGATGAAATGAAGTGAATATCATGAAATCAAGCCTAAACTAATTGTAGAAATGGAAATGTTTGAAATGGAGACCTTAACCTATTGAAGAAAACAAAAGACAAGAAAATAAAACCTATTCTAATTGCATAAAGTAAAGAGAATGAACTAACTGCATATTACTACATTCAAAGAAACCATATGCTCGTAACAACATTCATTAAACGTTTCAAAAAGTAATCATGTAAAACATCATTATGTTATTCAATTCATGAACATGTCTACTAACCCTATTTGTTGAAGTGAGTTGCAATGGTAGAAAAAAAAGTCATAAGTGGTATTTGGTATGATTCAATCATGGTTTCAAAACATAAGAGACATTATTCAGGGCTAGGAGAAAAAATCAAGTTCAGAGGGAAATTCTGGTCGGTTTTGGAAGGTCTCTGCACAGTGCTACAAGATTTCCCTATTTTGCTACAAGATTGAATCCGTGAGCGTTCTAAAGGATAAAAATGTGATATGAATGTGGGAAATGGTAGTGTAAGGTAGGATAAGGATGTATGTTTCCCTTTCCATGCTTAGTACTTTTCAGGAGACCATATTGCATAAGGAATAATGTACACTATGGCCTTCAACAAACTAGAAATATACTCTCGGTGAATAATGTTTGAAGGAGTTGTTGAGGTAACAAAAAAGGGATATGGTGGTAGGATGAGGAGTGCGAATGACAATTCTCAACCCTAAAAACACTTAGTTTCACCTACACACAAGAAATATTATGATTTTTATATTTGAAAAGACGAAAATACCTAGTTTGCCAATGAGCCTATCCTCTGCGTTATCTCACTAAATGACAAAGAAAATCAAATGAAAATGAGATGGGGTGAACTTGTTATTAATTTGGGTTTCTTAGGAATCTATACAAGTGGAATCAACTCAAAATAAGTCCATTAACATGTGCTAAATTTAGCAAAAATTTATTACTAGAAACCAAAAATTTCAGAACAATGAACTAGTAAGCTCATCTAAGGAACCAAATGCAAATAATGTGGGATATTTTTTATTATTAAATTAAATTATTTTATGACTCAATACAAGTGGAAACAACTCAAAATATCTTCATTAACACATGCTAAAATTCAACATAAAAGTACTTTTTTTTTGCTGCAGAAAACTTCTAGAAATTCCAAAATTGTGAGCTAGTAAACCAATCAAAGTAGCTCAATGATGAATATTAATTTTAAAATTTGTTATAAGTATGTATCATGCTTTTGACTCTGTAAATAACCCATAAAAAAACTCACTTCAATCATTTTACCAATGTAACCTACAACAAATGAAGCATGAATATTAAGTGCAAAAATAGGAAATGCAAGTGAACAAAAGATTCAAAGAAGATAAATAAATCGTACAACAGGGCTCTGAGGCTCCTAGAATGGCCAAGCCCAAGGATACTTAGATTCCTATGAAGGAAACCAAGCTTTTGAAGCTAAAACTGACACCAAACTTCATTATTAGAGTCAATCCAAGTACATCCCTGTTGAAAATAAAAGTACAGATGTTAAATAACAAGTTTTCTTCACAAGAAGACTAAGAAATGCATGTCCCAAGAGGCTAATTTGAATTGGTATTTATATGAATCAGTGAGGAAGAATCTTCCTTGAAGGGAGGTAGCTTTCCCCTCCAAAATCCTTCAAAATGTGGATCTAGTTCTCAACAATAGGAATCTTCATTAAATACTGAGCAAGGAGAAAGTCCCTAAATTATGCCATCTTCTAAATCTTCAGAATATGTGCAATATTATCACAATATTATACAAAAATAAATAATATTAGGCACATAATATGTAATTATCTCTAAACCTTCATAAAAACTTATTAAATCTAAGAAAACATTACTAAGTGTTGAAGGAGAGATTTAATATAGCCTTGAAGTGGCTAGAAAATATTAGATGGACCTTAAATTGTATCTAATTTGGAGGCCCATCAACTACATTTCGTTTCTAAATCTAAGTTCACCTTTTCACATTTACCTTATACAATTATGAAATTATCATGCAGATTATCAAATAACAAATCACATCAAATGAATACATGATAACCTTTTCAAAATTACCTAAAACAATTATAAAATTTCGGTGTAAATTACTTAAAAATAAACGACATCATGTCAATATGTGAGTTTATAAAATAAGTAGTTATGCTAAAGCCATTAATTTTAAAGGGTAAATGACAACCATTACTAATATTATTGAGTTATTAAAATTTTGAAAATCTTATTTCAAAAAAACATTTATCTTAGCTAATAACCCATATAAATGCCATTTTGGAGCACAATATTAAAACATAACATTTCACAGAAATGATAATAAAAAAAATCAATATTTTAAAAAATATATAAAACTTTTATTTAAATTTACTAAAAATTTAGTAGGGTATTATTGGGATTTACCCTCTACAATCAAATAATAGCTATCTAAAATTTTAAATGTAATAAATATTTCCTATAATTATAATACAAAGCTACATGTTAAAGACACCAATTATACATTGATGAAAAAAAAAAGTTTTATATAGAGATTTGTTTTCATAAATTAGGATACACTTTTTTTTAATAAGAATATGAAGAAAAGGCCAAAGTTTTATTCAAAATTTTAAAATTGCAGTCCAATTTACAAAATAAAAGATGTCGTGTAGACAGTAAAGTGTACCGAGACTTTAGGACCTACAAATTGGAAAGTCCATTTCAATTTTTAATTGTTTACAGATAAATGATACTTGTTTATTAAAATTTCGATATCATATGACAAAACAACTGCTTTTCAGGTGAAGTTGTCATGCTTTAATAGCTCAATAGTGATGTAATATTAATCATGGTAATGTAATCATTTTTTTATATATATTATGTCTAATATTTTAGGCACTTCCAATGTGTCTAGTTAAGGTCGTAAGTATGAACAAAGCATTTCTTATATTAAAAGCAAAGTGTAATAAAAAATTAGGTGCTAGGTAGAGTTTAGAATCGTTGTCACCCAATGTCTTTGTAATGGTTGGTGATGGTGTATGCTATTTAGTAAAAAGGTTTTAATTTTACGTTAGAACTTATAATAAGTGTAATCACATTATTACAAACATTGTATTGATGTGAAATCTAATGTTGATCAATGGGTTTTATTGGGGCAGCAATACTATACCACATGTATTTATATTAGGAAATGTATAGTGAAGAAAAAAATGACATAATATATTGAACATATAATAAGGTGTAAATGTTTTTTTATATTGGTAGGTATAAAAATTAGAGCTCAAATTTAACGAAAAGATATAAAGCGGTATAAGAAATGTTAATAAAAAAATAGATACCTACAATATCTAGTGAAAGTAGGGGTTTTTTAATTTGGGAAGGTGTATTGGGTTCATATTGGTAGGGGGTTAAATAATGTAATTTTTGGAGCTATTTTCCAATATGTAGTCAAATTAAGTGTATTATTTAGTGTGTCATTAACGCGCGTGATATGTCAGAGGTTCATTGAATGAAGCCCCTGTGTGTTGATCATGATGTTGATTATAGGGTACTATAATTTTCCTGAATAATTCAATGCATCTATTTGTGGGTGTGTTTAACATGTTCAAAAACTTTGGAAGCTTTGTCTTTCTCCTTCTAGGAATGAAAAATTCTTGTTTTGTTAATGTAGTGGTAGGGATACATTGATTGGGGCAAATGGAAGGAATCTTAAGTGTTCCTCATGAGAGTTTTGGTTAATAGAGCTACAAAGAGTTGTGTTGCTGTTATGTTGAACATAAAAGAGGATTTCATCCCATGTGCTTGAATGTTAGGATTTTACATCGAAATCATACATACAATAATATTGTTAACTACCTTTGTCTACCCGTGGTCTACCCATCAATCTCAGGATCAAAGGCACTTGATTTTTTTATCTTGGTATCCATTGACACTACACAGAATAAACCATTAGCGTCACAAATAGTGCCATAATCTAGTGTTTTTTAGCACTCCAATTGACTTGAAGTGGTGACACAATGTCTGATGAAGGAAGGCGTGTCCACATTGGTGCCTCGATTTTCACCAGGAATAGCACCGGTCATATCACTGGAAATAGTGCCAAAAAAAAATTTCTTCCATTATTGCATCCATTTGTACTTCTAGTTTTGCTCATAGAGGCTTCACTCAATGAACCTCTGACATATCAGTGTGTTCATGGCATCCTAAACAATACTCTTAATTTAACTACATATTGGAAAATACCTCTAAAAATCACCTTATTTACCCCCCTACCAATACGAACTCAACACACCTTGCCAATTTAAAAGGCCCCTCCTTTCACTAGATATTGTAGGTATCTATTTTTTCATTAACATGTTTTATACCCTTTTATACTTTTTCATTGACTTTGAGCTCTATTTTTTATACTTGCCAATATAAAAACCCTTTACCTCTTATTATATGTTCAATATATTATGTCATTTTTTCCTCAATATGTATCCCCCAATATGAATGCATGTGGTATGGTATTGCTCCCCCAGTGAAGCCCCCCATGATTTTTCTATCAAATGTGCTTCTTGTTTTGCTTCCAGCATGACTTCAAAAATAACTTCTTTTTTGGATTCTTAATTAATGCCAACTATGCTTCCACCATGACACCAAGTTTGCTTCCAATATGGCATTGCATGTTGCATATATCTTTTCTTCTATTATGGAACTTCTTTAGCTTCTAATATGGTTTCCATTATAGTGTCTTTTGTTACTTCTAATATTTCTTCCATTATTACTTCTTGGTTGGCTACCTAAATGGCTTCTTTGTTTACTTATTTGGGAATGCCAAGTTTGGCTTCCAATATTACTTCCATTATTACTTCTTTGTTTCCTACCTAAATAGCTTTTGTTTTTCCTTCTTACATAATGCAAAGTTTTGCTTCCATAATTACTGCTTTTTTGGCTACCTAAATTTCTTTTGTTTTCTCTTCTCAGGTAACGCCTAGTTGGGTTGGTAGTATTACTTCCATTATTACTTCTTGGTTTGCTACCTAAATTGCCTTTTTTCTTATTCTTACATAATGCCAAGTTTTTCTTCCAAAATTTATTTTGGTGTGCTTCTTTTTTGGCTTCCATTGTTGATTCCTTTTTTTCTTGTAGGGTTTCTTCTTTATTAGCCTCATGATTTGCTTCCTGTTTAGCTCCTCGATTTGGTTCTTCTTTAGATCCATTTTTTTCTTCCTTTTAGTTTTGGGATTTAATTTTGAATTAGCTTCTAATTTGGATTCCTGATAATAAACCAATTTAGCTTCCTATTTAGAGCTAGTAATAACTCCTAGTATGGCTTCCAATTTAATGTCAAATTTTACTTTCATTTTACAGCTACATTTTGTTTCCATTTTAGCAACTCATGATGATTCCTTTATAGTTTCCATTTATTTATTTAATATTTTTTATTTCAATTAAATTAGATAAGTATGTCATACCTCTTATATAAATTATATGATTATAGAGTAAGTCATATTGCATTTGAAATATTTTATAACATACCATTGATAAACAATTTTTAGTGAAATGGACATCCATACAAACTAACAACATTTTTTTAACTATAACTAGTATTTTTATATTATTAATAAAAAATTGTTGGGTATGACTAGCTACACATAATGCAAGCCCAGATTCACATCATAGAGATTTCTAAAGCAGAGCTCTTTCATGTTTCTTATAGTTACATACCACAACACAACATTGGAATAAAATAACAAGATATATATATTAAACTATAACTTGTATTTTTATATTATTATTAAACAAAGTTGTTGATCCATGACCAACTATACATAATTCATTCCTAAATAATACATGTCTAAATGATATAAGTCAAAATGATGCATGTCAAAATGATACAACTCAATATGGTACTATAGGTGAAATGATACATATGATAATAAAGATGAAAAGAGGAATCATAATGATTTATCAAAAATGATCGATGCTGGAGTCTATATGATCAATGCCATTGACTACTACCAATAGATTTCTCCTCATCATCATCGTGTTCATCATGATAATCAACATCATAATAATAATCATTGTATTCATCGTTGACGTCTGCCTCAATGTCCTCTCCGTCTACCTCATTTTCTTTTTCTCAAATGTCTGAACTAGAACCAACATGATTGGATCGATTTCAAGATCAAATGGATCTTTTGAAAGACTCGTGTTCTACCAAAAAAAGAAATCAAAATGACAAGTTATTATTTATTCCATGCAATATTTAATATTTCTTCTATATTTCTAATCTTACAACATATGAAACAAAACCATAATCATATTACATCATATCAAAGTGCACATATATACCATAATACAATTTCAATAAAGTTACAACTAAGATGTCATTTCAATGATCTAAAACATGAAATAATTCTAATAAACATTAGTAAATTGTGGAATGGTGCCATACCTTTTTTTTTACTAGCTTATGTGTTGTGTCATGTACCAACATCTGCTAGGAAGGAAAGCCATCCTTATTAATAGGGATCATTGATTAGGAAGTTACTATAGTTGTTTGATTTATTTCCTCTCAGTTATAATTCATGTGTGATTGTTGTTACTATTATTATTAGTCTTTTTGATTCTCTAATGATTGCAAAATACTAACCTCTATATTGTGTAACATAATAGATCCTGGATCAGTCGCTTTGTTAGTGTGATAATTATTTAATTCTTGTTACAATTTGGTGGTGTGTTCATTTCATTTGAATTTGTGTTTCAAAATTTGTTGAGAGTGTTACAGGTCTATTTGGGCACATCACTCCCGACATTCAAATCAATACAATTAGGGCTCATTAAACCCTAATTCAGTTTTTGCATGCCCTAGACAAGTCATCATATTGAATGCTTCCATCCATGAAAGTTTCCTAGCCTGAAGCCTTGCTGAAATGCCTCCATGGGACACCAGTGTAGCCTTGGTTAGGGGTAAATGTGCTGCAGAGTAGGCAAGCCCATTCAGGCCTGCACTGCAGTGCACTTAGGCCCTCTTTGACTTGCGTTGGGCGAGATTGAGCGAAAATTACATAGGGTTATGGGAATATTACTTGATTCTAGATCATTCTAGAAGGATCCCATCTCTTATCTCCTCCTATGATATCAAATTTGGATAGGCTAAGGATCAATTAACCTCCTATCCTCTCATACCTTTCTCCGTGGAAACTAACTCCATGTTTAGAAGGTCATTCAATACCTTCATTTATGACAAAACCACCTCCATTTCCCTATAAATTGAGAACTCATCATAGTGATCAAGGGGCTAGAAATTGAAGATTGTAAGGAAATACTATTGATTTGAGATTTGAGTTTATGTCAAGCAATGTTATGTTGCTAGATTGGTGTGCTTTTGGTGTGACAAGGGTTGGACTGAAGCTGGATGAGTGGCATAGGATCGAACTGTATTGGGTGAAACTCTTCCTTCTACATTAATAAAGTTGTTTATTCCTTTTCTCATATTATTTTTCATATCTATGATGATTATGTTTTTCAATATTTTTGATTCCATTGGTTTATAGTAGATAGAACATGTATGCTTTGATCGATGTTGTTTCTATTTCTGCTGACACGGGTACCTATTGAGCAGATTTAGTTCAAGTGGGAGTGGCAGGAGTGATTCAAAGGGGATCAAGGAAGTGAAAGACTACAAGTAATTTCCTTCATCTGATCTATCTACTATAGGAAAAGGTTAAACTACTTTCTTTCTATTATTCTAGGCGTAGCTACCCACCTAGGGAAAATGTGTTTATTCATAGATGCAAATTCCATATAACAAATTGGCGACCATACTGGGTGAACGACTGTCATTCCTGGTATCTTACCCTCATCATATTACATCCTAGACTTTGCTTGACTTCATTGATCTTATTTCAGTCTTTTTGAAGTGTTTTTGGTCAAAAAAATGTGATTAGATGTCTCCTGATTAGGCTCTCTAGCACCAGCGCAGTCTTCGTCTTAACAGAGTGCACCACCCTTGGTTTAGATACAGTGCAATGAAATGCACTGTCTCCCACTCTAGGCTGCGCTGATCCCTCTTAGGTGAAAAAACCCACCTTTGGCTTGGCTTTTCCCAAATTTACTTCTGATTTTGTTTGTTGAAAGATCAATGTTTTTAATGGTTCTGAAATCAATTTGTATTTCTTCTCCTAGCCCTACTTTGGCCTTGATTGTTTATTGTTTCTTAAGTGATTTATTTATCATTATCAATTCATTGTCAAAGTTAGCTTATAATTGATTAGTATTTTCTGAAAAGGAAGTGTCGTAGAGTCTTCATTTCTTTGAAAAAGGAACTGTCGTAAAATTCTTCATTTCTTGCAAAAAGTATTGATTGATTGTTTGTGCATTTAGTTTCCTTTTGTTCATCTAAACATTAAGGGAAATGAAAACAAAAACATGGATTTTGAATTTAGAGGTTTGTGTGTGCTTGTAGGAATAGTATAGGGAAAGTTGGATTATATGTGCTCTATGATCTTTGATTAAAGATTTTGATTTCTCTATCCCTTGTAGTTAAGGTATTAATTGTTCAAATAAAATGAAAATGATGTTTCTCATCATAGTTGCATTATAGGAATTTCAAAGACATCATGCAGTGAACCTGAAAGACAGACTCCTAAACAAGATCAACTTAAAATTTATCTCAATTAACCTAATGGTTCATTGTAACTTAACGCATAACATTTAGAGGTTCTAGTTTAGAGACATGTTTTGGCATCGTAAAACATAGAAGATGTCGTTAATTGTCTGCGATACATTCTGAGTGTCATACCTCATTCCACGTACATAAGTATATCATAGCTCGTCCACGTACCTTCAGGTATATAGGGTGGTGTTATAGTATGAAAAGTATAAAGGAATGCTCTCACTGTGCGGTTTCGCATTAGACAATGCTAACATGGATTAGGCCTCCACGTACTTTCGTGTATATATGGGAGGACTACAATAGGTTACTATCCATCCTTAGGTAATTGAGTTGGCCGCCTTGTACATTGTGATACACCGAACACAACATTGAGCAGATTGTCTGCATGTATTTTAAGTCCTTGGTTTACTATGGCAGTATATTGTAGTACACAGTTATTTGGTAATCCTTTTACCTAGATTATCTCTCTTTTGTTTTGTTATGTTATTTTGATTAAATAAAATTAATTGACCACAGATAAAATCCTCCACGTCACTCCTTAGTTGATCTTAGGTTGAGACATATAGCAACAACTCCGGAGTCCACCGATCAAGGAATTCCTTTTGATGGGAATCCTAGTCCTTTTCCTCCTTTCAGAAATATTGGTGCTCCATATATGGCTACATTATCCCTTCCGAGATTTACCATTGGCTTGCTAGTATGGTTGTTTTCAACCTCCTTGGTTCAAAATTTCGTGATTTCTCCGCAATCGAGTACTCCTCCACCTAGACAAAAGCAACCTCCAGTTGATCCTAAAGTTGACCCTTTACCTTCTTCGTTGGTTGTTTCTTCCTCCTCTTCTTCCTCTTCACCTGGTGAAAGTATTAACACTAGTAATCAGGTGGATAAGAAGAAGAAGAAAGGGAAGAAGGAGAAGAAGAAGAAAATTCAGTAGGGGGGCAACCAAGAAACCATTGTTTCGAATGCAACTTCTAATGAGAAACCATCCAATAAGCCTCACAAACCTCGATATACTTGCAAACTTTGTACGGGAGATCAAATTCTTCGAAACTATTATGGTATTCCTCAGATATTAGAAGAATGGTCTTCTCGTTCACATCATCCTGTGTCATCAACTTCTTGAGATCATGTTGGTGACACACCATCAAATAGTGGTAGTAAAGTTCATGGAAAGAAGGGTAAAGTTAATTTTACCTGTAGGTTATGCGAAGGGAATCACCCCATTCACCTTTGTCCCTATCTGGATGAAGCCCAAAAAGTGTTGCATAACCGTCCTGCTTCTCTACAACAACTTCCATCTGGTTACAGGAGACTCTCCCTTAATCTTTCACTAGTTGATGAAGTGATTGACCCAAATCAACCGTTGGTCAAACCCACTCTCTCTGAATGTGAATCCCATGAGTCTATACCTAACCAATCACAAGTCGAGGAAACAGTTGACTCAATTTCACCTTCAGTTAATCGTACCTTTCTTGTAGAGAGTGAGTATGATACCACTCAGGTTCTTTTCATTTCTTCAGATTCTAATGAGCTTGGAGGAAACGCTCCTGTTCCATCAAGACAGGAGGAAAATCCTCCCATTCTCGTAACTCAAGGGGGTAATTCTTCCGTTCTTATAGTACCCCCTCCAAGTAGTCTAGTCAATTCCTTTGATTGGAATTGACTGGCAGGATGTCGTCTTCCTTCTTATGTGCCTTTCCAGATCATAGTACAAGTTTATAATATGATTGTATCTGGCACTATTATAGATGAAGGTGCATCTATGAGCATAATTTTCTCCACTGCTTGGCAAGTGCTCAGTTCACCACCACTTGTGCCTATCACCCATAATCTATTAGCTTTTAACAAAGGATCTAGTCAACCATTAGGGATCCTTCCTCAGTTGCCTATTACTTTGGGAGGAAAAATTGTTTATCTCAATGTGATGGTAGTCCCAGGCCCTTTATATTACAATTTACTTCTTGGGCGTGACTATGTTTATGGCATGTGAGTTATAATTTCAACACTCTTTCGAGTGATGTGTTTTCTGCATGAAGGCAAAATTGTCACTGTTTAGCAGGTTTCATTTCCTGGTCCAAATATGGTTTCCAGTCAACCATCTTCCCTAAATGGTTTTTTGTCCCAATGGTATCTTCCCTGCCACGGGTCAATTATGTGGCAACCCGTTCCATGCCTACATCAACTGATGATCAATTCTGTGATGTTGTGCATTATGTACTGGGGGCATTGGAACTAGATCTCTCTAATGGATTCCTTGCTACATATCCCTTCTAGAGCTTTGTTCTCCCATCTGGTGAGAACCTCTTGGAATTCATGACCTCTTATGGCTCATGATCAAGGAATCATGAGGATAGTTCCTGGTCTTGTGTCAACCTCGTTAAAAAATGAAACAAAGGGTATGAGGATAGTTCCTTGCCTTATGTCAAACTTGTTAAAAAATGAAACAAGGAATATGAGGATAGTTATTTTTCTGTGCCAACCTCATTAAAAAAATGAAACAGGTCCCAAAGCATAGTTCCTTGTCTTGTGTCAAGCTCATTAAAAAATGGAACAAGGTTCCCTGGAGCAAAGTTCCAATTCAAGTCTTTGATTAAATCTCGTAAAATCCCAGTCGAGTCTTTCATTTGATCTCATAAATGAACCTTCATTCCATCCACCTGATAGCCATGAGTAGTTTACTTAGGTGAATTTAATGAATCTTGGGGGGCATGCACCTAGAATCAAGTCATCATGCTGGAGACATGTAAACCAATCTGAAGCATTGTTTTTCATTTCAAGCTTGTGTAAACATAAAAATGAATCCAAGAATAGTTCCCTATGGTTCAAGCTTGCGTAAAAATGAACCCATCTCCATTTTAGCCCTTGTGATTGCCATTCTATCAGCCTCTTCAGTCAAATGAGTCTTCGTTTTTCTCCTTCCATCATCACTATCTACTTGGCCAATCATACGCTTTCACTTGGTTGTTTTAAAATTCTTGAGGAACAATTGCAATCAGTGGTCTTGTTAGCTAGCCTCTTCACATAAATCAACATGTTTTGAGAAGTTCCAACATCACTGGAACCAGTTTCTATCCTAGGCACCACTCGTTCCTCTAAGTGGAGTCCTCTTTAAGCTCTTTTCAGACTCTCAAAATATGAAAATATTGTCTAGCGCTTGTCCTTTTTAGCTCCTTAATGGATTGGAAACGACATCTTATCAGTATAAGTTTAACCCTTTTCCGAACTGAGATAGATTATTTATGAAAAAGGAATATGTTGATTGAACATGGTCAATAGGTTCTCTCTTGTATTATTTTACGCATTTTCAGACTTGAGAGAAAAATTTACGAGAAATAACTTGTGGAGTTTTCTTTTTGTCCCTTTTCAAACTATCTAAACATGAAAAAGATCAAGTTCTCATTGTCATTAAACTTGTTAAAACATCAAATAGAGACAAACTTTTCCATCATGACAAGACTAAGTTTCACCTTCACTAGGCTCGTTAAAACATCACATAGAGATGGATTCACCCAAAGGGGGGAATTATACTACAAGCATATGTTATCCTCCTCACGATTGTTAAAAAATAAATAGGTATTGGTCAGAAATGACTAGAGAAAATGGGAAAAGGAATAAATCACTTTATGGTAGCAAGAAGCTCTTGAACATGACACTTTCACTTCATCTTTGTGACTATTTGGGTTGGGTTATCTGCTTTATGGTTATCATACCTATGGTCTATCACACCATCCATCACTTTGGTTTTGGGTCAATGCTGCCAATTCATTCAGTGTTGCTGACACATTCAAGAGAAGTCACTCAGTAAACTTCATCCTTTATAATACTCATAAACCTTCATTTTCATGACTTCCATTCTTGAACCTTGTGTCATGAGTCAAATTCTGTCTTCCAAATCATTGCACTCGTTTCATGTCATTGATTGGGGATACATCAAGGCCCTCCTGCGACGAGTTGCTTCTTGTCGACATCAACACATTATCCAAGAAGTTGACTTAGAAACACCCTTCCAATACCTTGGGGCTTGCATACATCAATGGCAAGTTTCTCGCTTCCGGCGATAGGTTGAAATCACAAGCCTTTGACCGAAAGACTTTGTATCGTGTTCGACATCAAGACATCTATTCACACCATGCAAAATGTACTGCAGTACCTTGAGAATCATTATCATTATTGGTGATCTCTCTCGCGTATGTTAACAACTTACATTATTGGTTGGTGATCAAATGGTGTCTTCCCATGTTCAACTTTAGATCACATTTTCACATGGTTAGACTCGTACTCGAGCGAACGATTGGATGAGATAGAAGACCTCGATCTAGTTTCATCCATTTGGGCTACGATTTCAGGAAAGTACTAAATCATCTATACAATGGCTTTACACAGATGGCCATCTTATCATGGGTCTATATTTGTAGACAACTATCTAATTTATGTACTTGTAATGAAAGTTTATATGCTGAGCACGGGTATGCCTTCCCTTAGAAAATCATGAAAAAGTTCAAAATATCATGATATTATGTATTGTAATCGATGCAGTTCACCGTCCGCTTTAGATCCTCTCTATCACATCATAAAGAATATCACTCAAAACTATCATTTTCGACTTCATGCTTTAGGGGGAAACTATTACAAGTCTATTTGGGCACATCACTCCTGACATTTAGATCAGTAAAATTAGGGCTCATCAAACCCTAATTCAGTTTTTGCATGCCCTAGACAAGTCATCATATTGAATGCTTCCATCCATGAAAGTTTCCTAGCCTGAAGCGTTGCTGAAATGCCTCCATGGGACACCAACGCAGCCTTGGTCAAGGGTAAATGCACTGCAGAGTAGGAAGGCCCATTTAGGCCTGCACTGCAGTGCACCTAGGCCTTCTTTGACCTGCATTGGGCGAGATTGAGCAAAATTTGCATAGGGTTTTGGGAATTTTCCTTGATTCTCGATCATTCTAGAAGGATCCCATCTCTTATCTCCTCCTATGAGCTCAAATTTGGATAGGCTAAGGATCAATTAACCTCCTATCCTCTCATTCCTTGCTCCATGGAAACTAAATCCAAGTTTGGAAGGTCATTCAATACCCTCATTTATGAAAAAACCACCTCCACTTCCCTATAAATTAAGCACTCATCATAGTGATAAGGGGGCTAGAAATTGAAGATTGTAAGGAAATACAGTTGGTTTGAGATTTGAGTTTATGTCAAGAAATGTTATGCTGCTGGATTGGTGTGCTTTTGGTGTGACGAGGGTTGGACTGAAGCTGGATGAGTGGCACAGGATACACTGTATTGGGTGAAACTCTTCCTTCTACATTAATAAAGTTGTTTATTCCTTTTCTCATATTCTTGTTCATATCTATGATTATTATGTGTTTCAATATTCTTTATTCCATTTGTTTATAGTAGATAGATCATGTATGCTTTGATCGTTGTTGTTTCTGTTTCTGTTTACACAGGTACCTATTGAGCGGATTTAGTTCAAGTGGGAGCGACGGGAGCGATTCAAAGGGGATCAAGGAAGCAAAAGAATACAAGTAAGTTCCTTCATCTCATCTATCTACTATAGGAAAAGGTTAAACTACTTTCTTTCTGTTGTTCTAGGTGTAGCTACCCACCTAGGGAAAATGTGTTTATCCGTAGATGCAAATTTCATATAATAGAGAGAATGGTTTCTAGGAGTGCTCTTGTTTCATAATAAGATTGACAATGTGACAGGTGATTTTATTTTGCATTGTGTGTTTATTTCTTGAGAGTGTGAACAAGGTTTGAGAGTGTAATAACCAAAGCGTTGAGTTTTTAAGAGAGTGATTACAACGATTGAGTTTGAGATTCATTGAGCACTAGTCATAATTTTCCCTTGCATATATTTTTCATAATAGATTGCAATAACATAACCTACCTAGATTGACAATTAATGTGAAGAGTTGGAACTATTTCTCTTAATTAAAAGGATGATTGTTCTTCCCATCAACAAGCTGAATAAAAACCTATGCATAACTTTCACATAATGCAAGTTGAAGAAAAACTTGGAATGTTGTATGAAATGTGAAGAAGAATTATTTAAGGATCAAAATAAACATATAATATTTCAAAAGTGTGTAAAATAATTAAATAAAAATTATACAATCTGAATCAAGTATATTGGCCAATAAATGAAGTCTTGGCATGCATTTTAGTGAAGCAAGGCTATTTTGGCCCATTTCACAAAAATGCATGCCCAACCTTCATTTCAAGGCCAAATTGAATGGTTCAACTCAAAGAGTACTTTTTAACTCATAATTAACATTAATTTTTCACACAAGAATTTTTGTTGTGCAAGAATATGCCAAATTGGATCAATTTCATATGGTTAAAGTCAAGGTTTGTGTGCCCCAAATAAAAGCACACCAGGACTTATACTTAATAGAATGTACTATAATGATCTTTCCAACCTAAATATAAGACCATTTTATGCAACATAACATAGCCATTTTTGTAAAGACATTGTTATACACTGAAATCTGAGTTTGTCAGAATAACAATTTAATATATCTGGAAATGATCACACTTGGAACAAATATACATTCCTAGGAAAAACCAATTACACTCTTGGTAACAATAATTTAAAATGGGACATGATTGGAAAATTCCTAACCTTAGGATATAACCTTGTATCATGTCTGACAAATATCCTACATAACTATGTTTCCCACTTATACACAACTTTCACATAATGCAAGTTGAAGCAAAACTTGGAATGTTGTATGAAATATGAAGTAGAATTATTTAAGGGTGAAAGTAAACATATAATAATTCAAAAGTGTGGAAAATAATTAACTAAATAGTCTAAAATTTGAATCAATTAGATTAGCCAATAAATGAAGTATGGGTGCACATTTTAGTGAAGCAGGACAATTTTGGCTCATTTCACAGAAATGAATGCCCAACCTTAATTTCAAGGCCAAATTGAATAATTCAACTTCGAGAGTATTTTTTTTACTCATAATTAACATTATTTTTCCACATGGAAATTTCTGTTGTGCAAGAATATGCTAAATTGGATCGATTTTGTAGGGTTAAAGCCAAGGTTTGTGTGCCTCAAATAAAATCACACCAGGACTTGTACTTAATTCACTTTCCAATAATGATCATTCCAACCTAAATATAAGGCCATTTTATGCAACATAGCAAAGTCATGTTCATAAAGGAAATGATATTCACTGAAATCCAAGTCTGTTGAAATAACAATTGATCATATCTAGAAATGATCACAGTTGGAGAAAATATGCACTCCCAGACCAAACCAATTACCCTCTTCGTAATGAATTTTGAAATAGGACATGATTGGAAAATTCCTAACCTTCAAATATAACCTTGCATCATTTTTGAAAAATATCACACATAACTATGTTTCCCAGTTATACACAACTTTCACATAAGGCAAGTTGAAGAAAAACTTAGAATGTTGTATGAAATCTGAATTATATATATTTAAGCTCAAAGTAGAGATATAATAATGCAAAAGTGTGTAAAATCATTAAATAAAAAATCTACAATTTGAATCAATCAAATTGACCAATGAATGAAGCATGGACACACATTTTAGTGAAGCAAGACAATTTTGGCATGCTTCACAAAAATGCATGCCCAACCCTCATTTCAAGGCCAAATCGAATTATTCAACTTGGAGAGTACTTTTTTTACTCATAATTAACATTAATTTTGCACATATAAATTTATGTTGTGCAAGAATATGCCAAATTAGATCAATTTTGTAGCGTTAAAGTTGACGTTTGTGTGCCTCAAATAAATGCACAGAAAGACCTATACTTAATTCACTGTGTGGTAATGATCATTTCAACCTAAATATAAAACCATTTTACGCAACATACCATAGTCATTTTCAGAAAGGAAATTTTATTCATTGAAATACAAGTCTGCCAAAATAACAATTGATCATATATACCAATGATCACAATCAGAGCAAATATGCACTCCTAGGCCAAACCAATTACACTCTTGGTAATGAAATTTGAAATGGGACATTATTAGACAATTACTAACCTTAGGATATAAACTTGTAGCATGTTTGACAAATATCCTATGTAACCATGTTTCTCACTTATACAAAACTTTCACATAAGGCAAGTCGAAGCAAAACTTAGAATGTTGTATGAAATATGAAGTATAAATATTTAAGCTCAAAGTAAACATATAAAAATTCAAAAGTGTGTAAAATCATTAAATAAACATTATACAACTTGAACCAATAATATCGGCCAATAAATGAAGCTTGGGCATGCATTTTATTGAAGCAAAGAAAGTTTGGCCCACTTCATAAAAATGCACGCTCAACCTTCTCAAGGAAAGTATTTTTACCTATGAGGATATTTTATGTTGAATTTTGTGACAACTCCAACCATGGTTCTCTTGTCAAATTCATTACAAATATTTCATAGAAGTAAAATTAAAAAAGGGGGGATTGAGTCAAGGACACAAATTCTAGAGCTAAGCTGAGGTTGCTTGCTTACGATATCTATGGGTTTCTTGTGTAGAAATATGAACTATTTTTGGGACAACCATTAAAGGATTTGTTGGTGAGCCTTAATGGACTAGTTACAAATTTAATTGGGCTATACAGAAATACAAAGGCCATGTTTCATTGAGAAACACTCACAAGGCAAGAAGGATGAGGATCATGTTGTTTGGAAAGAGATTACAAGGCAACAAGGATAAGGAAGTCAATCCTTGTGCAAAAATGTAAATAGCAAAAGAAAAGAAGGGTTTGTTCTCATTCAATACTTTTAGTTTTTTACGTAGAGACACAATTTTCACTCACTTACTCAACCATATAGGATTCAACATCCAGCAAGATTGGACATGGTTTCTCCTTGGTGAGGAACAATTCCTCTCGAGTCCTGGTAAAGCCAGAGGGTAGAGATGCATTTCTTTTGATTCCTCAATGGTGTGGATGGAGGATTGTGTCCATGGATTCCTATAAGGAGAGCCACTAAAGCCTTCTTGTAGTTTATTTATAGTGGGTTCTAGATTCCTGTAAGTGGGTGGAACCAATGTGTGTTGTTAAGGGTGGAGAGGTCACTCTTTCAATTCCCTTGGTATCTTTGGGGTGGAGGTAGATTACCTCTAGAATCCTTGTGTTCTATTGACTACTGAGCAACTCGTGAGTGGAGGAGGGAGGTCCTCTAGAGTCTATGTTTTAGATGGAAGTCAGTCTTTTATCCCTAAAGCAAGACCCTCATTCTCTGGAATCTGACTTGGGGGTGACAACTCCAAGTCAACATGGTTGCAATTGTCTAAGGTTGGGTGGTGAGTCCTTTTCCCAGACTTAGTTTCCCAACACATTCCAATATAAGTATTTCTATGTACTTCTAGTGTTATTAAACATGTGTTTGTGTTTTGGATTGAAATGATGATGATAACTGTAATGAGAATATATTTGTATTTCTGGATTGAGATGGTGCTTATAAATGTGATGGAAAGGAGTATAATGCATTCCTATCTTGGAATGGTATGCCTTGTGAGTTACATGACTGTGTTATTGAAATGCATAATAAATAACAAATGTACATAGGTTAAAGACACCATAATGGTTCATAGGAACCAGATTCAACCATGATAGTATTTAATATACGAGTCCTTTTATTACATGTATAATGATTACATGAGAGATAAATTGTTTGGTAGGGTCTATGTGAGCATATTTTCTTATAAATCCCATTACAGTTCATGTGGTTCTGTGTGGAAGCCAAGGATGACCTCATCTTCTAACTATACTAACCAGTGACTTTACATTAGAGACTCTAATAGCCTTGCATTTTGAGTAGTCCTGGAGGCCTTTGAAAAGCTTCACCATGTTGTTGAATATGGTAAGGATCAAAAAATCATGTGAAGGTTAGGACCACGTGATGGGAGTTGCACCAAATAATTCATTCAGTGCATCGTAATCTTCCTTGAAGCGAAAGAAAGAGACTAGGTGGATTGTTGAATCAATTTTTTGTGGCAGAAGATAGCATGCTAGTTGTTAAATTAAAACTTAGAATTTTGAGGCGATGAACACTAATGGGGCTAATACCGAGGTAAAAAGATGAAATACGATGAAATTGGCTGGGGTGAGAGAGGCATCAATGTGAACCATCGTATCGATTTGATCCGAAGGAAGATTGTAAACCAGGTTTGTGCAAACTTAGAGTGATCACGAGGGCTTCACTCAATGAACCTCTGACATAGCACGTGTGTTTGTGACATACAAAAAAATACCCTTAATGTGACTACATATTGTAAAATACCTCTAAAAATCAATTTATTTAACCCCCTACCAATACGAACCTAATACACCTTCCCAATTTAAAAACCTCTATTTTCACTCAATATTGTAGGTATCCATTTTTTCATTAATATTTTTACACCCCTTTATATTTATATCCCCAGTGTAGTAACATGATGCCTCTCTTATGACCCCACATGTGTTCTACAATGCACCTTTCTTCTTTTGATATACATTGTAAATGCATATTAGTTCTCCCATAATGAAAAATTACTCAAGCACATCTCACTATGATTCGTGGCATTTAATGGTCTAAAGCACACAAAGATCAACCATGTTTTAGGAAGATTGATTATGTGCATGTATGTAAAATGACATATAAATTGATCTATATGATGATGAAACATCAATTGATGAATCTTTAAGAATATGTTTGCATCAAATAAGTTGTTCAGGCACAAGTCTAGATGTTCCCTATTGATTCTGAAGGCAATATGTCTAAGACTCATGTTTCTACCAACATTTTAGGCTAGGAACAAAACCCATGAACCATAATTATGAAATGGATAGGCCATGAATTCAGACTATAGGTAATCATGAATTTTGGTTCATGGGTTCATTTTATGTATGATTCCAATGAAAGGTGAATGCATGTTTTTTCTATGAAAAAGATTAAAATGTTGCAAGATAATCATTTCCTTAAAAAAGAAACTTAACCCAAAAGGTGCATGAAGGAGAAAATGGTTTGCCACAGGTAAACTCCAAAATGGTCATGACTAGAGGTTTTCCACTGGAGCTATGACAACATGTAAAGCATGGTCGTGGGAAAAGCCTTATGGAGTGAGAAGAAAGGTTAGGTTTAGGTGCAGTTGGGGATAGAATTTGGATTTCTTTTTACTAGTCAAACAATTGTTTTTTGACATTTTGGTTCATGATGCTTCCCTTCAAGGAACATTACGTTTTAAATTTCACCCTTTTGGAATTTTATGGATGGGAGTTTTTTTGGACCTAACTATTGTCTATCAAATTCCAAAATATTCCCAGAATCAATAATGGAGATAAAGGTACCTCAAAAGCAAGGGTGTAATTTGAGGCACCTATAAGTTGTGGGGATGGCAGTGATTTGGGATAAATGTGTGTTGGGATTCAGATTCAGATTGTTATAGTTGTGAAAATGTTGTACTGAAATTGTTTGAGTTTTCTTTAATTATTATTTTTGGTTAAAATTTGTGTAAAATTGATCAATTTATCAAGGTGTTGAAATCACAAGTTTGATGTGTGAACTTTTCTCTAATCTAAATACCTCAGAGGTTTTACAAAGTGCTGAATTCATTTATAATTTGAGAAACAAATTTTAAAAAAACAATGTAATCAACAATTGTTTTGTAAATTCAAACTAAAAACTCTAAAACATAGAATAATTAAACAATAACTCAAAAAATTTTGGGTGTGGAAATTAGAATTATCATTCCATGGTGTGTGGAGTTGGTAATGTAATTCAACACACAATGTGTTATAAGGAATTTCAAAGCATGGAATGGTAGTAACACATTCAAGACATGATTACCTAATTTTTTTTATTTCATAATGAGTTCTCTTCAAATAACTCCACAAAATCTATTTAGGTTTTGTAGTTGGATCAATGGTATGTTCATGCAATATATGGTATATAAAGGAAGGTGTACCATAGAATGAACTTAGTCTCTAGTATCTTGTTATATACTATAATGAAAATAAAGAACTTAATCCTTATCTAGAAAATGGAATCACAACATGCATGATGCATTCATCCAAGGTTGTGAGGTTTTCAAGTTGAGATCATATGCACATTTAATGTTGTTAAAACTACAGAAATGATCTATGCTTTTAGTTATGCATTCACCAAACAACACAACTAAGTTGAAGCCACTCTTCAATGACCCAACAAAAAGAACACATCAACTTGACATGTTCACATTTTAGATACAAAATTTTCATAAGAAACCTTCCAACAATACTTATAAATAACAACCTCTCATCTGATGGCCAACTTCACATTTATTTATGTTGTATAACTTGAACAACTCATATCCAATATCTAATATCCAATATTGAGTTTTAATTCAACTTAGACTTTTAAATATTTTAAGAGAAAAATAAAATGATGCATGGATTCTTGGTCTTCGAAAAACAACAAGTGACTTTGACTTGCTATACACCCTTACAAGGTATTTCTTTAGAGCTTTTGAATACAACTATTGCAAACTATGTTAGCTTACAAAACTTTCTCAACAAGCTATAAGGTTAATAGTTAAATTACTTTTCCCTTTTACTTTATATAAATACAATGACTATTCAAAAAATGGCTTTACAAGGACATCTAAGTCTCCTCCAATTGATTCAATCCCTTCACATCATTATACATAAAAAAAATAGTGAAAATTAATTTTGTTGGTCCTATGTCAAAACTTGGACAACAAAGGGAAATGATAAAATCAAATTATTGTTAGCATAGTGTGATATATAGATCCAAAACTTTTTCCACTTGTGTCAAGAGTTAGCCCTATTTCTTAAATCAATCCTCTTTTGAAGAGAAACTATAATATTTGTCACCAAACATAGGTCCCCTCTTTTCTACTTCATGTCGGAGGTCAAAGTCTTACTGTATATTACCATTTTCACAAAGTAGATTTATCAGAGTATTCTAAGAGTGTAGGAACCATCACCATGCCCATCATTTTAATTAAGAACTTACATACATCCTGCATTTGTCCAATTTGGAAAAGTCCATATATGATCCTAGTGAAAGTATAAGAATATGAAAGAAGACCAACAACTACCATTCCCTTCCCTAGCTAGAGCCTACATTATGCCATCTTCCTTCAAATGTCCATCTGGTGGTTCTCAATTTCCTAATTGTTATACAAGATCCATATCTGGCTACACAGAATATTAAATTTTCAAACGAATTTTCAAACATTTCTTCACCATTGATATAGAGATGGGGAAATGTAGTTAGAGCTTTCAACTAGAGCTGGTGATGATATTATTGTTATTGATTTGGGAACAAAAAATTCCTGTGTTATTCTCTTGGAAGGAAAGAACCCCAAAGTCATTGAGAACTCAAAAGGTGCATGAACAACCCCATCTATCATATATTTTAATCAAAGGGGAGAAATTCTTATGGGAACTCCTGCTAAAAGACCAGTTGTGACAAATCTAACAAACATAGTGTTTGTAACAAAGTGTTTGATAGGAAGGTAATTTCATGACCCACAAACAAGAAATAGAGGAAGATGAGCCCTATAAAATTGTTAAAGCAACGAATCATGATGTCTAGGTTGAAGTAGATGGGAGCTAGTATTCGCCAAGTTAGATTGGAGCATTCATCTTCACAAAGATGAAAAAACAAAATAAGCTTATATCTAGAGGTCTGTATCAAATGTAATCATTACAGTGCTAACATATATCAATAATTCTCATCATCAAGTAACTAAATACATGGGAAAATTTATTGGTTTTGATGTGAAAATAATTATCAATGAACCAACCACAACTTCCCTTTCATATGGTAGATTGAATAACTATCAGGAAATTAAGAACCACTAGAAATAAAGGGTCTCAACACAAAGAAGACATCACTTTCTAAATAAAGTGTTTGTCCTCTTATTATTGTATCCCACTTAAATAATTAATATGTTGTGTTTCCAAGTAAGTCTTTGAGTAGCATTTGAGAAAGTACATATAAACTTTCTCCCTAAAAAAAGCAACAAGAGTTGTGCCAACCAAGGTTGACAAAAGCCACATTTTCCACTCAATTGGAAAATCCAAAAGAACTTATCTCAATTGTATACAACCCATATACCAACAGGAATTATTTAGGAGTTCTCTGCAGTAAGTTTAGGAGTCGAAGATTTTCAAGTTTTTGTGGTAATTCTTATGCACAACACTTCATATTTAGCATTTTTAAGAAGACAATGTTTACATCCCTTGCAAAATTGGAGGAATATGACATTTATATTAAAGCAAGGAAAAGTTGTCGCATTGCCACTTGTGAAAAATGGGTTGAACTCAACATTGTTGAAGAGGTGGCTATTAGTATGACAATTTCCTCAACAAGTATATACTAGAAATTGCACCAACAAGTGAAAGGCAATGATGATAGGAGTGGGAATGGTACTTTATGTGATAACATACCATTCTCTGATTGCAATGAATGTATGTGTTGGTAAATGAACCTTATGTTAGAAAAATGTAAGTGCGTACACACCTTTATATTTGAGGTCCCAAAACGACATCTATAATCAACCCACCCTTCCTCATGGTTTTATCCAATCTCGCCCATCCTTTGATGTCACCCCACATGGTAATTAATTTTCTAGTGTTATTTGATGTATTATAATTTGTTTTCAAGACATGTCATTTTTGAGATAAAGAACATCTCTTCTAAAAAGTGGTAGTTAAAATATTTTACTTTTTTGGAATTTGGGGATATTTTTTACAATTTTACCATAAATTTGGAGGATTGGTTTGAATCACAGGTATGAACTGCAAAATCCACATATTCTGAGTGTTTCAGGATTTTACCTAGCAATGAATCCATTTATACAATCAAAAACACATTTTAAACAACAAAAACCACTATTTTGTCAAAAAGGTTATTGTCAAATTCTTAAAAAAAATGTGAAGTGAAAATGTAAAAAATTTAGACTAAACCTTTCAAAAAAATAAAAATAAAAATTAATGCAACTTTAGAAGAATTAAAACTCTAAAGGTTGAATTAATCCTTAAAGCCAGCCCTGTTATTGTCCAAATTTTATTTTACCTCAGACAAGAGATGCAATGCTAACAGACCAAACTAATAAGAGGAGATATTAATAGTCATTGTTACCATGGAACCAAAGAGAGTTTCCTCAAAAGAGGCCACTGAAAGTAGTATTGGGGAAGCAGTTAAGCAAACACCAGTAGAGTTGCTAGTATATGCAGACACTTTATTGTTTATAAAAAAGGAGTCAACACTAACATGGTAGAAATTTAATGAATCTCTTTCAAAAAAGAGCCTTGAGGAAGATCTAGAGGACAAATTTGGAAGGAGCACCAAAAAATAGAAACAATTTGGTACAAGATAAGGGAAATAGAAAGGTTAATGACACAATAGAGGGCGAACAAGATTGCAGAGTGAAAGTAGATTCAATCCTTATGCAAGAAACTTTTGCAATGGAAGCAAAGAAGAAGTAGAGGATACATAGAACATAGTAAAGGAAGAGAGAAAATAAATCTTGGAGGAGGTAGAACTGAGGGTGCATAAAATAGAACAAGAACTAAAGGAAGAATGAGAGACAAGGATGAAAGAACAAGAGGATAAGCAGAAGCAAGAAGAAGATCAAACATAAGGTGCCATAGTATAAGAAATAATGCCAATACATGTTGAAGAGAAAGAGGGAGAGAGCAGACAGATGCAGGATCGAGAGCTTGCTCAACTGATCAAAGATTTGATTGAAGTTGCAGACATGGAGTTGGGACCGGAGCCATAGGATGAATATATTGATCTGATGCTTAGTGCACCACAGGTCATCATTCAGTCTCCACCATCTTCAGCTGCAGACTTAACCCTAAGTGAGGAAGGGGACATACTTCCCCTTGATGATGATCCAATAACAGATGTGTACAATCCGTCATATAATGAACTTCAGGAGAGAATTCTACAAAAGCAGAGAAAGAATTTTCCAGATGATCATGCATCACCTGCATTCATTAGAGAAAGGGTGATAGTGGAAAATACCAACAAGAATCCAAATTCCATTGACGAATCCAACTTGGTCGTTGCAGGTGAAGTAAGATCAAACACTCATTATTTGATGACCAAGAGTAATAAATTGGTACAAAATCTGCAGGTTGCCCAGTAAGAGATAGAATAGCTCTGCGGAGTAGTGAAAAATGCATCCTTCGCACAGGTCTACTTGAGGGAAATGAAAGAAGCGATACTTGGTGAAGTATCAACACTTGGAGAGACCACGTAGGACCTCTATGAGTAGGTCACGACCATACATAAGGTAGTTTACTTCTTGCATAGCTTGTAACAACAAAAAAATGAATTTGTCAAGGCTCGTAGGAATGTGCAAACTACGATCACTGTCATGAAAGAATGGACAATGTGATACAAAGGGGCGCCACTTACTTTGGTAAAGAAGATGAAGCCGCAGGTAGAGCTGGAGAAAGAAAGAGTTCAAATGTTGATTCAGAACAACAAGCAACTCACCTAGTTCATTGGAAGTATTCAGGCCTCATATGTACGATTATACAACAATTCTAATTTCATGGTGAAAACACACAAGATCCCAGTTGGCTCGCTCACCAAAGAAAAATGCAGACACCAGGTCAGGCAAGAGATCAAAGATTACTTGGAGTAGCTAAGACACATTACCACAAGGGAGGATTTGGAGATGAACAGACAAAACATGCAAAATTACATCGGTGGTCTTGTCCAGATTGGAACAATGTTTCTCTTGCTTGAGAGGGATGTTAAAATTGGCTCCAAGTCATTGTACTTAGATGTTATGGAGGCTAGAGTTCACTTCTAGCTAGACACCATCACATAGTTTGGGGATGTCATCACACAGTACCGAGCTTGGCACCAATATGTGACCAAGAAGCATCAAGTGGAAGTTGCTGAGCTAGAGCTTTCCCAAACTCAAGGATTATAGTGTTGTATCTTTTTAGGCTGTCAAGTTGTCTCTACCCTATTTTGTATTATATGGGTACAAGTGTAAATTTTAATATTATTTGTAATTATTTTGTAAGTGAAATTCCAAGTGTCAATATTGGAATATGAAGAGTCATGATGTACTATAACGAGTCATTTTGTAAAGAAGTTGAAGAATCACGAGGGTAGTCCAAAGGTCACAAAGGAGAGTTGAAAAGTCACCCCCTCTTGTTATAAATAGAACCTCATAACTCATGTAAGAGGATTTTGGGAGCCAAGCTTTTGGCTAGGCTTAGACTTAGAAGGAGCTTTGGAGTGTTGTGAAGATCCTTGGCTTCTCCTTAATGTAGATAAAGTATACTTATTTGGAGGAGCAGGTTTTCTTAACTTTAATGTTCCACTATTGGGGCTAGTGGTCCATCAATGGTGTATGTATGAATGAAACTTTCACTTATAATAAAATCTAAACCAACACGCTTTCACGCATATGTTGTGAATATAATAGGACTATTCTTGTTGTATTTGAATTGTATGTTATTTAACATACACTTATGCTTATGAACTATTTCGTTTACATTTGTATGAATCTTGTTGAATGGGTGTTGTTGTATATTTAATTTATCACTTTAATTGGTAGACTATTCTGCATCTTAGCTTGTGATGTCATTACAATCATGTGTTCCTTTCAAGTTTCTTACTATTATAGGCTTCCAAGGGTCACACTTGCTTTTCTCTTCGTGTGTTGGAACCTTCATGCATCGCACTTGAATCTATGTAGGGTCACACACTTTCTCTCCCCAAAGTTATCGTACTTCATTCTGTGAGTTTTCATTGTCAAGGCATAACATTACCACCCACTGTTGGGACTCCTACTCCAAAAGGTGTGAGGTCTATTTGGGACTTCATATCAGGGAGATCCCATGAATGTTGGTGAGTCTAACACCGTCAACATTTTTGGCACTAGAAGGAGGGCCAGATGAAAAGATGAGCCCTTGAAGTCTGTTTTCAATTTCTACACTCATCTAATGACTTCTTCCACAATCATAACCCCAGAATGTTTTCATAGAAACGTAAGTTTGCAAGTGTTAGCGAGTATCAAATATTTCTTGTCAACTCTAAAATTCGATGGCGAGGGTGAAACAACCTTATCTAATCATACTGTTTGTTTTCTTGAATTTGCACAGAACACAACATCCACTGTGAGGATGTTGATTGTAGGTTGTTCATTCTCACGTTCAAAGGGAACATAAGGGAATGATGTCACACATTGATTGATCCCTCCATACACTCTTTTGAACATCTTGTGACAGAGTTGGTTCACGCTTTTGATATGTATGATCGTAAATGTCTGTGCAAGAAAATTTTAGAATTGAAAAAATCACCTGATGAATCACTGCATCATTTTCACAATCATTTCATGCACCTTTGCTTTGAATTTCCAAAATATTAAGTTGATTAGAATTTCTTGTCAGGAAGATTTCAATATCTTGTTCACATTTCAGAAAATCAGCACAAGTTAGAATATTTTGAACCACTCCCAACATACCTTGGTGTTAGAGCTTCTAAATCTGTGATGGAAAAGGTTCATGTTCCAAGTGACTCTCCTTCCTCTTCTCATAAGAAAACTCTAGTTTTGTAGGTTGAGGTGGGAGAGATTTAGAATTCATCCATTGATCTACCACCATCTTCTCCCACCCCGCATACTTAGAATTTCAGCAACGGTTTGCACTGTGAGTTTGTTGTTATGATGAAGTGTTATCTCCTCGTCCTCCATCCTTTGGTCCCTATGATCCTCCAGATTGTGATTTTTTGTGTCCACTTGTTTCAAATATCTCTTGTCATGTTCACGAGGATCAAGATTTGGATGGAGTTGGTGTTGAGCAACCAACTTGCTATATCATTCATGATGATTATGTGGGGGAGCCCATAATTGAACAAGAATCTATGACGAAGGATGATTCTCTTCCTTTCGCACCTCTCCTTCATCATCCTAACATTTCCCACCATTCTATCATTTCTGTTGAATCTTGTGAAAGTTTAGTTTATGCTATTGTTACTACTTCCCATCATTCCCAAAACATGTGGGATGTTAGTTTTTCATCCAGATGTGGAGAGGATGAATATTCTGTTCTAGATATTCCTAATCTCTCAATTCATCTGTCTGAAAACTTAGAGAGTGAAATTCCTTGTTTTCAATCTTCCCCTCTTTGCAATTCATCATATTATGAGGATGACTCCATTTGTGACCTTGAACTTTCTAATTGTGGCTATCACGACCTCTTCATTGATTCATTTGGTCATGATTCTTATTTTTCCAATGTTGATCTTTCCCAACCATAGATCTATGACGATCTACACTCTAATGAGTTGGAACTTCCCCAAGTTGTCGAAGCACTTGAGCTCGAGCTGATGGTAATGTCATGTTCTCATAGTCTTGAGGATAGTTTTGCTTTTGATCAGAATAGCGTTGAATCTTTTGAGGTCCCTCATCACTCTATCATACCTATTGAAAATTAGTTTGTATTAAATTTGTCACATCCTCCATCTATATTACATGATCCTATCACCCAATCATTGGAGTCGTACGTAGCAAGCATTGTTGCAAAGAGAAAATAAATAAATAATATATATATATATATATATATATCTATGTATGTATGTATGTTCTCTTGTATTCACGGTTTGAAAGCTTGTGCTTGCATGTCTTTAACTCATAATGCGTCAAGACACCATGATATGATCATAGAATGTCTTTCATGTGCTTTTCATTTTTACTTTTCTGCATGTATATTCAAACTTCGAACATTTTGGTTTTCATTGTCCTATCTTTCTTGTTTACTATTTTGTTCATATATCTTTCTTGACATGCATTCCCTTACCCACATAGGTTAGCCAATACGTCAGTGGCTTCATTGGAAGTATCATTTCACGTGAGTCTAGCCTATTCACTGTTAGATTAGGAGTCAAAGTAGTTGTTTTCTTTTATTGCTTGTTTCATTGAATTTCTTTCTTTCACTTTCCGCTCCACTTCTTTCCTTTTGTTTGTTGTCTTTTTAGTCATAGGATAGCTTTTGCATGAGATCGTTTTTTGCTTCTCGGAAAAGCAAGGAGAATTCCAAGAGGAGTTGTGCTGCTATCAATGCTTGGTTATATTTTCATTCCCTCGTTTTATGTGAACCTTTCATTTATTTTAGTCGATGATAATCTAATGGAAAATACGTTCCTTTCAGAGAAAGTCATAGTGAAATCACGATGCTTTCACTTTTAACTAGTACTGCCTACTCTAATCAGTCTTTTTTTTTCGGTTAATCCTTGTCAACTAAGTTGAGTAGAGTAAGGAGGGGAGGAAAACCTTAACAAGTATGTTAGAGGTGTATATAAATATCCTTCTCTAAAGGAACAACCTCTTCTACTCTCAACAAGTCAGGATCCCTGTTCTACCCCATGAAATAAATAAGTGCTTATGCAAAATTCTTTGAACAAATAAAAATAAAAATTGAAAAGTGAAATAAAGGGCCACAAGAAGAGAAAGACTTTCTACGCGGAGAGGTGAAGCAAGCAACTCTGTCGAGGTACTGTCTAGGCTTGTTGGAAGAGGAGCAATTCTTTTGTTCCTGAAGTGACTTTGTCAGGGTACTATCCAAGCTGTTACTTGTGCATTTATATACCCCTCATCCCTAATCGAAACATCTCATTTTGACTTCGGTTGATATGTGCACTACTGATAAAGATAATGGTAGGGACTATATCTTTAACTTAAGGTAAGTGAAGAAGTTGTGATAATTGATGAACTGAACAATACTTCCAGAAGAGTCAGACCTCTTTCTCATGAGACAAGATTCATTCAGAGAGATGTAGTTCTACCAATGTGTCGCCAAAGTTGTAGTGGTTACAACCACCCTCCAAAATTTTTCCTATGCTTTGATTTTGGAGCCTTCCTTCCTCTCCATAGGAGATTATCTTGTTTTTTTGTCAAGTACTCATGATTTTACTGAGACTTGTTTTTTTCATTTGTGCTTGTGCTTGCTTGTTTTCTTATCCGAATTTAAACAAGAATGTAGAAAATTACATATATAACCATAAATACATAAATGCAGCAGAAATAACACTTCCTTTGATTAATATCAAATAATGAAATATGCTTACAAACAATATGGAAATGAGACTAGCTCGGCGATGGTAGCTTATCTCTAAGAAGAGATGTGGTGGCTACATGCCTCTGAACTGAGTTACAATGAGGCTCAAGGGCCTTTTTATTATTGAACAATAAGAGCAAACCCTAAAAAACCAAAACCATAACTCATGGAAATGTAACACCAAGAGTTTATGGGCCCCATTGGGGTTAGTTGAGCAGCCAACTTCCCGGGGTCATGACTTGGTCATATTATCTTCGTTCAATGTTCATGATACCCCATTGGAAAGATCTCTCTGACGACTGCGATGAAAAAAATAATAATAGAGCCAATGGAAGTATATTTCTAAAAAATCATCGTTTAGGGCCTCAAAATGACTCCGGAAGTTTAGGACTCGAAAAACTGCTAAAAATAGTAAATTGTGCTACAATTAAGGAAAATGAAAAACTAAAAGAAATAATGGTGAGTGTCCAAGTGGAATTGGTGGGTGGCCACCAATATCCACCTGGATCATTCCTCCCCCCTTAGGAGGTAATGGTCCCCATTACATTGAGTTGCCCCATGAGATGAGGAAACTTTTGTTGAACTTGGTCCCTAGTGAAGGAGTTGGCCTGCTTTGACAACTAAATACAGTTGGATCTTCTGCTGGTGAGTGTTATTGATCTACTTGTCCATGAAATGATCAGTTGCATATGGTTCCATGCAATCTGGATTTACCTCTATTGGTGTGAGTTGTTTTGCAATGTCGGATGTGTCTAGTAATGGTGGAAAGTATGGCCGAAGGCGATCCACATTAAACACTGGGTGTGGACCAAGAAATGGGGGAATATTGAGCTCAAAAGAATTAACTTCCATAGCCTTGGTGACGATGTATGGCCCATATTGAAGCGAATCTTGCGGTGGGGCCCAGCGAGGCGCTTCATCTACAAATGTAGCCAAATTTTGTCGCCCACCTGGAACTTGTGTGGAACCCAATGTTGATCATGCCGCTACTTGTAGTTGGCATTGGTTTTGTCCAATATGTCATGCACCTATTGGCGGATGTGTTGAATATGCTCAATGAAGCTATTTTCCTTATCGGTTTCAGACTGGACATAAGCCGAATATCCCCGAGTCGCTAAAACTGGTATGGCCACATCAGTGGGACATAGTGGCTGCAATCCCAAGCCCACTTGACAAGGGTTGTGGCCAGTCGAGTTGTGGAGAACCCAGTTGTAGCTATGCTAGACATAGGGAAGGCTCTCATCCCATGTGCATGGATGCTTTGAGTTGTACATGCGCAGAATGTGTACGATCATCATGTTGACGACCTCTGTCTGGCCATCAATTTGGTGATGGAAAGTTGTGGACTTAGTGAGCTTGGTGTCCAGCATCAACCAGAAATTGGACCAAAATGTATTGAGGAACCTGTTATCCCGATCTGAGATGATAGACCGTGGGATCCCAAAGTGTACCCACACTCGTTCAAAGAAGAGTTTAGTAGTGGCTTTTGCTGTGATACTCTTCTTGCAGGCCACCATAATGGCCATCTTCGAGAATTGGTCGACAACCACAAAAACACAGTCATTTCCATGCTTAGTAGAAGGAAGGCCTGACATGTAATCCATGGAGATGGATTCCCAAGGTTGACTAGGGGTAGGCAGCGGAGTATAAAGACCTTGCTTCTTGATGGCCAAATTGGCAATGATGCAGGTAGCACAAGATCTAATGTACTTCCAGACATCTTTTCGAAGATTCGACCAATAGAAATTATACTTTTGCAGTATTGCCATTGTTTTCTTGATGCCAAAATGCCCAGTGGCCCGACCGTAGTGCACTTCCCAAATCATCTTCATACGATTGCTTGAAGGAACACAAAGGTGTCCCATATGGTATAACAAAGCATCTTGGAGGTGAAAACCTGGAACTTGATAACTCCCCAAGAGCATACGGTATGTGTGGCCAAATTCTAGGTCGCTTTTATAGAGAAGAGGCCAATCAAAAGTCTCGTGCACACAAGAGTTGAGAATGGTAGTTAACACAATGATCAGTGGTCGGCAGAGGAAGTCTGCAACATTATTTGTGTTTCCCTTCTTGTACTTGATATTCAAATGGAACTATTGCAGGTCTGTAGACCACTTCTGATGACAGCCATTCTGCAACTTCCCTTGCATTTGTATGAATTGCGAGGGTCGGTGGTCTGTGTGGATGATCGTTTCCTTCCTCAAAATGTAATGCTTCCATTGTCGACAGGCTTGCACAATGGAATACATCTCTTTATCATAAGTGGGATACTTCCAGACCATGTCTGAAAGTGTCTCACTGTGGTATTCCATTAGATGTCCATGTTGAGTAAGGACCGCCCCAATAGCATAATCAAAGGCATCTGTCTCAATCTCAAATGGTTGTTGCAAGTCTGGTAATGTGAGCATTGGTGGAGAGTAGAGGAGATGTTTCAACTCTGTGAATTCCTTCTGTTCAGATTTAAACCGCAAGAAATTTTCTTTCGCTCCTCCTTTGGTGACTTCACTCAAGGGACAAGTGATATGAGAGAACCCCAACACGAACCTGCGGTAGAATTTAGTAAGACCTAGAAAGTTTCGGAGCTCTGTCAGAGTGGTTGGGGCTGGCCAATCCTGAATGAATTGGATCTTGGTTGGATCCGCATGCACCCCCTTTCATTAATAATGTATCCCAGATACTGAACATGGGTCATGCGAAAGGTACATTTCTCCAAATTGGCACACAACTTGTGTTGCCACAGTGTTTAGAGAACCTGTCGGATGTGGTGGAGGTGCTCTTCCCAACTTTCGCTGAAGATGAGGATGTCATCCAAGTATCCCACTACAAATGAGTTGGTGAATAGCTATTATATGTCATCCATGAGACTCTTTATTTCATAATTATCGAGAATGGAGTGTCGATAGATTGGTCCATTGGGTAACAACGCACTTGGGGTCAGATCGATGGAGTGCCTGACCTGACAGTCCAGAGGCACCCTTGCGGGGGAGGTGAAGATGTCATCGTACTCATCCATGACCTTGTCCATCTGTTGTTGTCGTGTGGAGTGGCCTTGTATGGAGGTCGTGGCCACCATCTTCTTCTTTCCTTGAGGACATATCATCAGGAAAACAAATTTCCTGGTTTTTGAAATTATCTTACTACATTGTTTTGCAGTAACTAGAGAGATTGCAGTAGGCGGGGCTACCTCTGGTATTCTGTACAACTTATTTCCTAATGTAACAATAACATCGCGAGGCCTTGACTCATATACATCATGTTGCTTCCACAAGTATGGTTGGCCAATAATACATCACAAACATCAAGGGGAGCAACGTCACATGACACCTCATCCGTGAAGGGCTTGATGTTGTATGGAAGGCAACATTGTTGGCTCACACAGAGATCCCATCCTTGGTGAAGCCACTCGATGGTGTATGGTTGTGGGTGTGTTGTGGTTGGCAAGCCCAGCTGCTTCACGACCTCTGCTACAATGAGATTCTTTTGGCTCCCACCGTCGACAATGAAATGTAGCAGGAAACCCTTCACACACATCTGGGAGTGGAAGAGACATTCCTCCTCCTCTGTATCTTTGGGTTCCTCCTTCTGGATATTTGTGGTGGTGACAATGGCGTTAGGCTCTGCATCAATAATATGCTTCCCTTTATCATTCCCCTTATCAAGTTCTGACTTAGAGACATAACATGCATATGATTCTGAAGCCTTCAGCTCGACCACCAGTAATTGCTTGGCCACCTGCCAATTCCACTTGGACCCCCACCATTGTTTCTTTCAGTTTTTCAGTTTCCTTAATTGTAGCACAGTTTACTATTTTTAGCAGTTTTTTGGGTCCTAAACTTCTGAAGCCATTTTGAGGCCATAAACGATGTTTTTTTGGCAATATACCACCAGCAAATTTTAATAAAACATGTTTTTCGTCGTAGTACTCAAAGAGATCTTTCTAACGGGGTATCATGCCCATCGAATGAAGATATTATGCCCAAGTCATGACCCCAGGAAGTTGGCTGCCCAACTAACCCCAACGAGGCCAATAAACTCTTGGCGTTACATCTCCTCAAGTTAGGGTTTTGGTTGTTTAGGGTTTGCTCTTATTGTTCAATAATAAAAAGGCCATTGAGTCTCATTGTAACTTAGTTTAGAGGCATGTATCCACCACATCCCTTCTCAGAGATAAGATACCATCGTCGAGCTAGTCTCATTTCCATACTGTTTTTAAGCATATTTCATTATTTGATATTAATCAAAGGAAGTGTTACTTATGTTGCATCTCTATATTTATGGTTATATCTGTAATTTGTTGCATTCCTATTTAAACTTCTATTTGATCTTGAGGGCGTCTTGGAATGAATTCCAAGTGGGAACAACTAAAAACAATGAGTTCATACTTTCATCCTTCTGCTCACAATAGGTTTCCCACCAATCATTGACGTGGGGGGCAACTTTGAGAAGAGAAAAAGTGATATTTTATCGGCTGGAAAAATCATGAACAAAAAAATATCCTTCTAACAGATTCAACCATTTATCTATGATGTTTGCATCATTTTGGCCATCAAATATGGGAATGTTAAAGTTTACTTATACCTTAAAAGGTGTGAAGCCTCCAAAGTAGCTGTTGGATGTGGATGTGCCACCGGTGGGCAATCATTGCATGATCTGGGAAAAGTTATCCATCATCGCGTTCCTTTGTTTCTCAAGGGCATCCTTGAGAAATATTTTGATAGGATCTCCTACTCCCTCATCTTTCTGTTCTTCCTCCATAGGAGGCCGTCAGGATTTATGAAGTTGGCATTGCAAAGGTTCAACCAGTTCAAGCCCTAACTCCTTATATGCCATCCTCGTTGGGGACATGTAAAGAAAAATAGAGAAAAAGCAGACCAGTCAAACACCACTGATTTGAATTTAAACAGGAATACAACAAATTACAGATATAACAATAAATACAGAGATGCAATAGAAATAAAACTTCCTTTGATTAATATCAAATAATGAAATATGCTTACAAACAGTATGGAAATGAGACTAGCTCGGCGATGGTAGCTTATCTCTTAGAAGAGATGTGGTGGCTACATGCCTCTGAACTGAGTTACAATGAGTCTCAAGGGCCTTTTTATTAGTGAAAAATAAGAGCAAATCCTAAACAACCAAAACCCTAACTCGAGGAGATGTAACACCAAGAGTTTATGGGCCTCGTTGGGGTTAGTTGGCTAGCCAACTTCCTGGGGTCATGACTTGGTCATATTATCTCCATTTGATGTGCATGATACCCCATTGGAAATATCTCTCCGAGGACTACACTGAAAAAAATGACTTATCAAATTTTTCTAGTGGTAGATTGCCAAAAAAACATCGTTTAGGGCCTCAAAATGGCTCCAGAAGTTTAGGACTAGAAAAACTACTAAAAATAGTAAATTGTGCTACAATTAAGGAAACTAAAAACTGAAAGAAACAATGCTGGGGGTCCGAGTGGAATTAGTGGGTGGCCACCAATATTCACTTGGATAACTTTCACATCTAGCTGATCTTTCTAACTCACAATTTGATCTCTCGACTTGGTTTCACAAAAATTATGGGCTTGCCTCTAGAAATTGAACAATTCTTGAGGGCAAGTAGCCTTAATGATGGAAATTGTGCAGTTCAAACTGGCAGCCAACCTTGAGCTCAAAACTTGCACAGTCATGGAAGGAAGCCCATCACTGAGCCAAGAAACTGCACAATCCCTCACTGAACTCAGAAACTATGTAGTTCACTGAGTCAGAAAGTTGCCCAATTCCCTAGAATTCCGTAGTATTTCTCGGAAGTGTGCATCACAAGTTTCACTAGAAAGGCAAGAAAGCTAAAAATAAAAAATCATCCCTAGGAAATAGGGATCCATTAATAGTTTCTTGAAGGTGGCACATTGCTCTTTATAAGAGTTTTCGCCAAGTGTTTCTTTTCCTTGATTTTAGGCAGGCACATCATAAACCTTCTTTTTCTCAAATCTAGTTAGTTGATGCCTCTAGAGCTCATTTGCACATGCAATCTTGGAGCACTAGCATTCCCAAGGAGATCAAGAAACTTTCGGTTCGGTCACCGTCACATTTTTGGGTTTGTTTCACTTTTTTCGTCTTTTGCCACTTTTTATGTCGCATTTTGTCATTTCACTATTGTGAGTGTTTTTTTACTTATTTCTCTTCATGGTTGTTGGCATTTCAACTTATTTTAACTTTTAGAAGTGTTTTTTTAAGTTTTTGTTTTCCTTTCACAAGTGTTGCATTTATTTTCTTGTTTTTGTACCAATGGTCATCGTTGTTGCGATTCTCCTCACATACTTGATTTTCCTTATTTTTGGTCAGTTTCTGCACCTGATCCACATTGATCCATTCACACTTAGTCATTTTTGCACTCAATCTCACAACATCATTCACTTATGCTCATTTTTCACACTTCCACTGGGTAGATCTGTTCTTCCCTTGGCCGGATTTTTCCTTGCCTAGTAGGGAAATGCACAATCCTAAGGCTCAAGCCACAAGCTTGGCCTTTGGAATTGCACAATCCACAGTACATGTTGGACCAACTACACATTACATAGTTCCAGGGCTCAGCCCGTCACCTTGGCCACTAATGTTGCACAATTCGTAGTCTCTCCCAGTCTCTACCTTGGCTGGGACTGCGCATTATGCAATCCCAAGCATCAAGCTACATCCTTGGCTGCTTGGAATGCATAGTGAACAGTTCACATAATCATCTAGTCTCCCTTATTGATAAAAATTACCCAATCCTTCCCATCAGATGCTTGACTTGCTACTTGATCATGCTTTGAAGGTATATGTTTTGAAGCTAATGTTTTCTTGCAATGAGTTCCCTTTTTGTCCGACAGGTACCACGCTTGTGAAGCACTTTTCTCCAGCAGTCATTATTACCATGGCACCAAAGAGAGTTACTTCAAAATATACCACTGAAAGTAGTACTAGGAAAGCAGCTGAGAAAACACCAATAGACTTGCCAGTATATGTAGACACTCAATTGTTTATACAAAAGGAGTCAACGCTAACATGGAAACAATTTAATGAATCTATTTCGGCAAAGAGCCTTAAGGCATATCTAGAGGATAACTCTAGAAGCAACACCAACAGAAGGTAGAAATTCAGTACAAGATAAGGGAAAGAGAAAGGTTGCTGACATAATAGAGGGAGAACAAGGTTGCAGAGAGAAAGTGGATTCAATCCTTATACCAGCAGCTTTGGCAAAGGAAGAAAAGAGGAAGTAGAGGATACAAAGAGAAGTGTAGAGGAAGAGAGAAAATAGAGCTCGTAGGAAGTAGAACTGAGGGCGCATAAAACATGACAAGAACTTAAGGAAGAATGGGAGTAGAGGAAGAAAGAACAAGAAAATAAGAAGTGGGAAAAATAAGAAAGGAAATGTGTCATAGCATAAGAAATAATGCCAATATAGTTTGAAGAGCAAGAACAAAACCAACCAATAGTAGAGGGAGAGAGATAAAAAATGTAGGACTAGGAGCTTTCTCAGCCAATCAAAGTTTGATTGATGTTGCGGACATGGATTTGGGATTAGAGCCATAGGATGAAGATATTGATCTGATGCTTAGTGAACCGTAGGTCATTGTTCAGTCTCCACCACCTCCAGCTGCAGAGTTAGCCCCGAATGAGTAAGGGGACATAATTCCCTTTCATGATGATCCAATGATTGATGTGTACAATCCATCATATAATGAAATTCAGGAGAGAATTGTACAAATGCAGAGAAATAATTTTCTGGATGATCATGCATCACTTGCATTCATTAGATAAAGGGTGATAGTGGAAGACACTAGCAAGAATCCAAATTTCATTTTCGAATCCAACTTGGTCGTTGGAGGCCCAGTAAGATAAAACACTTAGTATTTGATGGTTGAGAGTAAGGAATTGGTACAAAATCTATAGGTTTCCTGACAAGAGATAGAACAACTCTACGGAGCAACACAAAATGTAGGTTCCACATAGGTCTACTTGGGGGAAATTAGAGTAGATATACTTGGTGAAGTATCAAAACTTGGAGAGACCATGTGTAATCTCTATGAGGAGCTCATGATCATACATAAGCCAGTTGTCGAATTTCATAACTTGCAGCAACGGAGAAAGGAATTTGTCAAGACACTTAGGAAAGTGAAAAATTCCATCACTATCGTGCAAGAATGGACAATGTGATACAAATGGGCACCGCTTACTTTGGTAAAGAAGATGAATCCATAGGCAGAGCTGGATAAAACAAGAGTTTGAATGTTGATTTAGAACAACAAGAAGCTCACCTCGTTCATTTGAAGTATTCAGGCCTAATATGTATAGTTATACAATAGTTTGTATTTCATGGTGAAAACACATAGGATCCCATCAGTTGGCTCGCTCACCAAATCCAAACGCAGACACTAGGTCAGGTAGGAGATTGAAGAGTACTTGGAGTAGCCGAGACACATTGCCACCAAGGAGTATTTGGAGATGAACAAACAAAAAAGGTAGAATTACATTGATGGTCCTATCTGGATTGGAACAATGTTTCCATTGCTCAAGAGGGATGTTAAAATTGGCTCCAAGTCATTGTACCTGAATGCTATGGAGGCTAGAGTCCACTTCTAGCCAGATACCATCATGCAATTTGAGGATTTCATCACACAATACTAATATTGGAACCAATATGTGACCGAGAAGAATCAAGTTGAAGTTGATGAGCTAGAGTTTTCCTGAAATCAAGCATCATAGTGTTGTGTCTTGTTGGGTTTTCAAGTTTCCTCTACCCTATTTTGTCTTATATGGGTACAAGTGTAAATTGTAATATTATGTGTAATTATGTTTTAAGTGAAATTCAAAGTGTCAATATTGGAATATGAAGATTCATGATGTAATGTAATTAGTCATTTTGTAAAGAAGTTGAAGAGTCATGAGGGTAGGCCAAAGGTCACAAAGGGGAGTTGAAGAGTCACCCCTTGTTATAAATAACACCTCATAACTCATGTAAGAGGCTTTTGGAAGCCAAGCTTTTGGATAGGCTTAGGCTTAGAAGGATCTTGGGAGTATTGTGAAGAGTCTTGGCTTCTCCGTAGCATAGAGCGAGTATACTTCTTTGGAGGAGCATGTGTTCTTAATTTTAATGTTCCACTATTGCGGCTAGTGGTCCGTAAATGGTGTATGCATGAATGTAATTTTCAATTATAATAAAATCAAATCCAACACACTTTCATGCATATGTTGTGAAAATAGTAGGACTATTATTGTTGTATTTGCAATTTATGTTATTTAACTTATGCTAATTCTTATGAACTATTTCATTTGCATCTGTATGAATCTTGTTGAATGTGTGTTTTTGTATTAATTCATAACTTTAATTTTTGGACTATTCTGCCTCTTAGCTTGTGATGTCATTACGCTCGTGTGTTCCTTTTAAGCTTCGTACTATTACAGGTTTCCAAGGGGCGCACTTCCTTTTCCATTCATGTGTTGGAACCTTCATGCATCACACTTGAATCACCACAGGGTCACACACTTGCACTCACCCAAACTTACCGTACTTCACTCTATGCATTTTTGCAGTCAAGGCATAACATTACCACCCACTACTAGGACTCCTACTCCAAATGGAGTGAGGTCTATTTGGGAATTCATATCAGGGAGATCCCCTGAATGTTGGTGGTTCCAACACCATCAACAGATCCCAATTGGTTCCCATGTGAGCTTGTGAAAGAAACCCTTTTTAGTTATCCTCTCATAATTGGAATCTTTGTTCTTCCAAATCCCCCAAGGACTTGCACTTGGTCTCCAACAACAATTAGAAGTAGGAATATAAATAAACATAAAGCATGCATGCATCCTATGGGAGATTTGAACCATGGGAGTTTTAATATAAAGGAATACAAGCATGTCTTGTGGAAGACTTGAACCCTAGTGCTCTAAAAACTCACTACTATCACCAAGAAGGAGAGCTACCATTTTACATAGAGTGGGTATTTTCCAGTCACCAAAGCTAATAAATAGTTGTGTGAAAATGTACGAGGAAGGAAATCCAATTACAATCATAAATATATGGGATTTTTGTTGCAAATAAACTGTTGGAAAATGTATAAGGTTGAGAAGGGCAACCATAAACTCTGCACAGAAGGAAAACAAGTAGCAAGGAATAAGCAAAAAACACACCTATTTTATTTTGAAACATCTGTTTAAATGGCATTGGTCACTGCTTGGATGTTTTGAAACATTGTTGATCACTTCTTTATGAAATGTGTCTGTCTGTTGAAAAAGACATGCCTTTGTAGCATATATTTTCCTAGAAGTCGGGTAAACCGCTTGGAACTCAACCCAATGCAACAAGCATAAGTAAAAGGGAATGGGTCCATGGTTATGGCTATTCAATGCAAAGACAAGTAGCTGGGAAGAATATTGAATGTGCATCTATCATGGGAGATACACGAACCTATTGTGGGAGAAAGGTAGATGGAAACGAATAAGGTGTAGGTGGACAATCAAGATTGTAGTGTATAAGTGGATTAAGGAGGATGAATTTGTAAGGTTTCTATTGGCTGGGTGAGAAATATCTGCTCATCTAAAGCCCACAGATAAAAACACATGTTCGACGTAATAACATTCAGGAAGAACCCACTGATGTAGCAGGAAATTGACACCTGATGAAAAGAGCATAGGACCCTAACTCACAAGTAGAAATTGTGATAATATAGTTTTGGGAATATGCCAAATTTTTCTTAGGGAGGTTTTAACCATATACACTTAATAATTAATGAGATAATAGCCAATTAGAAAATCTTAACAACATTTACACAACTATTTGGGTCTAAAATCATTTTTAATAATTTGACATAAAAATGTACCAAGAAGTGTTACAAAACATTGTGAGAGATCCAAACCCTTAAATGTGAAGAATATTAATAGTTTTCCTAGTATTAAGTTTCACCTACATAACATGATTATATGTTTATAAGATAAAAATGGACATTACAATGTTATTGATGGTTGGTTGCAGGGAACATAAGAAGCTAGTCTTATTGTTGATAATTTCATGGACATATTGTGATCCAAGGAATGTTTTTGAAAGAGGACATCAAAGACTTAGTAGAAGACTTTTCCAATAATGCATTTGAGGATCGCCCAAAGGAGGCACTGCTTAAATAGGAAAAAATATAAAAAAAAATAAAAAAAAATAAAAAAAATAAAAAAATAAAAAAATAAAAATTGAGGCATGATGAGTTATGGTGGGCAAGGTTACACAAAACAAAGAAAAGGATGTAAAATGTATAGGTAAGACTCAAAACAACATTAAAAATTCAAGAAGTTTCCATCAGAAATATGTTGAAAAATGAGAACCTGCTAAGTTTCCACTGTCAACCAAGTACCCACAAGAAACCCACCAAGCATCCACCAAACACTAACAAGAACCACCCGTTTCCTGTCAAATTCTGACTTGAAGCCTAATGTGGGGGACAATGCACAATGAGAAAATGTGACAAAGGATATGTAAAAGTAGACATTACCACATTCTTGACTAATCGATTGCAAGAGGTATATGAGACCCCTCTAGGTATTAATAATATCATATAAAATAATTCCTAACAACATGTTATGGCAACTAGAAGGCACTGAAGACTTGGAGGAATACTTTTGTGTTATGGGAAGAAGACACTGAAGACTTGAAGGAAGACTTTTCTATTACACTATTTGAGGAGTAAGAAGAGGAGGAATGACATAAATAGCTAGATATGTAAGAACTTTTCCACGTGATTTATAGGTGGGTAATATGTATGGAAGATAGATGATGTGAAAATTATAGGTAGGAGTTGATACCATACTAAAAATTCAAACGTTTCCATTAGTAATTTGTTGAGGACTGACAACCCATGAAGTGTCAACTAAGTTCCCACCGAAAAAATAGCAAAGTATCCACTAGCATTCATGGGAACCACAAAGTTCCCATCAAATGTTGACTTAAAGCCACCAGATTGCTAGAGAATACTTAAGAGATACTTTTTAGCATTGTTGAAGGTACTTCAACATTTTTAATAGTTGAATCCAAAAAATTAGTTGTAGAGAATATGAACAATTATGTCATGAGAATCAATATCAAATAAATAATTGTTTTGAATAAGAACTAGTTCAAAATGTTGATTCCTTTGTTGTAGTTCTTCTTTTCGGAATTGTGGTTCGAGCTGAAGAAACTCAATTTTTTCCTATGAATCTTGTAAATAGGTTCAAACATTGATGAGAGTGGCTTTAATGATTTTGACTATATTTTGAATAGTAGAGAGTATTAGAGTATTCAATAACTCTAATAATCCATCTATCTTTTCCATTTTCTCAACAACTCAAGCAAATCAAGGATGTTGGATTCTTTGAATATAAGACTAGCAATCTTCTCACTAGTTTTGATACATTGATAAAAACATTCTTGAAGATGAATAAGAGGTCTGTTATAATGACTACTATTGGGCTGCAAGCTAGGAAATATGAAAACTCCCAAATTTAATTGGTGAGTAAAAACTCAACAAAATTATGTAATTCTATGATTTATAGTAGAATTTTAGTTCTTTAATTATAGAGGATGTCAATAACCAATGCCTACACTAAATGGAAAAAAAAATAAAATTCCCAAGGCTGAGAGCAAAATGGAACCAAACAGCCAAGTTGCATAACACGCTTCTACAATGTAACATGTATCTTCCCTATAACTTTTCAATTCATTCAGCCAATAGCTAAACTTCATCTCACTAAGAACACTTGTCACCCTCCATAATAATTCTCTTTCAAAAAAGTATGCACATTCATCATGGCTAGGGAATTAGATAGTGCATCAAGGAAAACTTGGCAAAATTTATCATATCGAAAATAGCTAAGATAAGAAGCATTTTAATCTGTGGTTTCACAATAAAGATTTCAAGCATTGGATATGAAGGTCAAGCTTCAAGAAACTATAGAAGGCTTTCCATCACTTTTTAGCATTCAAACATCCCAAATATTTACTCTAGAGTTGAATTGACTTCAACCTTCAATGTTACCCAATATGTCATCAAAGTTCAAAAAACAAAACAGTATCGACCACCCAGAGCCCTACTTTTAGAATATTGTATTTTAGCCCAAGCTGCTTATAGAAAATTCCAACTTGGTCCAAAATAAAATAACATCCTCAAGCCTAAAATCCTTCAGCTAAGTGTATATGGGCAACAGCCTCGGGGTACTTCCCAATGAGGAAAGAAATGGAAAGTCATATATGACCATACTACCTCATCAATCCCTTTTGAGGATCATTTCAACAAAAGACCGCCATGATTATGGTATGAGTGCCATCACTCAACTATATGTTGAAAATTGTTGAGATTTCAATACCCATCACCCAAAATAGTGAGCTTAAAGCTTAGGTAATTAGCTTGTAGACCAGGTTCAAGTTCCCTCCAAGAATATTTATGGATAGTCAATATTCATTTCACTATTGGGTTGATTGTGTTCTAATCAACTACCGTAGTGTTTATAAGTGCCGCAACCAAGTTTTTTCCTAACAATGACCAGATCAAATAGAGGAGTGCAAGAGCCTTAATGAGACTATTCCCTAATATGATACCATTGAAATCCAAAAAAGCACAATAGAACCACTTGTTTAAGCATCAATGATTTCCTGGTTCATAATAGAGCCAACACCTAGACGTCCTACAACCTTCTTGGCATCTAGTATTATGGGAACTACCACTATGTGGGTTGAAAATCCTCTTGCAACTATAGTACTTTTGTTCACTATCCTCAATGCAAGACAAGCATTCAGATGTAGGCTTGGAACTAAAAGCTTTAAGAAGCCACAAATGAGTATGTAGAAGAATAACAGACTGAGTCAACACAAGGAGAGTACGAAATATTGCCCAGGATGTGAAAGGAGGAGAGTGAGGAAAGCACAAATAGAGACACAAGGGGAATTACATAAATGGTTCCAACCAGGAATAAACCATGTTAGAGGTGGTAGGCATTATTGTACTCCGTAGAATGGCATAAATTCATGTCTCCAAAGGTCAGAGAGGCCAAGACTTAAGCATGCTTTGATACCACTATTAGACTAGAGAGAATACAGAAGACAATTAGATAAATGTGAGAACAATTTTATTAAATGATATACATATAAACACATGATGTGTGACCCTTAATTTCATATTTTAGGAGGTCTCTTAGACTCCCTGTGGCTGTTCATATTCCTTCACACCAAGCCTAATGGATTAGGTGTCCAACAAAAACCTTAATACAACTTAAGAGTGTTTGATGTGCAGAAGATAGTGGAAAACTATCTATTGTTGGAAGTGTAGGTGCCAAAAAGACCTTTTTAGTTTGTATTGTTTCTCGTTATGGATCTTTAGTGGAACAATAAACTTTGGTTGGGAGAAACTCCTAAAGGAATTAGTGGCTAGAGTTTGTTGCACATGGTAAATGCCCTAGCTAGGGTTTGGAGAGCATGAATTGTATCGTCTTGTATTACATTGTTGGTATGTGCTTATAACTTTATATTATGTATATATGAAGCATGTTTTTTTGTCTAAAAGTTGTGTAATTTCATATCTGATTTTCAGCTTAGGTTCTCACGACAAATGAGTAGTTTTTAGTGTTGGTTATGCACGTTGATCCTACATAACAATGAGCAATTTTCATGAAGTGATTTGACAAAGATGTAGAAGCTAAGTGGGAAGATTTATGGCCATAATAAACTCGTTGTAATAAGTAATGTTCAGTTCTGTTATATGTTTAGAAGTATTCCCTAAAGGTTGTAAACATTAGTCCCTTAAATTGCAATTGTTGTGTATTTATTTTCTTGGATTACCAAGTGTATTTGATTGGATATAAGTAAAATATACAGTATTGTAATTTATATTTCATATTTAGACCTGAGGCAAAAGGTTCACAGGAAATAGATCAGTTATATGTTTAGAAGTATGTCCTAAGAGATGTAAACATTGTTCCCTTGAAGTACAATTGTTGTATGTTTATTTTCTTGGGCTACTAAGTGTATTTGATTGGATAGAAGTGAAATATATACTAATGTAATTTATATTTTAGATTCATCCCTAAGGTTGAAATTTCATAAGAAATAGATATGGGGATCCTTGAGGTTGGAGTGAAATTTTTGAACTTGCATTGAAATTGATTTCCAACAAATTTCAACATGTGGACCCTATGCCTTGAATGCAGGGAAAATTTTAAGGATGGATTTTTATCTTAAAGTTTAGAAACCTTGGTGAATCTTACTAGTCCCTAATATGCAAATTGTAAAATTTCTGGTGATATTTCGGTAGAAATTTTTAGATTTCCAATGATTTTATATCAGCAGATATAATATTTTGGCCATTTTTAAGGTAAAATAATTGTGTACTACAAAATTTGGGCAAACCATTTTAGAAAAAAATGGAAATTGGTGAATTTTTTTTTGGAAAAAGCATGCATAATTAGTCCAGTTGTGAATATTAGTCCCTAAAATTTTCCCTGCTTGAATGCAATGGTAGATATTGGTTGAAAATCCCAAGTTCTCAACTCTTTTGTTTTATAGGAAGGGATATTGACAATGAATTATTTGTTTGATGCCCTTTTTTCAAGATTGGCCCTCAACCCCACTATGCTTGATGGTGACACAATACATAAAACAAATCCAAAATCTTCCCAAATACTAGCTTGTCAACAACTATAATAGGCTTTGCACCAAACCAATTCTTAATAGCCATCTCAATAATATCTAGCACCTCAGATCCAAGCAAAAGACTTGACTCATCCCACTATGATGCATGTGGAAGCTAGCATTAGAACCCAAGAAATATTTTTTCATTTGGTCATTAGTCGAAGGTGGGTTTTTCTACATACAGAAGACTCCCTTGCCTTAGAATCTTTGAGTTCAAAATCTATGTTTTCCCCACCATATGCAAGGTCAAACCTTAAAACGATTTTTTTCATTTTGTCTCTTAGCCAAGTCTGCATTGCCTTGAGAAAAATCCCTAAGTGGCCAGTAGCCTCTCAACTTCCATTTCTTTGAAGGCTTCCTAGTTAGGAGATTGTCTTCCTTGGGCCTTAGAGTTTCAATATGCTTGGAGACTTGTTTGTGTTGATTTTTTTTATTTTTTTTTTGTGGAAGAAACACTATGAATTTTACTTACCATCTACTTAATGTGAGAGTGGATGCTTGCTAAAATTGAGATTAATATTCCAAGGTGATAAAATAGGGATTTTTCATTAGCTATAAAGAACACCATGCATTCCCACATCCTGACAACTAGTCATGTGCATTACTCCTCCCATTTATTCCCCAATGACTCCAAGTAGTACAAGCTTGAGAAGGTCCTTCAGAATAATCCATGGGACATACTAGGAGGGTGGAAAGGCTTACCTATTGTTTCTTGGAAGATCTATAAACTAGATAAAGAACATGGAAATCTTGGGCTATTAGATGTTAGCACCCAGGGCTTTTGTTTCAGCAACAAAGTGGTTAGGACCATAAGTGGGAATTTTGCATGGCAAATGCAATTAGACAAAATATTATTTTTCCCATGAATATTTTTATTATCAGGGATACATTTATCTAATGGATAACACTCAGAGTTTAGGGTTCCCTTCTGAAGAGAATTACAAAATTTTGATTCTTGGCCAATCATACCTTTTCATATGAGTTGGACTCTATGGGGATTTAGAGATGGATTGAATTTTAGCAGTAGAAATATCTAGTGTTCTTGGACTGCTTATGGCTCTCTTAGATCACTTCTAAAGTTAGATAGCAACTTCCTCTCAATTAAAGGACATTATAAATGGAATGAACTATGAGGCCCAAATCAGATTGATTAGTTTGCATGGAAGGATATTTCCAGGAATTTGATACATAGTAAGAAGTAGAAGATTGATTACCTGGAAATAATAAAAATGATTGACACTCATGACAGAGTTAAGGTAGCCATCATAGGCTTTGAGACAATTTGGAGAAACAAACTTTGAAGTGTGGCATAATGATCAATCTATCCTATACTTTAACTCTCATATGCCATATTATCATTCGAACCCCAAGCGCAGTAGTATCATTGCAACATTTAATTCTAGATGGTCAGTTATAATCAGTGTTACAAATGTCAACATTGCGATAAAATCAACAAGGGTCCAAAACACCCAAAATCATAAAAATAGAGAATATCGGTAAAAATCAATAAATGTTGGAAAAATTAAGATTCCATCAAAATATCGGTAAAATGGCAAACATCACCTAGGCCACAAAATCCTAATTTCACAATTTTTCATGATAATATTGAGATGTTTGCAACATTTGTTATAATTATGAACACTCATGGTTGAATTAAAAAAATCCTAAATTCTATCTACTCAACACTAAATCAAATAATCTTAAAATACTTGGATGACGAGAATCGATTCCAGAACTAGCTAGAAAGTATAGACTTCCTAGAATTGGTCTCAGCAATGGTTTGTCTATGTAGTGTGGAGAGGAGAGAATTTAAAGCACATATTTTGGAACAGTGAATTTTCCATAAATTTTGTGGTCTCATATCAGCTGGTGGTTTTCACAATATCTTCTCTAGCTATTTTCATTGGAGGGAAGCTAATTTCAGCAACCCTTGGTTGCATAGGAAGCTAACTTGGTGGTTTTGGTATGTTCTTAAATGCACTTCTCTCTTATATGGAAAGTAAGTTGTGATGTGACTTTTGATAATCCAAAAAGTTCCTTAACATGAATTTTAGTTGTTTTGGCAAAAAAAAAAATACCTGGAGTCAGTTTTTGAGAAGGTAACAACATTTGTGAAAGACAAAGTACCAAGGAGTACAGAAAGCATACAAAATATTTGAGATTGTGTCTTATAGGACATGGGCCAAACCGATCTTAAGACTATTTTGAAGGTTTCCTCACTGTGGCATAATATTAAACAAATTTTATTTGATAGACGTTTGGAATTAAACAAATATATTTATGATCAATACAGTCAGCTAAATTATCTAATGCTTTCCCATACAAAACTTGGAGAAGTTAATAGAAAACTCAATCCTACCTCCATCTTCTTCGAGATCAAAGGTCCACAAAGTGATATTATCCCTCAAGAGTTGCATGATTAAAGTGCTATCTTTGTATGACTCTTCACTCAAGGTGTCAAGTTATACAATAGCTTCATCAAAATCTTGCTTGGCCAGATGACAAGCCTTGCAACACACATAATATATATGAAAAAAAGTCATATAAAATTTGGCATATACTCACTTCTAAAACATTCAAAATGCACTATGCTACTTAAGAATACTTTGTATATTAGTGCAAAAACAGAAAAATGCATACCTTTCAGGTGAATTTAGTATTTCATAGCAGAAAATAGAGAAGTTCAAGGCAAATCCAAGCATGATTGGATGAGTTGGCGCTAAATCTGACTCTACAGTACTTGAAGTTGTCTGCAGTAATGCATTGTAAATTTTAATAAATGACTACTCTGGCCAAAATATTTGGACCCAAGTACTTTAATCGAAAGGACCATCAATATTATAATAAGGAAACAAAAGAATTCTTAGCAAGGATAGCTACAGTAGTTTCCACCCAACATATTGATGCACACATACGAGCAACAAACACAGTAAAGTAGTTAAATTATAAATAAACTAATAGATTAAATTGAAATTTGAAGCCTTTTATAAAGTTATCAAAATAGTTCCTCAAGGGCAGCTTCTCCTCAACCAACAATGATATTCATGACTACAAGGAAGTTGTTACCTACATAGCACCATAGGTGAACCTTGACACCGTCGATTGTCCTTATGTTTCCTCTTTATTATTTAAGCCATTTCAACCAAAAACAAATTGGAGAGGTAGCTCAATTTGGTAGCCACCACCAACACCAACTTCTTTTTCTAACTTCAAGCAATAGCTTTCAAATGTATTGTCTGTTACTTGCAATTTGAAGTTCATATTAAATAAAAATTGAAGTTCCAATTTATTCATTTCCAATGTGCTTACACCCACAACTTTTGCATAATAAGCATTGTTAAAGAATCTACAGGTTCAACATACAAAAAGAATATCAAGAAGCAGCAAGAACAAAATAGAATAGATAATTTATTTCAAAACAAAGATCATTTTTTTCACTTTCGTTGAAGGGTGGCAAATTGAGTAAATTACATACATTGATAAATTAAACAGTAAAAGGAAATGAAATGTAAATAAGATATAAGATTCTACAAAGTAAATGTTAAAAAGTTGAAATAATTGTAAGCATTCAATGCAACAAAAGGCAATAAATTATTTGTGATGACATCCCAAACAACATTGAGTTGAAACCCACACTTACGCATCATCAACAAACTTTGTTGCAACCATTACACTTGTGACCAAAAGAAGGTGAACATTCAAGGAGGTGATAGGAACCTCTAGTTGTTGATGGATGAATCTATCAATGTACACATAAGAAAGAGTAAATCATGATGGGTTGTAGTTTGAGTACTTGAAAATTCTATCAATGTAACTTCGAATGCTTAAGTTGGGTGCTCGGAGGCCATGAAAAACTGTTATTTTTTCTTGCTTCTCAGTAGCCTCCAGTAACTTTTCATTTCTTTGTACAACTCTATCTAGAAGAGAGGCCAAAATAGAAAACACATGGGGACTTTCACAGAATCCTACTTCAGACTCACTCAGGTCCAGTGCTGAATATAAATATGCATTGGAACCTTCCTCAACCATGTGAACTGAAGAATCCATGTAAATAATATGCACGTTCAAGAACCCTGTATTCCATGCCACACCTTCACAATAAGGAAAAAAATTATACAACTGTCATTATATATAACTACAAAGCAACAAACTTACCATATTAATTTACCTGATACTTTTTAGGCACTTGTAATAAAAGCAACCAATAACTACCACCATACCTTATCCAAGAATTCTCTGTAACATATCCAAATTTAATTCAAATCAGTGGACAGTTCTAGTAATAGAAGTTAACTTTACGAGGCCAAGCATGAAAGGTAAGACTCTAGGAGAAGCAAGTTAAATTTTACAGAAGACCCCTAAAGCAAAAACTGTATTACATGTGTTTAAAATTCATCACTAAAGTGATATGAATCCTTGATGAAATCTAGGATAAGCTTCATTACCAACTAGCACAATTTAAGGTTGTCTCCTACATGCTTGCAGTCAGGAAAATCAAAACATATGGACCATTTAAAACAAAAAGTGCAGTTAAATGAGCTAAATCTTGCTAACTTGCTAAAAGACTTCTCAGGAAGGACAACAAGATTGACTTTCATTGAGTCTATAGGCTATCTTCTAAGTTCTATGTATGCACCTTTAAGGAAACCTATGAGAGTGACTTTATTTTCTACTTCATATAACCCTCAAGGAATAGTGAAAAAGGAAATTCAAAAATCAGAAAACTAGAAATACATTGCAACACCATCTAAGCCAGATTAGTCAACCCAAGAAATCATTAGAAGAAATAATAGAGAGCCAACCCATTAACCATTAGATTTACCTGGGTATAATATAATATTCAAGAAGAACCATTGTGTTAGTTTCACTCTTTAAATATCTAACAAAGGCATAATCAAAACCAATGAAAACCACTACATTCCAACTACCACCATTCACGGAGGACTAATAGAGCTTCAAGATAAATAAAATACCATTATCACACACTTCTTACCCAGATATAAATTTTCTTTAGAAGGTAACAAAATCCCACCTATCAATTTTCACATGTTTCATAGAATCTCCCCAAGACCCAATCAATAAAAAGGTCTCCAATAGTGAGCATGCAATTCAAACTCTTCTAGTGATGGGAATTCTTCTAATTATGGTGCATCAAGTGAATTAAAAGAGTATTGTCACATGCTTCTTACCCCATATATCAACTTGTTTAAGAAGGGGAACAAAATCCCACTTATCAATTTTCACATGTTGCATAGAAATTCCTGAGGATTCTCCAATAGTTAGTATGCAATTCACAGTCTCTGGCATAAATAAAATATGGTGAAAATTTTGAACTTCAGCCAAAGTTTCCTTGGCAGAGAAATTAATGACTACCCATCAATAAGCAATCTAAGAAAAGAAATTTCTAGGACCTAAATCATGCCTTCCACTGGAAATCCCCAAAACAAACTGAGCTTAGTGGAGAAATAGACAATTCCTTACATCTACGATTTCAGTCCAAATTCTCAGAAAGCCACCATAACAATCAACTTCACCACATGATGTACCCTTTGGAAAATGAAATCCTCTTTGTTAAGTAGATCACTGATAAATTTAAACATTTCCTTATCTTTCAGTTACACTATTGAACCCTTCAATAGTTAAAATTTATAATACATCAAATTTTAAACTGATATTTCTACCTGGTAAGCTTTCAAGGACTGATTGGTGGCTTCTTTTCTCTCATTTCCTATTTTGAATTCAGCTAGATAATGGTAGTAGTGTCCTTTCTTGTGTAACAACAAAAACCCAACATCCATAACCCCAAAAATAAGAAAACCCAAAAGCTTAATATCCACGTTGCACAAAGATTTCACAGGTCAATATAAGAAAAATTACATTTTATAGTAAAAAACAGTGGATTCGCCAATACTGGAGGAAGGAATGAGGTGTTCTTCAATGATGGTCATAATATCATGGCAAATCTTAGAATGCTCTACTCCAACTTTCTGTCTATACTCTTTGATACGCTTCACGTTGTGATCATTTCCCTTCGCTTCCTCCTTCTACTCAATAGAAGACATTATTCTCCACGATGCTTGCTGAGCCCCAATCACATTTTTGTACCCAACAGAGAGCATATTCCTTTCTTCTATAGTTAACTCCACGTCCAGCTTCGCCACCCTCTTCATGGCTTCAACCATTTCTACACAAAGTCAACAATATGCACATACATAACATCAGAGATCTATCCTGACGCTGCAACTTCATTTTTCCTCTGATAGGGGTTTTTCCAAGGGATACCTAGAACTGAATAGAAATCATAGTGAATAGTAAAAATAGGAAGGAAATTTTGACCACTAAAAATCTATTAATAGAAAACATTTTTGGTAAACTATTGCATGTTTTCATTTTTGGGGAAATGTTTCATGTTCAAAGCTACTACATTTTTCCAAAAGAATATGAAGTTTTTTTTCCAATTTTAAGCAGGTCGTTCCTAGAGGTCAAGCCTAACTCCAAGGACCCACTTTTGCATTGTGATTGGGGATGTTTCCCCAATGATATTTTTACTAGTGACAAATCACCAGGGTCCATCAATTCACTTCTTCTTGACTTTGAGATAAGACAAGACCTAAACTTGAACCTAGAACCCATTAGTTTACAAATAGATGAATGTTGCCTCTATTTTCCCAATAGAAAATGGTTCCATGCACTCTCACTCGATAGAACAGAGGTTGCACTCTCACTCAACAAAGGTTGCTGGAGGTTGCACTTTTTCCTAACAAAGGTTGCGAATAATGTTTGTGAAGAGGTTGTGGAAGGTTTCAAAGAGAGGTTGCAGAGGTTCTGAACAAGGTTTCACTCTCTCCCATGGGCCCAATATTTTATATAAAAATAATCTTATAATATATATCTATCTATCTATCTATCTATATATATATATATATATATATATATATATATATATATATATATATATATATATATATATATATATATATATATATATATATATATATATATATATATATATATATATATAGATATATATATATATAGATATATATATAACATATACAACCCCTTTTAAGCCTTATTATATAGTCAATATAATATTTTAGGTTTTGTTTTCTTATACCCCAATATGAACAAATGTGATATGGTATTGCTTCGTCAGTGAAGCCCCCATGAGAGTGATTCGGATAAGAAAACCATAATGGAAGATAATGGTGGAGTTAAGGTCACAAGTAGAAATGATGAAAGAGCGGGAAGTGTGAAACACTATAAAATACCACCCAAGGGACAATTGAGGAATGAAAAAATTGGTGAAAGGAAGTGTTGTGTTGTCCAACAACCTCCCATTTCTTAATTTTTTACACAAAAAACTTTAATTAGGAATGGGTCCCTTTTTAATAAACTTAGTAAATTAGTGATTCAATAAAATCACTTGCATGGCATTAACCATATAACACATGAAAGCCCTTATCAAAAGGCCCGATACAAAAGAACTCCTATCTAAAAAAAAATTTCATAAAATGTGAAATATCCTTTTGAAAAAACATCATAAGAAACTCTCCACTGTGATAAAGTGATCGAAGATCGCATATCGCAATGAAAAAAGGATGCACTCAAAAAAGGTCCTCATTAAAACCTCCGATCTAATAATGTAATCACAATCAGCAGTCAAAGGTATCACACAACACATAGCGAGAAGGACTTAAAATCCCCCAATTGCGATATTATAAAGAAAGGTGCTCATTTCAAGGAAACCTCGTTAAAAGGTATTGTTTGCGAATATAAATTTTAAAAGCAATAAACAAAACTAGTCGCTGAACATATCCTGGCTTATTATATTTTCCTTTATCACGATCGAAGCTATTAGTCTAAAGTGATAAGTCCGACCCATTGAATCTCTCGATTGCGATTCATGATTTATTGCTGATCGATGATTGGGGAAATCCAAAGACATGCTTAAAAGGATCACTAGGCATATGGCCGATGTGACAGGTAATTTTGAAATTTATTTATTACGATTCGCGGATATGATGGTCATTAATTTTGCAGTTAAGGGTGAATCCTTTGAGGATTTCACCCGTGGTGATTCTTAATTACATTTGGTTTATCATATGTGAATTTCCTTAACTGTTTTCATTCTGTATTAGCTTTCAACACAAATATTTCTCTGTTACGTTTTCCATTGTCTGTGCAGAGCTACTCTAAGCTTATGAATCCGGAAAAGATACGAAAGAAGGTGAAGAAGGCCAAGGCCCTTGTCATAGTTAAAGAACGAAGCCAACCAGAGCCGAATAAGAAAGGATTAATATTAGATATGACTTGCCTCGGTTTAGGAAAAGTAAGCTGGGAGAGTATCTATAATTTACTAGAAGAGAAAGAGCTTGAAGAATTCGAAGAAGAAGCTACTGCAGATTCTACAAGCAGATCAAAAAATACATTGAAAGAATTGGCCTGCTTATTCCTACATAGGATAGTAGCGCGTTGCAAGGTTTTGCCATATAATAACATGCTCAGATGGATTGTTGAAAGCATTGCAACTATAGATAGGATGTTTAGTACAGCCGAAGGAAAAGTGTTCAGGTTGTTTAGAGCGGAGGATCTCAGACAAAGGTATCATTTACACAAGCTAGAGAAGTATTATAATAAAGCATTCTTAGAAGCTTTTGCAAAGGAAAACGACATTGAATCAGATCCTATTAGGCAATGGAGACACTTCCCAAGCAAACACAAGCACGAAACATCGGGTATGTAGTCTGTAGATTTATTAGCCTCTCTTTATTAGTGATTCAATAAAATCACTTGCATGGCATTAACCATATAACACATGAAAGCCCTTATCAAAAGGCTCGATACAATAGAACTCCTATCTAAAAACCTTTTGATAAAATGTGAAATATCTTTTTGAAAAATCATCATAGAAAACTCTCTGATGTGATAAAGTGATCGAAGATCGCATATTGCAATGACAAAAGGATGCACTAAAAAAAGGTCCTCATTAAAACCTCTGATCCGATAATGTAATCGCAATCGGCAGTCGGAGGTATCACACAACACATAGCGAGAAGGACTTAAAATCCCCCGATTGCGATATTATAAAGAAAGGCGCTCATTTCAAGGAAACCTCGTTAAAAGGTATTGTTTGTGAATATAAATTTTAAAAGCAATAAACCAAACTATTCGCTGAACATATCCCACCTTATTATATTTTCCTTTATCGTGATCGGAGCTATTAGTCTGAAGCGCTAAGTCCGACCCATTGAATCTCCCGATTGTGATTCACAATTTATTGATGATCGCTGATCAGGGAAATCCAAAGACACACTTGAAAGGATCATTAAGCATATAGCCGATGCAATGGGTAATTATGACATTTATTTACTACGATTGGCGGATATGATGGTTATTAATTTCGCAGTTAAGGGTGAATCCTTCGAGGATTTCACCTGTGGTAATTCTTAATTACATTTGGTTTATCGTATGCAAATTTCCTTAACTGTTTTCATTCCATATTAGCTTTGAGCACAAATATTTCTCTGTTACGTTTTCCATTATCTGTGCAGAGCTACTCTAAGCTTATGAATCTGGAAAATATGGGAAAGAAGGTGAAGAAATCCAAGGCCCCTGTTGTAGTTAAAGAACCAAGCCAAGCAGAGCCGAATAAGAAAGGATTAATATTAGATATGACTTGCCTCAATTTAGGAAAAGTAAGCTCGGAGAGTATCTATAATTTACTAGAAGCCAAAGAGCCTGAAGAATTCGAAGAAGAAGCTACTGCAGATTCTACAAGAAAATCAGAAAATACATTGAAAGAATTGGCCTGCTCATTCCTACATAGGATAGCAGCGTGTGCCAAGGTTTTTCCATATAATGACATGGTCAGATGGATTGTTGAAAGCATTGCAACTACAGATAGGACGTTTAGTACAGCCAAAGGAAAAGTGTTTGGGTCATTTAGAGCAGAGGATCTCAGACAAATGTATCATTTACCCAAGCCAGAGAAGTATTATAATAAAGCATTCTTAGAAGCTTTTGCGAAGGAAAACAACATTGAATCAGACCCTATGAGGCAATGGAGACACTTCCTGAGCAAACACAAGCACGAGACATCGGGTATGTACTTTGTATATTCATTAGCCTCTCCTTATTGTTATGCTAGCGCATTGATGTGCAGAGTCTTCGGAGTCCATAATTCTGCTAATCTCTCTATAGATATGGTTCCTTTAATGGAAGCTGCAGTTCATGGCTATATTATGGACTAGGAAAACATTCTGTCCGAAAAAATGGCCACCGAGATACTTGAATATAGAAGAAAGAGGTCTGTGGTTTCCTGGGTGATACCTCCTTTTTACTTCAGTGCCTATATTATGGACACCATCTGTTTTAATTCCGAATACCCCATTCTTGGATGGAAATGGACTCCCCAAGATCCCAATCCCATTCACATCTATCACAAAGAGCTATGGAAGGCCCATTATAAGAACCATTTGTATAGAATTTGTAATGGTTTTATTCTTCTTGTACATTACTCCTTATTCAATAAGCCTGCCCCTAGGATATCCGAGGAAGCAACAATTGACCTAACAGCAGTGGGTAGTTGGTTTGGAGAAGAGAAATTCACCTATATAAGGCTTTTTGGTAGTCTCACTGATCCTCATGTTCTTCCTCTGTACATCCCCGATAAACTATTGGCCCGGGAATTAGCATATCAGATAATAGTTGTAGGAATGTCAAAGACCCTTAGGGATTCCAAGAAACACATGTGGCCTACATTTCCCCTTTGGTGTGGTGCCTTTACTTTGCATGATTATAAACATGCAGAGAAAGAGGTCGAGAAAATCAAGTTGTTAAATCTTGCAACTATTCCAAAAAGGTAGTATGACCCTAAAAAAGTTGCCTGTAATGTTACTTCTCAAGCTAAAATCGCCAAATTTGATCATGAAGAGGATAGCTTTGACGACTTGTTTTCTTTAGCATAACTATTTTTCCAGGTCAAAGGATTGGCTAGGACGAACTTGGGAACATAAGGATTAGAAAAATTCAATAGGCTCAGGGCCCACACATTGGAAACCCTGCCTTTATATTTATTAGCTACAACCTCAATAGTTCAACCACAAGGCCATAGTGAACAGAAAATCACTAACAATTCTCCTGAAATGGAGAAGTTTCCAAAGAAGAAAAAGACACCAAAATAGGAGTAGAAGTAGGTTATAGTTAGTGAACCCCTTGATACACACATTAATGTTGACCCTAAGTTGATCAAGGAATGGGAACAATTTGATTCTATCATCAGTAATCCAGAGAACACCCAAGGGTTCACTACACCCGAGGTGTCTACAACATAGAAAATAGTAGTCGACACAGTTCTGATTGCAAGAACAAGTAGCCCACCCAAGTTCCATAGATAAACTGAGATCATCCGTGAAAACCCCACTGATGAAATTGTTTTGCATGTAGAAGAGATACCACCACTAGATGTCTTCTACAACCATAAGCATAGGGCTATAGTTAAAACACAGAGGAAAAAGAGGAAAATTTATCACTCTCCTCTTTTGACTCCTCAGATGGAAATGATGAATGTGGTATGGAGGGAGGAAGTAAATCCCTCCAAAGATTTAACCAAAATTTCTCAGTATGCCGGAGCATATACAACGGCAACAATAGATAAGGTTTCAGAGGTTAATCATTTATTGAAGGAAAAAAATCAGGCGATCACTCAGCTAGAGGCATAATCGGTAGAGCAGCAACAAAAAATAGAGCAGATTGAATAGAAGTTGGCAAAACAGAGACAACTTAATGAGCAGTTGAATGAGCAATTAATTAATGAAAATCAGAGAATTGATGAACAAGCCATCCTTAAGCAGCATGAGTTATCCCAAGCATTGAGAAAACTACATCTATTAAATGAGTAGGTGAATAAATCAAAAAAAGGCAAATCGCACAACTGAAGGATCAAATAGAGCGATTCGAAGGATATCCCAAGGTAGAAGAATTAATAACTAAAGCCCTGGAGATGACCAAGACTCTATCTAGGTAGTTGGACCTTCTGTGTTATAATATCTCATTGGTTGTTCCTTTATGTGATATCTCAATAGCTATGATTGATAAGTCAGTAGATGCAAGGCTTGAGCTAGAGAAGGCAGATGAAAACTTAACTAAGTTTCTATCTTGGCAAGATTCAAATGATGGAAAAGCTACCAACCTGCCAAAGCTACAGGAGTCACATAAAGAAATTCTATTTTCCAAATGGGAGTCTCAGTTAATGAAAGCTGAGAGAGCTACATCCAGATGCAGATCAGCGACAAATAATTTGATTGAATTAATCAACAATAGTCTATATTTGTGTAATCTAATAACATAATGCTTTCCAGTCAAACTCCCACAGGTGAAAGCATTAGAACAACAGTGGAAAAAGGAGCCAATGCATAGAGAAAAAATGATCGGAGGCATTCACAGCTTAACATGGGACTCGTTTTGGTTTTTCCTTGTAAAACCACATAGTTAACGAATAGCGATGAAGTGTCTCACAGATGCGATCAATCACATGATCCCTGAACTTGCCGATGCCACATTTACAGCTCAGTTACACTCTCGTATGAGTCAGCCACTAGAGGTCTAGCCAATGCTTTCCATTTTTCAACTCCGATCACAAGAAGGTAAGATGATTCAATGAATCCTTTCAACCGACTATAGCACTGCTATTTCAAGAAGAATTCCATATTTTTATGTTTTGGTTATACCAGCGCATAGCATATTTCTTTCATAGTTTGTTATTTTTGTAGTATTTATAGACCCTTTCATTCTTTTATAAAGGGTCCTCATTTTTTGTATTAAGAATTAAGTCGGGAGTTGCACTACTGTGCTTCCAATATATTTATTTTTATAGAAGACTAGACTTGAATTCTGAATTTTGACAAAGAAGGCTTTTATGAGATATACATGTTTGCTTCTTATTAAATTATTCTCAAATTAGAAGATAGAGTTTGAATGTGATTCACATCAGAGGAGATCCAAATGCATATGGTACTACTATCTATGCTTTCGCTTTATTTTTCTATGTGAATTAGCATTTATCAACTTTGCTATTATTGATGTGTATATGTTTCTACAACAATTCTTTAACCTTTCACTATTGAATGTTTTTTGAATTGTCATATTTCATATATATATGTCAGTGATATATTATGATCAATGCGATAACATTTTAATTATTACTTTGTTCAATTAATTGAACATAGTAATTATCATATGAATGCATATTTTTATTTATGAGTATGTCATCTTCATGTTTACTTGTCAATAAAAACAATCAAGAATTTCACTAAGAGAGAATTCCTAGGATAGATTAGTTATCTTTTTATATTTTTGCATTTCATAATAAAGCATTTATCATTCCTGTTATATATTACCAACCAATCATCCATCAACTCATATATCACTGGGAAACTGGTCCCATTACATCCTGTCGGAGCCACCACACCAAATGGAAAAAGAGCTGCTTTAAGGTCTGGACTAGGTGGTTTTCCCCGATGTTGATGCAACGATTTTAAAGGCATCAATAGGAAGTCTTTGAGTAATCGAGGATTAGAGGAAATAAGGGAAATTTGTGTTGGAACCAAGAGGAGGAGCGTAAGAGTGGCAAAAAACTGAAGGAGTATGAGGGAGCTCACAAAGGGATCTGAAGGTGAGTTGAAGGAGATGGAGGAAATGATGAGAGAAGGGAAATCAAGGAGTGGCCATGGTAATGTGACGTAGTTATGGAAGAAGAGACTGCATCAGAAGAGGTGGAAGTGACATATATAGAAAATGATATTTCATCCATGGGAGGTGGTTAAGTTGCGACATGTGGCTAGGACAAAGGAGGGTCCCCTATGCTCACAAAGATGGTTCTCACATGATGCTATAGTCTCAGTGGTAAATGTAGTCGGACACCCCTTGAAGGATGGATTTGCAAGTCCATATGATGGAACTGTGTCGGGATAGTTCCCACTCCAGAAGCTGTAGAAATAGGATGAGATTCTTCCCCCTTGGTTAATGGTAGGACAGGGTGACCTTACCCCTAACCATTACTTGGAATCAAGAAATATCCCTCTTCTAGCAGGTAGAAGGAGATATAATAACTTTGAGGAAATGGGATGGTTGGTTGAAAAATTGTTAGCCACCCTACCCTAGTAACCATTGAAGCATCTTGAAGAAGGCAACAAGACCAAATCTTTGCCACTATGTGCCAAAGGAAGGAGAATGTACACTAGGGTGAAAAGAGAAATGGTCAAGGATAGGCACGGGACCTAAGCTTGAAGCAACAATGGTGGTCATATTTCTCTTTTGGAGAGCATCGTTGTGGGGAGGGGGGATGTGGCTAACCGCTCCTAATCTATTCGATGAGCTCTAAGGAAACCAAGTTCCCTATTTATCCCTGCACTTGCTGTACCAAGAGAAAGAAGGTAACCTCCGTAAGGATAGAGGTTCGAGATCCATGGTGATAGAAAAAGGATTGAGTGGCTCGAGGACAAGCCACATTTTTGTGTTATGGTGTAATGACACAAATATTTCTTTTATGTTTTTTCTTTTCTTCAAGGTCTGCCTCTTAGTGGCTCAGTACCACCGTAGAATGAGGGTTCTAAATTTTATAATATTTAGCTTAAATATTGTTCTGATGATGCATTTCACAAGACTTGATTTGAAAATTTTAGAAATGTTCTCTAGTTTCTCTCTCCAAGGGTAGAGAACCTCAATGGGTGATGGGCAAAGACCCCCCAAATTTTTTTGCATGTACTCTATGTATATTTCCATGTTAATATAATGTGAATATTTTCCAACAAAAAAAATAGTGCCCTAATGGGCATTAGTTCTTGGGCTTGACATTGACCTATTTGGTCCTTCTTATTTGTGATATGAGAAAAAATTATGACAAATATATGAAGGAGATATGTTGCGACCTATGACAAAGATATCATGGAAGACCGATGATTGTTCCACTGCATTGTTATTGCTAATGTTCGCTCTGTATAATTTCTTATGATGACATAAGGTGAATGCAATGTGAAAATTTTGAAAATGTTTTAAAATGGAATTATCTACAAGGGAGACTTATATCCATAAGAAAAATAACATTGTTAGTACTCCATGGGTTAGTAAAGATATAACAATGTAAAAGTGTGTAAAATAGTAAAATAAAAAATCTACAATTCGAACGAATCATATTGGCAAAGAAATTAAGGTTGGGTGTTCATTTTAGTGAAGCAAGTCAATTTTGGACTGCTTCACAAAAAATGCACGCCCAACCTTCACTTCAAGGCCAAATTGAATGATTCAACTTGGAGAGTATTTCTTAACTCATAAGCAACATTTTTTTTGCTGAAGCAAGAAACAGACCTTCTATTCATTTGAAGCTAAAAAATAGGTTACATAAAGTACAACAAAGCCAGAGGGGAAGAATGCCAAAGAGTTAACTGGTGCCCTATGCTTTGGGACCTGAGCCAACTGATCGAGATCCTATCTAAGGGCCCACAAAACAGAAATCAAGAAGTCTTTAAGTGGACCCAATGAGGAAATAGAGACCATGGTGAAAATATTTCAGGTCCGCTAGGTAGATAGGCATCGAGCAGTTGTTTTGCCCGAAATTCCCTGATCTTGCGCCTGAGTCAAAACTTGCAAGGAAGATATCCCATTCCCACCAGCTTGCACAACAAACCTCAACCGTAGATCTTCTACCACTAGATCCAACGGGTGGAAAGAAGAGTGAGGAATACCCGCCCGATGAAGGCAGTATTCTCTCTCCTCCTTGAGCCACGTGTTGGATGGTAAGTGGCATCGGAAGCTTTTTTGTTAAACCACCCAGGGTAATGTGGATGCTCGAAAACCACTATAACTGTAGAAAAACCACCATGTACTGTAGCAAAGTTCTTGGTGCCACCATTTGGTTTCATGCTCTTTCTCCTCTGCCTTCCATCCAACTGTGAGACCCAAATATGCCAATTCTCGAGACGTCTATTTGTCAAACCCTTGTCATCCATCTGCTTAATCTTCTACTGGCTGATTCTCCTTCATGTACTGATTATTAATTCTCCCTCTCTGTGCAAGCCAAAGTGTAGCAACCCTCACACAGTTGTCTTGTGGGTACTGATTCCCATGAGCAGCACTAGTTGTCTCTTGTACATCGCACCCCTTCGTTAGCTAGCTGGTCTACCACTCTATTGGTATTTCTGCGCACATGAACAAATCTAAGAGTTCTTATTATTCTAAGGTGAGATTGAATTCGGTGATAGACCTAAAAAAGTCTCAAGTGTTTCGAAACTTTGTCTAGTGCAGTGCCAATGCCTATCCTTTTGACCGAATTAATTCTTAATTCCGAGTCTTCCTCTATGATTGTATTATGTAAATTGTACTCAATCAGAATTTCTAAGCATTACTCAATGGCCATGAGTTCCACCATATTGTTAGTGGCCATCCCAAAATGTCTATGAAAGATGACTTTTATATTACCCTCTTCATCTCTTATGACTCCTCCATAACCAGCATCCCCAGGGTTTCCTTTTGAGGCTCCATCTATATTGAATTTCAAAAAGCCATGGGGAGAGGGTTGCCAGAAAGCCTTTCCTTTTGATATGTGCCTTGCTATCTTATTTATGCCTTGAGGGACATGTGACTGGAGCCCCAACAGTTCGAGAATGTGAGCATCCCGTTGACTAGGGGGTTTCTCAAGAGATTGCTTCAAAAGGGCATTAACAGTTTCTTTGAGTTGTTTTAGGATCTGAGCCATGAGGCTTTGTGTTGAGCCAGATTTATCTATGATGATCTCATTGTTACATTCTTTCCAAACATCCCAGATCAAAAATCCTGGAATTAGAGTCCAGGCTATATTGACTGTCTCATTATCCAAGAATTCTTTCCTCCAATTCTTTAAAGTTTCAGTGATGTCATTATCGTTACTGTCCGTTTGATTGAAGATAGAGGCCACCCAATTCCATAAGGTTGAGGTGAAGGAGCAGAGGTTGAGAAGGTGACCCATAGTTTCTTCCTATAGACCACATAATTGGCATCTTGATGGACCAGCAAAACCTCTCTTTCTGAGATTTTCCCAAGTCAAAATCTTTTTGTGTTGTACCAGCCACATGAACAATTTGATCTTCATCTAGTGTGGGTTATTCCAAAGGTCTTTCCATGTCTTATCAGGGCTTGGATAGTTAAGTCCAGTGGCTATTATTTTGGCTTCTTTGGGGTTGAAGATTCCCTCATTGTTTCTCCCCCATCTTAGTAGATCATTTGAGGTTGAAGTCAAAATTTGCCTCTTTTCTAGAATTGCTTCAAGACCTTTAGCTTGGGCCTTCAAAGGGGTCTCTTCATTGTAATCCGGTACCTTCCAAATTCTCCATTTACCAGTGTCCCTTGAATGATCCCAAAAGTCACTTACCCTTTTCAGTCCTTTATTAATGGTATCATTTTTTATGATGTCCAATCCTTCTCTACATAGGTTATGTTCCTGCTGCCAGTTGTCCTCCCAGAACCAGGCTAGATTCCCATTTCTGATCTCCTAGAAACTATGTTTCTGAACTAAGGCTCTGTTCTCCCAAGCATTGTTCCAAATATGGGAACCCCTGATGTGTCCTGTCATTCGAATGTGGTCCCTTTCCTGCCAGTCCATTGCATATTTCTGTTTCCAAATCTTAGCCCAGGGGTTTCTCATTTCCTTTAGCCATCTCTACCAAAGTTTTTCCCCCAAAAATTTTCTTAGAGTATTTGGGTCATGGAGACCCAAACCACCATGGGTTTTGGGTTTGTAGAGCTTGTCCCAAGCTACCAAAGCCCATTTCTTTCTCTCTTCCCCTTTACCCCAAAAAAATCTCTTTGGATATTCCTGATTTGCTGTAAAACTCCTATTGTGTTAGGAAGGGATAAAAACATGAAAATTGGAACGGTTTGAAGTATAACCTTTGTGAGAACTAGCCTTCCTGCTAAATTCAAAGATCTGCTTGTCCAATTGTTGACTTTGTCCTTTAGTTTATTTATTCCCATTTCTGATCTCCTAGAAACTATGCTTCTAAACTAAGGCTCTGTTCTCCCAAGCATTGTTCCAAATATGGGAACCCCTGATGTGTCCTATCATTCAAATTTGGTCCCTTTCCTTCCAGTCCATTGCATATTTCTGTTTCCAAATCTTAGCCCAAGGGTTTCTCATTTCCTTTAGCCATCTCTACCAAAGTTTTGCCCCAAAACTTGCTTAGAGTATTCGAGTCATGGAGACCCAAACCACCATGGGTTTTGGGTTTGTAGAGCTTGTCCCAAGCTACCAGAGCCCATTTCTTTTTCTCTTCCCCTTTACCCCAAAGAAAATCTCTTTGGATATTCCTGATTTGTTGTAAAACTCCTACTGGGATAAGAAGGGCTAAAAACATGAAAATTGGAATGGTTTGAAGTATAGCCTCTGTGAGAACTAGCCTTCCTGCCAAATTCAAAGATCTTCTTGTCCAATTGTTGACTTTGTCCTTTAGTTTATTTATTCCCATTTGTGATCTCCTAGAAACTATGTTTCTGAACTAAGGCTCTGTTCTCCCAAGCATTATTCCAAATATGGGAACCCCTGATGTGTCCTATCATTCGAATTTGGTCCCTTTCCTTCCAGTCCATTGCATATTTCTGTTTCCAAATCTTAGCCCAGGGGTTTCTCATTTCCTTTAGCCATCTCTACCAAAGTTTTTCCCCCAAAACTTTGCTTAGAGTATTCGGGTCATGGAGACCCAAACCACCATGGGTTTTGGGTTTGTAGAGCTTGTCCCAAGCTACCAGAGCCCATTTCTTTTTCTCTTCCCCTTTACCCCAAAGAAAATCTCTTTGGATATTCCTGATTTGCTGTAAAACTCCTATTGGGACAAGAAGGGCTAAAAACATGAAAATTGGAATGGTTTGAAGTATAGCCTTTGTGAGAACTAGCCTTCCTGCTAAATTCAAAGATCTTCTTGTCCAATTGTTGACTTTTTCCTTCAGTTTATTTATTACTGACTCCTAGACTTCCTTACTCAGAGGTTTATCAGTGAGGGGCATTCCCAGATATTTGGAGGGAAGATGATATCTTTCAAAGCCGAGTATTCTGGAGAGATTTCTTTGAATAGAAATATCAGTGTTGAAAAAGAAAACTTTTGATTTTTTGAGGCTTACCTCTGTACCAGCAGCAATTGTGAAATCACACAGGATTTGTTTAAAAGCTTTGGCTTCCTTGACTGTGGGTGTGCCCTGCAGCACAGTTTCATCCACAAATTGTTGATGAGTCAATGCGTCCCCATTCTGAGTAAGTTTGAGACCCTAGATTCGTCCTTCCTCCTTGGTTGAATTGATCACTTTGCCCAATCCTTCCATCATGAGAATGAAGAGAAAGGGGGAGAGAGGATATCCTTGCCTGAGGCCTCTCGATGGCCTGAAGGTTTTGGATGGAGAGCCATTAAGAAGGATTGAACAACTGGCAGTGGTAACTAGAGCCATGAGCCATTTTATCAAATTATGGTCAAAGCCATAAGCTTTAAGAACTTCCCTAATGTAAGACCAACTTAGCTTATCATAAGCTTTTGCTATGTCCAGCTATATTATCATACCTGCTTGCTTATTGGTCTTGAGGGAATGAACCACTTCGTGAGCTTGAATGATATTATTGAGAATTTGTCTACCTTCCACATATCCAGTCTGCTCCTCTAACATGAGCGTTGGAAGAAGGGGTTTGAGTCTATTAGCAATAACTTTGGAAATGATTTTGTACACCACATTGCATAAAGCTATGGGTCTGAATCTGTCTAGTGTCATGGCTTTTTCCTGTTTAGGGATTAAGGCTATGAAGGATTCATTAAGCACTCTTAGAACTGTTCTTGATTTTCTTGAGTCCTCCACCACATCAAGAATGTCATGTTTGACTGTTTCCTAGCATGTTTTGAAGAAGTCTACATTGAAACCATTTGGGCCTGGAGCTTTCCCATTGTGCATCTCTTTGATTACTTCATTGACCTCTTCTTTCGTCACTGGCCTGTTGAGATTATAATTATCTTCCCTGGTTACCAATTTTGGAATATGCTGAGTGAAGATTTTAGTAAATTGAGACCTGTCTGTAATGGTCTCCTCTGCTACACTTTGAAAATGTTTTACCAGAATAGATTCCATTTCCTTGTGAGTATTAAGCTCTTTCCCTTGAGGATCTATGAGTTTTGTGATCTGATTATGTGCCATGTGTTCCATGGTAGACTTGTGAAAGAACCTAATATTTCTCTCCCCTTCTTTAGTCCATTTCACTCTTGATTTCTGTCTCCAGAAGATTTCCTCTTGCTGGCATTTGTTGTCTCATTCTTGTTGAAGAGAGACTACTTGCATTTTCCTTTTCTCTGTGAAGCCTTTTGTGATGAGAATTTGATTAGTTTCTTGTAATTTTTTTTCCACTTCTCTTTTGGCTTTAAAAATATTTCCAAACTCATTTTTGTTCCATTCTTTGAGCCTTTGTTTGATGTGTTTGAGTCCTTGTTGGAGGAGGAAGGTTTTTGTGCCTTGGGTGGGCATGTCTTACACCCACCATTTTCCAATATTAGTGATGAAGTCAAGGTGAGTAAGCCAGACATTTTCGAACCTAAAAGGTCTGTTCCTCGGGGTGCCAATAAATGAAGCTTCCATCTGGATGGGCCAGTGGTCCGAGCCTCCGAAAGGGAGGATAAAAGCTGTCATGATACAACCGGTGAGAAGGAGATCCTCCAAGATTATGAATCTTTCTAGTTTCAAGGCAACTTGGGAAGTTCCTCCTCTCTTGTTATTCCATGTGAAGGTACCATTTATTGTATCCATATCCACTGGTCTCATGTTGTTTAGGAAGTTCTAGAAGGCAATTAAGTCTCTTCCAAGTGTTCTAGTCCCTCCTTTTTTATCTGTGAGAGATCTAATCATGTTAAAGTCCCCTCCCAAAATCCCTGGCATTACTGGGTGTCTCTCTCTCAGCTCCTCTAGAGAGGTGAGGAGCCTAATTTTGTCTTCAAGAAGTTAAGGAACATAGACATTTGTGATCATGTAGAATTCCTTGTCCCCCAAAGGTTGGATAACCATTGAAAGGTGGTTTCTGGATGCCTCAGCATCTAGGATTCCAAATTTCTGAGGATTCCATAGAGTGAGAATTCCCCCCGCTGTATTATTTTCTTTGACTTCTAGGTACTCATATTTAATAAGCCATTTTCTATGCATTTCTCTAATTTTGTCTAATGAGCATTTTGTTTCCTGTATAAACACCATATCTGGCTTTTCTTCTTTTATTTTGTTATTGAGATTTCTTTGTTTTCTTTTACTTCCTAGTCCTCTAATGTTCTAGGCAGTAAGCTTCATAATGATGGGTTTGTAAAAGAGTAACTGGTGACATCTTTCATCTTACCTGAATTAATCATGAGTTTCCCACACTCTGTCAGTAGTTCATTCTTTCTATTTCTTCCTCTTTTCTTGCCTGGGTTTTTGGTGGAGTGTCCTGATGTTATCTCCATTGATTTAACCCCTCTATTCTCCTAGATATCATTGTTCCTTTTGACTCCTACAAGATTTGTTTGAGACCTTCAGAGGAATAGATGTTGTACTCTGTCAAACTCCTCTTGTGGTAGAGAGTCAATTCCTTTGTTAGTTCCCTGCTCTAGAAACTTTTCTAGTTCAAGGTTCTCCCTCTCAAGAATCTCCTGTAGGTCTTGGTGCTCCATACCTCCTTCACTTGGGGTCATATCATGGTCCCTGCTAAGTTCCATAGTGCTTGGTAGGTCCTCCTTCTGTTCATTGTATTCTTGTATGATTTCCATGCTATCCTCTTTTTCCTTCTCTGTATGATTGTCCTCTGGTTTCTTGTTCGTTCCATTTTTTCCCCCCTCTTCTTCCAAAATATCAAAATTGTTATGACTTTGTAGCTTGTTCTCGCTAGGTTTATTTTGGTACTTTTTCCCCCTCCTTTCCGTCTGCCTCCCACTTTGGTAAAACCTTTAGGGCCTTTTCTTGTGTTGGTTTTCAAGTTGTCCTCCCTTTTGTTGAGTGGGCAATCTCTAAAGAGGTGCCCATGTTCATGACATTTATGGCATCTGAATGGGATGTGTTCATAGTCGACCGCCTGTACCCATTCCTCATCATATACTTCTAGGATGTCTTCATCTGGGAGTGCTCCCGATGAGTCCATTTCTACACATATGCGAGTGAAGGAGGTATATTTACTCACAGAGTCGCCTCTGATATCTTTATAAAATGCCCTAATTTATTACCTATAGCTTTTAAGGATTCTGAAAGCTAATAATCTAAAGATAAGGAGTATAATCTAATCCATATCGGGACCGATGTGAACGTTTCTCACTCTGAAACAAAGTTCATCACCCAAGGTCGCATGTAAAGGCCTACGACAACATAGAAGTAGGGTCCTCCTTCGAAAACTCTGTCTTTGTCCTCTAGGTTAGTGAAAACCACTATTGAAAAACCCTTGGACCCAAGATGTAGATTTATTTCTCCCTTTAGTTTCTAGTTGTTTCTTATCCATGTGTACAATGCTTTCTCTATGGGCCATATACCCATAAACTTACATATGACTGCATAAGTCGCCATGTGATCTCTATGCACCTGTAGTACAGGATCATTTAGGACCACCTAGGGTTTAATGTTAGACTTGGGCTTGCAGGGTCCCATCGTAGATATGTTCTCAGTTCTCTAACTGTTGTCTCCAGATTACATTTCCCTCCTAACTTCCTTGTGGGTCCCTTCCTTTTCAAGGGATTTGCTGCTTTCCGGCTTTTGAGTACCGGTTGTCTTTGTCTACCTCCGTTGGTTTCCAGAAATTGTTCAAACTCACCTCTTTGCTTCTATTTGAAACCATGTTACTGTAGGAGGGAGTGGAGCTCCCTCCTCCATGCCCCTCCATAGTTACCAACTCGCTCCTGTCGCCCCTGTTCAAAACCCTAGTCACTTAGTTCAATCTCATCATCGAAGTCGGGTGCTTATTGTAAATTCACAAATTCAAGTCATAAGAAACATTAATACAATTAAATATTTCCATTTTTTCACATATATGTTTATGTTGTTGAAGAATACTCTAAATTACATGGATTAATTGGTTGTGGTATAATGATCACTCCATCCTATGGGTCCATGAAATTGTACCTTATTATTCTTGCACAAAAATTCCATAATGGGCCTCGATCTTGTGGTGTAACAATGCCCTAATGGGCCTCAGTTCTTGGGTATGACAATGACCTCTTTGGGCCTTCTTAGTTGTGATATGAGAAAATATTATGATAGAGATATGATGGAGATATGTTGAGCCCTAAGAAAGAGATATCATGATGTACCTATGACTATTCTATTGCATTTTTATTCTCAATGTTCTCATTACATGATTACTTATGATGATGTGGGGTGAATGCAATGTGAAAATGTTATAGAATGCAATTATCTACGGTAGAGACTTCTAGCCCTAAGAAAATTAACATTGTTACTACTCTACTAGTTAGTAAATATATAACAACGTAAAATAGTGTAAAATAGTAAAATAAATAATCTACAATATGAAGCAATCATATTGGCCAAGAAATGAAGCCTAGGCATGCATTTTAGTGAAGCAAGGAAACTTTGGCCTACTTCACAAAAATGTACCCCCAACCTTCATTTCAAGGTCAAATTGAATGATTCAACTAGGAGAGTATTTATTTACTCATAAGTAACATTAAAAGAATTAAACATTTTTAAGTTTTCACATATATATTTATGTTGTTCAAGAATACTCCAAATGGCATGGATTTCATAGGGTAAAAGGAAGGGTTTGTGTGCCTCACATAAATGCATGCTAGGACCTGTAATTAATTGTCATTGATATAATGATCATTCCATCCTATGGGTATACAAACGTGTACCTCAGTCTTGTGGTGTAACAGTGTCCTAATGGGCCTCAATTATTGGGTAAAGAATTAGTCTTTCAAATACAAAAAAAATGATTTGTCCCTCTGTTGAAGCCCCGAAAATCGGGTCGAAAACAAGGGGGATACCCGCCCGGTCCGGACCTTGGTTGGCAGCTCCTTATCCGTTTGGTATAGCGGGTCCGACTAAGGATAATGGGACCAGTTTCCGAATCTATGAGTGTGTGTGTGTAGAATTGGATGTTGCTGATCTAACAGTTCCTACCTAAGCTATTCTAATTCAAACTTTAATCTAATAAACATCACATCTAAATCTATACTAACTCGGGGTGTAATTCTTCTATTATGCGATCTAAAGAGATTTTAAATAACAACTGGTAATAAAGATCATTCAGCGAATATAAGAAAGGAAATCAAGAAAGATGAACCACTTCGCATAAAAAGTTAGGCGAAACAGTTGTGAATAGCATATCGCATAATAAGCTATTCATACATTAAACATAAATAAATAGCTACCACTGTACAAAAGTGCCAAATGATAACTCAAGCATTCATGCAATAATACATAAACAACTAAAAACGGTATATCGCTTTAACATATAAGAAGAAATGGTCAAGAGATAAAAGTACCATTTATGACTGGTCCTACTCATAAGCTTCAAGCAACAATGATTTATCTCTCCTTGCTCTAACATCTACTAAGAGTACAGAAGTGCAACATCAATAGCAGATATCAAATGCAAACATCAACAAATCTTGATCCATTCATTCACCAAAACCACCTCTGAGGGTGCAAAAGTGCATGTTCTGAGGACAAGTTTTTGATAAATTTCTGGACCCTTCTCTAAATGCATGAGAAGGGTTTAAATACTACTAACTAAATAACTTAATTACACAGATTCATGATACGGTTTAAATGACCGCCCTTTTTCTAAGCAAAGCTATTTCTAAAAATTAAATCTAATATCTAACTATTTCTACATTTTCTCCTTAATGTTGCGAGCATTCAATATTTTCCTGGGTAGAGTCGGCTGACTGTCTTCCGCTTTTGGTTGAGCTAAGCAAACAGAAATGGTAAGAGCTGGCACCATCTTTTCAGCAAAATAGATGATATACTCAAGAGTCATCCTTTGGCTATGTGGATTTACTGTGTATGCCCAGTAATAATCCAAGTTCCACTTGGTTAATCCTCGAATTGCTTCTGCCTTTTCTTTCTTGCGTTTTCTGGGCTTACAAGTGACTGAGCAGTTAGAGGCTTTGCTTTTCGAGCAATTTTCTCAGCGGCGCTAATCGCGCATCGGAAACTTCCTCCGTTCTTTGATCAGGGCCTTTCTGATGCGTTTTTTGCCTTTAGCACCTTTTCCTTCACCAGATATAATCTTCAAAATTTTGTAAACATACTGCTTTCATGAGCTTCTGACCTTGAGCGTTAAACCGCCCGTTGATATCAACATTGTTCAAATACTCATTCAACTGGCTGTGACTGAAAGATCTGTAATGGATAGCTTAGCAACGCTCTATGAATTTTCGGCTCTGTTGCATGCGATATTCGTTCATGAGGGCATCTCTTCTCTATTTCTGAGAATTTGGAGCTTTACCCTTTTCCTTTATTGCTTCCGGCACATTGCTTCATGTTGTTTCTGTTTTTCGTTCCTGCAGTTCACACATGAGGAGAGGGTAATGATAATAAAAATCGACAAGAAGGCTTTACACTCTACGAATGTACAAAAACATGCCACCTGATGTGAACTGACTCTTCGAAAAACACAAAACCGTCTTTCATCAACACTTGGCGCATCATTCATTAATTATCACTAAAGCGCGTATCCAATTTTTGGTTCATGGACAGCTTTTCTTGAATGTTGAGCCGGGGAAAATCTGCGATGGAAAGTTTCTGCGATTTGCATCGCAACATCGCAATGTCGCGTCATCGCATTTTTCATTAAGATGTGTTATCGCAGGGTCGCTCAATCGTGCTTATCACAAAATCGCAGATCGCAATATCGCGCAATCGCAAGATCACAGATTGCACTGTCGCGCTATCGCAAGATCGCAGATTGTTACAATCGTTAAATGGTGATGTGTGTTTCATGCGAGATTGCGATATGCAATATCGCATATTGGATATTGGCGATTTTTTAAAGTTTTCCAATGTGAGTGTTTCTTAATGTATGCGATGCGATGGAATTCGCGTCGCACTTTCGCAGTTTATCATTTTACTCATAAGGAAATGTTCTATCTTCTTCGCGCGATGCGATGTTTTCTTAAGGAGTAAAATACATGAGTTTTAATTGAATTTTTTGAATTTTTACTAAGGGTGTCCACTTACCTAGTGTTATTGCTAATACTAAATAAGGAGGGGGGTTGTTGGTGGCCACAACAATTGGCGATTCACTTGGAAGAACTAGTTATCTTTGTTTTTCTATTGAATTTTTCAAACTTCCAAAACAGAAAATTTTTCAGAAAATTAAACTTTGTTATGGAAAGATAGAGTACATTATGCTCTAAACTGTCAATGATATTTTGTTTCAACCACTTTCTACTCTAACTATTTGCTTCCTTAGGCTAGTCCTTGTATTTACTCAACCATTACTTGGTTTTGTAAAGACAAAACAAAGTCTCCTCTGTAAACCAGTTTTAAATATGCTCATTTGTCATAGATAGAGCCTCTGCTGCCAGCAGGCGTTTATAGCCTCGACAGTGTTACCTGTTACCCAGCAATGATCCTGTATCCTACTTAAGGTGACCTACAACTTTCAAATAAAAAATCCATATCCACACTTATTGCTTTGATTTTCTTTTTATTCTTAAAGAACAATGTCTTGGTTTGGTAGCCAAATTATGACACAGTCATTCACTTGATTTATAACTTTGCTAAACAAGCTTGCTCGTGATGAGACCCATTGTCTTTTGATTGCAACAATCTTGAGTCATTGCCCTATTGTGGTGTACAGTATTGGCAAAGTCAGCAAGTTATAATATCTGTGATAATGATAAGCCGGCTCGTGATGAGACCTCTCATTCTTCAAGATAAAGTGTATCCTTGGATTATTCCCCTGAAAGCTGCAATTTCCTTAGCAGGGAGGAAGTCATTGTTTCCTTAAGATAGCTCTAGACAACAATAATAGAGTTTTTGGAAACAGCTGTTCTACAGAGAATCTTTATTTTGTTATTGATACCTTTCATTGTACTGAGATAAAACAATTTCTTCACTAAAGGTTGCTTTCATCAAATTCTTTGAAGTTGAAACTAGTATCATATCTAGGCTAAAGTTTTTAACTCTATCTGTCAATAATAAAGATCAGTTTTCCAAAAGATTTGCTATTTATACAAGCGAAAAGTTCAAAATCTGAAAGAGAATTGGTGTCTTTTTCGTAAATACCTAATGTAACCACTCACAAATGGTTTTATTCTGAAAAGAAAAACTATTCTACAAAAAATAGAAGAATAATCTTCTATGGAAAATATTTCCTGAGAATTTGTCCATTAATAGGCAAAGGATCCCTCTTACCTGCTAAATCCTGTAACACAAACGTTGATGGACCTAGGACTTCAACAATCTGAAAAGGACCAAGCCACATCCTTTGAAATTTTGTACATTTGCCCTTTTCTTCATGAGTCTTGTCCCACTTTAAAACTAAATCTCCCATATGAAAATCTTTTCTGGTCATTATGTTTGAATCAAAAGAGGATTTTACTAGTGCTTGATGATGAGCATGCATTTTCCTGGCTTGTTCTCATTGTTCTTCTAATTTAATTATTTCCATTTGTCTTAGCTATAAGGAGGAAGTGGGTACTTCATCAATGTATTGTACTAAAGACAAAGAGGGAATGGCTAAGTGAGTCGGAAGAACCACTTCTTTCCCATAAACTAAATTAAAGGGAGAAGTGCCGATAGAAGCTTTTTGCGTTATCCGATCTGCCCATAAGGCATATATCAAAGCCTTGTGCCAATTCTTTTGATTCTGGTCAACTGTTCTTTTAATAATCCTAATTAGGTTTTTATTTGTTGACTCAGCTAACCCATTACCTTGCAGGTAGTAATTGGCTGAATATTTAAGTTTGAATCCTCTTTTAAGTGCAAATTCAGTCATTGCATTTCCAGAAAAGTATGATGCATTATCAAACATTAAAGCGGATGGCAATCCAAACCTGGTGATTATAAATTGATCTATGAACTCAATGATATTTTTAGAATTAGTCGGCTTGAGCGGAACTGCTTCTACCCATTTAGTAAAATAATTTGTTGTTGTGAGGATGTATCTATGCTTCTTAGAAGAGTGAGGAACAATCTCACCTATTATGTCCAAGCCCCACTGACTGAAAGGTTGCTCGATGTTTACCGGCTGTAGTGGCAGGGGCGGCTTCTTTTGTCTTCTAGCAGTGTTTTAGCAGACTTGACATTTTCTCACGTAACTGTGCGAGTCTTTAAACAGCGTGGGCCAGTAATATCCTGCGTGTAAGATTTTATGTGTAGTAGCATCTCCAGCATAGTGTCTGCCTACTGGCCCATCGTGGAGTTCCTGCAAAACTTTTTCAGCTTCAGGTTTCTCAAGTCACCTAAGAAGAACAGAATCATAATTTTTTCTAAAAATAATATCATTTATGAGCTGATATTGTTTAGCTTTCAACCTTAGGGCTCTTTTCTTAGTATGATCAAGGTGTGAAGGAGCATACCCGTTTTTAAGATAATAAGTGACATCAGCATATAATGATTCTACATTGTTTAGGCTTACCTCACACATTTGTACCTCTTCAGATGGAATTTCAGAAATTTGCGATGCTCCGGCCAGCATTTTGCAGAAGCCTTGACCTCTTACAATGTTTGCTGGTTTGATCTCAATGTCATATTCCTGTAAGGCAGTAACCCAATTGGCCCTTTTCTCACCCACATCTTTCTGTACTAGAAGATTCCTTACCGCTGGAAATGGGACTATGATCTTAGTATGGGTTTTAAGTAAGAAGGGTCTGAAGTATTTGACCGCTTTGAAAACAGCATAAGCCTGTTTCTCCATGTCTAAATAATTTAGTTTAGCACCCTATAAATTTGAGCTAAAAAATGCAATTGGAGCTTCCACTTTTTCTTGATTTTCTTGAGTTATAATCGCAGCATATGACTTATCTGAGGCAAATGTGTATAAAATAAAAGGCTCTGAAAAATTCGGAGTCGCTAAAGATGGAGCATTAATAATAGCTTGCTTGATCAAGTTGAATGCTTCATGTTCATCTTGACCCCATTTAAAATTTGAATTCTTTTTAATCATGGTTTGCAAAGGAGACATGATTCGTGAAAAATCTGGAACGAACCTCTTTACAAAATTGATTTAACCAAGGAAAGATTGCATGGCTTTTTTGTTATGAGGTAGGGATATTTCAGAAATTTCTTTGATTCTGTCGGGATCAATGTGAATACCGGATTTTGACACTATGAATCCTAGAAGTTTCCCTTCACTTAGCGCGAAAAAAGATTTCTTTGGGTTAAGTGAAATTCCATACCTTAAACACCGTTGAAAGATTTGTTTCAGGTCTTTGAGATGGTCGCTTCGCTTCTTCGAGTACACTGTTATATCATCCAAATAAATTACTACAGATTTATTGACTAAACCTTTGAATGCGATGTCCATGGCTCTATGAAATGTGGCACCAGCATTAATCAAACCAAATGGCATCTTCCGATAAGCGTATGTGCCCCATTTAGTTCTGAATGTTGTTTTCAACTGATCATCAGGATGTACCAACACTTGATTATATCTTGAAAATCCATCCAAGAAAGACATTAATTCTGAGCCCGCCACTGCCTGTAGTATCTATTCCATAGGTGGAAGAGGAAAATTGTCTTTTTGACAAGCTTTGTTAAGGTTCCGAAAGTCAATGAAAATCCTAATATCTCCGTTTTTCTTCCTAACAGGTACCATATTGGAGACCCATTTGGAATGTCTGACGGGAAAGATTATCCTGGTTTTCAATAACTTATTGAGCTCAGTTTTTATCTGATTCTAAATTGGGGTGGATCTTTCTCAGCTTTTGTTGGAGAGGTTTTTCATTATTGATCATGGGAATAGTATGTTGGATGATGGAAGTGTCATATGTTTTCAGCTCATCATAATTCCAGGCAAAAACATTTTTATATTGTCTCAAAAGACGAATATACGCTAGTTTCTCTTCAGGGGCTAGGTCGAGGCCTAGATTAATGTTTTGTGGTTTAGCATCGGTCCTTAGGTTTACTAATTCGTAGTTCAAGGTTGAACTGTAGAGTTTTGAATTGGTAGACCTCTTAAACCGATCTTTCAAATCGTACAAGTCTTTTGACTTGACCACCGACTTAGGTATAGCATTATTAGTGCTATTTTGTTGCAATTTTTGATCATGTTGGTCTTCGTCAATTATTTGATTAGAGTAGGATCCTTTAGACGTGAGGAAGTTTACGATATCAGGATCGTCATTGAATACTCTCCAATTTGTGATGTTGTCAGGAATGGACGGTCTAAAGATTAATTCTATTGAGAATCTATCTGGACTAAAATATTTGGAGGGAATAAGCTTAGAAGCTACGTTAGCCAAAAGGTCTGCACTTGTGTTTTGGAGTCTGGGGATTGAAGAAATATTAAACTCTATGAAATGCTCAGTCAGATCTTGTACTAAAGATTGATAGTGTTTTAAATGACCTGATAAGCAATGTATAGTGTTACGTACATGTTTAACCACAATCTCAGAGTCTCCAAAAACTTAAAGATACTTGACATCTAACCCGATTGCTTTGTACAGGCCTTGAACCAAAGCCTCGTATTCTGATGTATTGTTTGTGCACTCGAATTCGAGTCTGCATGTGATCATGATTTTATCTCCTTCTGGACTAATTAGAACACATCCTGCTCCTGCTCCTTCATTAGATCTAGAGCCATCAAAAAATAATTTCCAAAACAAAGATTTATTTACAGGTTTATCTAAAAAATTGATACATTTCGAACTATCAGTTCGAGAAAAATTTTCGACTTGGGACAAAACAAAGTGTTCGAAATAGGGTGATGCATGAGCATTGAAATTGCTGAGGAAAGAATCTACCGAGTAATTGCCAATAATGTTGCTGTTATACGCTACTGGTTCATTTTCTCCCTCTAATTCCATTACTATGTACTTCTGGTGTAGCTCTCGTTCAACTTTTATTTGATTCAGTTTACCGTTGTAGGGCAGCCACATGTGCGACCAGTCGGTTGTGAAGTATCCGTGGAGTTTCTCTGACCAATCCCTGCTAAGAATTAAGCCATAGAATTCTGGGATATCAGCAACTAGAATGTCAATAACCTGACATACCTTTGGGTTGGATGACAATCTTATGGTTACTTGATTTAGTTCGCTAATCACTTCAACTTGAGATCAGTCTAGCTGAACTATGCGCACTGCGGATTTCTGTGGTTGAACATTTAACTTGGCACATATAGATTTGGGTAAAATATTCGATGAAGCACTGGAATCTACCAAACAGTTGTGCACATTTTTATTGAAGATTTCATAAGTAAGGAGAAACGGGGGAGTGTGAGATCTTGATCTTCCTCCAATTAAGGCAATGTCATTTGGATCAATCTTATTGATCGCGTTAGTTGGAGGTCTTCCCATGTTATGGGAAGCTTGAGAAAGTACAGCGGCAGGCAAAGGTGCAACTGGAACGGCATGTAATTCTTTCATCATTATCTTCTGTTGATGTTTCAACTTGCTCAGTTCGAAAGGGTGATATTAGCCCTAGTCTTCTTCATGTCATCAATAATATTGTACTCCATTTCATCCGACACTATCAGTGTTTTAGATGGAATCGTTTCATCTCCTTGGACTGGGCTAGTTTGAGTCGCTTTAGATGTCGTTTTCTTTGTTGCGACTTTATCCTTTGTTGCAGAGCTTGCGCTCTTCAGCTTAGGGGTAGTTTGGGGAGGATCAAGCTGATTTTTGCTTCGTGTGCTAACTAGAAATACTTCTTGATCTTCTTCTTGTGGGAGGATGAAATCCCACATTCCTTGTAATTCCACAACTTCTTCGTCATCAGTCTGCCCTTTAGTGGCAATTTCCTCTTCCTCTTCCTCGGATTCAGTATTTGAAATGGCATTGAGTGGCTTTGCATCCATTGAAGGACCTTTTTTAAAAGCTCTGTAGGGCTTTTTTGAAGAAGTTTCTACTACTTGCTTTTTTATGTCGACCATCTCATTGGACATGGTCTTTAGAACTTTCTACAATCCTTCCAAATCAAAAGGATCTTTTGCTTGTTTCTTCTTGGAGTCTTCCTTGAAGGTGATTTTTTTGGACTTACGTTCCTCTATCGCGGATCTCTTTTCCAGGGCTATTATTCGTTTCTCTACTGCTATCGCTTCTTTCATGTTATCAGCTAAGGTTATCTTATTTTCCCTGTCCACGAAGATTGCTATGTTTGATGGTAGAGCGGTGATGTACCATTCACATCGTACTTCTTCACTAGGCTAGGAAGCAGTAGGAATTTTGTTGAAAATTTTGTTGAACCGTAAATTGAAATCCTTGATAGGCTCTCTAGCTTCGACTTTAAGATTGGATAGGTCATTGATTAACATTGTCGTTTATCTGTCATCACCAAACTTGGTTAGGAATTGGTCCTGGAAGATGTCCCAACTTGTGATGGATCTGGAGGGTAATGAAAAGTACCATGACCCGGTTGTTCCTTGCAGTGTATAGGGAAAAAGCCGAACAATAGCATCTTCATTAGTAACTCCATTGAGATTGATGGAAAGCATGAAGTTGTTTATGTGCTCTTCTGCTAGCATTCCTGCCTCGGGATTGAATTTAGGTAGCCATTTCTCAGGATGGGCCAGTATTTGACTCAAGGGTGCAGGCATTAAGACTGCCCCAGGGTTATTCCATGGAGACTGGGCCATTATTGAACTGTTAACAGAGGAAAGTGCAGAAGATGATCCCTGCGGCTGGGAGGATGAGGATACTATGAGTGTAGATGATTGAAGAGGGGTTGTGGGGGTTCCAGTGGACGGATGGACGATGATCTGGAGCGGAGGTGTGGATGGTTGACTTCATGATGAAGTAGTTGAGATGGATGATGCTACCGAAAGAGTGTCACTGTCAGACTCTTGCGGTGATTTCCTCGCTCTTTTCCTGGTGGGAAGAGGTAATTCAGTTGGCTGGATGCCAAACTTTTCACTCTTTAGCCTGGTCAGGGGATGAGCAGGGTTGTACTGCGAAGTCACACTGCCTTGAGATTTATCTGACCTCTCAGGAGAAATGGAAAATCGTTGAAGTTTGTGAATGAGAGATTTGACTTCAGGAAGTTCAACGGTAGATTGTTCTGAAATATCACGGTGTGTAGCAGCGGTTGATACTCGAGCGACTTCTAACTCTGGATTTAAATGTAATGGGGAAGTTGGGGGAGATGATGAGGGAAATTTACTCTCAGAATGGTCCTCAGATTTGGATTTACTTGCCATTCATAGTTCAGGCCCTCCTTCTAGCGCCAAATATGTTGAAGCCCCTGTTACACAAAAATATCGTCACCATGATTATTTGCAGTCAGTATGGGTCCATCATCACTTGTACTGTCCTCCTAAGCAAGTCTCAGACCTCAGCTCTTCAAGTCAAGCTTTGAAAATGAGAGAAAGACATTGAAAATCAACAAAGCTCTGGTTTCGCACTTTCTCTCACTATTGCCTGCGGTCCCGCACCTCCTGTTTACAAAAACTGCGGACCTGCCCGCTCTGTCCCTAAAGGAGTGGGTGCGGACCCCTGTGAAAGTCAAAAAGGCGCAAGTTTATTCTAAAAAACTCACTTTGGGTTAATTCTAGATGATTCTAGAAGGAATTTTGACGTGGATTGGTCGCTCTTAGGTGGTTCATGCATCCCAAAAGAGAAGGAGCTAATCCCTTGATGAGAGGAGCTATCCCTTTGAAGGAGGGCTTTATCCCTTTGAAGGAGGACCTAGTAACTTCCCTCCATTGCACTATAAATTAAGGCATTGGGCTGGTTTCTTGGGAGGTTAGAAGCTGAACATTTTTTAGGGTAAATGCTGGTGGAATTGAGTCTTCCTAGTTAAGCTTGAGAGGAGAGATCACATACCTTTTTGGCTTCATTGGGAAGAGAGTGAAACTTGTCAAAGTAGAGGATACTTCTTGTTGGAACCTGGGAGGAGCTTGTACAACGTCAAGGTACAGGTTGTAAAGTTCTTCATTGATTTGAATTAATACAATCAGATTCATTTTTCTCAACAAATTGTCTTATGTCATTTGTTTCATGAATTCCTTGATCTTCATGTTAAATATGTTTTATGATATTGGCTTTTCAGGTGCTATTTAATTTGTTTGCTTGTTTGTGTTTGCAAATTCGCAACAAGGGAGCTCACTTGGATCAAAGGAGCGAGGCTTCCACAAACTTGCATTGGACCCAAGGTAGGCCTAAAACACTTGTTTGCCTTTGTTTATAAATGAATATTTAGAGAAAGATAGTTTTTGATTGGCTTGCTTGTCACTAGGTCTCTTTAGATTCTAGGAAGGTCTATCTTGTCCGCAAGATCGACTCATTCCGTGTGACAAAATGGAAACTCTGCTGGGGAACTTGATTTTTTCCTTGTTTTTACTTTGACCTGAGAAACTGTGTTTTTGTTTCTGTTTTTGGCTTGTTGTGTGTGGAATTGGGTAGAATTAGTAGATCCAGGGTTATTTTTTGTTTTTCATAACTTTGGGAGAGGACTGCACCCTGGGCTTTTGACACAGTGTGGACCTATCTGCACTTTTGCTTTTAGCACAGAGTGGTACCACACCTGTGTTAACTGTGGGCCTGCGGACCCTGTCAAAATTTTGGAAAACCTAAGATTTCCTCTGTTAGTCAGCTTAGTTTTTGTTTAGAAGTTATTATCCCCTGCCCAGACCTGCATATAACCTGTCAGAAGCTTTCCTTAGGTTGATTTCATTGGTGTTAGGGTTTTAGGTGAAATTCCTAGAAGTTTTGCTTGTTGGGTTTGTTTTTCATTTTGGTCTTGTAGTAGCTCTGAGCTTAGAAGCTGTAGGAACCTTAGATCACCTTGGTTTCTACCAGCCTTCTTTTGAGTCTGACCATTTGTGAAATCTACCTTTGTTGAGGAATCTGCCTTGTGTTTTCTCTTTACAAAACTTCGAAAAGCTTGTGTTTAAAAGTTTGGATTTCATTTTTAAAAAAGAAAACAAAATTGGTTGTTTTTTTGACTGATTTGTGATTCTGCATAAATTTGTCCTTAGTTGACATCTAGCTAAGTAAAACATCCTTAAAAAGACATATTGTAAGCTTTGACTTCAAATAGGTTTTTATAATTTATAGATCTCAAAGTTAGTCGTTTTCATAGTTTTGAGTGTTTTATAAAAAATAAAAAAATCTCTTTTGGAAAAAGTTTGTTTTTGTAGTGGTTAAGTATTTTGAAAAGAAAAGGGAAATTTTTGTGAAAATAACTAGTTGTCTCGTTTTGAGTGCATTGGAAAGGACAAAAAGCTCTTCTTTTAATTTGTTTGTTAAGAAAGATTTGTGTTTACAAGTATTTGCATTCTCAAACTCTTTCTTAGCTAGAAGTTCATTGAAGGGAAAAGATTGTTTAATCATCTTAAGTGCATTTTTTTAGTGATTTTGAGTCGAGTCTTCATACCACGAGTTTCATCTCCGCACCTCTTGACTTACATAGAAACCAATAAAAATAACACTTAAAGTAAAATTCATCTAGTAATATTTTTATTTCTAGGGCTCTGATACACCAACATAGCTTAGGCTAGTGTCTTGGAGTAGGAGAGTAATTAACTCTCCAAGACAGTAAAACAAACAAGTAGCTATATCTTGTGGTAGGGAAGAAATTCAATTGTTGCATTTATGCTCTAGGAAAGCTCCTCTTAAAGGATAAGCACGAGATCGTGTCCAAACCAGTGTGGGAATCAGTCCTTCCTCATTGGGAACCACGCCAGATATTCACGTATTAAAAATGGTAAACCTCGGATTAACCATTGTCGAGGAGCCTGGGGTCACTTGTTGGTAAACCTTGGATTATGTCAAGGAGCCTTCAAGGGGATTGAGCTTGCTACTCTTCCCTTGCGTGCGTATTGGATCGTAGACTGTTCCCCCAGGTATATTTGTTTCAGTTGGTAACCTTAGTGACCATATTCTTTAGGATTCTTCCTAAGGTGATAGTGGTGGGAAGATCCCACTGTACCTAGGGCAGACGTCGGCTAGACTCACTTGGATTTTCTGGGGGGTTCTCTTCACTCGAGACAGTTAAGTGGAGGAACTTGTGCCAGTCTATTCATTAAGCAGGTTGCCGGGGTAACTGTTCCAACCGCCATTTTTGTATTGAACTCTACGACGTTGGATTTCAACACCAACTAGTGTTTTTAGTACGGAAAGTTACTGTTTGTGTGTGTTTGATCTCCTAGATTCTTTAGGCGTGTGATTCAAATTTGTTTGGTTCTTTAGAGGCTTTAGGTGGTTTTCAATGAGATTTTACTTTGTTTGCGTGTGAAGTAGTTAAAATTTTTTAATCGTGGCTGAATTACTGAGGAAGTCCCATAGACTTCGGAGCCAACCTCCTGAGTTTTCACCGAGCCAGCTTGAAGGGTTAAGAGCCCTCGTAACTCCTAGAGACAGTAGAGTTGGGTCACCTGAAGAAGGAGAGTCTTCTTTGGTGGTACATCCTGATTTTCAAGCTTTAGTAGCAGATTATAATCCACAATCAGTGTCTGTTTTCGAATTTACTGGTAGCTTTTCATCTACTAGTGATATAGGTGAGGAACCTGAAATATCCGAACCTGAAAGTGAATTTGTTGCTACTCCAACATTGGGGTTTGCTTCTCTAGCTTCTACTGGTCCTGGTTCACCTAGGGTAGAAAGAATAATTACCCAAAATCTTCCTTCTGGACTTATAGCTATCGAGGAACTTGCTACTCCAGAAGAAGAAGTAGGCATCCCTATCCCTAAAAATCAATCTGCTATTGAACTAAGGGAGTGTGAATCAATTTTTTGTAGTCCACCTAGGAGCAGTGCTTGGTATCTTTCTTTGACTAATTTCTTAGAAAACCTAGGGTTAAGTTTTTCACCACCTCGTGTTCCTTATCACCCAACACCTAGAGGTTACTATCCTCCGTTAAATATGTCAAGACAGTCGTCCATGTTTACTCAATCACCAAAATCCTTTTTGTACGGCGGTCCTTCTGTTCCCTCTGGGTATCAGTCACTTTCTGGTACTTTTTCAGGAGCATCTCCTCAACCCATTGAACAAGGGTTATTAACTAGAAGCAATGGTACTAAGCCGTTGAGCGTAGAAGATATTCTCATGATGTCAGGTACTATTCCTAATCCTCAACCTCAAGGTGGCCAGTTACCGCCTGGGGGGCAGCCTCAGAATCCTCAATTATCGCCTGGGGGGAAACCTCAAGGTACCCAATTTGCACCTGGGGGGCAACCTCAAGGACAATACATACCTACGGGACAGTACGTTCCTCAAGGTCAACCCCAGACTCAATATGTACCCCAAGGTCAACCCCAGTATCACTATGTACCTCAAGGTCAACCCCAGTATCAGTATGTGCCTCAAGGGTATCAACCCCAAGGTCAGTACTCGAACCAGGGTTTCCAACCACCCTCCGGTCAATCATATGTTCAAGGAACGGGAAACATACCTTTGAATTATCAATCCTATCCTCAACCCGGTTGTGGTCCTCAATATTCTCAACCTGTTATGGGTCCATACCCCAGAATGAATTTAGTGTGGGATCCATCGCAAACTCAACAGGTCTTGCAACCGAATGTACTGTTGTCATCTCAAACTGGACAACCCTTAGTTTCTGGTACACCCCAGTAACCTAAACAGTCTTCTATTCAAACTTCTGTACCTTCGGTAGTTTCTCAGCCTGGGCCTAGTACGCCTCGTACTCCGCTTCAAACAACTGCTGCAACTGCCGCAACATCTGTTCAATCTACCCCACCTACTTCTGGAGTATTGACAGCTCCGATTTCTACTGTTCCTGTATCTACTCCTCAGACATCTTTACCTCCATCTGGATCCACGATTCAAACTTCGGTTCAGATGCCTATAGGACAACCTGGTTCAAGTACGGTTGTCACAAGTCAACCACAATTTACTTATCAACCGTACCAGGGACAGTACCAATTTGGTCCTACTGTGCAGCAGCCAATCTATTAGTATCAACCGTACCCTGAGTACACATATCAACAACCTCAACAACCCCAGTACGGTCCGGTTAATCCTGGTTTTCCCGGAGGATACAATATCCCAAATGCAATTCCTATTCCCAGTTATCCTGGATATCCTCCTCCTAGGGCTGGTCTCATGACCCAGAGTTTTAGGGACCCTAATCGTTAGTTACCGTTTATCGCAACTTTGGACTTGCCTGACTTGTCGCGCCTAACGAATGATCCCATTAATTATCTTCCGTTTTGGCTGCCAATGCCGAATAAGTTGCCTAGTGATATTCCTAAGTTTGAAGGCAAATCAGGAGAGGACCCGTCGAACCATGTGATGACTTATCACCTCTGGTGTGCATCTAACTCCATTTCAGAAGATTCAATCCGTCTAAGGCTTTTCCAGTGCACTCTAATTGGTCTCGCGGCCAAGTGGTACATTGAGTTACCGTGAGGCACTTTTTATAATTCTAGTCAGCTAGATACCTCGTTTTTAACTCATTTTCAGTTGCCAGTCAGATATGACAACGGCACGGAATTACTAAGCAATCGACGTCCACTTACATTTCAGATCACATTCATGAATGGAGACGTCGACGACGTTTAGTGAAGGTTTTTATTCCGGATCAAATCTTGGCTGAATGGTTTGTAAAATCTTTGTTGCCAAAGATTACTGAAGATGTAGCTAAGGTCGGAGTCGTTACTGAGGAGCAAGTAATTGCTCAATCACAGCACCTTGACTTGGTCTATACTCAGTCAGGTACGTTACACGAGAAAATCCTCGATCTTCCCAAGCAAAATCAAATCGCTGCAGCTCCTTCAGGGTCTCATGCCGCTAATGGTATGATTGGTACGGTTAACACTAAAAGTAAGAAGAAGTCTTCCAAGAATTCTTCTCCTATCATAACCTTGCCAGACTCCCTGACAGGAGATTCTTCCACGAAGATTTCCGCCGATATTCACGTTGTAGAGTCATCTACAGCCAAATCAAAATCCGGTGGTAAGAAGAAAGGGAAGAAGAAGAATAAAACGGACAAAAATTCAAAAGAGAAACCTGAAAAATCGGAATCCAATGATGAAAAATGCAAACCTCGTTATCCTTGTCTCATTTGTGACAAAGAACATTTTACAAGAGATTGCCCTCATCGTGCAGAGGTTGCGAAGATTGTCAAAGGTTCCCAAACGCCTGCTGTTTTGAAGGATCCTTTTCCAAGTCAAGACAGTAAGATGATAGGTTCTTCCTCGAGTGCCAATGAAGAACCCATTCGGATGATGTCCCATGTTAGGATTGTGACTCGATCGCATGATTATGGTAGTAAAAGTCCTGTTGATGGTAAAGAAGCAGAATCTTCTCATTCTAACCCATCAACCTTAGCGCCCGGTTCCGATCCACTACAGATTGAGAAACCTAATCCAGACTTGGTAATCAAACCGCCCGCCAAGAGTATACTTCAAAAATAAGCTTTCAATCCATATGTGAGAGCGGCTCAGAACTATAACATTGTTGAGGATTTAGCTGTTTCACCCTCAGAAATGTCGGCTTTGGAAGTGCTGCAATCATGTCTAGCACAGCGTAAATTACTTTTGTCGGCTATAGGAGCTGTTGACATTCAAGACTTGAACCTAATAATTTTCGATCTAGAAAATAGTACACCACGCTTACCTCATCAAATGGCTTTCCAGATTCCAGTGATAGTCAAAAACAGGCCTATTCATAGGACTGTGATTGATGAGGGAGCCTCAACATGTATTATGTCGATACAGTGTTGGAGATCGCTTGGTTCTCCTTCACTAAAGCAATCCCCGATGATTCTAAAGGCCTTTGATGGCCGTGGGTTTCATCCTTTTGGCATTCTACAAGATCTACCTATAGGGGTTGAAGGAAAAACCGTTAATCTAGATGTGGAGGTGGTTGATGCCCCTCTAGATTACAACCTTCTCTTGGGTCGTAGTTGGTCTTACGCTATGACAGCTATCGTTTCATCGGTCTTTCGGGTTATAAATTTTCCTCACAATGGAAAGATCATAACAATAGACCAGCTGGCTTACTTTTCGTCCGACCCAGCCTCTTCTGAAAGTATTCAGCATGTCGGTAAAACGACTATCCCATATAAGCATGTTGGAGTAGGACTAGTTAAAGATGCCGGTTTACTGGGAACTTTTCCTTTTCCTCCGATCAATGCATCGCCTTCATTTGCAACTATTCATATGATTTCGTCAGACACCATTGTTTATGATGATCCTTGGATCGTTCCTTCTGAATCTAAGATAGACTCATTTGGTGATGTTATGCCTTTGAGTCCATATGAAATTGCGTATGAGGCCGTGCAATCGTTTACCGACCCATCTTCAACCAAAATTGACTTAATGAATGTGGTCCGTGAGGAATCACTTTTCACATCAAGCTCGGATTCAATCACGTTTTCTGAACTTGTTCACTCTGATGAGAAAATTCGTGAAATCCTATGTGTAGATGATTTACCATGGGAAGATCTCCATCACAGATCTTCGTTCTTACCCGAGAATGATCGTTTTGAAAATGATTTTTCATCAATTTTTATGACTGAATATGTCAAGGAACCTCAGAATCCAATGAAACATCCTGATTCAGAGTTAAATTTGGGAAACATCTCTCGAACTATTCCTATTGACATTTCGGTTAAGCCTAGAATTGTTGAGAACATTCATATAGGTGCCTCATGTACAGAAGACGAAATCCAAATATATAAGGCCCTATTTCAAGACTTCCGCGACGTGTTTTCCTGGTCCTATGAGGAAATGCCAGGAATTGATCCCGCGATTGTTGTTCATGAAATCAAGACTTACCCAGACGCTAAACCTGTCCGGCAACGTTTGCGCCAGATTCACCCAAGCAAAGCTGCTGCTATTAAAGGAGAAGTTAAAAAATTACTCAAAGCAGGTTTCATTTATCCGATCCCGTTAACAAATTGGGTATCGAATATTGTTTTGGTTAACAAAAAGCAAGGGACAATAAGAATATGTACCGATTATAGGGACATTAATCGAGCCTGTCCAAAGGACAATTACCGAACTCCCTATATCGATCAAATCATTGATGATTGTGCCGGTAGCGAAATATTCTCCTTCATGGATGGTTTTTCCAGATACAATCAAATCAATATTCCACCTGCCGATCAACCAAAAATGGCTTTCATTTGTCCATGGGGGACATTTGCTTATTACAAATTACCTTTCCGGCTCAAGAATGTCGGAGCAACTTTTCAAAGGGCCATGTCTTATGCGTTTCCTGACATCAAGCACATTGTGCAACCCTATCTCGATGATTTGCCTGCTCATTCATTACATCGAGCTGATCATCTCATCCATTTACGAGCAATCTTTATGAGGTGTAGGCATTATCGGATTCGGTTGAATCCACACAAATGTGTTTTCTATATAGAAACAAGTCGATTGCTGGGGTTTGTTGTTTCGAAAGCCGACATTCGCGTCGATCCCTTGAAGGTCGAAGATATTGTCAAATTGCCTCCTCCTTCGAGTCTTCGCCAACTCCAAAGTTTGCAAGGGAAAGCAAACTTTTTGTGACTATTCATTCCTAACTACACCAAGGTTACCAAGGGTTTTACCCGGTTGTTGAAACAGAATACTCCATTCTATTGGGATGAGATAGCTCAGAAATCTTTTGATGCACTAAAACACACATTGACCCATGCACCGTTATTGCATCCTCCCAACTACAACCAGGACTACTTCTTGTATCTCGCCGCCTCTCATTCCACCATTGGAATGGTCTTAGTTCAGGAAGATGAATTCGGTACTGAACATGTGATATATTACCTTAGTCGAACTTTAAATCCAACTGAGCTAAAATACTCACATGCGGAGAAATTGGCATTGGCAGCTGTTCAAGCTGTCCAACGTTTTCGTCACTACATTTTACTACGTAAAACTACAGTAATTTCTGATTGCAACCCTATGATCTACATTTTGACCAAGCAATTGCTAGGGGGCAAGTAATCTAAATGGATTGTTATCCTGCAGGAATTCGACTTGGAATTTGAAAAATCTAAGTCTAACAAATCTTTAGTTTTTGCGGAGTTAATGTGTGACTTCCTGCGTGCTGACACAGAAATTGTGGTGGAGGATCCCATTGCGGACGAATCCTTGTTTCTCATCAGCACTTTAGATCCATGGTATGGGGATATCATCGTTTATCTCCAGACCCAATCCTTTCGGCTGGAAATTTCAAGGTCAGAACGTCGGAAAATACGATTCCAGTCCCAACAATTCAGGATTATTGGAGATACTCTTTATTGCCGTGGGGCGGACTCTGTTTTTCGACGTTGTTTAACTCACGAGGAAGCTGAAAGGGTTCTAAATGATTATCACTCTGGAGCGTGTGGCGTTCATATGTTTGGGTATGCCACAACCCAAAAGATATTGCGCGCTGGCTACTTCTGGCCGTCTTTGTTTAAATATTGTATTAACGCGGTCCGAAAATGCCACAACTGCCAAATTTTTGATTGAAAGATGCGCGCTCCACCTGCTCCTATCCACCTTATAATTGCCATTGGTCCTTTTTCCAAATGGGTATCGATTTTATTACATGTAAGCCTCACTCGGCCGGGGGGAATGCATATATCATCCTTGCCATAGATTATTTTACCAAGTGGGCCGAGGCGATGCCTACATTTGAGGCAGACGGCAAGACAGCTACAATTTTCATGCTCAATCATATAATTGCTAGGTTTGGTGTCCCACAAGCGATTATCACTGATCATGGGTGTCATTTTCGAAACGTTATGATGACCGAACTTACAGGCCAGCGTGGTTTACGTCACGATAGTTCAACTCCTTATTATCCACAAGCTAATGGTCTGGTTGAATCCATCAACAATGTTTTAGTCATCATGATCTAACGAATCATTGGGATTCATCGGTTGAATTGGCATAACATGCTATTTTTAGTGCTTTGGGCGTATTGAACCTCAGTGAAAACATCAACAGGGTTCACTCCTTTCCGACTAGTTTATGGTCTGGAAGCTGTGTTACCCATTGAATGTGAAATCCCATCATTGCAAATGGCCATCGAGTTACTTCCAGCCACTTCCGAAGAGGAAAAAAGTTTGTTATACTTGGCTCAATTAGATCAGAATCGACGTGATGCTGCGTTGGCGATCGTGACTCACGCAAAACGTATGAAAGCTCAGTATGATCGAAATGTGACCCCTCGAAATTTTTCGGAAGGAGATCTAGTCTTAGTGTACGATCAAGCTAATGATAAATTAGGCGCTGTAAAATTCGTTCCTATGTGGCATGGTCCCTATGTTGTCAAGCGAAAGCTAGCAAAAGGGGCCTATGAATTGGTAGACTTTGACGGGGACTCTTTAGGTAAACCCAGAAATGGTCTTTACCTGAAGAGGTATTATGCTTAAAGAATGGGTATGGAGAATTTTTAGTTAGGATAGTTTTTCTTTCTAGCTAGTGTGTTTTAGTTTAAAAAGTGTGCTTAGCTTAGAGAGTGTTTTTCGTCATCATTCCTGCTTATCTTGGTTTTACTCTTGGTATTACAGATGTCGATGCCTCTCCAAACATACATTGGTTTCGCTGATGGTGCTTGTCGTAATACACGGAACATTTCTTCCACAGCTTGGGTTATCTATTCGCCCTCTGACGAGTTGGTATCTATGCATGGGGTAAGCCTCGGTCAAACAACGAACAACATTGCCGAGTATAGTGCAGTGATTGAGTTATTATCTAAATCTATTTCATTCGGGATTCGGAGTTTGATAGTGAGGTTAGATTCTGAACTCATTATATTACAGCTTAATAGAGTGTATGCCATTAGAAATCCAGTGTTATTGAGATTACTTTTGAGAGTGCGTCTCTTGGAACGTGAATTTGATTATATTGAATATCATCATATTCCAAGATCTTTAAATACATTAGCAGATGCAATTGCTTCTCGAATGTTAAGTAGAAATTTGCAATAATCATACATGTAAATTTAAAACCATTCCATAACATGATTTATAAGATAAGCTGGTAATAGTGATATATATATAGGAGTGTGTCAAAAAATACATCGTCCTCGATCATAGGTTGAAAAACACCTTATGATCGGCAAAAATGATAAGTACAAAAAGAAAAAATGTCATATGTGCCTACAATAAGCGATCATCCTATCACTGGTGATGATCTCGATAAGAAACCACTGCACGGGCCACCTTGCAAAGGAACCTCCTAAAAGGTCCTGGGACCCCAATCACATAGCACTGAAGTCGATGAGGAATGTCATCTATGCTGGTCTCTGGAATATCTCCTGTCAAGCGCTCTAGATGACTCTCCAACTCGACCAAAGTCTCTGCTGATTCGTCCTGTGGGGCTGGCACGGCTACAACTGGTTGTTTCCTCTCGTAAGGCCGGAGAGTGGCTGGTCACTGTGGACCCACATCTACATTTGAAACTTTTACTATCAGTTTTGGGACGATAGAAAAATAAAAAATTTAAAATAGGAAAATGTTGAAAATGATTTTACTTGAGTCATCCCATTGCTCTCCTGGTGGAAGAGCCATGTCTGGGTCACCACGAAAATCTACCCCAGCGTAAGGGAAGTCTTGAATAGAAAAAACTTGGTTTTCCAACCATTGGAAATACTCAGGTTTGAATCAAACAACCTCTGTCCCCTCGTCTGGATGACGGGCCATAACTGCAACCCATCGCATCAGTTTGGGCTCTCGAGGAAGCCCATCTCCAACAGTAAGGTGATGCGGGATCAACATGGGAACCCTCTCCAGACTAAAGCTCACAACCAAAGCCCCATAACCAAAGGTCTTCAGTTGTCCGTTCTTGGCTCTGGTCAATTGGCCTTTTACATTGGCCAGCACAACATTGCACCAGTTGAAGATGGTGCCTCGAAAGCAGTCAACTGCCATCCGCATCTGGGATCCGGTGGCAATATGTAATGCGGCACTCCCGCAAAGTCTGGTGACAGTAAACGCGATCACCATGAGTTCAGGAAGGGATATGGTTTTAATGTCTATCCCTTTGTCTCTAGCCTGGCTGTTGCAGAACTCTAGCCGGAGGCTATCGACAGACTGGCCACCTGGCCTAGTCCTGAATAGAGTCAAGTCTTCGCCTCTCTTAGGCAAACCAGTCAAGAAGTATATGTTTGCCGGCTCGATTTCAAGCTGGTGGCCACCAATGAAGAAGCACTGGTCTTGTATGCTCCATCTGTCAACCAGCCACTATAAGAAATCCACCTGGGCCCTCATGCCAGGTATGGCCCAGAATTTGTACAAGTCGCATGCCTTCAAAGCATCAATCGAAGGTTGGTGATTCAATGCGGCAAGATCCACGTCCTCATGCTCTCGTTCATGCCAATCTAGCATGATGTACCCTCTACATCCAATAAAAAGACAAATTAGAATGCTAGAAATTAATTTGTTTGGGTCAAATTTGAGAATTTTTGGGTTAAAAACCCTTGCTGCGGGAACCACACCCTCTATGTTAGAGACAGTGCGTGGGTCCGCACCTTGCCTACATGGAAGGTGCGAACCCCTGACTTTTCCCCATTGAGAAAAAGTTGGGGTCCGCGGGCTGCCAGTGTTACGCCTGCAGGCCCCCGCGCGCGGGCTTTTAGCGTAAAAACCCTCCAAGAAATGAAATAAAAGCCTAAAACAAAAAATGCAACGGTTAAAAATGAAGAGTAGGATAATGTGGATTACCTGGAGAAGATGGCGTTGGATTCCGACGGTTGGATTTTCCACAATCTTCACAGGAAGTTTCTGAACAAAAGCACTATTTTCTCACCCAAATCTCAAATGGTAAAAATGAAATGACGAAAGCCCTTTTTATAAGTTTTTTGAGTAAATAAATTGTAAATTTGTTTATGTTTCACTTTGGAAAGGTAATTTTTGCAGCATTTTTAACCATTTCAAACAGGTATGAGTAATGTTTGCATTTTTGTTCAGGATAACGGATTATTCAGGCGAAACCTATCATTTTCGACGAAAAAACATTTAGAGTCACCTTTAAGCTCTTTTCTGACTCCTAAAACATGAAAAGATCACTGAGTTTTTCTTTTTAAACTCGTTAAAACGGAACTAAAAAGATGATCCACTTACAACTCTTTTATGACCGTAAAAACATGAAAAGATTGCCGGATTTTTGTCGTTTCAAATTCGATATTGGTTATAAAACGACGTGTCATTGATCACTTTTTTACTTTTTCAGATCAGGGGCACTAATTACGAAAAGTACTCCTTGGTCGTAAAGATCAAGCGGTTCTCTCAAGTATTATTTTATACTTTTTTGGGCTTGGGAGACACAAATTTACGGAAAAGGTCAACCCTGGAGTCTTCTTAACATTTTCAGACTCTCTAAAATTGAAAAACGTCGAGTTTCTCCTATACTGGACTCGTTAAAATTTCACAGTAAAGGACCTGTTCAATTACAAACGGAACGAACCACTCCTTCTTAAGGTTCGAATTTAAACTAAGTTGGACTCATCTGAAGGATGAGCTTATAATCAAGCAAATGTTATCCTCCTCAAGCTTGTCAAAAATAAAGAGGTACTTGCCAGAAATGGTGGGGGAAAAGAGAGAAAAATGAGCCTGTTTGTCATACTTTGTAACCACTCTTGAACACGACACTTTTATTCACCTGGGTTGGGAAATCCTTTTCCTAACAGTTGATCAAACCACATTGAAAGTCTTCAGCCAGTTTCTGGGTATTAACTTTGGGTCAATTGTCACCAAACCATCTGTCGTGTCATTATGTGTTCAAGAGGTCACTGCCAATAAGCCATTCATCTGCAAAATATCTGTCATCCATCTTGACCATCCCTGAGTCAGTCCTTGCAACTAAATTTCTTCAACTTGATCTATGATTTCATGTTGTAGGCTTGCTTGCGACGGATCGCTTTCTATCGACTTCAGCTCATTATCTAGAAAGATTATCTAGAAATCGTCGGTACCTTGGGATCTGCATGCCTCAATGGCAGGTTTCTCGCCTTTGACAACAGGTTGCATCATTGACCTTCGATCAAAGGATTCCGTGACATGTTCGACATCAACACATTTATTCACATCTCATGGATTGTATTGGGTACTTTGAGAGCCATTGACATAACTGATGGTTTCTCTCACACTTGTTAACAGTTTACATCATTGACTGGTAATCAAGTGGTTTCTACCATGTTCGACATCAACACATTCATTCGCATGGATATAATCGTACTGTTTCGAGAAGTAGAATTGAAGACCTTGGATCTATTTTTTGCAATCCAGGCTGCGAGGAATTTTGTATTCATGATATGATGGAATATTCATAAACAGATGGCTGCGTCCATACCGTGTCCACATGAGTCTATAATTGTGATGTATTACAAGATCACTCTTATATCAGAGCAGTAGTTAGTTTTCTAAGTCAGTTTTGATCTGAGTATGGGAATGCCTACCTCAGCGATGATATGATCTCATATATATATATATCTTGCATTGAATGTTTTTACAGGTTCCGACCGGGCTCTCCACAAGATGATCCTCGAAATGATAAAGTACTTCACTCTTCCTAAATGATAAATGAAATCCTCATCTACTATAGACTTTGCACTTTAGGGGGCAATTTGTTACACAAAAATATCGTCACCATGATTATTTGCAGTCAGTATGGGTCCATCATCACTTGTACTGTCCTCCTAAGCAAGTCTTAGACCTCAGCTCTTCAAGTCAAGCTTTGAAAATGAGAGAAAGACATTGAAAATCAACAAAGCTTTGGTTCTGCACTTTCTCTCACTATTTCCTACGGTCCCACGCCTCCTGTTTACAAAAACTGTGGACCTGCCTGCTCTGTCCCTAAAGGAGTGGGTGCGGACCCCTGTGAAAGTAAAAAAGGTGCAAGTTTATTCTAAAAAACTCACCTTGGGTTAATTCTAGATGATCCTAGAAGGAATTTTGACGTGGATTGGTCGCTCTTAGGTGGTTCATGCATCCCAAAATAGAAGGAGCTAATCCCTTGATGAGAGGAGCTATCCCTTTGAAGGAGGGCTTTATCCCTTTGAAGGAGGACCTAGTAACTTCCCTCCATTGCACTATAAATTAAGGCATTGGGCTGGTTGCTAGGGAGGTTAGAAGCTGAACATTTTTGAGGGTAAATGCTGGTGGAATTGAGTCTTCCTAGTTAAGCTTGAGAGGAGAGATCACATACCTTTTTGGCTTCATTGGGAAGAGAGTGAAACTTGTCAAAGTAGAGGAGACTTCTTGTTGGACCCTGGGAGGAGCTTGTACAGCGTCAAGGCATAGGTTGTAAAGTTCTTCTTTGATTTGAATTAATACAATCAGATTCATTTTTCTCAACAAATTGTCTTATGTCATTTGTTTCATGAATTCCTTGATCTTCATGTTAAATATGAATTATGATATTGGCTTTTCAGGTGCTATTTAATTTGTTTGCTTGTTTGTGTTTGCATATTCGCAACAAGGGAGCTCACCTGGATCAAAGGAGCGAGGCTTCCACAAAATTGCATTGGACCCAAGGTAGGCCTAAAACACTTGTTTGCCTTTGTTTATAAATGCATATTTAGAGAAAGATAGTTTTTGATTGGCTTGCTTGTCACTAGGTCTCTTTAGATATTAGGAAGGTCTATCTTGTCCGCAAGATCGACTCATTTCGTGTGACAGCCCCGAAAATTGGGTCGACAACAAGGGGGATACCCACCCGGTCCGGACCTTGGTTGGCAACTCCTTATCCGTTTGGTATAGCGGGTCCGACTGGGGATAATGGGACCGGTTTCCCAATCTATGAGTGTGTGTGTGTGTAGAATTGGATGTTGCTGATCTAACAGTTCCTACCTAAGCTATTCTAATTCAAAATTTAATCTAATAAATAGCGCATCTAAATCTATACTAACTCGGGGTGTAATTCTTCTATTATGCGATCTAAAGAGATTTCAAATAACAACTGGTAATAAAGATCATTCAACAATTATAAGAAAGGAAATCAAGAAAGATGAACCACTTCACATAAAAAGTTAGACAAAACAGTTGTGAACAGCATATCGCATAATAATCTATTCATACATTAAACATAAATAAATAGCTACCACCGTACAAAAGTGCCAAATGATAACTCAAGCATTCATGCAATAATGCATAAACAACTAAAAACAGTATATCACTTTAACATATAAGCAGAAATGGTCAAGAGATAAAAGTACCATTTATGACTGGTCCTACTCATAAGCTTCAAGCGATAATGATTTATCTCTCCTTGCTCTAACATCTACTAAGAGTACAGAAGTGCAACATTAGTAGCAGATATCAAATGCAAACATCAACAAATCTTGATCCATTCATTCACCAAAACCTCCTCTGAGGGTGCAAAAGTGCATGTTCTGAGGACAAGTTTTTGATAAATTTCTGGACCCTTCTCTAAATGCATGAGAAGGGTTTAAATACTACTAACTAAATAACTTAATTACACAGGTTCAGGATACGGTTTAAATGACCGCCCTTTTTCTAAGCAAAACTATTTCTAAAAATTAAATCTAATATCTAACTATTTCTACATTTGCTCCTTAATGTTGTGAGAATTCAATATTTGCCTGGGTAGAGTCGGCTGACTGTCTTCCGCTTTTGGTTGAGCTAAGCAAACAGAAATGGTAAGAGCTAGCACCATCTTTTCAGCAAAATAGATAATATACTCAAGAGTCATCCTCTGGCTATGTGGATTTACTATGTATGCCTAGTAATAATCCAAGTTCCACTTGGTTAATCCTCAAATTGCTTCTGCCTTTTCTTTCTTGCATTTTCCGGGCTTACAAGTGACTGAGTAGTTAGAGGCTTTTCTTTTTGAGAAATTTTCTCAGCGGCGCTAATTGTGCATCGGAAACTGCCTCCATTCTTTAATCCAGGCCTTTCTGATGCGCTTTTCACCTTTAGCGCCTTTTCCTTCACCAGATATAATCTTCAAAATTTTGTAAACATACTTATTTCGTGAGCTTCTGACCTTAAGCGTTAAACCACCCATTGATATCAGCATTGTTCAACTACTCATTCAATTGGCTGTGACTGAAAGATCTATAATGGATAGCTCAGCAGCGCTCTGTGAATTTGCAGCTCTGTTGCATGCGATATCCGTTCATGAGGGCATCTCTTCTCTGTTTCTGAGCATTTGGAGCTTTACCCTTTTCCTTTATTGCTTCCTGCACATTGCTTCATGTTGTTTCTGTTTTTCGTTCCTGCAGTTCACACATGAGGAGAGAGTAATGATAATAAAAATCGACAAGAAGGCTTTACACTCTACAGATGTACAAAAACATGCCACCTGATGTGAACCGACTCTTCGAAAAACACAAAACCGTCTTTCATCAACACTTGGCGCATCATTCATTAATTATCATTAAAGCACGTATCTAATTTTTGGTTCATGGACAACTCTTCTTGAATGTTGAGTCGGGGAAAATCTGTGATGGAAAGTTTCTGTGATTCACATCGCAGCATCGCAATGTCGCGTCATCGCATTTTTCATTAAGAAGTGTTATCGCAGGGTTGCTCGATCGTGATGATCGCAAAATCGCAGTATCGTGCGTCGCAAGATCGCAGATTGCACTGCCGCACTATCGCAAGATCGCAGATTGTTACAATCGTTAAATGGTGATGTGTGTTTCATGTGAGATTGCGATATGCGATATCGCATATTGGATATTGGTGATTTTTTAATGTTTTCCAATGTGAGTGTTTCTTAATGTATGCAATGCGATGGAATTCGCATTGCACTTTCACAGTTTATCATTTTACTCATAAGGAAATGTCCTATCTTCTTCGCGCGATGCGATGTTTTTTAAGGAGTAAAATACATGAGTTTTAATTGAATTTTTTGAATTTTTACTAAGGGTCCCCACTTACCTAGTGTTATTGCTAATACTAAATAAGGAGGGGGGTTGTTGGTGGCCACAACACCCTCCAATCCTCTTGTTGTTTTCTTTTTCTTGTGTGGTGGTAGTCTTAATTCTTGCAATACTTGGAGTCTTTGATTTTGGAAATTCCTAGATACAATAATGCCATGGCTAGCTATCCTCCTCCTAAAGGGTGTTTATGCGACAAGATGCATGAGATAAGGAAGGAGATGAGACACCTGACTAGTCAATTGGAAGACATGCATAAGGCTATAGTCTACATTATTACCTAGAATGAATCCCAAATGAAGAAGAACGAAGAGTTGGAAGGGTAAATAATTCAAGGACCTTAGTTATTTAATGCAAGGTTTTGTACTCAAAGGTTACTTTTTTACTTTTCTTATATATACTTTGGATGTAGGGAATAGGAATTTGTTTATATAACAATCCCTTTTCAAAATTTTTATTTATATATTGTATACAAGCCTAACCTTTCAGTCTTAAAAGCCCAACCTTAAAATATATAAGAGTGGGTTTGAAAATTTTATAAATTGGATATTAAACCACACATAAGTTTGGGGACAGAACATCACTCATTGGGATCAAACCGAGGAATCAAAGTCTTTCTGATAGGTTAAAGAAATCAAATATTACATGATGAGGACTTGTCTAAAAGCAAGATGGCTAAACAACCCATCTCCAAATAGTGACCACGATTCATTCTGATAGGTCCTCCATGATTTTGACAAACCACTATGGGGACCCCTGGTTTTTATGAAAGCCAAGCATCGGAAGCTGGTGACAACTCATGTACCCATAAGGAAAGCTAGGAAAGCGAGTGAGCCCTTAAACATCATCAAGATTTTGGATAAAATTTCATCCCGCCTGTTATATTCTTTGTCCTCCAGTTGTAGAGTTACGGTGAGTAGCATCCAGAGTGTACATTGTAAATTCCTCATCAGCTTTTGGCTGTTCATTATCTCTAGTTATTCGGTAACTCATAATTCAACATTTCTTCCTTGTCCTTTATTTCAAATTGTAAACATGGATAAAACCCTAAAATCAACTAAAAAACCTGCAATCTCTATGACATTTTTTCAAACACCCCTTATGGACATAGATATAAACTATATGATTCTCGTTGCTCCTTGGACCTTTTGGAGTCTTTAAGGGAAATTCTTAACCATTCCAATGACTCAAATATCCTTTTTGGAGTCATCCAATTTTTCCTTTATCATGTAATTATCCCACATACCCATAATTTCCCTGAATTTGTCAGTTGGGTAGTGTCTTCCTTTGTCTCACGAAGGAATTTTATCATGTATTCTTTAGGGGAGAATATTTTTTGAGGTCACTTCAGAGCTAATACACGAAGCTTTTAATGTTTCGAAAGTCGAGAATCCCATTATATTTTCATATCATTCCTTACACATTAGTTATATACTTATTTCTAAAGAGAATAAGGAATGTATGTTTACACTCATCCTGACACCAAATTCTAAAATTCCTCCGCCTGCAGTGAATTATCCAAAATCCTTATTTTTTGAAGCCACACATAATGCCTTAGTTATAATTTTGTATCTTTTTGGATAATATGATACTAGGATAGTAAATGAACAAGCCCTAGGGTTTTTGAGTTTGTTGTTGCAACCAAATATTGTTATGATATCCCTTCTTACCTACCAATGTTTATCATTTTTCAATTTGAGAACTATCATATTTTTGGTCTTATTAGACATCCCTCTCTCCTTGTCTATATGTTCCTGTATTTACATGTTGATAAGTTTAGTCATCTGGGTCTGAATACATGCAATTCAAAGAATCAAATGAAATTTGTGATTGAATGGACTAGTGTTGTTAGGAAGAAGGAAACTAATGAGGGTTTTCTTATTACTTGTCATCATTCATGGCCACTATATATAATATTTTGAACAATTAAAAACGTTCAAGGATTTTTCCTCAAGAAAAAGAGTTGTTGCAGTTCAAAAAGGACACCAGAGTGGGGGAATGGTATTTTTTTAGGATTAGATTGAGATAAGATTGTATGGGGTTGAAGTACCACCATATCGTTTGGCAATATTTCTGCCTATGAGGATATTTTATCTTGAATTTATAAGGGGGAGTCTGAATGTTTCCAGGTCCTTTTTGTTCTTACACACAAAGGGTATATTTTTTAAGTTACAAAGAATTGTTGGGCCATTCATTGTGAATAATAGAAGAGTCATCCTACAAGGTGAAGAAATGATTAAGGATTTTGGCTTTGATCAAGGAAAGAAGTGGAAATATGACCCTCATCATATAATTTCAAATAAGAGAGGGGATATCAGTTTTGTACCTTATATTCATGAAAGAAATCTAGAACTTGAGAAAATGGAAAATTAAGAAACATGGCTAGGTAACAAAATACAACAAAGAATAGATGTTCAAACCCTTGTAGTGAGGGAGATGAGCTTGAATATAAATATACCTAAACAAATTGATGTTGAGATAGAAGATTCACAATTGAAAAAGAGAGCAAAGGTTTAAATAGAAGAAGAAGTAGAGGTACAAGTTAAATTAACAAAGAGACCCTAAAATAAACCAGGTTTTCAAATGGAGTAGGGAAGCCTGAATGCTATACATCCTCCTTTGATTCACAAATTTAGAAGTATTATCAATTGAAGAAACTCCCTCCACCATAGAAGTGTTATAGATGAATTCTCAACAGATTGAAGAAAGAAGTCATAAGATGAGAAGAAACATGGTAACTCAGCTAGCAACACAAGCAACTCCAACTTATCAAACAAGACTACTCTTTGCTAAGGATTTAGAAAGGAACTAGATAAAATTGTCCCTCATGCATCCAGTTGTTCAGTCTCTTCATTCAAGACCTAATTTTAAAACATTAGATCTATCCCTAAATGTAATTGACATTCCATTGTCTAACGAGATTAATTTTCGTAGACAAGTAGGGGAAATTCTCTATAGTGACCTAAAAAAACTCTTTCATAGTAAATAAAGCAAAACTATTTTGGAGAAAGTTTCAAATCAACTTAAGCAATAAAAGGCAAATTATAGAGCACTGGATATTCAAAATGAGGACTATAAGAAGTTATTTGTTAAATTGGGAATAGATCCATAAGACAGGGAGGCTATCAAAGCCCTAGTGAAAAAAAAAAAATATGAGAAGCAATCATTAAGGAAGAAGTTGAAAATGCCTGGGACTGAGCACAGTCAAACAACTAAAATATCTTAGGTTGAGAAAGAGAAGGAAGTGTTGATGAGAGTGTTAGTGGACAGAAATAAAGAAAATGTCAGTTTTTGGAAACACGTGTAGGGCTTACAACAATCAATTGAAATCCATGCTTGTACTATTGTGGTATGAAATGAGTCAAATGAACCCTCATAGAAGCTTACAAAAGTTATGGAAGAACTCAAAATTTCATTGTTTGTACTAAAGAAAATTCAGGATAACGTAACTTAGGTAAAGGAACAACTTGATATCAAGGACATGCATCTAAATGCAAAAAAATAAAACAATGATCAGATGACCACCAAGAACAAGAAAACACAAGATGAGATCAAGGAGTTAAAAACCAAATTGAAGGGCAATATCTCTCTAATTGAAGCTAGACAAATTGTCTGGGATGATATCATTCAAGTTGTATAAATGGGATTCTATTCATATAATTACTCAACATAAGATTATGATGAATGGGTGTCAATCAAGTTCATGTAAGGAAACTGTACATAAAGAAGCACTGGAGGCTAAAAAAAGATCAAATATTTAAATGGGCAATATTCAACTGAACGAAGGGCATTAGATATTAGAGAAAGAGTTGGAGTAATTATGAAAATCAGTGAAATTGATGAGAAAAACCTAATTTGCGTTTAGGATGAGAACAAATTAAAGGAGGTTCATAAGTCAGTTTCTTTGTTTGATTCCGAATTTCACTAAAGGAATAGATATGGTCTACCTAGTTGTTGGGACCATCACAAAAATCTTCTTTCTTAGGAACTATATGAAAAGGAACTAGTGGATTTTAAAAGTAGTGCATATATAACACATGAAAAGACTACAATTATAAAGGGAAGTACTATAGTGAACTATTGGCAGAGGGACTTCCAAATTCTTTGGTTAATGAAGACACTTTTTGTTGCAAACCTTTGTTAGTGTGAAATTTCCTGGAAGATGTACCAAAAAAACTTCACTTAAGTCACTAGGTGACACGTGACCCTAACAACAATTTGTGGCTACTTACGCTTCATATCTTTGATAAAACGTGGAAAAACCTGCAACAAAAATAACGTATATGATCCAAAGTAGCAAACAGAAATATAGATCTCCAATGCAATAATCGAAATGGAAAGACTTTAAAATGAATAAATATTTTATTGATAACACCTGGTGAAGGATATCTACAAAAATGGTCTACAAATCACCCTCCATGGGGGATGTCCTTGTTGCTTCAGTAATCGATTCTCTCTCTCAATGCTTGAAAAATCCAAAACAATGTTGAGAACTCAAATGGAAGCTCAAACGAAAAGAGACGATAATGGTGACGATGATAATGATCATGGTGAAGAACGAATGGAAAACCCTGCTATTTATAACCAAAGTATTGAGTTAATCTAAAAATTGGAGAACAATAAAATAATATTAATCAAATCATTGAAAGGTGGTTTCTGGATGCCTCAACATCCAAGATTCCAAATTTCTGAGGATTCCATAGAGTGAGAATTCCCCCTGCTGTATTATTTGCTTTGACTTCTAGGTACTCATGTTTAATAAGCAATTTTCTATGCATTTCTCTGATTTTGTCTAATGAGCATTTTGTTTCCTATATAAACACCATATCTGGCTTTTCTTCTTTTATTTTGTTACTGAGATTTCTTTGTTTTATTTTACTTCCTAGTCCTCTAATGTTCTAGGCTGTAAGCTTCATAATGATGGGTTTGTAAAAGAGTAACTAGTGAGATCTTTCATCTTACCTAAATTAATCATGAGTTTCCCACACTCTGTCAGCAGTTCATTCTTTCTCTTTCTTCCTCTTTTCTTGCCTAGGTTTTGGTGGAGTGTCCTGATGTTATCTACATTGATTTAACCCCTCTATCCTCTTGGATATCATTGCTCCTTTTGACTCCTACGAGCTTTGTTTGAGACCTTCAAAGGAATCGTTGTTGTACTCTGTCAAACTCCTCTTGTGGTAGAGAGTCAATTCCTTTGTTGGTTCCCTGCTCTAGAAACTTTTCTAGTTCAAAGTTCTCCCTCTCAAGAATCTCTTGCAGGGCTTGGTGCTCCATACCTCCTTCGCTTGGGGTCATCTCATGGTCCCTGCCAAGTTCCATAGTGCTTGGTAGGTCCTCCTTTTGTTCATTGTATTCCTGTATGATTTCCATGCTATCCTCTTCTTCCTTCTTTGTATGATTGTCCTCTGGTTCTTTTTCCTCCTCCTTTCTGTCTGCCTCCCACTTTGGTAAAACCTTTAGGGCCTTTTCTTATGTTAGTTTTCAAGTTGTCCTCCCTTTTGTTGAGTGGGCAGTCTCTAAAGAGGTGCCCATGTTCATGACATTTACGGCATCTGAATGGGATGCATTCATAGTTGACCGCCTATATCCATTCCTCATCATATACTTCTAGGATGTCTTCATCCAGGAGTGCTCCCTATAAGTCCATTTCTACACATATGCAGTGAAGGAGGTATATTTACCTCATAGAGTCGCCTCTGATATCTTTATAAAATGCCCTTATTTATTACCTATAGCTTTTAAGGATTCTAGCATCCAATAATCTAAATGTAAGGAGTATAATCTAATCCATACCGGGACTGATGTGAATGTTTCTCACTCCGAAACAAAGTTCATCACCCAAGGTCGCATGTAAAGGCCTACGGCAACATAGAAGTAGGGTCCTCCTTTGAAAACTCTGTCTTTGTCCTCTAGGTTAGTGAAAACCACTGTGAAAAAACACTTGGACCCAAGATGTAGATTTATTTCTCCCTTCGGTTTCCAGTTGTTTCTTATCCATGTGTACAGTGCTTTCTCTATGGGCCATATACCCATAAACTTACATATGACTGCATAAGTCGCCATGTGATCTCTGTGCACCTGTAGTGTAAGATCACTTAAGATCACTCGGGGTTTAATTTTATACTTGGGCGTGTAGGGTCCCGTTGTAGATATGTTCTCAGTTCTCCGACTGTTGTCTCTAGATTTCATTTCCCTCCTAGCTTCCTTGTGGGTCCCTTCCTTTTCAAGGGATTTGCTGCTTTCCAGCTTTTGAGAACCGATTGTCTTTGTCTCTACTTCCGTTGGTTTCTGGAAATTGTTCAGACTTGCCCCTTTGCATCTATTTGAAACCATGTTACTGTAGGAGGGAGTGGAGCTCCCTCCTCCATGCCCCTACATAGTTACCAGCTCGGTCCTATTCCCCCCTGTTCAAAACCCTAGTCACTTAGTTCAGTCTCATCATCAAAGTCGGGTGCTTATTGTAAATTCACAAATTCAAGTCATAAGCAACATTAATACAATTAAATATTTATATTTTTTCACATATATGTTTATGTTGTTGAAGAATACTCTAAGTTGCATGGATTTCATAGGTAAAAGACAGGGTTTGTGTGCCTCAAATAAATGCACACAAGGACTTGTAATTAATTGGTTGTGGTATAATTATCACTCCATCCTATGGGTCCATGAAATTGTGCCTTATTATTCTTACATAGCAATTCCCTAATGGGCCTCGATCTTGTGGTGTAACAATGCCCTAATGGGCCTCAGTTCTTGGGTATGACAATGACCTTTTTGGGCCTTCTTAGTTGTGATATGAGAAAATATTATTATAGAGATATGATGGAGATATGTTGAGCCCTAAGAAAGAGATATCATGACATACTTATGACTATTCCATTGCATTTTTAGTCTCAATGTTCTCAATACATGATTACTTATGATGATGTGGGGTGAATGCAATGTGAAAATGTTATAAAATGCAATTATCTACAGTAGAGACTTCTAGCCCTAAGAAAATTAACATTGTTACTACTCTACTAGTTAGTAAATATATAACAACGTAAAATAGTGTAAAATATTAAAATAAATATTCTACAATTTGAATCAACCATATTGGCCATGAAATGAAGCATAGGCATGCATTTTAGTGAAGCAAGGAAATTTTGGCCTACTTCACAAAAATGCACCGCCAACCTTCATTTCAAGGCCAAATTGAATGATTCAACTAGGAGAGTATTTATTTACTCATAAGTAACATTAAAACAATTAAACATTTTTAATTTTTCACATATATATTTATGCTACTCAAGAATACTCCAAATGGCATGGATTTCATAGGGTCAAAGGAAGGGTTTGTGTGCCTCAAATAAATGCATGCCAGGACCCGTAATTAATTGTCATTGATATAATGATCATTCCATCCTATGGCTATACAAATGTGTACCTCAGTCTTTTGGTGTAACAGTGTCCTAATGGGCCTCAGTTATTGGGTAAAGAATTAGTCTTTTCAAATACAAAAAATGATTTGTCCCTCCAATCCTCTTGTTGTTTCCTTTTTCCTGTGTGGTGGTAGTCTTAATTCTTGCAATACTTCGAGTCTTTGATTTTGGAAATTCCTAGATACAATCATGCCATGGCTAGCTATCCTCCTCCTAAAGGGTGTTTATGTGACAAGATGCATGAGATAAGGAAGGAGATGAGACACCTGACTAGTCAATTGGAAGACATGCATAAGGCCATAGTCTACATTATTACCTATAATGAATCCCAAATGAAGAAGAATGAAGAGTTGGAAGGGTAAATAATTCAAGGACCTTAGTTATTTAATGCAAGGTGTTGTACTCAAAGGTTAATTTTTTACTTTTCCTATATATACTTTGGATGTAGGGAATAGGAATTTGTTTATATAACAATCCCTTTTCAAAAGTTTTATTTATATATTGTATATAGGCCTAACCTTTCAGTCTTAAAAGCTCAACATTAAAATATATAGAAGTGGGTCTAAAAATTTTATAAATTGGAAATTAAACCACACATAAGTTTTTGGTCAGAACATTGCTCATTAGAATCAAACCGAGGAATCAAAGTCTTTCTGAATGGTTAAAGAAATCAAATATTACATGATGAGGACTTGTCTAAAAGCAAGATGGCTAAACAACCCATCTCCAAATAGTGACCACGATTCATTCTGATAGGTCCTCCATGATTTTGACAAACCACTATGGGGACCCCTTGGTTTTTATGAAAGCCAAGCGTTGGAAGCTGGTGACAACTCATGTACCCATAAGGAAAGCTAGGAAAGCGAGTGAGCCCTTAAACATCGTCAAGATTTTGGATAAAATTTCATCCCGCCTATTATATTCTTTGTCCTCCAGTTGTAGAGTTATGGTGAGTAGCGTCCAGAGTGTACATTGTCAATTCCTCATCAGCTTTTGGCTGTTCATTATCTCTAGTTATTCGGTAACTCATAATTCAACATTTCTTCCTTGTCCTTTATTTCAAATTGTAAACATGGATAAAACCCTAAAATCAACTAAAAAACCTGCAATCTCTATGACATTTTTTCAAACACCCCTTATGGACATAGATATAAACTATACGATTCTCGTTGCTCCTTGGACCTTTTGGATTTTTTAAGGGAAATTCTTAACCATTCCAATGACTCAAATATCCTTTTTGGAGTCATCCAATTTTGCCTTTATCATGTAATTATCCCACATACCCATAATTTCCCTGAATTTGTCAGTTGGGTAGTGTCTTCCTTTGTCTCCGAAGGAATTTTATCATGTATTCTTTAGGGGAGAATATTTTTTGAGGTCACTTCAGAGCTAATACATGAAGCTTTTAATGTTTCGAAAGTCGAGAATCCCATTATATTTTCATATCATTCCTTACACATTAGTTATATACTTATTTCTAAAGAGAATAAGGAATGTATGTTTACACTCATCCTGACACCAAATTCTAAAATTCCTCCACCTGCAGTGAATTATCCAAAATCCTTATTTTTTGAAGCCACACATAATGCCTTAGTTATAATTTTGTATCTTTTTGGATAATATGATACTAGGATAGTAAATGAACAAGCCCTAGGGTTTTTGAGTTTTTTGTTGCAACCAAATATTGTTATGATATCCCTTCTTACCTACCAACGTTTATCATTTTTCAATTTGAGAACTATCATATTTTTGGTCTTTTTAGACATCCCTCTCTCCTTGTCTATATGTTCCTGTATTTACATGTTGATAAGTTTAGTCATCTGGGTCTGAATATGTGGGATTCAAAGAATCAAATGAAATTTGTGATTGAATGGACTAGTGTTGTTAGGAAGAAGGAAAATAATGAGGGTTTTCTTATTACTTGTCATCATTCATGGCCACTATATATACTATTTTGAACAATTAAAAACGTTCAAGGATTTTTCCTCAAGAAAAAGAGTTGTTGCAGTTCAACAAGGACACCAAAGTGGGGGAATGGTATTTTTTTAGGATGACATTGAGATAAGATTGTATGGGGTTGAAGTACCACCATATCGTTTGGCAATATTTTTTCCTATGAGGATATTTTCTCTTGAATTTATAAGGCAGAGTCTAAATGTTTCCAGGTTCTTTTTGTTCTTACACACAAAGGGTATATTTTTTAAGTTACAAAGAACTGTTGGGCCATTCATTGTGAATAATAGAAAAGTCATCCTGCAAGGTGAAGAAATGATTAAGGAGTTTGGCTTTGATCAAGGAAAGAAGTGGAAATATGACCCTCATCATATAATTTCAAATAAGAGAGGGGATATCAGTTTTGTACCTTATATTCATGAAAGAAATCTAGAACTTGAGAAAATGTAAAATCAAGAAACATGGCTAGGTAACAAAATACAACAAAGAATAGATGTTCAAACCCTTGTAGCGAGGGAGATGAGCTTGAATATAAATATACCTAAACAAATTAATGTTGAGATAGAAGACTCACAATTGAAAAAGAGAGCAAAGGTTTAAAGAGAAGAAGAAGTAGAGGCACAGGTTAAATTAATGGAGGGACCCTCAAATAAACCAGGTTTTCAAATGGAGTTGGGAAGCCCGAATGTTATACATCCTTCTTTGTTTCACTGATTTGGAAGTATTATCAATTGAAGAAACTCCCTCCACCATAGAAGTGTTATAGATGAATTATCAACAGATTGAAGAAAGAAGTCATAATATGAGAAGAAACATGGTAACTCAGCTAGCAACACAAGCAACTCCAACTTATCAAACAAGACTACTCTCTGCTAATGATTTAGAAAGGAACTAGCCAAAATTGTCCCTCATGCATCCAGTTGTTCAATCTCTTCCTTCAAGACCTAATTTTAAAACATTAGATCTATCCCTAACTGTAATTGACATTCCATTATCTAACGAGATTAATTTTCATAGACAAGTAGGGGAAATTCTCTATAATGACCTAAGGAAAAACTCTTTCATAGTAAATAAAGCAAAAGCTATTTTGGAGAAAGTTTTGAATCAACTTAAGCAATAAAAGGCAAATTCTAGAGCACTACATATTCAAAATGAGGACTATAAGGAGTTATTTGTTAAATTGGGAATAGATCCATAAGAAAGGGAAGCTATCAAAACCCTAGTGAAAAAACAAAAAAAATATGAGATGCAATCATTAAGGAAGAAGTTGAAAATGCCTGGGATTGAGCACACTCAAACAACTAAACTAGCTTAGGTCGAGAAAGAGAAGGAAGTGTTGATGAGAGTGTTAGTGGACAGAAATAAAGAAAATGTCAATTTTTGGAAACAAGTGTAGGGCTTACAATAATCAATTGAAATCCATGTTTTTGCTATTGTGGTATGAAATGAGTCAAATGAACCCTCATAGAAGCTTACAAAAGTTATGGAAGAACTCAAAATTGTTGGCATTATGTTTCAAGTGTTGTCCTTGATGGCAACTCACTCAGAGGTTGGTACAGGTGCTCAGAGGTTGGTACAGGTGATGGCAACTTGATCAGAGGACAGATCTCAGTACAGCAGGACAAGAAAGAGATATACGCAGGTTCAGCAAGGAGAATCCGCGTGTACACGCAGGTTGGCTTCAGTAAAAGCGCGTACATGTGAAAAGTACCTTTGGTCCGTGGTAGTTAGACCTTGGAAGTTGTGCCTATGGTTTTGGACCATAATGTCTCGACGGACGTGTTGATCCCTAGTTTCGAGGTTGATGGTATTGTGTTTCTATGGTTTTGGCTCTTGGTATTGAACAAGGCCTAAGGCTATATAAGGAGAAGATCACTAGGCAAAGAAAGATGGATTATGAGTGTCTGACGCAGTGAGAGGATCTGGTATTGCTGGTTATCTGTTCGGGATGCTTGGTAAGGGTCGGATCTGACAGCGAAGGCAGAAGTAATCATTTCTAGATCTGCACGCGGGTTGCCTTTGGAGAAAGCGCGTATACACGTGGTTTTGGTACAGTGAAGTAGCGTATGCATGATAAGGGTTAATATTTCAGGTTGCTGCTGATTCTGGTGGTTGTTGCAGAGTTTTGGATTCTGGTTTGGGTTCTGTGTTCTTGATGACAGGGTTTCAGTGATACGGTATAGGGTTGTTTAATGAATTATGATGCAAGTATAAGTTGATGATTGTATTGCGGTAATGTTTGCTTTGTACTCTTGGATCCAGTCTGAAAATTGATGAAACGTGGTCCCTGAAGGTTGTAGGGTCAGCACCTACGTACTAGTAAATGGATCAGCTAGTACAAGAGCTGAGGGGGTTGTAACTCCCTTCCAAAAGTAGTTGGAAAACGAGAGAGGGTTGTAGCCCTCTGCAGGTTGTAGCCTGCGTACTGGTAAAGGACTGCACCAGTACATTGTAAAAGAAGTTTCTCATTAAAGAAGAAAGAGACGAATTGCAGCAGGTGGTTTTCACCCACATTGGGTTTCCACCTTATATCATGGTGTTCATGTGTGTGGCTCTTGTGTGATGTTTTGTTCTGTTATACTGCGCCTGTTTACTGTTAAATTGCTTAATAATGTTCTGATGCATTTACTGAAGATTAAGCTAACTGAATTATAAGATCTCTGGGTATACGCTAGTTGCATTAGACACAGTCGCGTGTACACGCGGGTTCACTTATCTGAAGTCGCGTATATGTTTCTGAGTATGAAATTGAAAAGTTTTATCTGATCTGATAATACTGATTCACCCCCCCCTCTCAGTATTATTTCCAACAATTGGTATCGGAGCAGGTCCTTCAGAGGAAGCTTGATTGCTTGAAGGAAAAGATCCATCAAAATGGCTAATCCAGAAAGAGAGGCACACATCAGGCGACCAGTCTTTGACGGGAACAATTTTACTCACTGGAAGATAAGAACCACTGCATATCTACAGTCTCTTGGAGCAGAAGCTTGGGGAATCGTAGAAGGAGGATACAAATTCCCATCAGCAACTCCTACAGATCCAGCAGAGAAAAAGCAATATGAGCTCAATGCCAAAGTAGTTACTGTCCTATTGAGTACTTTGACTCAATCAGAATTTATGAAGATCATGCATTTCAAATCAGCTAAGGAAATATGGGACAAAATCGTTACAAGCTACGAAGGAGATGATCAGGTAAAAATAGCAAAGCTTCAAACTCTCAGAATCCGGTATGAAACTCTTAAGATGCGAAGTAATGAAAGCGTAGCTAATTATTTCCTGCGTATGGATGAGATTGTGAATTGTATGAGGGATCTGGGTGAAGAATTTGAGGAAGTTGTCTTAGTTCAAAAGGTTTTGAGATCTCTGTCTACTAAATTTGATTCTAAAGTATCTGCCATAGAAGAAAAGGAGAATGTGCAGAAAATTACCATGTCACAGCTTCACGGGATCTTAACTGCTTTTGAAATGCGACAAGAGGTACCACCAGAGGCCGCATTCGAAGTGTCAGAGGAAGAAGATGAGGTAAATTTTGTCAAGAATCTTGAACGGGGAACTGGACGGTTCAAAGATAAGCTACCTTTCAAATGTTTTCTATGTGGTAGAGTTGGTCACTATGCTGCTAGATGTCCTCATAACAAAGGAAAGATATATGAAGAAGATGGTAGAAGCTATTATACCCATATTAAAAGTACATTAAATGATAGTGAAGATATTAGAAGTCTCATGGCACATAAGAAGAAGAATGCTTCATCCAATAATAGCGAGGATATTAAAAGTCTCATGGCACATGAAGAGAAGAATGCAGAAACTGAAGAAGTTGCCAAATTAAAAGAACAATTGGAGACAGAAACCAGAGTAAGGGAGAAATTGCAGGATATAGCAAAAGATCAGAGCACAACTATTCAGAGACTTGAATCAAAGATCCTCTCTCTAAAAGAAGATCTTGAAGATCAAGAACATGAAGTGATCAAACTAAAGCGACAAGTGGAAGAAGGGAGAAAAGTTGAAGAAGACCTAAGGAAGCAGTATCTGAAAAAGGAAGAAAAACATCAAGTTGAGGTAAATATCTTGAAAGGTAAACTAGAAGAAAAGGATAAGCTCTTACGATTTCAAGATAGTTCTAAAGTCTTGGATGATATTCTTAATAGTCAAAGATCTCCTGCTATCAAGACTGGTCTTGGTTTTCATGAATATGTTGAAGGTGAATCTAGTTCACAAGGTGAGGCAAGAAACTCTAATGAGAAATCTGAAATGCTCAAGGAACAACCAAGGAAAGAAATTCCTCAAGGAAGATCCTTTACTCCTAACTATGGACGTGATAGACGATTATTTCCTCCACTGGATAATTTTGAATGTTATGTATGTCATAATCTTGGACACGTTGCAGCCAGATGTAGAAGTCGAATGGTTCAAGAAAGATCATCGCATCCCAGGTATTTCAGAGGGTATTGCTTTGCCTGCAATGCATATGGACACAAAGCAATTGATTGTGATAGAAGGAACATGAAAAATATAAGGTGTTATACATGCAACAACTATGGGCATAAAGCAAGGGAATGCAGGAGCAGATTTCAAAATTCAAGACAAGGGGACCATACATCATCACAGTTGCAGGAATTGAAGAAGACAGAAACAGAAAGGTGTGGGATAACTCAGTCAGCTGACATAACAGACACAGGGGAATCTGAAAGTGATGAAATTCAGTATTCCATCCTGCATACGCTGATATAATGAAGACAAGTCGCGTATATACGCGAGTTACAGGCTGCAAAGTCGCGTATATGGAGAAAGGGCAACAGAACAGACCCAGGTTCAGTCATGGTTGGCTCAGGCTCAGGGGGAGCAGAACAGACTCAGGAAATGGTTCAGACATGGTTGGCTCACACTCAGGGGGAGAATATTCTTCAAATAATTCATTGTTGGCACTATGGTTAGAAGTTGATGATACATCTTGTTGTTTGATCAAAGGAATGGTATTGCAGGCTGATGCTTATGATACAGATCTGAATGGCTGGTCTTAGAACTTGCATCTGCTCAAGGGGAGCGTGGATAGATTGGTACACTTTGGCATATACAAAGGGGGAGCCAAATCAGAAACTTCAGCATGAAATCAAGGGGAGTATGGACAGCAGTATGGACAGTAGAAGGTATACCAAAGAAGAGCATATCTTGGTACGCCCTTTGCCCTTGATGTCAAAGGGGGAGAGTGACTTGGTGTGGTGGTTGCCATCAAGTCCAAAGGGGGAGATTGTTGGCATTATGTTTCAAGTGTTGTCCTTGATGGCAACTCACTCAGAGGTTGGTACAGGTGCTCAGAGGTTGGTACAGGTGATGGCAACTTGATCAGAGGACAGATCTCAGTACAACAGGACAAGAAAGAGATATACGCAGGTTCAGCAAGGAGAATCCGCGTGTACACGCAGGTTGGCTTCAGTAAAAGCGCGTACATGTGAAAAGTACCTTTGGTCCGTGGTAGTTAGACCTTGGAAGTTGTGCCTATGGTTTTGGACCATAATGTCTCGACGGACGTGTTGATCCCTAGTTTCGAGGTTGATGGTATTGTGTTTCTATGGTTTTGGCTCTTGGTATTGAACAAGGCCTAAGGCTATATAAGGAGAAGATCACTAGGCAAAGAAAGATGGATTATGAGTGTCTGACGCAGTGAGAGGATCTGGTATTGCTGGTTATCTGTTCGGGACGCTTGGTAAGGGTCGGATCTGACAGCGAAGGCAGAAGTAATCATTTCTAGATCTGCACGCGGGTTGCCTTTGGAGAAAGCGCGTATACACGTGGTTTTGGTACAGTGAAGTAGCGTATGCATGATAAGGGTTAATATTTCAGGTTGCTGCTGATTTTGGTGGTTGTTGCAGAGTTCTGGATTCTGGTTTGGGTTCTGTGTTCTTGATGACAGGGTTTCAGTGATACGGTATAGGGTTGTTTAATGAATTATGATGCAAGTATAAGTTGATGATTGTATTGCGGTAATGTTTGCTTTGTACTCTTGGATCCAGTCTGAAAATTGATGAAACATGGTCCCTGAAGGTTGTAGGGTCAGCACCTACGTACTAGTAAATGGATCAGCTAGTACAAGAGCTGAGGGGGTTGTAACTCCCTTCCAAAGTAGTTGGAAAACGAGAGAGGGTTGTAGCCCTCTGCAGGTTGTAGCCTGCGTACTGGTAAAGGACTGCACCAGTACATTGTAAAAGAAGTTTCTCATTAAAGAAGAAAGAGACGAATTGCAACAGGTGGTTTTCACCCACATTGGGTTTCCACCTTATATCATGGTGTTCATGTGTGTGGCTCTTGTGTGATGTTCTGTTCTGTTATACTGCGCCTGTTTACTGTTAAATTGCTTAATAATGTTCTGATGCATTTACTGAAGATTAAGCTAACTGAATTATAAGATCTCTGGGTATACGCTAGTTGCATTAGACACAGTCGCGTGTACACGTGGGTTCACTTATCTGAAGTCGCGTATATGTTTCTGAGTATGAAATTGAAAAGTTTTATCTGATCTGATAATACTGATTCACCCCCCCCTCTCAGTATTATTTCCAACAAAAATTTCATAGTTTGTACTAAAGAAAATTCAGGACAACCTAACTCAGGTAAAGAAACAACTTGATATCAAGGACATGCATCTAAATGCAACAAAATAAAATAATGATCAGATGACTACCAAGAACAAGAAAACACAAGATGATATCAAGGAGATAAAAACCAAATTGAAGGGCAATATCTCTCTAATTGAAGCTAGACAAATTGTCTGGGATGATATCATTCAAGTTGTATAAATGGGAGTCTATTCATATAATTACTCAACATATAATTACTCAACGTAAGATTATGATGAATGGGTGTCAATCAAGTTCATGTAAGGAAACTTTACATAAAGAAGCACTAGAGGCTAAAAAAAGATCAAATATTTAAATGGGCAATATTCAATTGAACAAAGGGCATTAGATATCAGAGAAAGAGCTGGAGTAATTACGAAAACTAGTAAAATTGATGAGAAAAACCTAATTCGCATTTAGGATGAAAACAAATTAAAGGAGGTTCACAAGTTAGTTTCTTTGTTTGATTCCAAATTTCACTAGAGGAATAGATATGGTCTACCTAGTTGTTGGGACCAGTACAAAAATCTTCTTTCTTGGGAACTATATGAAAAGGAACTAGTGGATTTTAATAGTAGTGCATATATAACACATGAAAAGACTACAATTCTAAAGGGAAGCACTATAGTGAATTATTGGCAGAGGGACTTCCAACTTCTTTGGTTAATGAAGAAAATTTTTGTTGCAAACCTTTGTTAGTGTGAAATTTCCTGGAAGATGTACCAAAAAAACTTCACTTAAGTCACTAGGTGACACATGACCCTAACAACAATTTGTGACTACTTACGCTTCATATCTTTGATAAAACATGGAAAAACCTGCAAAAAAAATAACATATATGATCCAAAGTAGCAAACAAAAATATAGATATCCAATGCAATAACTGAAATGGAAAGACTTTAAAATGAATAAATATTTTATTGATAACACCTGGTGAAGGATATCTAAAAAAATGGTCTACAAATCACCCACCATGGGGGATGTCCTTGATGCTTTAGTAATTGATTCTCTCCCTCAATGTTTGAAAAATCCAAAACAATGTTGAGAACTCAAATGGAAGCTCAAATGAAAAGAGACGATAATGGTGATGATGATAATGATCGTGGTGAAGAATGAATGGAAGACCCTGCTATTTATAACCAAAGTATTGAGTTAATCTAAACACTGGAGAATAATAAAATAATATTAACCAAATCAAGATCTAACTGTTATGAATACTATTATATTTTTGGAGAGGGAAAAGATATTCAAAATGGTCAAATATCTTTAGTTAGAAATAATTAACAAATAAAATGATTTACTAATTAATTTGCAAGGATTAAGAATGGTGTGAAAATGGAATAATTATTAAATTGTGATTTAACAATTATTCCAATAATAGAAATAAGGAATAATAAACAAATCACTTATTCCTAGGGGATTTAGTCAAGTATGACAAGGAATAATTATTGAACAATGATTTAATAACTATTCCTAAATAAAATTAAATAAATAATGATTTATTCAATTGTTCTCATGGGGTTTTTTAATTTTAATGAGAACATAATTTAATAAAAAAAAGGTTTACTAAATTACTTCCCATGGTGAAAGTGATTTTACTATGGTAAAATTAATCCTACATGGTGTATTTCGATCCGCCTAGTTAGAAATTGCTAGGTGATCATTTTTTGGTGATAACAACCTTGATTATAAAAAAAATTCAAATTTGAAAGTTACATTCTATAAAATGATCCAGTGTAAGCTCCCAAATGAAGAACTTTGGAAGAAGTGTGAAAGGTTGATTACTCCTATTGAAGGATAAGTTCAAATGATGGAAGCGGGCACCACTCCTCATAGTAAATGTTCCACTAGTCATCATACTTCTAAAAAATGAGAAAATTTCATTTTATAACGTTGTAAAAGAATTTTTAGTAACGAATAGTTAAGTAGTTATAGATGTTTTGACAGTTTCCTTTGTAACTAATTTCGATGTAATATTTAAAAGATATGAGAACCACTGGAAAATGATTCAGACTTTTGGAATTTTTAGTACTTGTGTAATCATTCTGCCTTCCTTGGAGATAATAATAAAATTCACGAGGTTAATTCTAGTATGTATTGGTACATTGTAGTATGTATTGTTCCTCTTATGTGTTTTCCACATTCATTTTCGTTCTTTGAAGCATGTGCATGATTGTAGCAGATTTATTTGAGCAAGTTATAGATTTATTTTATGTGTCTTTAATAGCTACAATGAATACCTATAAGTTCTATTTAAAGACATATTAATAGGCTGTCCACTCTTTCTACACTTTCATTCTTAATCTAAATCCTTCAAGCTTCCATATTAGAGTTTTTAATTTGGATTCTATTAAAGGGCCCAAGTTATAAACCCTAGCCTCTTATCAATTCTACTTTCTAGAAAAATAATTAAAGTCTTGTTAATATAAAGCCAATTTGGGCACAAATATTCATCTCCAATGATTATACACAAGGTAACATATCACCTCTAGGCACATTTTAATATATTTTTAACAATATTTTAAAAGTTTTGAAACAATTACATGGATTTCCTAAGCATTGGTTCCCTTTCATCCAAGAACTATTTCTATGATGATAACACAAGGTATGGAGGGAAATGTTATCCACCAAAAGTGGGTGACCCCACACAAGAAATTTTCTCCTATATTTGTCTTCAGGTGACAACCGAAAAACCTTTTACAACCGCTAGTGTAGCCAATGTATTGAGCCATTTGATCTATGTTCCCTGAGCTGGTTGTATGTCCCCTCACTCAGCTATCAAGAGCATGTGTTTGAAGCTGGAAAATAAAATCCTAAAGGTATGTTTTTGATTGTGCAATCAGGAGCTTATGCTTGTTTCTCCTTGGGAACTTTAGGAATGGATTGTTGGGTGACTTGGAAGAAGGAAAGGTTTTAACTGTAGTCTAGCTCTCTCACCTTAAATGGGGAGTTAATCCTCAATCATAGGAATGTGGGATATCCCCTGATGGCTTATAGCTTCAAGAAAGACACTACTTGGAAAACTACGTTGTTGGTAGCATGGTCCTGAGACTCCTTCCATTGGTGAAATTCGATAAAGATTAGGGGACCTTTACTAAAGCAATAGTGAGTCATTATGCCTTTGTTGTCAATTAGACTAGTAGTTGTCCCTTGGGTTTTCCCTTTCTTAAGGCCCTATAGATTGTGTGCTAAAAAGTAACATTCCATCAATATGGTGGGAAACATTCCACCGATATATTTACCTAGGAGAATGCAATTTATCCTATCATGTTCCAACCATTTTCCAACCAATTTCACAATTAGAATGTACAATATTTTTCATTAGCTAAATATGGAAAAAAAAAAGTATGTTTCCTCTATTCTATGTTTCAAGAAATGAAAATTGGCATATAAGCAGAACAATATCCAACTAAATTATTGAAAGTGAACTATTAATACCTTATTCTCCATCTAGATAATAAAGTCGATCCACTTTTTGCTTTGTAACATGTCCTTTTTGAAGTTTTTTGGACAATGACCATATTTGTCCTCTTATCAAAACATGCACATGAACTAGTTAAACTAATTAATGTGAAATCACTTACCTTTTTCTAGGAAATAAAAAGAATAATATTTAACATATTAAATATACTTACAAAGATATAGATCAAGGCATGTAGACCTTTCTGGCCACTGTGATGCATGACCCTTCATTTTGCAAGCCTAACCTTAGAGGCCTTGTCCTAAAACATATACTAATTGAATTTAACTATATACATATATAATATAAAAATATTTTAAGAAATTTGATATAATCTTATGAGAAAATTCAAATACCCGAATACTCTCCTCACCCGAATTCCTCTGTTCATCCAACTTCTCATACATTTTTACAAGTTCTTTCCATACTTTTATACTTCCATCAAGTGGCCTTCTTTTGAGCCTTTTCTTAGGAAATATTTTTTTTATCTTCTTTTTTTATTGCACCTAAATATCTTACAGTTCTAATACATTTGTAGTTTAACCTTTCTTACGAACCAACCTACACCAAGTTCATTCTACATGTCGTGAATTAGTTCTTTTTGTAAGTGCAAAAGTATCTTTAAGAATGGAAAATGGAGACGGTCTTTGAACCATTGAAGTCATGAATCCTTCAAGCTATTCACAAAAAGTTTCCTAGCATATGATCTACAAATCTCACCTGAAACCATGTTGTATTTGATCCTTGTATCATGGCTACCAATGCAAGATTGATAATGTAGTGTGGAAAAATAGATTTCTGTTGCAGGAGTGGATTGGGCATTGGAAGTATCTGTTTCCTTTTCCAAATTATTAGTGTTTATTCCTATTGATTTCGTCCTTTATCTTCTCCTCGATCTAGGAGTGGATGGGGAATCAAATGATTCCCTTTGAGCTGATTGATGTGCTTGCAATGCTTTGGTGGTTTTAGATGGTATTTTTCTATGTATCTAGCAAGTGTTTTCAAGTCCACACCATCAATTTTGTTATCTGTCTCTATCCCCAATATTGAATCCAAGACCTCTTCCTCCTTATTGTTGGAAATAATGCTGAGAGGGGGGGAGGGGTGAATCAGTATTAGCAAATCAATAATATTTTCTTTTCTTTTATCAGATTCATATATGCTACTTCAGTTAATGATACTCGCATGTATACACAACTGTGATTAATGCAACTAGTGTATATCTAGTAAACTTATGATTCAGTTAGTTGATCTTCAATGAGTGCATTAGAACATTATTAACTATATGAACAATAAAAAAGTGGAGTAAAACAGAACAGATCATCACACATAAGAAGCACACATGAACACCATGATGTAAGGTGGAAACCCAATGTGGGTGAAAACCACCTGCTGCAATTTGTCACTATCTTCTTTTAATAAGAAACTTCCTTTTACAATATTTCTGTACTGGCATAGTCTTATACTAGTACGCAGGCTTCTACCTGCAGAAGGCTACAACCTTCTCTTGTTCTCCAGCTTCTCCTGGAAGGGAGCTACAACCCCCTTAGCTCTTGTACTAGCTGATGTACTAGTACGTAGGTGATGACCTACAAAAGGCTACAACCTTCTCTTTTCTTCCAGGGACCACATTTCATAAATTTTCAGACTGGATCCATAAATACAAAACAATCACTACTGCAATACAATCATTAAGTCTGAATCACCCAACAACTAAAATACTGAAACCCTGTCATCAAAACACAGTCACCAGAACACAGACCAGAGCTGAGGACTCTACAACAACCACTAGAACCAACAGCAACCTGAAATATCAAATCTCATAATGTATACGCTACTTGACTATGTCAAAACCAGTGTGTATACGCCCTTTCACCAGGGAGAACCCGCGTACAGATCTGAAAATAATTACTTATACCTTCGCTGCAATTTCCAACTTCAGATATACCCAGACCATAAGATATAAAGGATAAAACATGTGTCAGTATTCATATCTATTCATGATCACCATATAATGATAATACATTCTAGTCTTCAAGATCCCGATCCATCAACCTTTATCAACCGCATAGGTGCCTCCTTGGTTCAGATCAAGAAAAGCATCACAAACCCATAACCAGCATACTAGATCTCATACTTCATTAGATATTCATCACTTGCACTCTTTTCCCTCTTGGCCTAATGATCTTCTCCTTATATAGGTTTAGGCCTCTCTCAATACCATGGTCCAAAACCATGTAGGACCAATACCTTGGACCCAATACCTGGGGTCAACACTTTGAACCAAATACCATGGACCGATACCAAAATACCATGGACCAAATACCACGGACCAAAACTTAGATTCCCAACATGTACGCACCTTTCCTTTTGTAAACATGCGTGTGTACATATACGCGACTTGGTATATGGTGCACCCGCGTGTATACACTTCTTTGTCACAGCACACCTGCGTATACCTCTTTGATCATTAATTCTTTGCTATTTACTAGCTGTACTATGATCTGTCATCTGAGTGAGTTGCCATCAAGGACAACACCTATATCATATATGTATCATAATGCCAACAATCTCCCCCTTTGGACTTGATGGCAACCACCACACCAAGTCACTCTCCCCCTTTGACATCAAGGGCAAAGGGCAGACCAAGATGTTCTCTCCCTTGGTATACCTTCTGCTGTCTATACTCCCCCTGAGTACTTGCTGAAATCTATGATTGAGCTCCCCCTTTGTATATGCTAAGATGTACCAATCCGTCCATTCTCCCCTTGAGCACATGCAAGTTCTGAAAAATCATAACACAACTCTATACATACATCAATCTCCCAACCAAGTGGGAATACACCATTTTTTACTCATCCATGCAACCAAGTGGGGATATACCAATTTTTTATACATGACTAAAAAAAAAAGAAACATTACATCATCCATCCCATGCATAGTGGGGTAAAAAAATACATCATATGACTCACAAAGACCAAGGACCTAAACAAGACCACGATATCTATCATATACCATAAGCATCTGTCACTAGCATCCAGACCTGTAACCTGCAGTCCATTCTCTTGGTCATTCAAGATGTGTCAATAAGCATCATAACCAAAGACTTCTAACCATAATGCCAACAATGCATTATTCAAAGCATATGCTCCCCCTGAGCCTGTGCCAACCATCATATACCATGACCGAACCATTTCTTGAGTCTGTTCTGCTACTTTTTTTTTAGAGCTCCATATACGCAATTCTACAGCCTATAACTTGCATATATATGCGACTTATCTTCATAATATCTACATATGCAGATTGGAATACTGAAGGTCTATGCTTTCAGTTTCCCCTGTGTCTGTTATGTCAGCTAACTAAGTTATGCCACATCTTTCTGTCTCTAATTCTGTCTTCTTCAATACCTGGAATTGTGATGATGTATGATCTTCTTGCTTTGGAGTTCGAATTTTGCTCCTACATTCCCTTACTTTACATCCAAACTTGTTACATGCATAACATCTTACATGTTTCATATTCCTCCTAATGCAGTCAATGGCTTTGTGACCAAACATATTGTAAGCAAAACAATATCTGTTGAAGTACATGGAGCATGATGATCTTTCTATGTGATGGTCTTGACACATTTTTCTTCTGCATCTAGCTGCAATATGTCCAAAGTTATGACATTCATAACATTCAACATTATTCATTTGAGGAAACAATCAACTATCACTTCCATAGTTAGGAGGAAATGATATTCTTTGAAGAATTTCTTTCCTTGGTTGTTGCTGGGGTTGACCACTTATCTCTTCATTGATCATTTCATATTTTGCATTAGAATTCCTTTCCTCACCATGTGAGCTAGATTCACCTTCGACAGTTTCATAAAAACCAAGACCAGTTTTGATAGCAGGGGGTCTTTGACTACTAAGAATATCATCCAAAATATTAGTACTATCCTGAAATCGTAGCAATTTATCCTTTTCTTCTAATTTACCTTTTAAGATATTTACCTCAGCCTGATGTTGTTCTTCCTTTTCTAGATATTGCTTCCTTATGTTTTCTTTAGCTTTTCTCCCTTCTTCCACTTGTTGCCTTAATTCGAGCACTTCATGTTCTTGATCTTCAAGATCTTCTTTTAGAGAGAGGATCTTAGATTCAAGTCTTTGAATTGTTATGATTTGATCTTTTACTACATCCTATAGCTGATCCCTTACTCTAGTTACTGTCTCCAGCTGTCCTTTTAATCTGTAACTTCTTCTGTTTCTATGTCCTTATTTTCATATGCCATGAGAATTCTAATGTCTTCATCACTATTGGATGATTCATTACTTTTACCATGAGTATAATAACTTCTATTACCTTCTTTAGACATCTGTTCTTTGTTATGAGGGCATCTAGCAGCATAGTGACCAACTCTACCACATGAAAAGCATTTGAAAGGTAGCTTAACATTGAACCTTCCAGATCCCCGTTCAATATTCTTGACAAAATTTACCTCATATTCTTCTTCTAAAATGTATCTTGATTCACTGAGTTTTTCTTTTCCATTGGTTGATACCTTAAATGCGGTTTCTCTCATATCTGATGGTCCTCCTTTTCTCATCTCAAAAGCAGTTAATATTCCATGTAGTTGTGCCATAGTGATTTTCTACAGATCCTCCTTTTCTTCTATGGCAGACACTTTGGATTCAAATTTAGCAGACAAGGATCTCAAAACTTTTTCAACTAAGACAACTTCCTTAATTTCTTCACCCAGATTCCTCATACAATTGACCATCTCATCTATACGTAGGAAGTAATTAGATATGCTTTCATTACTATGCATCTTAAGAGTTTCATACTGTATTATGAGAGTTTGAAGCTTAGCCCATTTTACCTGATCATCTCCTTCGTACCTCAGAATGATTTTGTCCCATATTTCTTTGTCTGATTTGAATTACATAACCTTAACAAATTCTGATTGTGACAAACTTCCCAATAAGATAGTAACAACTTTGGCATTTAGTTCATATTGCTTTCTATCTGCTGTATCTGTAGGAGTTTCTGATGGATATGTATGTCCTCCTTCCACGATTCCCCAAACATCTATTGGCATTATGATACAAGTGTTTTCCTTGATGGAAACTCACACAGATGACAGATTATAGTGCAGCAGGTCAGTAGCAAAGAATTGATGATCAGACTAAAAAAATGAATAAAGAAGAGTATATACGCAGGTTCACTATATACAAAGGCGTGTATACATGCAGGATTGCTGATCAAAAGTCACGTATGCGTATGCACGCACTTTCATGCACGGAAAAGCACGTACATGTGGGAAAGCTTATTTTTGGGTCCGTGGTATTTAGACCTATGGTTTTGGTCCTTGGTATTGCATCCAAAGTGTTGAACCCAGGTATTGGGTCCCTAGTATTGGTTCTCAATGGTTTTGGACCATGGTATTGAGTAAGGCCTAAGACTATAAAAGGCGAAGAAGATCATTAGGCAAAGGCAATTTTTGAGAAGTGATGAATATCTAATGAAGTGTGAGATCTAGTATGCTGGTTATGCGTTTGTGATGCTGTGATTGATCTGAACCAAGGATGCACCCATGTGAATGATGATGAATGATGGATCGAGATCTTAAGGCTTGGAATGTTTTATCATTATATGGTTTGATTATGGATAGACTAGATCTGAATTATTGACGCATGTTTTATTGTATGAATGTTATGATATGGGTATGACTGATGTCTAGAACAGCTGCAAAGTTATGAGTAAATATTTGCAGATCTGTACGCGGGTTGGCTTTGGTGAAAGCGCATATGAACGCTAGTTTGATTCATCATAGTAGCATATACATTATGAGACATGATATTTGAAGTTGCAGTTGGATCTAGTTATTGTTGTAGAGTTCTATTGTCTGTTTGGTGTTCTGGTGATTGTGTTGTTGACAGGGTTTCAGTGTTTCAGTATTGGGTGATTCAGAGATTGATGATGCAGGTGTAGTTGATGGTGTTTTGTAGTGGTGATTGATTTTGTGCTTCAATGTTGTTGATGGGTCCAGTATGAAAATTGGATGAAACGTGGCCTTCAGATTATGGTGTTGTGCTTCAGGAGTATCCAGTCTGAAAATTTATGAAACGTGGTACCTAGAGGAAGAAAGAGAAGGTTGTAGCCTTCTATAGGTTGGCACTTACGTACTAGTGCATCAGCTAGTACAAGAGCTAAGGGGGTGGTAGCTCCCTTCCAGTAGCAGCTGGAAAACCAGTGAAGGTTGGAGCATTCAGTAGGTCGGCACTTACGTACTAGTAAATGGATCGGCTAGTACAAGAGCTAAGGGGGTTGTAGCTCCCTTCCAGGAGAGTCTGGAGAACAAGAGAAGGTTGTAGCCTTCTGCAGGTAGAAGCCTATGTACTAGTATAAGACTGCACCAGTACAGAACTATTGTATAAAGAAGTTTCTTATTAAAAAGAAGATCGAGACGACTTGCAGCAGGTGGTTTTCACCCACATTGGGTTTCTACCTTACATCATGGTGTTCATGTGTGCTTCATGTGTGTGATGATCTGTTCTATTTTACTGCTCCTATTTACTGCTCATATGTTTAATAATGTTCTGATGCACTCATTAAGGATCAACTAACTGAATCATAAGTTTATTGGATATACGCTTGTTGCATTACACACAGTTGCGTATACATGCGGTTTGCCTTAACTGACGTAGCGTATATGAATCTTAATATGGAAATGAAATTTTTTTATTGATATAATAATACTGATTCACCCCCCCTCTCAGTGTTATTTCCAACAATTGGTATTAGAGAAGGTTCTTTGGTAGAAGCTTGATCACTTGAAGGAGATCCGTAGATCAATGGGAAAGAAGCTTAAGAAGAAATCCCCTAAGAAGAAGAAGACATCTCAGAAGAGCTATGACAGTGGGAGAATCAATTGGGGAATATGTGGAAGAAGCACTTCAGATTTAGAATCACTTCAGAATGAAGATGAACAAGCAAAAGAACTAGCAGGTATGAATTTGTTATACTCGGGTGATACATTTATCCATCCTTTTGAAAATGATGAAAGTGATAGCGAAACAACTGAAATTTCTCTTATGGGTGAGCAAGAAAGATATCAAATAGAGGTAGAATTTAAAAGGCTTACAGAAAAAATTAGAGATCAACAAGATCTATTGAACAAAAGGGAATGTGCCTTCAAATAAGAAGTTACCAAACTAAAAGCTCAACTAGAGGAAGGAAACAAGGTAAGGAAGTTATTCAAGGACAAGGAAGATCAATGTCAAAAGTTGCAGGATGAAGTGACACCATTAAGAAATGAAGTCAATGAAAGGAGCACAACAATCAAGAAACTCAGAGACAGATCCAGTTACTATGAAAGTCTTGAAGCTACGATCCTCTCACTAAAAGAAGATCTTGAAGAATCAAAAACGCAGAATAAAGAACTACTCCAAGATCTTGAAAAACAAGAAAACAAAGTTCTTGAACTAAGACATCAATTGGAAGAAGGAAGAAAAGCTGAAGAAAACATGAAGAAGTAGTATCATGAAAAGGAGGAGCAACATCAAGTTGAGGTAAATATTCTTAAAGATAACTTAGAAGAAAAGGATAAGCTCTTACGATTTCAAGATAGTACTAAGATCTTGGATGATATTCTTAGTAGTCAAAGGTCTTCTGCTATCAAAATGGGTCTTGGTTTTCATGAATCTGTTGAAGGAGAATCTATTTCACAAAGTAAGATAAGGGACTCTAATGTAAAATCTGAAATGCTCAACAAGGAGATGAGAGGTCAATCCCATCAACAACCAAGGAAAGAAATTCTTCAAAGAAATTCTTTTATTCCTAACTATGGAAATAATAGTCGGTCAATTCCTCAAATGAATAATGTTGAATGTTATGTATGTCATAATCTTGGACATGTTGCAGCCAGATGCAGAAGAAAAATGGTTCAAGACTATCACTTAGAAAGATCATCATGTTACAGGTACTTTAAGGGATATCGCTTTGCTTGCAATATGTTTGGTCACAGAGCTGTTGATTGTTATAGAAGGAATATGAAACATGTAAGATGTTATGCATGTAACAAGCTTGGACATACAGCAAAGGAATGCAGGAACAAAGTACGGCACCATACCAAAAGGAGAAAACATCATCACACTTGAAGATATGGAAGAAGAAGGAAGTACAAACAGAAAGATGTGGCACAGCACAATATACAGACATAACAGACTCAGAGGGAGCTGAACTTGTAAAACTTCAGTGTCCTAAATCTCATATGCTAGTTTCATAAAGGGAAGTCGCGTATATACGCAAGTTGGTTACTACACAGTCGCGTATATGTTAGTTTGAAGAAAAGCAGTGGGACAGGCTCAGGAAAAGGGGTCTGATATGATTCAGTCCATTATTTTCTCTGTTTCATAATGGTTACAATCTGTTGATGTTGTGTGGAAATGTCTTGATACTTGTAAGATGTTTAGGAGTGATTTTATCTTAACTTGTGGATGATGATACTTTTTGCTGATATATGCATGATCAGATCTGACAGTAAGCAAGATGGCATAGGTTTAGGGGGAGCATATGCTTTTGATAATACATTGTTGGCATTATGGTTAGTAGTCCTTAGTGATGATGCTTATATGGCTAAATGATACATCTTGCTATGATATGGTTATGAGTTGACCATGACAAAATCTCATATGATTTTTGGGTTTACATAGTTGGTGTTCTGATCAGATTTGTGGATGCATATATGGTGCTTACATGGTGATCTTCATAAGGATAAGGAGAAGTACAAAGCTTGAATACACTTGATGATGAGTCACTCATATGTTGCTGTCATCATATGAATAAATATCATATAATACAATTATGATGTAGGATTCCTATAGTTCTTGGCGCTCATGTGGATGAGGATTGTTGCTGTTGATGATATCAAGAAGTCTTGACAAATGATCTTGAGCTCAAGATACATAGTGCTAGATACATGAATGTTTACTCAAAGTTGCATTGTTGGAGACATGATGATGATAATGATAGGTTGATACTTACATATGTTGATTGATGCAAATGTTCCCATGTGATGATACTTGGATCATGCAGATCTTGATGTTGATGAGATGGCTATGGTGTTTTTCACATATGATATAATGTGAATGATTTTGTATGTCATATGAAGAATTCTGTTCAAAAGGATGAGTTGATGCAGACATACCTTGTTGCTGGTCTAGATGTTGTTGTCAGATGATTGTGGAGCAGATCATACATTGTGTATGATAGTTGTTGATGACTATCATGATCTTATTTAGACGTTTGGTCTCTATTATAAATGTCATGTAAAGGTCATTTCAAGACTCATGATGTAATAGTTTGTCTCTATCTATTGTAGTCATTTGATGAATCCCTTTTGGTCATATGATGTAATTTGTACCCCCCCATGCATGGGAAGGATGATGTAATAGTTCAATCATGTATAAACATTTGGTATCTGGCATATCCCCACTTGGTTGGGTGGATGAGTCAATATTGGTATATCCCCACTGGGTTGGGAGATGGATGTATGTATGAGTCCTTAGTGATAGGAAGGTCATTTATGATAGAGTCATGTTCTTCTTGTAGAACATCTTTTGCAGACCTTGCTTACAGTCAGGGGGAGCATGAACAGCACACTTTAGCAGAGCAGAGACTTCAGCATGTACTCAGAGGGAGCATGGATAGATTGGTACACCTTGGCATATACAAAGGGGGATCTCATTCAGAAATTTTAGAAGGTACTCAGGGGGAGTATGGACAGCGGAATGTTTATCAAGGAAAGAGAATATCTTAGTCCACCCTTTGCCCTTGATGTCAAAGGGGGAGAGTGATTTGGGTTATTGCCATCAAGTCCAAAGGGGGAGATTGTTGGCATTATGATGCATGTGTTGTACTTGATGGCAACCCACTCGTAGAAGAACAACTCACTTATATATAACTAGATGAATCTATAGAAGAGATATCAGATGTGACAAAATACATGGGATGCAGGATAGCTCAAAAGAATTAGATGACAGTTCTCAGTACTACAAGTTAGCTTTGCCATCAAATCTAAAGGGGGAGATTGTTGGCATTATGATACAAGTGTTGTCCTTGATGGAAACTCACACAGATGACAGATTATAGTGCAATAGGTCAGCAGCAAAGAATTGATGATCAGACTACAAAATGAAGAAAGAAGAGTATATACACAGGTTCACTATATACCAAGTCGCGTACATATGCAGGTTATACACAGGTTCACTATGTACCAAGTCGTGTATATACACAGGTTTGCTATATACCAAGTAGGGTATACACGCAGGTTATACATGCAGGTTCACTATATACAAAGGCGCGTATACACGCGGGATTGCTGATCAAAAGTCGCGTATGCGTATGCACGCACTTTCATGCACGGAAAAGCGTGTACATGTGGTAAAGCTTATTTTTGGGTCTGTGGTATTTAGACCTATGGTTTTGGTGCTTGGTATTGCATCCGAAGTGTTGAACCCATGTATTGGGTCCCTAGTATTGGTTCTCAATGGTTTTGGACCATGGTATTGAGTAAGGCTTAAGACTATAAAAGGAGAAGAAGATCATTAGGCAAAGGCAATTTTTTAGAAGTGGTGAATATCTGATGAAGTGTGAGATCTAGTATGCTGGTTATGGGTTTGTGATGCTGTGATTGATCTGAACCAAGGATGCACCCATGTGAATGATGATGAACGATGGATCGAGATCTTAAGACTTGGAATGTTTTATCATTATACGGTTTGATTATGGATAGACTAGATCTGAATTATTGACACATGTTTTATTGTATGAATTTTATGATCTGGGTATGACTGATGTCTAGAACAGCTGCAAAGTTATGAGTAAATATTTGCAGATCTGTACGCGGGTTGGATTTGGTGAAAGCACGTATGTACGCTGGTTTGATTCATCATAGTAGCATATACATTATGAGACATGATATTTGAAGTTGCAGTTGGATCTGGTTATTGTTGCAGAGTTTTGTTTTCTGTTATGTGTTCTAGTGATTGTGTTGTTGACAGGGTTTCAGTGTTTTAGTATTGGGTGATTCAGAGATTGATGATGCAGGTGTAGTTGATGGGTGTTTTGCAGTGGTGATTTATTTTGTGCTTCAATGTTGTTGATGGGTCCAGTATGAAAATTGGATGAAACATGGCCTTCAGATTATGGTGTTGTGCTTCAGGAGTATCCAGTCTGAAAATTTATGAAACGTGGTACCTGGAGGAAGAAAGAGAAGGTTGTAGCCTTCTGTGGGTCGGCACCTACGTACTAGTAAATGGATTGGCTACTACAAGAGCTAAGGGGGTTGTAGCTCCTTTCTAGGAGAGTCTGGAGAACGAGAGAAGGTTGTAGCCTTTTGCAGGTAGGAGCATGTGTACTAGTATAAGACTGCACCAGTACAGAACTATTGTATAAAGAAGTTTCTTATTAAAAAGAAAATTGAGACGACTTGCAGCAGGTGGTTTTCACCCACATTGGGTTTCCACCTTACATCATGGTGTTCATGTGTGCTTCTTGTGTGTGATGATATGTTCTATTTTACTGCTCCTGTTTACTGTTCATATGGTTAATAATGTTCTGATGCACTCATTAAGGATCAACTAACTGAATCATAAGTTTACTGTATATACGCTTGTTGCATTACACACAATTGCGTATACATGTGGTTTGCCTTAACTGAAGTAGCGTATATGAATCTTAATATGGAAATGAAAAAGTTTTATTGAAATAATAATACTGATTCACCCCCCCCCCCTCTCAGTATTATTTCCAACAACATCTGTTCTAAGTGATTGTAGATATGATGTGGTTCTTATCTTCCAGTAGACAAAATTGCTCCCATCGAAGATTGGTGGTCTGATGGATCCCTCTCTTTCGTGATTACTCATCTTGATGGATCTTCCTTCAAGCAATCAAGCTTCTTCTGAAGAATCGGCTCTGATACCAATTATTGGAAATAATACTAAGAGGGGGGGTGAATCAGTATTAGAAAATCAATAATCTTTTCTTTTCTTTTATCAAATTCATATACGCTACTTCAGTTAATGATACCTGCATGTATATGCAACTGTGATTAATGCAACTAGTGTATATCTAGTAAACTTATGATTCAGTTAGCTAATCTTCAATTAGTGCATCAAAACATTATTAACCATATGAATAGTAAACAGGTGCAATAAAATGGAATAGATCATCACACATAAGAAGCACACATGAACACCATAATGTAAGGTAGAAACCCAATGTGGGTGAAAACCACCTGCTACAATTTGTCTCTATCTTCTTTTAATTAGAAACTTCTTTTTACAATATTTCTGTACTGGTGCAGTCTTATACCAGTATGCAGTTTTCTACCTGCAGAAGGCTACAACCTTCTCTCGTTCTCTAGCTTCTCGTGGAAGGGAGCTACAACCCCCTTAGCTCTTGTACTAGTTTATTTACTAGTATGTAGGTGCTGACCTACAGAAGGCCACAACCTTCTCTTTTCTTCTAGGGACCACGTTTCATAAATTTTTAGTCTAGATCCATAAATACAAAACAATCACTACTGCAATACAATCATTAACTCTGAATCACCCAACAATTGAATCACTGAAACCCTGTCATCAAAACACAGTCACTAGAACACAGACTAGAGCCCAGAACTCTACAACAACCACTAAAACCAATAGCAACCTGAAATATCAAATCTCATAATGTATACACTACTTGACTATGTCAAACCAGTGTGTATACGCCCTTTCACCAGAGAGAACCCGCATATAGATTTGAAAATTATTACTTATACCTTCGCTGCGATTTCCAACTTCAGATATACCCAAACCATAAGATATAAAGGATAAAACATGCGTCAGTATTCAGATCTATTCATGATCATACCATATAATGATAATACATTTTAGTCTTCAAGATCCCGGTCCATCAACCTTTATCAACCGCATAGGTGCCTCCTTGGTTCAGATCAAGCAAAGCATCACAAACCCATAACCAACATACTAGATCTCATACTTCATCAGATATTCATCACTTGCACTCTTTTCCCTCTTGGCCTAATGATATTCTCCTTATATAGGTTTAGGCCTCTCTCAATACCATGGTCCAAAACCATGTAGGACCAATACCTTGGACCCAATACCTGGGGTCAACACTTCGGACCAAATACCATGGACCGATACCAAAATACCATGGACCAAATATCACGGACCAAAACTTAGATTCCCAATATGTACGCACCTTTCCTTCTCTAAATGTGTGTGTGTACATGTACGTGACTTGGTATATGGTGCACCTATGTGTATACACTTCTTTGTCACAACACACATGGGTATACCTCTCTGATCATTAATTATTTGCTATTTAATAGATGTACTATGATATGTCATCTGAGTGAGTTGCCATCAAGGACAACACCTGTATCATATCTGTATCATAATGCCAACAATCTCCCCCTTTGGACTTGATGGCAACTACCACACCAAGTCACTCTCCCCCTTTGATATCAAGGGCAAAGGGTAGACCAAGATGTTCTCTCCCTTGGTATACCTTCTGCTGTCTATACTCCCCTTGAGTACCTGCTGAAATCTCTGATTGAGCTCCCCCTTTGTACATGCCAAGATGTACCAATCCATCCATGCTCCCCATGAGCACATGTAAGGTCTGAAAAAGCATAACATGACTCTAGACATGCATCAATCTCCCAACCAAGTGGGAATACACCATTTTTTACTCATCCACCCAAACAAGTGGGGATATACCAAATTTTTATACATGACTCAAAAACAAGAAACATTACATCATCCATCCCATGCATAGTGGGGTAACAAAATACATCATATGACTCACAAAGACCAAGGACCTAAACAAGACCATGATAGCTATCATACACCATAAGCATCTGTCACTAGCATCCAGACCTGTAACCTACAATCCATTCTCTTGGTCAAGCAAGATGTGTCAATAAGCATCATCACCAAAGACTTCTAACCATAATGCCAACAATGCATTATTTGAAGCATATGCTCCCCCTAAGCCTATGTCAACCATCATAACATGACCATACCATTTCTTGAGTCTATTCTACTACTTTTTCTTCAGAAATCCATATACGCAACTCTGCAGCCTATAACTCACATATATACGCGACTTATCTTCATAATATTTGTGTATGCAAATTAGAATACTGAAGGTCTACACTTTTAGTTTCCCATGTGTCTATTATGTCAGCTAACTGAGTTATGCCACATCTTTCTGTCTCTAATTCTATCTTCTTCAATACCTGGAATTGCGATGATGTATGATCTTCTTGCTTTGGAGTTCGAATTTTTCTCCTACATTCCCTTACTTTATGTCCAAACTTGTTACATGCATAACATCTTACATGTTTCATATACCTCCTATTGCAGTCAATGGCTTTGTGACCAAACATATTGCAAGCAAAACAATATCCCTTGAAGTACCTGGAGCATGATGATCTTTCTGTGTGATGGTCTTGACCCATTTTACTTCTGCATCTAGTTGCAATGTCCAAAGTTATGACATTCATAACATTCAACATTATTCATTTGATGAAATAACTGACTATCACTTCCATAGTTAGGAGGAAATGATCTTCTTTGAAGAATTTCTTTCCTTGGTTGTTGCTGGGGTTGACCACTTATCTCTCCATTGATCATTTTAGATTTTGCATTAGAATTCCTTTCCTCACCCTGGGAGCTAGATTCACCTTCAACGATTTCATAAAAACCAAGACCAGTTTTGATAGCAGGGGATCTTTGACTACTAAGAATATCATCCAAAATCTTAGTATTGTCTTGAAATTATAGCAGTTTATCCTTTTCTTCTAATTTACCTTTTAAGATATTTACCTCAACCTGAAGTTGTTCTTCCTTTTCCAAATATTGCTTCCTTATGTTTTCTTCAGCTTTTCTTCCTTCTTCCACTTGTTTCCTTAATTTGAGCACTTCATGTTCTTGATCTTCAAGATCTTCTTTTAGAGAGAGGATCTTAGATTCAAATCTTTGAATTGTTATGCTTTGATCTTTTACTACATCCTACAGCTTCTTCCTTACTCTGGTTACCTTCTCCAGCTGTTCTTTTAATCTGGTAACTTCGTCCTTATTTTCATATGCCATGAGAAGTCTAATGTCTTCATCACTATTCGATGAGTTGTTACTTTTATCATGAGTATAATAACTCCTATTACCTTCTTCAGAAATCTTTTCTTTGTTATGAGGGAATCTAGCAGCGTAGTGACCAACTCTACCACATGAAAAGCATTTGAAAGTTAGCTTACCTTTGAACCTTCCAGATCCCCGTTCAAGATTCTTGACAAAATTTACCTCATATTATTCTTCTGAAATGTATCCTGATTCACTGAGTTTTTCTTTTCCATTTGTTGATACTTTAAATGCAGCTTCTCTCATATCTGATGGTCCTCCTTTTCTCATCTCAAAAGCAGTTAAGATTTCGTGTAGCTACGCCATAGTGACTTTCTATAGATCCTCCTTTTCTTCTATGGCAGACACTTTGGATTCAAATTTAGCAGACAAGGATCTCAAAAATTTTTCAACTAAGACAACTTCCTTAATTTCTTCACCCAGATTCCTCATACAATTGACTATCTCATCTATACATAGGAAGTAATCAGATATGCTTTCATTACTATGCATCTTAAGAGTTTCATACCGTATTCTGAGAGTTTTAAGCTTAGCTCATTTTACCTGATCATCTCCTTCGTACCTCAGAATGATTTTGTCCCATATTTCTTTGGCTGATTTGAACTGCATGACCTTGACAAATTCTGATTGTGACAAACTTCCCAATAAGATAGTAACAACTTTGGCATTGAGTTCATATTGCTTTCTATCTACTGTATCTGTAGGAGTTGCTGATGGATATGTATATCCTCCTTCCACGATTCCCCAAACATATGTTCCAAGTGATTTTAGATATGTTTTGGTTCTTATCTTCTAGTAGACAAAATTGCTCCCATTGAAGATTGGTGGTCTGATGGATCCCTCTCTTTCATGATTACTCATCCTGATGGATCTTCCTTCAAGCAATCAAGCTTCTTCTGAAGAACCAGCTCTAATACCAATTGTTGGAAATAATACTAAAGGGGGGGGGGGGGGGGGGGGGGGTGAATCAGTATTAGCAAATCAATAATATTTTCTTTTCTTTTATCAAATTCATATACGCTACTTTAGTTAACGATACCCACGTGTATACGCAACTGTGATTCATGGAACTAGCGTATATCTAGTAAACTTATGATTTAGTTAGTTGATCTTCATTGAGTGCATCAGAAAATTATTAACCATATGAGCAGCAAATAGGTGTAGTAAAATAGAACAGATCATCACACGTAAGAAGCACACATGAACACCATGATGTAAGGCGGAAACCCAATGTGGGTGAAAACCACCTGCTACAATTCATCTCCATCTTCTTTTAATAAGAAACTTCTTTTTACAATATTTATGTACTGGTGCAGTCTTATACCAGTACGCAAGCTTCTAACTACAGAAGGCTACAACCTTCTCTCATTCCCCAGCTTCTCCTGGAAGGGAGCTACAACCCCATTAGCTCTTGTACTAGCTGATGTACTAGTATGTAGGTGTTGACCTACAGAAGGCTACAACCTTCTCTTTTCTTCCAGGGACCACGTTTCATAAATTTTCAAATTGGATCCATAAATAGAAAACAATCACTACTGTAATACAATCATTAACTCTGAATCACCCAAAAATTGAATCACTGAAACCCTGTCATCAAAACACAGTCACTAGAACACAGACTAGAGCCCAGAACTCTACAACAACCACTAAAACCAATAGCAACCTGAAATATCAAATCTCATAATGTATACACTACTTGACTATGTCAAACCAGTGTGTATACGCCCTTTCACCAGAGAGAACCCGCATATAGATTTGAAAATAATTACTTATACCTTCGCTGCGATTTCCAACTTCAGATATACCCAAACCATAAGATATAAAGGATAAAACATGCGTCAGTATTCAGATCTATTCATGATCATACCATATAATGATAATACATTTTAGTCTTCAAGATCCCGGTCCATCAACCTTTATCAGCCGCATAGGTGCCTCCTTGGTTCAGATCAAGCAAAGCATCACAAACCCATAACCAACATACTAGATCTCATACTTCGTTAGATATTCATCACTTGCACTCTTTTCCCTCTTGGCCTAATGATATTCTCCTTATATAGGTTTAGGCCTCTCTCAATACCATGGTCCAAAACCATGTAGGACCAATACCTTGGACCCAATACCTGGGGTCAACACTTCGGACCAAATACCATGGACCGATACCAAAATACCATGGACCAAAACTTAGATTCCCAACAAGTATGTTCCTTTCCTTCTATAAATGTGCGTGTGTACATGTACGCGACTCGGTATATGGTGCACCCACATGTATACGCTTCTTTGTCACAACACACCTGCGTATGCCTCTCTAATCATTAATTCTTTGTTATTTACTAGTTGTACTATGATCTATCATTTGAGTGAGTTGCCATCAAGGACAACACTTGTATCATATCTGTATCATAATGAAAACACTTATCAGTCTCAAGTGCCTAGATATACCAAATAAATTATTATTTTTAAATTTTGCAAAAAAAAAAACTAAAAATCCAAGAAAGCATTTTAAATATTACATCTCTATAAATTCACAATGACTTGCCTTATTTTTTCCACTGTCTTCTCCATTCCCTTTGCTTGACATTCTGAGGTTGGGCTAGAAAATTATGTCCATGGAGGCAAGCCAAGGGAAATAACATGCAAGGAAGGAGATCAAAGAGTGTGCAAGGAAGGCAAATAACATGCGTGAAGGGAAACAATTTGAGCCGAGGTAAGCAATGTGGCCATCACATACACACAATTTTCCTAATTAATCCTTTATGATAATCAAACCATTATGTACCAATACATGAATAAATATCCCGCAATTTAACCCTAAATCCACCCTCTATTCATGGAACTGATAATGACTTACTCCGCAACTCCAATTTATGGACCACAAAGTGAGAAAAATAAAAATCTCATGTAAGCTCCATCTGAATCCTTAAGTTTACTCTGCAACTCCAATTTCTGGACCAAAATGAGAGAAAAATAAAAAAACTTGTGCAAGCTCCATCTAAATCCTTAAGATCCTTAAAATCCATTGAAGATCATCAAAATTTGTTAATTTATTTTATAGTATTCAAGTTTCCACCACGAATCCAAGAAAAATAAGGAAATATCGAAATTTTCCATTTGCAATAGAATGGGAGGAATTTGAAGCTATTGGATCGAGACCTAGGTGGTGGCAGGGGAGCCTATTCTTTTCTTTCCCGGTTCTGTGCTTATCAAGAGTGAAAAAATTCTTAGAGGAGAAAGAAAGAGTTTGATTTTTATTTTTTTTAGTTTAATAGTTAGTGGGTAATTAATTTTGAAGTTTTGGCCTGTGGGAATTTTAAATGTTTGACTCGTTCATCACTGAATATTTCATTTCACTAATCGCCCACTTTAGCACCGACTCAGGTAAATTAATGTGATCATGTTGGGGCATCGAACTCAGCAAAAATGGTGCCTAGTATAGCTCCCTCTAATTAATTTTTTCCATAAAATATTAGAAATATAAATGTTACAAGAGTTTAATATTATTCTCAAATAAAATAAAATTTTAATAGAATACATTCAGTAGAATAACCATAATTTCAATAATCTAATACATTCACTATGGAGTAATTTAGTTAGCTCTAAAATGATTCCATAAACTAAGTTATAAATGAGGAACAAAAAAAAATTGATATACACACTAGTGGTAAAGTGTGTTACACGGGGAAAAATGCTAATCTCAATTAATATTTATGTTGTAAGGACAAATTATACTCTATTAAAATATATTCTACCAATAATTCTTCCCCTACACTTATTGTTTTCATTGTTGATAATTGGATTTGATTGGTGTACTAAAATTTATTGTCATTGTTTTGTATTATAAGATCTAGAGGAGGCCATGGACATATAATGTGTGTTAATTGGGCAGCTTATTGACAAATTCCTACCATGGGACTAGATTCCTCTTTTCGAGAGGACCAATTTTGACTATTGAAGCACTTAATTTAGATAAGGGAAAGTGTACTTATGAATAAAATCCCACTTATGCACATTTGATCAGGTCGGCCCTAAAGTAAATTGGACACCCTTGGAAGCATATAAATTTAAATAACCTCAAGCTCATTTGGATATCATCATCACATATCATTTCTTCTTCTTTTTGGAGTTTCGTTCTATCAAAAATCAAAGATTGAACATGAGCTAAGAAGGTTGAATAGGAACGATGAATCACGAATAGGAACTATGAAGGTTGAACAAGAACTGCGAAGGGTGAACAAGAACTATGAAGGGTGAACAAGAACTACGTGGGTATCTTTTCTTGCATTAATTTGACTATTGGCACATATTATGGATAATGGTTGGTAGATTTGTTGAACAAGTCAATACTTTGATGTTGATTATAATTTATGGATTTGGGCTCATTGTACTCCCCGTTGAACATTTTATGATGATCTAATCAAAAAAAAAATTCAAAGGGATTTCCCCCTTGTGGGATTTTTCCCTAGTCTTTGACCAAATAGGTGTCTCTAGTTGATGTGTTGATTGTCCCCTATTTTCATTGCATTTATTGTTCTATCTTCAATTACTGTTGATAATTGGAAGTATTAATTGTTATTGAAATATTTCTAATTAAAGAATTGAATTGGGATAAAGTAATTGAATCATCATAGATCAGTGTGAAAATTAACATGGTATCAGAGCTAAGGTGTAGGACAAGCCCAAAAGGAGAGAAGCATTGAAGCAATCATCGTTGGAAAGTTGAAGGAGCCTCTCTAATCAAGTCAAGATGTCTTCCTCTTTTCTCAAGGAACATTAGAAGTTGTGTGACTCATCTAACTTTGTTGCATGAAAGATCAGGATGGATATCATGGCTGACAACAATGATGTTTTGGAATACATTCAAGGAAAATTACCCGAGCTTCCAGAGAATTCTTTTGTTGCTGCCAAGAACAAGCACAAGAAAGGTGAATTAAAAGCGAAGAAAATTATAGTTGATGATTTACAAGATAGTATACTTGCATATGTTGGAAATTTTAGAAAGTCTAAGGACATGTATACTAAGATAGCTGGAATGTATGAAGTCAACTATTTAAATGGAATCATCTCCTTAAAAGATCAACTCAAAGACATGAACATGAAAATGGGAGAGTTTGTGAAATCCTACATTATGATGATATCTCATCTTAGATATCAATTGCAAAGAGTTGGGGAGACTGTGCTTGATGGGGAATTGATGATTGTAACACTTAGAGGTCACCTTCTCATTTGGGAAACCTTTATTACTGACATAAGCAACGACAATTCCTTCCCGTAATTTGATGATATTGTTATAAACCTCACTCAAGAATAATCAAGGATGATATCAAGAGGAAGGATTCAAAAGAATGAAGAGAGAGAGCTCGCTACCTTCATCACTCAAAACAAGAGGAGGAGAGGAAAAGGAGGTCCATCAAATTCAAGAAAGCCTCCTCCTAGAAATACAAAGAGAAGGGATGATAGAAAATCATCTAACATTGAATGCTACAACTTTCATAACAAGGGTCATTATGCTCGATATTTCCCCAAGAAGAAAAATGAGCCATGCTACAACACTAGAAGCAACAACAAGTTACAGGTTTGATGATCGAAGAAGAGGAGACAACCGGAGGAATGATCACAATGGAAGAGATGAAAGAAGATGAAGAGATGCTCCAAGTGACCATGTAGAAGATCTTTGTCCTCAAAAGAAGTTAAGATACTCCAGGTATGAAAGTAGTGCAAGTAATCAATTTGAATATATTCTTATTTTTTCCCTTACTAGTTCCTCTCCTCTGGATTCATGGGATATTTGGTTGGTTGATAGTGGGGCCACTAATAATTTCTCTAGGTATAAGGAAGTTCTCTATAATTTGGTAGAGAGGGAGTCAAATTTGAAAATTATTCTTGGAGACAACTCCATTCATCTTGTTAAAGGATTTGGGTCCATCAAATTCCATTTGGAGTCTAGGGAATCTATTATGCTCGATGATGTGATGTATGTGCTAGGATTGAATAAGAATTTGGTATCAATATCTTATTTGTAAGACAAAGGAATGAGGGTTTCCTTCATCGGGGGAAAGGTTCTTACTTGGTCTACTGGATCACCTATGAGAGTTTCATTCACATTGGGATCAAGATTTGAATGACTCTACAAGGTTTCTGGAAGACATCTTCTATTATTAGTCTATGATAGAAATAATCTAAGCGAGCTATCGTACCAAAGATTGGCCCATTTACATTATGATTCTCTTCTGAAATTGAAGAAATTAGTTTATGGTATTCCTGATGTTTAAGCCCAACATGATGGAATATTTCCAGGTTGTGCCAGTGGAAAGAAGACAAGGGGACCATTCCTCTCTAGTGAGAACAAGATAAACAACATCCTCCATCTCATTCATTAAAACTTATGTGGTCTAATTCTCGTGTATTCTATTGGTGGCCATCTCTACTACATCACCTTAATTGATGAATATTCAATAAAGACATGGATATATTATTTGAAGCACAAGGATGAAGCCTTTGAAATGTTGAAGGAGTTCAAATCTTTGGTAGAAATTCAAACAGGGAAGAAAATCAAGATATTCAGGTCTGATAATGGTGGAGAATACATTTTGAATGAGTTCATTGAATTTCCTAAGAAGGAAGGTATCAAGAAGGAGATGATTGTTCCCTATAATCCCAAACAAAATGGAGTAGCTGAAAGAAAGAAGAGGTCTATTGTAGAAATCACCCATGTCATGCTCCACAATAAAAAATTATCAAAGTTCCATTGGGGAGAAGTAACGAATGTTTTTGTATATGTTCAAAACAGGGTGCCTCATTAAACATTGAACAACAAGACCCCTTAAGAAGTATTCATAGGTGTCAAGCTTGATTTTAGCCATCTTCGTATCTTTGGTTGCCCACTATATTTCCATGTGTCGAATGACAAAAGAAACAAGATGGAATTCATGAGAAGAAAAGATATGTTTATTGGATATTGTGAAAATTATAAAGCTTTTAGAATATATATTCTTGGTCATAGGAAGGTTGAGATTAGCAAGGATGTAACATTCGATGAAGATGTTTCCCTTGGAAAAGTAAGGTACCTTCCTTCACTCCTCCTCCTGAGAAGAAAACTGATGATATGGATATTTTAGATGGTCTTTCCATGCCTAAATCTGAGACCGACATTGTCGATGATCCCATGGATCCCTTAGATCCTCCTCGAAGTGATACTCCTACAAAGAATAAGCCACTTTGGCTCCATGACACATTGTAGGATAATGAGAGACAAGTTCCCATTTGAAGATCATTTAGAGAAAGCAATAAGCCATGCAGGTACCAAGGATATGTAGTAGGAGCACTATGATACAAGCCGAACCTCCCACCTTTGAAGAAGCCATGAAAGAATAAGTTTGGAAGGATGCTATGGTTGAAGAATATGAATCAAGCATGAAGAATGACATATGTGATGTTGTACGAAGACAAAAGGGGAATCTATGGTGAATTAAAAGTGGTTATTCAAAATTAAACATGGATTTGATGGTAGCTTTGAGAAATATAAAGCAAGGTTCGCAACCTGAGGATTCTCCCAAAAAAGAGGGAGAATATTATGATGACATATTTGCACCTGTGGCTCGATATGCAACCATTCGTTCAATAGTTTCTCTTACCAAAAGTTAAGGATGGACCCTACATCAAATGGATGTGAAGACAACATTCCTACATGGCATGTTATAGGAAGTAGTGTACCTTGCGCAACCACATGAATTTGAAGTAGAGAATTGAAAGACACATGTTTGTAGGTTGAAGAGGGCATTGTATGGTTTGAAGCAAACCCCCAGAGCATGGTATGATTTCTTTGACATTTATTTGGTGAAACAAAAATTCACAAGAAGAAATGTAGTTCTCAACCTCTACTTAAAGGTAGTCTAAGGTATTCCATTCATTTTTGTTCTATATGTTAACGATCTATTCTTGACGCGTAGTGAGCCCTGGATGATTGAGTGTAAGAGGGTGCTAGATTTTGAATTCAAGATGAAGGACCTTAGACTCATGCACTACTTTCTAGGCTTTGAGTTGTGGCAAAGGTCCAGTGATATTTCCCTTTCACAAGTAAAATATGTCATGAAGCTGTTGGAGAGATTTGGAATGACAGAATGCAAGTCCTTTCCTACACCAATGGAAATGAATTTAAAGAAGTTATGTGGAGATGTTGCAGGACCTGATTTGGTGAATCCAGTCGAGTACAGAAAGCTGATTGGGGCTCTGATGTTCTTAGTGAACACCCATCCAGACATATGATATGAAGTCACAACATTGATTCAATTCATGACTGAGCCTCTCCATGCACATTGGATCGCTACCAAACACATTTTAAGATATTTGCATGGGATGTTAACCCTTGGTCTAAGATATTTTGCCGAATAGGTTCAACTTCATGGATATACTAATGTTGAATGGGTAGGAAAAATTATCGATAAGAAGAGTACATCTGGATGTTATTTTAGTCTTGGATATACATGATGTCTTGGATGATTAGGAAGCAAAAGTATGTAGCATTGAGTACCATTGAGGAAGAGTACATTGTTGGTGGCATGGCTAGCTATGAAGAAATTTGGTTAAGGATGCTCTTTGGAGAGCTATTTGAGAAGGTCCTAGACACTACAATGATATATTTCGACAACAAAATTGGCATCTGTTTGGCATAAAATCCCATATTTCATGACAAGTCTAAGCACATGGAGATTTGATATCATTACATTTGATATATGGTGTAGAGAGGAGCCATTAAACTCCATCATATGTCGACAAAAGTGTAGATTATAAATATTCTCATCAAGGATTTACCAAAAGGGAAGTTATTGGTATTTAGAGAGAAGCTTGGACTAATGGATGTGAGCCATCCTGATAAGGGGCATCACTAATCAAGAACATTGAGTCGACTCTTCCCCCTTGTTTGAGCTCCCAGGGTAAGGAATTATGATGGAGGGCTCCTAGGGTTGAGGGATCTATGGACAATAGGGTCATAGATGTTGCTCCCCTATCTATTACCCATAGGGTTGGAGATTTTTCTCCCATATATTGGCCTTTGTAGAGTATACCCCGGTTGGCATCATACCCTCAAGTTGGTCTTGTTGGGATTACCACTCCCCGTTTGGCCAATAGGTTGAGAGTGTACTTGGGGATGTACAATCCAAGATGAGTATGATGCAAGTGTTCTACCACATGAATTTTGAGGGTCATTGTTGGGAAGATCAGTGGAAATAAAATAGGTTGATATTTTCTCCCCTATATTACCTATTGCTAGATATGAGGTTGTAGATGTTTAGTTGACCCATGAGATTCTAGATTGAGATGTACTCCTCGATGTAGTTTCAAGTTGAGTCGTGCTCCCTGATATTGTTTTTGGATTAAGATGTGCTCTACGACATTATAGAGGGTGGTATATGATGCTCCTCGATTCTTCTTCTTTAGATTTGAGAATGTTTCAGTAGATAGAGTTGAGCAGAGATGGGATGTGATATGAAAATAGGATATACATGACATGATGTGGTTGAATTTTCTCCCTAGCTAAGAGAAAGTGTTAATTTGGTATATTAGTGATAAATTCCAAACATGGGACTAGATTCCTCTTTTTGAGAGGACCAATTTTTGCTATTGAAGAACTCAATTTGGATAAGGGAAAGTGTACTTATGAAGAAAAGTCCACATATGCACATTTGATCAAGTCATCACTAAAGAAAATTGGACATCCTTGGAAGCATATAGATTTAAGCGACCTCAAACTCATTTGGATATCATCATCACATCTCATTTCTTCTTCTTTTTTGTGTTTCATTCTATCTAAAATCGAAGGTTGAACGGGAATTGTGAAGGTTGAATAGGAAATATGAAGGGCGAACAGGAACTATGAAGGTTGAATAGGAACTGCGAAGGGTGAAGAGGAATTGTGAAGGTTGAACATGAATTGCGAAGGGTGAAAAAGAATTGTGTGGGTATATTTGATTGCATTAACTTGACTATTGGCACATGTTTTGGATATTGGCTGGTAGATTTGTTGAAAAAGTCAATATTTTGACTTTTATTATCATTTATGGATTTGGGCTCATTGTACTCTCTATTGAACATTTTATGACAATCTAATAGAAGAAGAATTTCGAAGTGTTTCCCCCTTGTGGGTTTTTCACCTAGTCTTTGAACAAATCAGTGTCTCTTTTTGATGTGTTGATTGTCTCCTATTTTCATTACATTTACTATTTTTGTTAGGATATTCCGACACATAGGATATAGTTAAGTTCAACTTGGTCTAGTATAGAGTTAGGTTAGAGTTAGGTTAGAGTTAGGTAAAGTGTGTTTCTTTACCGTTGTACATTTTGTAACTTACAATCCGACGGTCACGATATGTAGTGATCCGACGGTTCACTCTCACCTCGGTATTACCGACACTTGATCTGTGGCTTGACACCCGATTGGTCCATGAGTTCTATTTAAAGCGCATGGAGGGTCATTGTTCGGGTAATCCGTGCATGAGAGAAGCTTATGTAAATTTTCATTCTTTGATTAATAAATTGCCTGTAGTACCCACGTTGGGACAGGCCGTGGACTGTTTCCCTCCTTGCACTCTGAGGGTTTTAACCACGTCAAAAATACTGGTGTATTGATTTGAGATCTGGTTGTGAGCGGTGTCCTTTTGGTATTCTTTCTGTGGAACTTACCCTGTAAATTCCTACATGGTATCAGAGCTTGGACCCAGGTTCGATTCCCCCAAGTTGCGTTTGAGGGGGGGTGTTGGAAGAATCACCGCACCTCTATAGAATCCGTAATTTCCACCCTGGGGATCCTAGTTACTGGCTTGTAATGTTTACCAACACCTGCGGGTTTTGGTGTAACGACAAACCTCCACATGGTATCAGTAGCTAGAATCTGTTGCTCATAATGATGAAGTGAGCAAACTTTGGCATGAGCGATTTGGTCACTTAAACTATCGCTCCCTTCAGCATCTATGTAAAGAAAATATGGTGACAGGTCTTCCTATGGTATCTTGCAGAGATGGTGTTTGTTCCGGATGTGTACTCGGAAAACATCATCGGGACAGTTTTGACAAACGTGCCTCTTGGCACGCCTCAGCCCCTTTACAGCTTGTGCACAGTGATTTATGTGGTCCTCTTGCTGTTGCTTCATTCTCTGGCTGCAAGTACTTCTTAACTTTCATTGATGATTTCTCCAGACGCACTTGGGTATACTTCTTAATACTCAAGAGCGAAGTATTTAACACTTTTTTGGCCTTCAAAGCCTTTGTTGAAAAACAATCTGGACATCAAATTCTTAAGCTAAGAACTGATAATGGTGGAGAATATGTTAAAAACACATTCATCAACTTTTGCACCGAAAATGGAATTCAAATGCAACATACTGTTCCATACACTCCACAACAAAATGGTGTAGCTGAAAGGAAAAATCGCACCTTAAAGGAAATGGCTAATTGTACTGCAATCTAAAGGACTCAGTCTTAGTTTTTGGGCCGAAGCAATTAATTGTGCAAATTATATAATCAATCGCACTCCTACTAAGGTTCTAGAGAATATCACTCCAGAAGAAGCTTGGAGTTCCATTAAACCAGATGTAAGTCACTTTCGTGTGTTTGGAAGTGAAGCATGGGCCCATATTCCAGATGAAAAGCATAAAGCTTTAGAACCTAAGAGTGAGAAATGTACTTTTGTTGGATATTCTGAAGATGTAAAAGGTTATAGACTTATTCCATTTAAGTCCAAAAATGTTATCATTAGAAGAGATGTAAAATTTGATGAAAATAAATCGGCCTGCGAGCCTAGTCCGGCGGATGTGCCACCTCTTCCTATCTCTTCTACTTTTGAAAACCTTTCTTCTTCAGATGATGAAAGCGAGGATGATAATCCTCCCCCACCTTCTCAGGATCCTCAACTTCCAAGATGGGTCCGTGCTACTCGGGATGCAGCAGGTGATCTTGCCGGTGATCCTACAGATCAGCGACGTACACGTTCTCAGTTTGAAAGAGCCTCTTCTTTACTGGCTCAAGCTCCAGTAAATCATGATCCTGACACTTTTGCAGAAGCTTCAGGCCATCCACATTGGGAAGCAGCTATGAATGAAGAATATCATTCATTAATGACAAATGATACATGGGATCTTGTTCCTCTACCAAAGGGACGCAAACTTGTTAGATGTAAATGGGTTTACAGAACCAAGTATGGACCAGATGGGAAAGTTGATAAACATAAAGCTCGTCTCTTTGCTAAGGGCTTTTCACAGGTTGAAGGCATTGACTACACTGAAACCTTCTCCCCTGTTGCCAAAATGAACTCTATCCGCCTTGTTCTTTCCCTTGCTGCCTCTTTAAAATGGGAAGTCCATCAGATGGATGTTAAATCTGCCTTCTTGCATGGGGACTTGCAGGAAGAAATCTATATGGAACAACCCATTGGCTTCATACAAACAGACTCCAGCCTTGTTTGTCGACTTAAGAAATCCCTTTATGGCCTCAAGCAAGCTCCTCGGGCTTGGTATGCCAAAATGGATAACTTTCTTTTAGAATCTGGCTTTTCTAGGTGTCATTCTGACAATACTGTCTACACCAAGAAAGTGGGCAACTCTCTTATCATCCTTGTTCTTTATGTTGATGATCTTATTCTTACTGGTAGTGATCCCAACCTTATAAACCATGTGAAGTCCAGCCTTAAAAAGAAATTTGAAATGACAGACTTAGGACATTTACACTATTTTCTCGGTCTTCAAGTCTTGCAATCCCAAGAGGGTATTTTCCTTTCCCAGTCCAAGTATGCTTGTGATATTCTTCGTCATTTTCACATGGAAGACTGTAAGCCAGCCCCTTCTCCCTTTCAGTCTGGAGTCAAACTTTCAGTCTCTTGTACTTCTCCTGAAGTTGATGCTACCTTATACCGTCAACTTGTCGGAAAACTCTTGTATTTAACCCATACTCGTCCTGATCTTTCCTTTGTTGTTGGCCTTGTTGCTCGTTTTATGCAAAACCCCCATGAAAGTCATTGGAAAGCAGCTAAAAAAATACTTCGTTATGTTCGAGGTACAGTACAGTTTGGGATTCATTACAGTGCCAAAGCAGCTCCTCTGTTAGTTGGTTTCACTGATTTTGATTGGGCTGGTGACCCTGATGATCGGAAGTCTACTGCCGGTTATGTCTTCACTCTTGGTTCAGGACCTATTACATGGGCTTGTAAGAAACAGGCTGCCATTTCTCTTTCGTCAGCAGAAGCAGAGTATCGTGGTGCCGTGGAAGCTAGTAAGGAAGCCTTGTGGCTTCGTCAGATCCTATCAGAGTTTGGCTTTGAGCAGCAGCATCCAACCACACTTTGGTGTGATAATCAAAGTGCCATTCAGCTATGCAAAGATCCAGTCCAGCATCAGCGTAGCAAACACATTGAACTACACATGCACTTCATCAGAAAGCTCATTCATGACCATGTTCTTGAAGTGCAATATTGTCCAACAGATGATCAGGTTGCAGACATCTTCACAAAGGCTCTCACAGAGGCGAAGTTCACTAAACTTTGATATATGCTTGGAGTTCAGGAAGTTGTCACTAAGGGGGGATAGGATCTAGTGCCTCCTTCCTTCTCCTATTGTGTCATATTTGTAAATCCTTCAATCCTATCCCAAGTTGTTCTTAAGGGGGGATGTTAGGATATTCCGACACATAGGATATAGTTAAGTTCAACTTGGTCTAGTATAGAGTTAGGTTAGAGTTAGGTAAAGTGTGTTTCTTTACCGTTGTACATTTTGTAACTTACAATCCGACGGTCACGATATGTAGTGATCCGACGATTCACTCTCACCTCGGTATTACCGACACTTGATCCATGGCTTGACACCCGATTGGTCCATGAGTTCTATTTAAAGCGCATGGAGGGTCATTGTTCGGGTAATCCGTGCATGAGAGAAGCTTATGTAAATTTTCATTCTTTGATTAATAAATTGCCTGTAGTACCCACGTTGGGACAGGCCGTGGACTGTTTCCCTCCTTGCACTCTGAGGGTTTTAACCACGTCAAAAATACTGGTGTATTGATTTGAGATCTGGTTGTGAGCGGTGTCCTTTTGGTATTCTTTCTGTGGAACTTACCCTGTAAATTCCTACAATTTTATCTTCAATTACTATTGATAATTGGAAGTATTAATTTTTATTGAAATATTTCTAATTGAATAATTGAATTGGGCTAAAGTAATTAGATCAGCATAGAGTAGTGTGAAAATTAACAATTTGGATGGTGTAGCACTACTAAATTGTAGAGAGGAAAGTGGGTCGAAGAAGATATGAAATGGAATTTGCAGATACAATACAGGTAATAAAACAAAGCAACCTCAACCAAAGGAGGAAGGTATTTATGATTCCACAAATACTACAACATAGAGGAGCGAAAATCAATTTTTTTTCCATGAGGCCTTTTAGATCAAACTTATTGGTTGAAATGCACAGAAATGGTGATCAAATGTGATTCTATGGTAAAGCAAAATGTTTAAAAATTAGGTTTCCCATGTGGGATAGAGATGTTGGATACTTTTGTTGTCAAAATTTAGGCTCAATGTATATAACTAGGGTTCTAAAAAAAAAATCAACTCCAAATTAACATGATATCAATATGTCAAATATATGAATAAAGTAAAGTTTTGTGTTGGATAGCATATTCATTGAATTGATATAATTGGTGTACTACACATTATTGACTATGTTGTGTATTAAAGGAGTCAGATAAGGCCATGGCAATATATCGTGTCATATCAAATGAGGACAAAATGGATGATGTGGGACATTAGGTACTCAAATTTTCACTTAACTTAGGAAAAATTGATATAATGGCATTTTGTGATACATCCATATTTTTTCACGATATTATTAAAATTTATAGTGTATTATCCAATCTTGACAGAAATCTTGAGGCACACAAACCTTGCCTTTTACGTTATGAAATCCATGCAATTTGGAGTATTCTTGAACAAAAGAATATATATATATATATATATATATATATATGAAAACATAAAAAAAAATTAATTTTATTAATGTTATACTCTCCAAGTTGAATCATTATATTTTTCCTTGAAATGAAGGTTTGGCATGCGTTTTTGTGAAGCAAGCCAAAATTGCCTTGCTTCACTAAAATGCATGCCCATGCTTCCTTTCTTGGCCAATCTGATTGATTCAAATTGTAGATTGTTTAATTTATTCTTTTAAACACTTTTGCATTGTTATATATTTACTAAGCAGTAGAGTAGTAATAATGTTAATTTTCTTAGGGTTAGAAGTCTCTGTTGTACATAATTTCATTTTAAAACATTTTCAGATTGCATTCGCCTCATATCATCATAAGAAATTATGTACAGAGAACAGTAGCATTAATAATGCAATGGAAGAATCATATGCTTGTTACAATATCTCTTTCATATATATGTCATGATATCTCTATCATAGGGCTCAAAATATCTCCTTCATATCTCTATCAGAATCTTTTCTCATGTCACATAGCGAACAATGGGTGGAAGAGGATATGATAATGGATCTTGAAGACACAACAAATTATTGCACTAAAAAATAGGTTGGTCAAGACTATAGTACATGGGATGAATACTTTGAGAAAATTATTGTTTGTGGATGTTCTATATGTCGTAGAAAGAAACAATTCAAACAAGTGACTGTACAAAGAAATGACATAAATGATGAGCTTTCAGTGGGTTGTATGCCTCCTACAATCTATTTGAATCTAATAGGAATTGTGGTAAGGAATTTTCTAATTTTATTTAAATAATAAGTATTCTTCTTTTAAACATTGTTTTATATTATTTAAATAATTAATTTTTTTCTTAATGATTACTTGTAGGATAAAGTTCTTGGTTTAAAGTTTCCTGGAGCACCAACTTCCAACCTAGATTCTGATGATCATTTATATGATGATACATTTAAATAAAATATGTGCACATATACCAGCTCGAAAGATTACGAATTAATGAAAAACAAGTAACAGAACAAGAACTAATTTAAAGATGCATAATTTGCTTAAAGAAAAGGGGAAGTTGGACTACATACCCTATGAGAATGAATGTGATGGATATGATAAATTTTCCTTGATATTGAGATCAATTTACAAAGATACATTTGATTATCGACTATATTGTGCTTGGCCCAATGATCAACAACTACCTAGAGTGTATGAGGTGTTTCAGTTTTTGGGATACAACTACATGATGCGACCCTCCAATATTCATGGAGTGAATCTAGGCCTCTTTATTATCTAAAAATTCCTTGTGGGATCTAAACATAGAAGCAATTCACAACAAACCACCAATATATTAATGGCATATTATGGTCCTTCATATTACAATGCTGAATGGAGAAGGCCGAAGGAATATTAGATTATCATGTGAGTATGTGGTCTAAATTTGAATGTGTATATGTGTCATCTCTAATTAGAAAGTGGGAAAAAAATGAATAGAGGCCATCTTATTTACATAAATGGGCATTCAAACACACACAAAAATATTACAGGATTTATAAATAGTAGTAAGGGAAGGAACCCTACTGTAAGATTGAATGGTCAATTTGTTGAGGTTATAAATGATAAAGATGGAGATATGGAAAGAGAGGTTGATATATTGATAATGGTTGAGGTTATTATGGACCTTAGCATTACGGATGATTTATTGATTAGTTATCCCTTCTTAAAACACACTCTAGTGTGAAAGAAAAGGGAAGAACAAGGTCTCCCTAAGAATGTTCTTAAGGGAAGAAAACCAAAGGAAAATCAATGAGTGTGGACTGACATTTTATAGACTATGTTGTCAAAATTGTGTTTTATTTTAAATTATTGTATAAAAATTGTTAATGATGTTCCATTATTCAATTACGCACACACACACACACACACACATACATAAACATGTTCATACATTTAACATTTTTATTTGTTAAGACATATTTCATTATCTTTCTTTGAAACTGATACATTCATGATTTATTTAATAGTTGCCTAACATTAAATAATGTTTGTGTTTTTTGATAGCGAGAAGATATTGATGATACACCTACTAATATCTAAGGTCAAATGGTTTATTAAGATTTGGATGGGATGATACAAACCATACTTTCAACCATACTGGGGCAAGAAGAGAAATATTGAAGAGAACACAACTAGCTGAGAAATGACATCCCACCTAGCCTTAATGATGGTGATGATAGTGAAAATGCTATGCATGAAAAAGGATTGAATGCAATTCTTACAAGTTTATTTGAGGATGGAAAAAATGATGACGATAATGATCATATGGTTGACAATAATGATGATAGCAGGGGAAATTACCACCAATGTAATCATGATGATAACAACTTAAAAGACTCAATCAAGAAAGTAGCTAAGACACCTGTGTTCAGATCAAGTGCACGTATAACCTCAAAACTTTCATGCACAATAATATTATTAGAAATCAAGTCACTATTTGGTTGGTCAGACAAAGGATTCACTACCCTACTGAAGTGAGTTCAAATCTATTTCTTACTTTGCATTGTTAATTGGTGTACATAATTTGTAAATATTCATCAACTTCATTTATATTTTTTTGAGGGGATTTTAAAACCATATATTATATATAAATAGCCCTAGTATATATTTGCATATCAAAGATGTTCATCATAATTCAAACATTCAATTGATTTAATCTCAGACAATCTTACAAGGAACTAAAAACTAAAATATTCCCTGAAGAAAATGTGTTTCCATCAACTTGCAGAGAAACACATTAGTTGTTGGTTGAGTTTGGCATTGAATATATGAAAATTGATTCATGTAAAAATAATTTCATTTTATATAGAAATGAATATCAAGACAAGGTGGAATTCCCTGTATGCAAATAAAAGAGATATTGTACAGATATACAAGGTCCTACAATTCCAAAGAAGGTGTTATGTCACCTGCCAATTATACCTAGACTTCAACGAATGTTTCATTGCAAGTCACTTGGACAATTTATGGATTAGAATGCAAAGAACGGGAGTAAATATGGATTCATGTGAATTTCATATGACTCCAAAGCAATGAAACACATAGAGGAGAAATGTCCAAGAAAATTCAAAGATGAACTCCCTAGTATTAGGTTTGGTCTTGAAATTGATGGAGTGTGCCCATTCTATTTCATGATCTCAGATTATAGTGTTTGGAAAGTCAGATTAATAGTATAGAATATTCCTCCATGGATGAGTATTAGAAAGGAGCACCTTATGCTGACTCTCATTGTTCCAGGAAAACATCAAGTAAAAAAAATGGACATTTATCTTGTGCCTTTTATTGATGAGATGCAACTGTTATGGGAAGGCATAAGAATGCATGACATATCACGTACTCCATAAAATATGTCCTTCATGTTGTATGGTGTGCTATGTTGGACTATTCATGATTTCCTAGGACTTTGTGTTTGTTCTGGTAAGATAAAATATTTACATATCTACACTCATAATTTATTTTCATCCCTACTTTTACACTTACATTTATATTATTATTTTAATGTTATTTACTTATTGAATTTTAGGGCTTCAAACAAAGGGGATATTTGTATGTCTAAGATGTGCAGAACAATTTCAAGGGTGTTATTCTAAAGATCTTCATAAATTTGTTTATGCAAACAATAGGGTTTTTGTACCACCATATCATAAATTTAGAAATCTCAAAAAGAATTAATTTGATGGAAAATATTAAAATAGAGGCCCTCCCTTGATTATGGATCTGGGTGATTGGCTTAAGAAGTATGAGGAAATTGAATCAAAAGCTTGGGAGGATTTTTTTGATCGAGGCGATTCAATTGAAGAACCAGAACCAGTTGTAGTTAATATGCCAGAAGTAATGAAAAGTAAATCCATATTTTATGAGCTCCCTTTTTGAAAGGATCCATTAATAACTCTCCTATTATATCCTATGCACATCTTAAAAAATGTCCCACATTCTATATTTCGACATATATCAGCCAAAGAGAAGCACACCTTGTCTTCAAGGAGAGATGTCTCTCTTTCGCATACCAAATTTGATAGAAGACACTTGTGGCCAAATAAGGAAAATGAAACATATGCATAAGCTCCATGGATTTTGAAAAAGAAAGAGTTGTACCAACAACAAAAAAATCCGTTTGTTCAATGAGGACACCTACTGGCTATGGGTCATCACTGGAAAAATCTTTTACAGTTGATGGACATCTGATATGATTTAAAACACATGATTTTCATATTTTCATGAAGGTATTATCATCATTTAACTTTTATCGGTAACATTAATTAAGTAGAAAATATATTTTGATATTTTGTTATGTGAGATAAATTACTAATGACCTTTGAGAAATTTGTTTGATAACATATCATGCAATTGGAAAGTAGGGGGCATTCATGTCTTACCATTGACTTAAGGAATGCCATAAGTTGATTATCATCATTTCCAAGGTATGTTTTATGAAATTTTCGTGTGTGATAGACATACAAATATTATATTGCTTTTTAATTTTTGACTAAATGTTCATACTAATTTGCTATGGGGTGACCTCCAAGGAGATCCACGAATGTGAAGTGCCAAAATGGAAGAATGAAATTGCAGAAAGTGTATGTGTATTTGAGAAGGAGCTCCCTACAAGTTTCATGGACCTACATGTCCCTTTACTTATACACCTAGTTCGATGACATTGAATTAGTGTGTGACGTATCAACAAGGTGGATGTTTTTCGTGAGAGGTATATGAAAAATCTAAAAATATATGTCTGACAAAAGGCATATCTAAAGGGTTGCATGGGTGAAGGGTATGTATTGAATGAAGCATTTTTCTTCCTATGTGGATTCCTTGGTAAGGATTTTAAAGACGAGCCATTCTTCTAGAATGAGGAACAAGCATAATATATTATTGATGGAGAAAAACCACAATATAATGGTGTTGAAGTAGAAATTAGTAAGCAAAATCATGATCAATGTGGTTGTTTTCCTTGCAATCATAAATTTACTCTATAATTTATTTGTCAAATATACATCATGAAATTTGGAGTATAACATAGACATGTTGACATGTAATAGGTGCAAACGAAAGTGTTATATTCGACAAGTTCATTTTGTACTACATGGACTTTATGAACAAATGGATTGATTTATATCATAAAAAGAGAGAAAAAGTGTTAGAAGAAAGGAGAAAGTTTAAGAGGTTGAACCCAATGAATGCTCCATTTCCCATTGATCTTCAAGGGGAATGGTGAAACAATTGCAATCTAAATGTACTAATGAACAAGTTCAAAATCAAATAGAAGATACATGTATAGATTCAAACATAAAAGAAGATGAAATTAACATGTGTAGAGGATATGAAATAAAGTTGTAGTTGTAATTTTACAAAATGTTCTTTCTTTAAAATTTTCACACTATTAACTATTTTAATATTCATCATTATGTTTGTTTTCATTGAAATACATGGTCTTTCATAGGAGAGGAAATACCCTACAATGTGGGCATATGGTCAACATTGTCATGTAGAAAGTGTATATGTAAAGTGGTGATCCTTTGATTGTGGCATCATGGTTGATTTCAAGAAATCCAGTCGAGAAAGATAAAAACATAAGAATATTATTGAAGGTAATCTACCATATGTTGGGAAAATCCAACAAATTATTAAGATGGATTACTGCTCTTTAAAATGTTGTATTTTTAAGTGTAGATGATATGAAGCATTTGAGAGGACATTGAGACATGATCTCTGTTGTCACCTACTGCAAAATTTGTTTTCAGCTACCCAAAATACAAAAGAGAAGAAAAGTTTGCAGTCATATTCCAAGCCACATAAGGACTCAAAGTATAAATCATACCACCTCCATTGGATGGTGCTCAAAACAATATTTCCAATAGAATGTGGAAGTCCAAAAATGGACTTCTAGATCAGAAGATATGGCCTGTTGAAGTTGAGGGTTTTTGTCACCTTCAAAAGGAAGGGAAGAAGAGCATATTGGAGGTCCATGTATATCGGTGATCGTAATATCATAGGTCCCCTCATAATGGAAATCACAATATCAGATGTCCCACAAATTGGAGGTTCTGCAATATTGGTAGTCGACGAGTCCAAGCCATATCGAATATCAGCGATCACAAACATTACAATATCAACATTTTATAAAGGAGCATATTGGGGTTTCTTTCTATATGCATATCAGGGAAACACTTAATATCATGGACCCAAAGCGAGGTGGATATGTGGCATAAGGTAGGTCGCATGAATATGTGTGCTTTATGTATCAAAACCAATGGTTGGGCAGAGATGTTGATAAAGGTTTTTTATAAAGTGGAGAAAGTTAATAAAGGATATATATGTTAAAAGATTTCATGCAACCCTCCCTTATTCCCTCTCCATGTGGACTAGGACACATCACTTATCGTATATTGCAATGTTTGGAGGCGCAACCAAATACAATGTTATGAAATTGCTAATTTCTGAGTTCTGATATTCAATAGGGCCCATGTGCATATGTGTCGTGGTCTTATGGGTTGTACGTTTGGACCGTTGTAATGTAGTAACGCTTCAAAGAATCATCCCCCGTTCCATCCAAGGGTTTAAGCCCTAAAAGGATTTGGCCCTGAGTCCTCGGGCCCCAATCACATAGTTTCCACATAAGCCCCTAAGGCTAGGCATATTAAAAGGTTTCACCCCCACACATTATCAAGTGGTATACCACATAAAAGCCATGATTTCATTATGCTCCGATATATGGGCCTACAATTTGACCCTTTGGTCACAAAACTTAAAATACCAAAAAAACAGAGTGCAAGGGGCTAACGTAGAGGGGAGCAGGGAGATTGGTGATCACAATTTTATAGAGTCTATTCAACTTAAAACGTATGATCTCTGAGCTCCGATACAACTATATAACTATTTCAAAGAGCATGTTGAGTTCTAGAGTATTGATAAATAAAGGAAAGGTGACGGATGAGTTGGTTGTTGTGATCAAAATATGTTATGGCCATCATGAGTGATCGCTCCTGGATCCTATAAATAAAGAATTAAAGTTGTTGAAATTGAAAGCAACGGGAACTAGCTGAGTGGCAGGAGAGGCACACCAAAGGAAAGATGTGGCTTGATCAGGGGAAATATCAAGAATGGCATATGGATATTTTCCTCTTATCATCATTCAATTTTTCCTTTTTCTTTTATTCTATAATTTTCATGTATTTTCAAGAAAGGAATCAAATCATTTGTAATCATTTGGGAAGCATAGCTATCGCACGTCGAGATAGCTAGTCAATTAGACAACTGGAGATCTAGTTGAGATATTTTGTAACTAATTTTCAAACCTCTCCCTCCTTATAAAAATGGGGAAGAAACACTTAATAGAGGTTCCATAATTCTGCACTCGAGTGATCCAAATTCTAAGATTCCACTTTTGGTTCTATTTTCCTGTTCATGAGGAACTTGAGCGATACTTTGCTAAATGTAATGGACTGGTGATCTGGACTCTTGAAGGAATAATGAAACTATTATGTTGATTCCTATCAGAGAAATGAGAAATATGTTTTCAACTTTGTATTTCAATTCATGTATTTTTCTATTTTACTGAAATTGTGTAATGAAGCTTCCGGTTTCACTCTCTCATGGTTGTATGTATGGTGTTGAATAGTAATAATACCTATGTAGTTACATATTTACTTGTGTTCCTGTAATAAACACATATTTACTTATGTTGATTAGTGATAAGTGTGTCCATGAGGTATATAGTATGAAACCTTAATTCGCGCTCCACAATTCCTACAATTTCACCTCCTCATTCTTTCATACTTCTGTTGGAGCTTGATGCTCAAGATTCTACACTATATCCAACCCTCTGCATCAAATTCCATTATTTCTTTCCTCCTCTTCATTTTTCTACAACACCAATATTAAAGTTGCCTATTGTTTTGTGTCGACCACTAGAACTAAACATTTCTCTTTGAGATTGGCTCAATTTACCCCCTGTGCATTTAGATCCATGTATTGTCTTGAGTTTACCTTGATGAAAGACTATTGAAACAAGACCCTTTCATTATCTTTTCCAACTACGTGGCAATTGGAGTGAAGCAGAAATCCTTACTCACAATATCCAAAAGAACTCCTCTCTTTAAGATGTCCTAGGCACTAGTCTACAATCAACCCAGAGGCTATCTCTAGGAAGCTTTTATATCTCTTGAAGAACTTGTGCTACAGGTGCTAGAAAAAGCAACGACATATTTCGGGCACCGTTGCTGGGGAATGAATCAAAATATTTTTTCCTAGGTACGACAAATTTTTACATTCCCTCTGTTAAGTGAGCAATGGAAGTATGGGTTGAATATCTCTCACCTTGGTGACTCTACTCTCTAAATTTCATTATAAACACCCTAGCTACTCTACTATTTCAATCTTATGGTAAAAATTCTGGAGACTCCACTATCTATATCTTTATTTTATCATTCTGGCTTTCAAGCAGCCTCATACTCACTCTAATGCTAAACAACAAAAAAATTCCCCTACATCTAAACTTGAGATCACTCACCTAAACGGGGTTTCAGAATGGCTATTCATGCATTCTTGGCCAACAAATTTTCCCCACTTGATTTTTCTTCTATTTCTAGTTAACCCAATCATGTCCCTTCATTTCATGAATGGAATACCTATTTTCCTAGATTCACTGGAAACACAAATAGAAGGTCGAACCAGCACCTCAAAGACTTTCACAAATGCATGTAACAAAAGGGTATTTTTCTTGAAGATGTACAAATGAAATTTTTCTTGTATTCTTTAGACGAGGAGGCTAGAGTTTGGTAGAGAAAAATACCTCATGGAAACATATCTTTCTTAAAGAGATTTCACATAACATTAAATCATTATTGCAAAATATTATATCCACTGCATGATCTATTTGAAGACTGTTGTGCATATTTCAATGATGAAAATATTTCTGAGGTTAATGATCCTGCTGAATATGTTTGTGAGACTCCATTGCAAGAATATATCTACTTTCATTAAGAAGCATCACCCAGTGATCAAGAAAATGAAGAAGGAGACAACATTGAGCTACAGACAAACCCTTAGAGGTCTTACTCTTCCCAGTTGTATGATTTTCTTTCTTATGATTCATATGATTCCAATGGGGACTCGATCGATGAAAAACCACAACAACCTTAGTTATGGGAATTTGCACAAAAATAGGAGGCCCACTAGGAGGTTAACAAAGAGGCTCCAGTTCACGATTTACATCCTTCAAATGGAGAACAAGTTCGATAAGCGAGTAATGAAGTTGATGAAGATTCTCCTATATATGATTCATATGATTCAGAGGAGGATGAGATTGTTACTGATGGTCAAAGGGATCTACTTACAAGCAAGTGTGGAGAAGGATTCCAACAACAAATTTTTCAAGAAGAGCCCAAAGTTGAAGGACCAAGCAATGTTTGTGGTTTCCTGTTGTAGAAATATTCCTATAAGGAATCTTAGTAGATTCTCTAGTTTATGACTCTTATAGTTCAGAAAATGAAGATTCTATTACAAATTCCCAAGAGGGTTGGCCCATTAACAAATGTGCAACAAATGCCCAACAATTTTTTTTTCTTGAAAAACCTAAAGTTGAAGAGCTGAACAGTATTTGTGGCTGCCCTAACCAAGAGTATGTTGGTCTACAGGAATTTCAAGAATATGAGGTAGTTTCAATTCTTTGTCGTTAGTTCTATGACCTTTTAGCTGACTACATGAAAACATTCTTTGGTCAGCAGCAGAGGTTGTTTTTGGAGTATGCATCAAGTTTTTTGTTTAAAGATTTTTCATGGGGCATGCTTGTTTTATGTTTAAAATTTTAGCAGCATGGAGGCATTAGGTCCAACACCCAAATGCTGACTTGGCATCATTGGAGGGTTGATCTCACTTAGGTGAATTGATTCCCTATACATAAGTAGGAGTTACATATAAATAATCTTAGTAGATGAGCATTTAATTTCTAGTTGTTAGAATTTATATTTTTGTATTTCAATTTGATGAGGAAAGGACTCCCTGCAATTAAAGTTCCATGGATATTTTCTGGTTTTATAGATTCATTATATTTTTGACCTGATGCCCAATGGTGAAGGTTATTGATCTGCAGGTTCTCAACACCTTGCTAGCAAGGCATTGTCCCTAGTTGGAGCCAATGTTGTCACCTACTATAAAATGTGTTTTCAGCTGCCCAAAGTAAAAAAGAGAAGAAAAGGTTGCAGTCATATTCCAAGCCATAGAAGGACTCAAAGTCTAAATTGGACCACCTCCATTGAATGGTTCTTGGAATAATATTTCCAACGGTATGTGGAAATCCAAAAATGGACTTCTATATAAGAAGATATGGCCTGTTGAAGTTGAGGTTTTGTCACCTTTGAAAGGAAGGAAAGAAGAGCATATCAGAGGTCACTGCATATCAGCGATCGCATCATCAGAGTTCCCGCAATATTGGTAGTTGGTAGGTCCAAGCCATATCGAATATCGAAAAATGCAAACAGTGTGATATCAAAATTTTATAGATGAGCATATTAGGGTTTCTTTTGATATGCATATAGAGGAGCATGTTGTAGATTACACTTCCACGAGACACCAAAGGGGAGTCGAAGAGAGAGAGAGAGAAAGAGATATAGTTGAATTTGTTGGAAATAATACTGAGAGAGGGGGGTGAATTAGTATTAGCAAGTCAATAAATTTTCATTTCCATAATCAGATTTATATACGCTACTTTAGTTAATGGAACTCGCGTGTAAACGCAAATATGTTTAAGGCAACTAGCGTATATCTAGTAAACTTGTGATTCGGTTAATTCATCATATGTTGATCTTTAATCAGTGCATCATAACTTCATTAACCATATAAATAGTAACCAGGTGCAGTAAAAATAGAACAGATCATCACACATAAGAAACACACATGAACACCATGATACAAGGTGGAAACCTAATGCAGGACAAAAACCACCTGCTGCTATCTTCTTTTAATATAATAAAAACCTATTTACAATCTTGTACTGGTGCAGACTCATACCAGTACGTAGGCACACACCTACAGAAGGCTAAAACCTTCTATCATTCTCCAACTACCACTGGAAGGGAGCTACAACCCCCTGGGTCTTGTACTAGCCGATATATTTACTAGTACGTAGGCGCTGGCCTACAGAAGGCTACTACTCTCTCTCATTTTCCAACTGCTACTGGAAGGGAGCTCCAACCCCCTAGCTCTTGTACTGGCCAATATGTTTACCATTACATAGGTGACAGCCTACTGAAGGCTCCAACCTTCACTCTTCCTCCAGGGACCACGTTTCATAAATTTTCAGACTGGATACTCCTGGATCACAACACCATAATATGAAGGCCACGTTTCATCCAATTTTCATATTGGACCCATCAACAACATTGAAGCTCAAAATCAATCACCACTGCAATACCCCTTTACATCAACCAATCATTAAATTCTGAATAACCCAACATTGAATCACTGAAGACCTATCACCAGAACATAGAGCAGAACCCACAACTCTGCAACAACCACTAGAACCATATGAAAATTTAGATATCATATTTCATAATGTATACGCTACTCTGATGAACTGAACCAGCGTGTATACATGCTTTTACTAAAGCAAACCCACGTACAGATATGCAAATATTAACTCATAACTTTGCAGCTATTCCAGACATCAATCATACCTAGATCATAACTTTTATAGAATAAACATGCATCAGTAATTCATATCTAGTTTATCCATGATCAAACCACATAATGATAATACATTCCAAGCCTTATGATTATGATCGATCATCCATCATCATCCACATAGGTGCATCCTTGGTTCAAATCAAGCAAAGCATCACAAACCCATAACCTGCATACTAGATCTCACACTTCATTAGATATTCAATACTTGCACACCTGGCCTAATGATATTCTCCTCCTTTTATAGTGTTAGGCCTTTCTCAATACCATGGTCCAAAACCACTTAGGACTAATACCTTGGACCAAATACCTGGGGTCAACACCTCGTACCAGATACCTTGGACAAATACCATGGATCAAAATACCATGGACCAAATACCTCGGACCAAAACTTAGTTTTCCAAGATGTATACACCTTTCCTTCTGTGAAACTATGTGTGTACATTATACGCTCCTTTTGTTCTGTTAACCTACGTGTATACGCTTCTTTGTCAAGGTGAACCTACGTATACCTCTCTCTGATCATTAATTATTTGCTCTTGACCTGTTGCATTTTGATCTGTCATCTGAGTGAGTTGCCATCAAGGACAACACCTGTATCATAATGCCAACAATCTCCCCCTTTGGACTTGATGGCAACAACAGCACCAAATCACTCTCCCCCTTTGACATCAAAGGCAAAGGGTGGACCACATACTCTCTCCCTTGATATACATTATGTTTTCCATACTCCCCTTGAGTACATGCTGAAATCTTTGATTGATCTCCCCCTTTGTATATGCTAAGATGTACCAATCATCCTTGCTCCCCCTGAGCACATGCAGAGTCTGCAAAAATATTTTTCAAAAGAATAACATGACTCTACAACTCAACTAAGTGAGTATGACCTTCCTATCTCCAATGACTCATACATACATCAATCTCCCAACCAAGTGGGGATACACCATTTTTGACTCATCCACCCAACCAAGTGGTGATATACCAAATGTTTATACATGACTAAAATAGACATTATTACATCATCCTTCCCCTGCAAAGTGGGGTTACAAATTAGGTTTTTTCATGACCTTTACATAAAATGATATACATGACTTTTATAACAAGGACCAACAATCTAAACAAGACCATGATAGTCATCAGCAACTATCATACACCATATATGATCTGCACCATAAGCATCTGTCAACAGCGTCCAGACCTATAACTTGCAATACCATTCTCTTGACCAACCAACAATAAGTAGCAAGATGTATCATTTAGCCACATAAGTATCATCACCAAAGACTTCTAACCATAATGCCAACAATGCATTATATGCTCCCCCTGAACCTATTCCATTTGTTCACTGTCAAATCTAATCATGTATACATTAGCAGGAAGTATCAAGGCATCATCATCAATTAGCAAGATGTATCATTTAGCCACATAAGTATCATCACCAAATACTTCTAACCATAATGCCAACAATGCATTATATGCTCCCCCTGAACCTATTCCATTTGTTCACTGTCAAATCTGATCATGTATACATTAGCAGGAAGTATCAAGGCATCATCATCAGTTAGATATACATCAAGTTAATTTGTGAGGATCAAAAGCACTTGTAAATAACATCTTATGAGTACCAACACATTTCCACACATCATCGACAGATTGTAACCATCATCATACAGAGCAAATAATTGACTGAACCATCTCAGACCCCTTTTTCTGAGTCTGTCCCACTGCTTTTCCTCAAACTAACATATACACGACTGTGCAGCTTCGAACTCACTTATATACTCGACTTATCTTCATGAAACTTGTGTATGAGATTTAGAATATTGAAGTTTCATACTTTCAGCTCCCTCTAAGTCTGTTATGTCTGTACATTGTGCCATGCCACATTTTTTTGACTGTAATTACTTCTTCTTCCATATATTCGACTGTGATGATGTTTTCTCCTTTTGGTATTGTGCCAAAAATCTTCTCCTACATTCCTTTGCTATATGTCCAAACTTGTTACATGCATAACATCTCATATGTTTCATATTCCTTCTATAGTAGTCAATGTCTTTGTGACCAAACATATTGCAAGCAAAACAATATCCCTTAAAGTACCTGGAATGTGATGATATTTTTGTGTGATGGTCTTGAACCATTCTACTTCTACATCTGGCTGCAACATGTCAAAAATTATGACATATGAAACATTCAACATTATTCATCAGAGGAAATAACCGTCTATCACTTCCACAGTTAGGAGTAAAAGATTTTCTTTGAAGAATTTCTTTCCTTCATTGTTGATGGTGTTGAACCTTTATCTCCTTGTTGAGCATTTCATATTTTGCATTAGAGTTCCTTGTCTCACCCTGTGAGCTAGATTCACCTTCAATAGATTCATAAAAACCAAGACCAGTTTTGATAGCAGGGAACTTTGACTACTAAGAATATTATCCAAAATATTAGTACTATCTTGAAATCATAACACTTTATCCTTTTCTTCTAATTTACCTTTTAAGATATTTACCTCAACCTGATATTGCTCTTCCTTTTCCAGATGTTTCTTCTTCAAGATTTATGCAGCCTTTCTTCCTTCTTCCACTTGTTGCCTTAGTTTGAGAATCTCATTTTTTTGTTCTTTATCTGATTCATTCTGTTTATTTTTTAATGATATCACTTCATCCTACAACATTTGACGTACTTTGAAGGCACACTCTAGCTGAGCTTTTAATCTAGTAACTTCTTCTTTGAGGGCACACTCCCTCTTGTTAAATAGATCTTTTCGATCTATGATTTTATCTGCTGCTTCATTTGCTTGTTCATCTTGAGGTGATTTGGAATCTAAATCCTTGCTTCCATCTAACGCCAATTGTCTCTCCTGTTGTCACTGTTCTTTTGAGTTGTGTTCTTCTTCTGTGGTGCTTTCTTCTTTAGCTTCTTTCCCATTGTTTCTATGGATCTCCTTCAACCGATCAAGCTTCTACCAAAGGACCTACTCTGATACCAATTGTTGGAAATAATACTGGGGGGGGGTGAATCACTATTAGCAAGTCAATAACTTTTCATTTCCATAATCAGATTTATATATGCTACTTTAGTTAATGGAACTCGCGTGTACACGCAACTGTGTTTAAGGCAACTAGCGTATATCCATTAAATTTGTGATTCAGTTACTTCATCATATGTTGATCTTTAATCAGTGCATCATAACTTCATTAACCATATAAATAGTAACCAGGTTTAGTAAAAACAGAACTGATCATCACACATAAGAAACACACATGAACACCATGATATAAGGTGGAAACCCAATGCGGGACAAAAACCACCTGCTGCTATCTTCTTTTAATATAAGAAAAACCTGTTTACAATCTTGTACTGGCACAGACTCATACCAGTACATAGGCACCCACCTACAGAAAGCTACAACCTTCTCTCATTCTCCAGCTACTACTGGAAGGGAGCTACAACCCCCTAGCTCTTGTACTAGCCAATATATTTACTAGTACGTAGGTGCCGGCCTACAGAAGGCTACTACCCTCTCTCGTTTTCTAGTTGTTACTGGAAGAGAGCTACAACCCTCTGGTTCTTGTACTGGCTGATATGTTTACCAGTACGTAGGCACTGGCCTACTGAAGGCTCCAACCTTCACTCTTCCTCCAGAGACCACGTTTCATAAATTTTCAGACTGGATACTCCTGGATCACAACACCATAATATGAAGGCCACGTTTCATCCAATTTTCATATTGGATCCATCAACAACATTGAAGCTCAAAATCAATCACCATTGCAATACAACCATTGCATCAACCAATCATTAAATTCTGAATCACCCAACACTGAATCACTGAAGACCTGTCACCAGAACACAGAGTAGAACCCAGAACTCTACAACAACCACTAGAACCATCTACAAATTCATATATCATATTTCATAATGTATACGCTACTCTGATGAACTGAACCAACGTGTATACACGCTTTTACCAAAGCGAACCCGCCTATAGATCTACAAATATTAACTCATAACTTTGCAGCTATTCCAGACATCAATCATACCCAGATCATAACATTTATAGAATAAAAATGCGTTAGTAATTCAGATCTATTCTATCCATGATCAAACCACATAATGATAATACATTCCAAGCCTTATGATCACGATCCATCATCCATCATCATCCATATAGGTGCATCCTTATTTCAAATCAAGCAAAGCATCACAAACCCATAACCTGCATACTAGATCTCACACTTCATCATATATTCAATACTTGCACACCTGGCCTAATGATCTTCTCCTCCTTTTATAGTGTTAGGCCTTTCTCAATACCATGGTCCAAAACCACTTAGGACCAAATACCTGGGGTCATCATCTCGGACCAGATACCTTGGACCAATACCATGGATCAAAATACCATGGACCAAATACCTCAGACCAAAACTTAGTTTTCCAACATGTACGCGCATTTCCTTCTGTGAAACTGCGTGTGTACATTATACGCTCCTTTTGGTCTATTAACCCACATGTATACGCTTCTTTGTCAAGGTGAACCTACGTATACCTCTCTCTGATCATTAATTCTTTGCTCTTGACCTGTTTCATTATGACCTGTCATTTGAGTGAGTTTCCATCAAGGACAACACCTGTATCATAATGGCAACAAAAGCAAAGCAAGAAAGGACAAAGGAATGGATGGGGAGAGACCTACTAAGTTAATATAAGTCTCCTTTTATTTTGGAGTACACAATCACAAATGAGGTCGGGGAGGCATACCCATACCCACCGAGATAACTGAGTACAAATAATAATGGTGAGCCCAACAATTTGGGATTGAGTTACAAATTAAATGATACATGATACATGATGTGCTAGCATTGATGGGCCAGAAAGTGATACAATAATACAATGAGTCCCATATACATAATGTTCCTATAAAACAAAGGCTAAGATTGAATACAATAACATCTGCTAATGTGAGTACATGAGACATAATGCCCCTCAAGCTGACATGGGGAGGGGAGGATCACAACCAAAGAAGACATGCTACATAGGAAAGGGCTATGAAGATCTAAATGAATCATTTGAATGAGACACACAGGTTGTGGGCATTGCAAGTGGCAGAAACCAAGCCCATGAAATTTTTGGAACTGCATCTAAGGGTGGATCATGATTTTTTGACATCTGGGCATGTGGAGGGCTACCTGAAGAGAAAACCCCTCATGAGTTCTGGAACATCTCACACATGCACGAGATATACTGGTACAATCTGCTGGATCACCGAACCATCAAGTTTACGATTCTTGATTGTGTCATAATGAGCTGGAGTTGAGAACATGAGAAACAGCCAAGTCAAAGGGCAATGATGATTCCATTTTCTTTATTTGAGACACTAAGCAATGATGAAAGCTATAACGAAGGTACATTGCCCTCTAGACCACTCTCCTAGAATAAATGTGTTGAAGTCGACAAAAAAGAGCATGCCAGAGTTAAGGTAATGAGGATTACTCAACAAAGGAACGAGGGCCATAGCAATATGATTGGTGGAATGATACCAGGGATGATGATAGAAGGATACAAGATGAGATGTGAATTGATGACTTCCCTTGTCAGAGCATGATATGCATGGTTGACCTGGTAGTGACTAACTCGATTCTAGAGGGGATGGTCAATTACTTAGACAAAGATTTTTTTAAAGAGTGAGTAGTATAGATAGAAGCCAAATATGAGCACAATGGGATGAATACGACATTAATATGTATGTGACACTATAATTGGACTCAAGGGGACTTGAAACATACTCCATAAATTCAAGGGTGACTCATCTTTGATCATATGAACAATGGTGACTCGATGATGCTGCCATAGGTGAGAGGCCCAAAGGGGACCATAAAAACATGAGTAAAAATGGTTACTCATGACGAAAATCGACACGTGAGTTGACCAATGTAAAGGTAAAGTGGTACCAGAGTACAAGTGCCTCATATGAAGAAATTAAATTTTAGTAATCAACAAAGTGATGCGTTGTGGAAAATGTGGCTTCCCAGTGAAGTGTCAAACTACCAAGAAACAAAGGGAGACACATTATAAAAATCAGTGAGAGCTTTCCAACGGTGTTGACGTCTCATCAAATTGAGCTACATTTTGGCCCTAATGGGTGACAGAAAAAATGGGTTTTTTCCTATAAAAGGGCTTCTAGCACCTAAATCCAATTCATTTGCATAGTGAGTTGGTGGATAATTGGGAGAGGAGGAGAAGGCCCAAAATATTAAGGAGATCATAGTGAAAAAATGATTGTTAGAATTTAGGTATCCAACTTTTAGGTAGGTGGCCTTACTTGTATAAAAATGGCCTTAATGCTTCTTGGAAGGATGGTTGTTGGTGAATAATCAAGGGAAATACATGAATAAAATACTAGAGAATGTCTAGGATCATCCTCGAGCATGAAATCAAACATGGGGACTTGGTGGTAAGTGTGGTATCACACATAGTAGAATATTTGAGAATATACTATCAAGCATCTACAATATGTGATATGTGTATGGCTCATAGGAGAGGTCGGTAGGACAAATTATCTAAGGAATGAAAGGATAATCGACCATACCTAGATCGTTGGGGTCTAAGTCGAGACTTATGTTAATCAAGTGAGAAGGTGGCCAAAGGTTCTATCATGTCCCCAAGTAGGAGATATTTCCCCATAGCATATGTGATGGGGGGGACTAATCTAGTATACAACAGTGAGAATGATGCCCCCAATAGGAGGAGTGTGTGGAGTGCCATTATATTCCAAGTGCTTAAATAAAAGATTCAAGCATCTAGTCCTATTGGCACAAGGTCCTTCAAAGGATTATGAGTAGATGTAGGGGAATATTTCACCCCTGGTGTTGGATGTATGGTTGTGGCAAGTTATGGACATGCCATATGTATTTAGAATAATGGAATCTAAACACAGTTTGATGATGTGGTTCACCATTTGTTTATTTTATGGATGTCTTCCTGTGGGAATAATGTATGATGGGTGCAATATTAGAAAGGAAATGGTGGATTACCAATCTCACTTGGCACTACATATATGAATCAAATGGACTGAATTTTTAGGTTCGCATACTTGGTGTCCCTATACCAAAGAGTGACTTAAGATGTAATGAACTGATGCTCACATAGACAACACTATGGTTGAACAACAACAATGTCTAATGGATTGGGTTGTTGATGTAATATGTAGGAATGATTATGTGGATCATCCCTAGAGTGATATGAAGTGATATGAGACTCTAGAGGTTCGTCTAAATGGGGAAGAATAATGGTACTAGAGTTGCCACTACTAGATGCACTAGGAGGTTTTGGGAGAATTACTTCTCCTGGACTCTAAAAAATGGATAAACCCTTACCCAAACATTGAGTTGAAATGTAATTACCACAAGGTGTACGTGGTTCGAAATCATGGGTTTGCTGCGGAAGGAAGTATGCATGATGGTGCATATCATCCCAAGGAAAATCATGGGTGGTCACGACTTCCAGGATGTCTTCATCAGAATGGAATATGGGGGGATGGGAGGAAGAGAGACCACATGATGAAGAGGAGCTACTTGAGGCATCTTCACGAGAGACAAGGTTCACATGCGCATCATCAACAAGGGGAGACAAATGACTAGTAGATGTGACATCTACCGATGTTGAGATTTAAGTGTTCATTGAAGAAGGTTCGATAGAATCACAATAGGAAATGTTAAGAGAGTCCCAATAGATCAATCCCATGGATGATGCCAGGTAAAAAATATGGTTGGAACTATACATCATCTTGACATCAAGAGGGGGAATCACAATGGTGGGTTGGGGAACCTTTTTTATGGAATAACAATGGGTCCAGAACCCGCAGGTATAGGGGAAGTGGAATCACTACAAACAACATCTAACTGTCTAAGCACTTGAAGTGTATGGCGAAAATATTCGAGATAGGGACAATGATGGGAATAATGACCATAACTATCACACAAAGCACAAGGGTGATTCTTGCATAAGGATATGTTCTTCTTATCTGACTCAAGTAAGGTGATATGGATCTTAGGAATGTTAGAGTCAGAAAAGGTATCGAAAACAACATTCTTGATACATGGGAGCTTAGGACAATTATTGGTGGCATGACAAATAACATCACACAAAGTGCATAGAGGAGTAGGATTTGGAGGCTTAGGAGGAGATGGAGTTCTTTGGGGTGCCTTGTCTTTGGTTCCCTTTTTCTAGGTTTTCCCCCCTCACTAGATTCTTTCGTAACATGATTGGTGTTGGCTTAGGTGGACTGGACTTAGGTTCAAAGTGTGCAATACACTAAGAAAACCCTCAACCATTGGCCCTCTCAGAAATGACCTACAAGTAAATCGCAGTCTCACCCAAAGTGATTATGGGAGGTTGTATAACCAGGTTTCTGCAGCCTGAGGGACACTGTGCTAGGGAACCCGTGTATTTCCTTTTTATGCTTTAATTCTTATAACAACTTCACATTAATATATAAATTCACACTTGTACTTTACTTTATGGTTTTAAATTCATCATTTAAGCATAACATAAACATTCATAAACTATATAGTACTGAAATAAAGTGCAGATAATAAGCAAATGAACACTGAGACACAGATTTTACCATGGTTCATCCCAATGTGGGACTAAGTCCACAATAACTATTGCTTATAATTTGGAATTCGATACCACAAACAATTATTCCTTGTGTTGGGTCGTTAATATGCCATTATTATTATCACTTTTGAACACGTATTCCACTCATTTCTATTATTCTTCATCATGTCATTTATTATAATTTATTATATAAATCCATTTTATGATGATTTATGTTTCTACGAATGAATATTATTTGTTCTCCTTTATTTTTAATAAATTGATGATTATGCATGATTTTATCAATGATAGTTTTAATAAATCAGTTGTAACATTATTCACCATTTTTAGCCTCCAAGATAATTTCTGAAGATTTGATCATTAAAAGTGCCAACTCAGAAATTCGCTGGAATAAGAAGTGACGGTTTTGCGGTTACGATTCTGAGCAAATGAAGTAGAATCTGGAAAATCTGGAACATGGGTTTTGTCCAGAACGGACCCAATTAACTTTAACAAAGAACGGTTTGCCCAAATTCAGCTTGTACTGAGAGAAACGCAAGGTTCATTGAGCACGATTTTCTCAGATTTGTTGTTGCAGCCGTCCTCCAAATCTCAGCTGCAAAGCCAAATTCATCTTGCTCTTGTTGAAAGATGGATGGAAATATATATTCTTGTTGATCAATTGGTTAGAAGCAAATCAATTTTGTAATAGAAATCATGTTGTACTTATCTTTATTGTAACTGCTCTCTGATCTCTCTTTATTTAAATCATAATAGAGATCAGAGATGGGGATGATTTGAAGGATTCGAATGATGGAAAAATGATGGAATTGAGGATTTAGAATTAGAGATTTAGAATTAAGAATTCATGATAGGATAGGAGGAAGAAAGGATTGTTTCAGGCTGTAAGTCTCAAAGCTACTGCTGTTGTAATGATTTTACCATTTAATGATTAATACTTGATTTGGGAGTTGTTGTTCATTCTTTTCATCTGAAGTAGCCCAGCAGCATCCACTGGCGGCTAAGGGCCCAGCCTCTGGTGGAGTACGCTGCTGTTGTGTATCATATCTTTACAATTGCTGTTGTGTGATGGTTTGATTTATTTCCTATTCTTTTGAATTGCATTATTTTACAGTTTCATGTTTTTATAGTGTGATGTTAGAATATTTTATGGAATTGTTTTATTGCACAACTTGAGGTTGAATCGCGTGGCTGTTCTTTTCCATCATAACAAAGATTATTATCCTTTTCAACTTATATTGTTATGTTGTTCATTTCAAGTGTAAAGCTTCGTTGTTCATTTCAGATTGTTGGTTATTCGATTCCACTAATTAGAGTTTGTTGTTCAGATTTATTAAATATGATTCGTTGTTTAATTCCTTTAATTATAAGTTTGTTGTCCATTTACTTCGCTGTTCAGTTTGGTTGTTTAATTGCAAGAGTTTGCTTTTAAAAAGTTTTCCTAGTTTACTTTCAATGGCAGCTTTAGTTCAATTTCGATTTCCTTTTGATTGCTTTAAAGCAGGATTGTCAACTGTAGAGAACATTGGTTATTGATTCCTTGTTCCCAGATTGATTGTCTTGTTCCGGTTTGATTCCAATTGCATCAATATCCAGAGGAATGAGTTATTGCTACTGTATCCTCAATTGATGGTTGTTTGAGTGAATGATTTAGTTTAAGAACATTTCAGTTTCTTGCTATTCCATTTCTTAATTGCTGTTCCATTTCTTATTTGCCGTTCCATTTCCTGTTATTCGCATTATCTTTGCTTTGGTGTGAAGAATGATCTGAAACTGTAGTGGGCATTGGCATTTGCTGTCTAGTCCCCAGATTGATGATCTGTTCCTTGATTACTTTTGGTTACATCAGTTTCCAAAGGGATGAGTTATTGCTACTAGACCCTTGACTGATACATTGCTTATTTTTCCGAATGCATGATTTAAGTCTTAAAGTGCTTTGTTGTAAGTAGATTTTATTTCCAGCTTTCATTTACTTTTGGATTTCGAGCATTATACTGCAAAACATTACTCTTGAGTAAATAGCCGCCTCAGACTGAGTACACTCTTGAAATAAAAAGGCGTCCCTGGGTTGATAATTAATGTGAAGGTAATTAGGAGTTCAAAAGACACCTTTTTATCGCTCCACATTTTGGCGCCGTTGCCGGGGAGAGTGTAGCCGTTTCTAAAGAGTAGTGTGAATCTGATGAGTGCCTGCTAGGGAAGAGTTGGATCTTAAAAACGGAAGGTAAGAACCTGCGTGTGGAGCATGTAAAAGCCCTGCTCCACTGTCCGCTTTCCTAACAGATTTGTTGTTGCTTTGTTGGGTAGAAATAGATGTTTGAATTTTTATGTGAATGAATTAAAAGAAAAAAAAATAGAAATGTTCAAAAAACAAATCTCATGATTTCACTCAAGTGGTGATGTAAGCACCACCCATTTCACTAACCGATTGACAGGAACATTTGAAGAAGGGGCCTCGAAGAAACAAATGAAGAACATCTTCTATTATGGTAAGAAATGGATCACATTTTTACTTTTGAATTTCCTATCAAAGATCTAGGAGGAGTGACACAAATGCACATAATTCCCCCATTGTCTCTACCAAATTTTCATGGCTTGACAAATGAAGATCCAGATACATTCTTATTTGAGTTCAAAATACTTTGTAGAGGATATGATTATTGTACTAATGATCAAAGATTGAAAGTGTTTCCTCTTACCCTAAAAGGAGCAGCTCTCCGATGGTTCATGAGCCTAGGTGGGAATTGCATCCAAACATGGGAGGACATGAAGAACATATTCTTGAAGAAGTACCAAGACTATTGCAAATCCAATGAAGATATTTTCGGTATGATACAAGGGGAAGATGAAAGTTTGGAGGATTATGTAGATCGATTTCATTATAACCTTCAAAAATCAAAGCATAAGCATTTGGAAAAAGAGATCTTAAAAACACTCCTTCTTAAAGGAATCAAAGATGAATTTTTAGAACTCTTAAATCTGATAGGAAAAGGTGATGTTTTTCAGTTATCATATGATGATGTTTGTGAATTGTGCATAAGGTATTCAAGAGGAATCTTCAAGGCTGGTAAGAGTTCTAGAGATGTTTGTTCCTTATTTTCTAAATCTGCTACAAGAATAGGAGACATAAGAGCTGAAATCAATGCTTTATTTGAAAATTTTAAAGTTGATTTTATTAGCTCTCTAAATGAAAAATTGGACGTTTCGCAGGTTCATAAAAATGAAGAATTTGATGAAGTGTTTTGCCCTCATGACCGAAAGGAGCATCTCATAGATACTCACTCTTCCTTATCTAGGATGGAAGTGGCATATCAAAGAGATGGGAAAGCTGCAACAAGGCCTACAGGTATGGTTCAAAACACTTTTTCTCCATTGTCATACTTGCATAATCCAATATGGAATAGTAATGTGTTAGGGACGCCATGTCAATTTCAATATAACCACCAATCTTGTTTACAAGTTGGGCATGGTTCATCTTATGATGGCATGACTACTCTCCCTCATCTTGTAGCACAAACATATTCTCCATATTTTTCACCAGCTCTTCCACAACATCCTGCTTGCATACCAAATTCATCCACTCAATCCAATCAACCACATCATCACAATGCTCCATTCCTTACACATTTTCCTGCTCAACTAATTCCACACCCTCAACATAATAAACAAGTACAACATGCTTACAATGTTGAACTGCCAAATTTACCCACCCTTCCCACCCATTCTATCTCACATGCGCCATTAGAGAAAACTTATAATGAGATTCATAATGTTTCAAATTCAAAAATTGTAGAAGCTATGGAAGAAAATGAGGTTTCTTCCATAGTATGTATCAACAAGCTATTTTAAAAGCTCAAGAACTTCATGATCTGATGGATATGAGAAATCAAGAAAGTAACGGATACATGGAAGATTGGTTTCACTCCATCATTTTTTTGCAACATCACTCTATGCTTCAACAATTTTTGATACCATTTTTTGAAGGGAAGTTGGTTTCTCATACCCTAATATCCATTAACATGCATTTTTCAAATTTGGGTATGTGCATACATGAAGCCCTATTTCAAAAATGGTTCCATTGGAAGTACTCCTATACGTAGTCATATTCATTTTTCAAATCAAAATAGGTTAGTGTAGAAAATAAAATAAATAAGGGAATAAATAAATGCATTTTGTTTTTTTTTTTAATGTAAAACTAGTTGTTTCTTTTGTTGCAACACGCTATCGAAATCAACATCGATGATAAATGTTTCAATTCATTTGTGTATGTAGATGATTTATAATATAAATAAAAATTCTACAAACACTTATATTCATTTTTATCATCAATATGAAAAAATGGTTGAATATCATTTTTTTGGCTTGCGGGCTTAATGAGATTTCTGGAAAAACAGTCGGGACAGTCATGTTTTGAGGGACCAGAAGTGAATATTTTTAAAACCTGTTTCTACCCTAGGTAGCCCTTGATGTCTAATTTCTAACCCAATTTGAACCACTCAATTTGGATTTGAAACAAAAATGTTAGAACCAAAACATTGACAGGGTGTCTAGCGGGCAGCTCAGGAACAGAGTTGGGACAGTCGATTTTTGGAGGCCTAAATATTTGAATTTTTAAAACCTGTTACTATGGTATATTCCCCTATGAATCTAGTTTACAATGCAATTAGAATCACTCATTTTTGATATCATATGGGGAAGTTATGATCAAAATACTGACTGTCTATCTAAATCAGCACCCTTAAAACTATGTCTTTCCGGCTGTTCCTTACAGTATTTGACCTATCAATTCTTCTTTTCTTCAAAAACTATTTCTATTGGAGATAAAAAAATGAATCTACTTTCATTTCCAATTTGAATCATTCGAATCCAACATCAAACGAAGAATCTATGCTTAAAATATTCACTGTTGTTCTAAGTGGGGTAATCGAAAAAGACTCTGTTATGCAGGTTGTTCTAAGTAAAATTGACATATAATATTATTGAAATTTTAAAACCTATTTCTATTGGAGATATACCTTTGAATTATCTCTCATCTAGCTTTGAAATCACTCAATTTGGATGAAAAACAAAGAAGTTGTGATTAAAACACTGCTGGTTAGTATGGTCGACCACTGCTCTCCCGCAGGTGACAAATAAATTTTACTTTGTTATTTTCTCTATGGATTTGTTATACAGAGTAAGTACTTGTTAGTTTTTTACATAATTCTTGGATTAGGGGAGCCCGATCACCTCTCTTTCTCCATGATTTAATGTTTTATTGCAGGTAGACACTCATTTTTGCAGGTCCTGGGAAAATAAAGAAGGTCAATTTATGGACGAGTGTTTTTTTGAAAGAAATTTTATGAAACAAAGGAATTTCATCCAACTCATTACCCAACGGATTCATAATAGAAGAAATGAAGAATTGATTTCCATTTGAAGATTCATGTCATGTATTTGCTGCCAAAACATTTTTCAAAGAGATCATTTTTTTGACATAACATCATAGCTGTTGTAACTTAATTTAGTTATTTACATATTGTTTTTAAATAAAACGTTTATTTTCTAATTTCTCTTATATTTTGTGTTTTAGGTATTGCTTCATTCAAAGTGTAACTCATCCTCAACATCAATGCCGTGAATAGCTAATTTGTTTTTTTGCATGTTTGCATTTTATGATTGTCCATTTTGTTGTTCCTTTCTGAATGGAACAACACTTCTGCACTTTCACGTTTCGCTGATTCTTTTCAAATGAAACAACACTTCTACACTTTTTATTTTTTTTGTTCCTTTTCTAAAGGAAAGGCACTTGGGTTTTTGCTGTTCCTTTTCCAAAGGAACGACACTTTTCATTTTTGTTGTTCCTTTTCCAAAGGAACAACACTTGCGTTTTTGCTGTTCCTTTTCCAAAGGAACGACACTTTTCATTTTTGCTGTTCCTTTTCCAAAGGAACGACACTTGTGTTTTTGCTGTTCCTTTTCCAAAGGAACGACACTTTTCATTTTTGTTGTTCCTTTTCCAAAGGTATGACACTTGCGTTTTTGTTGTTCCTTTTCCAAAGGAACGACACTTTTCGTTTTTGCTGTTCCTTTTCCAAAGGAACGACACTTTTCATTTTTATTGTTCCTTTTCCAAAGGAATGGCACTTGCATTTTTGCTATTCCTTTTCTAAATGAACGACACTTCTCATTTTTGCTGTTCCTTTTCCAAAGGAACGACACTTGCGTTTTTTCTGTTCCTTTTCCAAAGGAACAACACTTGCGTTTTTGCTGTTCTTTTTCCAAAGGAATGACACTTTTCATTTTTGTTGTTCCTTTTTCAAATGAACGACACTTGCGTTTTTGTTGTTCTTTTTCCAAAGGAACGACACTTTTCGTTTTTGCTGTTCATTTTCCAAAGGAACGACACTTTTCATTTTTGCTTTTCCTTTTCCAAAGGAACGACACTTGCGTTTTTGCTGTTCATTTTCCAAATGAACGACACTTTTGATTTTTTTTGTTCCTTTTCCAAAGGAACGGCACTTGCATTTTTGCTGTTCCTTTTCTAAAGGAACGACACTTTTAGTTTTTGCTGTTCCTTTTTCCAAAGGAACGACATTCGCATTTTCACACTTTTTTGTGTGTATTTTTGCTTTTTTTGTATGCATTTCCTTTGCTGTTCCCTACACGGAACACCACTTTTGAGTGTTTTTGCTGTTCCTTCAAAAGAGCAACACTTTGGGAGTATTTTCGAGAGCAACCCTTCCTTCCTCTTGTGGAATTATTCTTAGTTCATCTCAACCACATTTTATTGATTCCCTTTCATGGCATGAAGTACACTATTTTTATGAAGACAAGAATTATGGATTCTTTTGAAGCAAGTTAATATCATTCATGTTATGATCTTTAACAGGACAGCTCCTTGATGATAGCTTATTTTCAAAAGGGACACAATTATTTATATACTACTTTACTGCATTGTTTTCTGTTGTACATGATACTGATTGATCATCTTAATACCATTCTGGTTCCACCTTTCTTGGTTATAATCTTCTCTGTTTGTAATAAATAAGATTATGGGTATATTTTTTTCTATTGACATGTTCAACTTCTTCCACCATCCCTACTCTTAAGGAGTACTGAGCCTCCCTCTTTTTATCATAAAAATGTGTAATAACAACAAAATTTTGTTCGCAGATGGAGGATAGGGGGTCTCATTACGAGCCAGCCTACCATGTTCATAAGGCTGTAACAAAGTGACATTCCCATTATGGCCACCACACCAGGGTTATGATCCACTGGATAGCCAGATTATCCTTGGAACAGGAGGTCTCATCACCAGCCGGCCTGATCACTTCTGCTACATCCCAGTGAATGGAAGTGTGGTTATTTAGTTACCACGCCAGCGCACTGGTCTCTTCTGTAAGAACAACACTGAAACTCTCTAGTCATAAATTGAGGATTCTGGCTCATATGGGTTAAAAAGCAACCTTGCCGAGGCTATGGATGCCTGCTGGCAGCAGAGGCTCTGCTTATGGTATTGAAGTTATATCTTATCGTCAATTATTACTATAATACCCTTTTCTTATTTTTTCTTTTTATCAGAGAAGTTATTTCCTTAATTGTTTTTTTTCCCTATTTTGAACCTTTATGCATGAGAAATTGTTTTATGATCAATTGCATCATTTTCAGCTAGCATACTATCAGTAAAGCATCTTTTTGGCATATTGTTGTTCTTTTTATATTTTTCATAACTTATCATCAATCCTAAGCATCCTATCTCTTATTCATAACTATCTTTACATACTCTGCTCTCATTATAACCATAACTCTCGCTATCCTATCATTGATAAGTGTACTCTGCTTCATTTACTGATATATTGTTCATTCCTGGGCCTTGCCGTCAACATAACCCCTCTCATACGCTTTATGGTCATGGAATTCATTTTCCAATTGGAGGGGGGGAATGTATGCATTATGGGATTGCATGCGATATGATTACTGCACTCTGCCATAACTTGTTGATTTGACAAAATATTAATATTGCATGTATACACAAGTTTTTCTGACTGAAAGTTTTGCATGCATCTTATCTATTTCTCTTCAAAGCTAACGCTATGGATTCAAGAACATTGTATGAAATATAGTGATTTGTTTATAGGAGAACAACAAGTATGGGGGGAAACTCTATTCGCAGCATGACCACACTATTGCAACTAACAGAAGAGGCTCAAGCAACTCGTGAACGTGAACAATTCTTCAGACATGATGTGCTTACCTGGATCCCACCTTTTGCATCACTTTCAGTGCCAACTCTGCCTACATCAGTTTCAACAAATGCTAGTACATATATGTCATTCCACATTTTTCTTTTTGGAGGTAAAACTTGAGGTAAAATAACATAATTTTCTGATTTATTACGAATTTAGAAGAATTTAATGAAATCCATTTTGAGAATTATTTATCATCCTTCATTCCACATCTTTACCACTTCCCCTTTTTCAGCGGCATATTATCTTTCAGTATGGGGGAGTGTTGCTTTCATTCATTTCTTTCTTATGACCAGGTCATTCATATTCTTTATCATCCATTGTTATTCTTATTCATTCTCAACACCTCCCTTATTCCATGTTGTTTTACACCAAGCATAGACTTCAACAGATAGTAGCAACCACCTCTATTTGTTTTCTAGCATCGCATGAGGGCATGCTAATTTTTCAAAGAGGGGGAGGAATTGCTACGCATGATGGATGTTTTCTATTTTCTTTCTCATTTAAGACATACAATTTCATTTTTACACAGTGCAGAAATTGATAAACTCAATTCTTGTGATTTTTGGAAAACACAGACATATCATTAATAAAAACTCAGACAATTTCAAGATAAATTGGTTCATAAAATTTCGGAAATCATGCACTCTCACCTACAGCCATTTTGTTTATATCTCATGATCCGTGCATCAAAACAGTCTGATTTTTTGGATCATAAAGGCATTCATATATTATAAATTTACTTGCCAAATTTCAACAAAAGCTGGTTTGTAGTTTTTGAGAAAATGGTTAATGAAGTTTGTTGTTACTTATATCATATTTTGTTGCAACTTCATATATACATATAGTTGAATGTCAATGTAAAAATTGTTATGCCTTCATCAAGATGACTAAAAGTGAACATTCATTAATTAAGGAAGAATTCATTTGTTCTATCCATTTCATGAGCTGAGATGAACATATTTTTTATTGTTTGGTTAACACATGGGTTTTTGTCTTTGGGTTGCATGAGGACATGCAACATATTGAGTGTGGGGGTATGTTGGGTCATTAATATGCCATTATTATTATCAGTTTTGAACACTTATTCCACTCATTTCTATTATTCTTCATCATGTCATTTATTATAATTTATTATATAAATCCATTTTATGATGATTTATGTTTCTACGAATGAATATTATTTATTCTCCTTTATTTCTAATAAATTGATGATTATGCATGATTTTATCAATGATAGTTTTAATAAATCAGTTGTAACATTATTCACCATTTTTAGCCTCCAAGATAATTTCTGAAGATTTGATCATTAAATGTGCCAACTCAGAAATTCGCTGGAATAAGAAGTGACGGTTTTGCGGTTGAGATTCTGAGCAAATGAAGCCGAATCTGAAAAATCCGGAACATGGGTTTTGTCCAGAACGGACCCAATTAACTTTTGAAAGAACGATTTGCCCAAATTCAGCTTGTACTGAGAGAAACACAGGGTTCTTTGAGCACGATTTTCTCAGATTTGTTGTTGCAGCCGTCCTCCAAATCTCAGCTGCAAAGCTAAATTCATCTTGCTCTTGTTGAAAGCTGGATGGAAATATATCTTCTTGTTGATCAATTGGTTAGAAGCAAATCAATTTTGTAATAGAAATCATGTTGTACTTATCTTTATTGTAACTGCTCTTTGATCTCTCTTTATTTAAATCAGAATAGAGATCAGAGATGGGGATGATTTGAAGGATTCGAATGATGGAAAAATGATGGAATTGAGGATTTAGAATTAGAGATTTAGAATTAAGAATTCATGATAGGATAGGAGGAAGAAAGGATTGTTTCAGGCTATAAGTCTCAAAGCTGTTGCTGTTGTAATGATTTTATCATTTAATGATTAATACTTGATTTGGGAGTTGTTGTTCATTCTTTTCATCTGAAGTAGCCCAGCAGCATCCACTGGTGGCTAAGGGCCCAGCCTCTGGTGGAGTACGCTGCTGTTGTGTATCATATCTTTACAATTGTTGTTGTGTGATGGTTTGATTTATTTCCTATTCTTTTGAATTGCATTATTTTACAGTTTCATGTTTTTATAGTGTGATGTTAGAATATTTTATGGAATTGTTTTATTGCACAACTTGAGGTTGAATCGCGTGGCTGTTCTTTTCCATCATAAAAAAGATTATTATCCTTTTCAACTTATATTGTTATGCTGTTCATTTCAAGTGTAAAGCTTCGTTGTTCATTTTAGATTGTTGGTTATTCGATTCCACTAATTAGAGTTTGTTGTTCAGATTTATTAAATATGATTCGTTGTTTAATTCCTTTAATTATAAGTTTGCTGTCCATTTACTTCGTTGTTCAGTTTGGTTGTTTAATTGCAAGAGTTTGCTTTTAAAGAGTTTTCCTAGTTTATTTTCAATGGCAGCTTTAGTTCAATTTCGATTTCCTTTTGATTGCTTTAAAGTAGGACTGTCAACTATAGAGAACATTGGTTATTGATTCCTCATTCCCAGATTGATTGTCTTGTTCCGGTTTGATTCCAATTGCATCAATATCCAGAGGAATGAGTTATTGCTACTGTATCTTCAATTGATGGTTGTTTGAGTGAATGATTTAGTTTAAGAACATTTCAGTTTCTTACTATTCCATTTCTTAATTGTTGTTCCATTTCTTATCTGTCATTCCATTTCCTGTTATTCGCATTATCTTTTCTTTGGTGTGAAGAATGATCTGAAACTGTAGTGGGCATTGGCATTTGCTATCTAGTCCCCAGATTGATGATCTGTTCCTTGATTACTTTTGGTTACATCAGTTTCCAAAGGGATGAGTTATTGCTACTGGACCCTTGACTGATACATTGCTTATTTTTCCGAATGCATGATTTAAGTCTTAAAGTGCTTTGTTGTAAGTAGATTTTATTTCCAGCTTTCATTTACTTTTGGATTTTGAGCACTATACTGCAAAACATTACTCTTGAGTAAATAGCCGCCTCAGACTGAGTACACTCTTGAAATAAAAAGTTGTCCCTGGGTTGATAATTAATGTGAAGGTAATTAGGAGTTCAAAAGACACCTTTTTATCGCTCCACACCTTGTGCATAGAACTTCAGGGTGTTTGCGCACGAAGCTGCAGACAATCTACGCACTCAGCTATAGACTTATGGATCCACACAAATAGCTATAGGGCCTCGCCCTCCCTCCAAAGTACAGATAACAAAAGTATCACATAAACATAGATATGTTCATATACATCATCGTAGGATTGCCTCTCTTCTTATTATTCATCCCTATATATACTATTACATGAGGGATGCACATCGTTACATTACCATGGACTTGATACCATGGATTTCGAAATACAAGGGGCTATTGCCCAAAACCAACAAATTTACAATATTTTAATGCTTTTGCAAAATAGAAGGGGATTTCCCAACAAGCCCTAATGTTGCACAATTCCTTTGATGCACGGTCTTTGTCATGCTCCACTTCTCTACTACGCGCTTCACTTCATACTCCACAACATACTTTTTACTTCGCGCTTCCACAAAACTTGGATTTATTTCCAAAATTTGGCCAAGTTGGGTTGCACCCAACAAGCCCCCAACACTCACATGTGACTCATCTCGAGTCACTCATCTTTTGTGCCTTGAATCTTTGTTGCGATGCTCATGTAGGCATCATTATATTGTTGAATTATTCCTTCTACCTACTTCTCCTCTCGACACACTTCTTTGAGTAGTGACTTTTTTGTTGGTCTGACAACCTTCTGAAGCACTTATTTCTCCCTCTATCATAGCTCCTTGAGCCTATCTTCTACTACCTCTTAAAGTTGGAGGGCCTCATCCTGCCATGACTGAGTCCTCTCTATCAAAATTTGTTCCTTCCTCTGAATGTCTTCAATTTGTTTTTGAAGGGCCCATCCTTCATTAATTCTAGCGAGCCTCTGTGAGGATGGTAAGGTCTTCCTAGTTTCCTAGAGTTCTTCCAACTTCTTCTGCTTCATCTGGAGATCCAATTCAATCCCCTGGAAGTTTGGATCCTCTTGCAGTGAGGTCCAAATCTGCATAGTTTCATCTAATAGTTTACCACAATACGCCATTGTGTCAGAGATGCCTTTCAGTGCAGTTTTTAGATTTGTTTCCCTTTGCTCACGTACTTTTGGTGGAGTGACTAGATGCAACCTCATTTGAAGCTTATTAATCTTCACTTCATACTCGAACTTCATCTCTACCAACTTATTCTTTCAATCCCTTATTGTGAGGCCAAGATTCATGACCTTCTCTGCCAATGATTCCTCTTCGCAGACCTTTATTTCTGGAACTGTAATACAAGTTTTTGTGATTACTTCCTCTAGCTACTGTTGTTTCTAGCATGTTCCATCCCTTTTCTTCTCAACTTGAATATTTAACAGTGAAGTGCATTGTTCTCGCTCCTACAATTTAGCTGTTATACCTTAGTGGAACTCATGCAAAGTCTGAGTTGGCAGTGCGACGATGTTGATATTAACACAGTCCCACCCTTTTCCTTGCTTTTTGTCATCAACTGATTCAAAATATAATGCTCCAGTTGGTATCTACAGAATCCTTAACCCAAATTTTATTTCTATTCGTCACTCTAGCTGCATTCATTGACCTGTCTATTCTGGTTGTCTGATTGTCTACGAAAGTACCTTTAATTTCTACAATACCTTGTTGAACATTTGCCAAGAGTGCTCTATAACAATTATCAATCCTGTCCCAGGTTTATGATGTTACTTCCTAGACTTTGTCTCCAATTTCTTTGATGTCCCCATTAGTAAGGACAAGTGGTATTGCACCCTTATATTTGTCTGCCTTCTACTTCTTTCTTGTGCTCGCTGTAGGCACTGTAGGTATCCTCTTCTTGATGATGAACAATGATTCCTCTTCTTCCTCTTTGTTGCTAAGAGGGTTGTCGGTACCATGTTCCTTCTTTGGCTCTGTCTCTTTTGCACCTTTTCCTTTGTCCTTTCAACTTGGACCCGCATTCAGTACAATGTCCTTCTCTGCTCCGATGTCTTCTATGTTTGGAGTCATCCACTCTACTGACTAGTGTTGTATTGTGATGAGAAGGTCATCTTCGATGACCAAATATGGCAGAGGGTTCCATGTCTCCATCGGATCCTTCCAAGCCTTTACATATACCTTGTGAAAATCTGCCTTAAAATTTGCTACATTGTGATACTGATCGTACAAACATGGTAACAACCTGGGATTCTGGCTCACCACCAGGTGCAAGTCCATGTCCAATAGTACAAAGAAGAGCTTGTTCTCTTGTGCATGCACTGGCTCCCTGGTATGCCAAAGTGAGGCATATTGCATGGCTTCACATACATCTGCTTCGAATGAAGGAAATTATGAATACATCATCTCCTTCCATGCTAACAGCATGATGATTAAGATCAACCATGCGTAGTGAAATTTTTTACCCTCTTCATGTGCTTCCCGATAGTCTCCCAAAAATTCCCTACATAAGTATCCAACCCATTCGTACTGAACCCTGTTGTTGCACTGCACGGCTAAGGAAACCACGGATGTGAGGACTTCATTCGCTCTACACTTCCTCATTATCTTTCTCTCTAAGATTTGTGAGGAAAATCGCACCCCTCAGTCCCTAATGGAGTTAATATCATAGCCTCGCGACTTTTTGATTAGACCATACTTGTCCTTCATGGTTTGTGCCACTTCCTTGTCTTGGTTTTTTCCAATGAACTCTTCGACGAGGTAATTTCCTTGGTAGGGAAATATAGTAATCATTCTTATCAAAATTTCATCAATTGGGACCCTCTTCCCTAGCCAGAGGCATCTGTCATGCACTAATACCAGTAACTGTCAAACATAGGTTGTGTTAGATGTGTTGTAGGTACTTTCTTGGCTCAAACTAGAAATACTTACTTCGGCCATTGAAGTCCCAATCCTCCATCTTCAATTGTGAAATTTTTCCCAACAATTCGCCTTCTAATGACACTTTTTGAGGTAGCACTAGTGTGAAAGTGTTGAATTTCATATATTTGGGATATTTAATTAGTTTTTCATCTGGTTTCCTTGGTGGCATATATGATGGTAGCACAAAGGGAATTTCTATGCCCTCTGTCTCCATCTTCTCCATCTCAACTTCCTCCTCATTGTCATAGATTTGTTCTGGTTCTTTTTGTTGCACTAGTGTTGGCTTTGTGCGGCCTGACCCAGGTTCAATGTTAGTTAGCCAAACAAATCCCTACACTATTGGCCCTTTTGGCATCATCCCACAGAGCGCAGACCGAAGTCTCACCCGAAGCGGTATGCGGGGATGCTGGAACCAAGTTTCTGCACCTTGAGATGGTCGTGATGTTGATTTATACCCTCTATTCCTACTTTTGCTTAGGTCACTAAGCTTTAGGGCTCTGTCAGTCTACCCCTTTATTCTGCTCTTCAGAACCTCTGTGAGGGTGTATGATTGATCATCACACAACCTTAGCCCATCATCCAGGTACTTCTGCGCAGCTATGGCAGCATACCCTATAGGTTCCCAAGTTATCTTAAGTGTTCTATTTATCTTTCTAATCAATCACAGTTAGCGCCATGTGAATTGATATTCTTACTTGCATTCAATTAACCAATATTATCACATATATTCATGCATCACATAAACATTGTAAATTAACCCCAAAATGTAATATAATCAGATGCAGTAACAAGAAATAAATACATAGAATTTGCAGAATACTTCTCTTTATTGATATCTTTAAGTTAATACATACTCTATCTTCCCTACACACACAACTGTAGGGGTCTGCCCACTCAGCTGTGTGTTGAAAATAGCAACAAGAAATGCTAAAAAATAGAAATGCTAAAAATAGCATTGCTATAAATAGCATTTCAGGTACCAGTGTTGGACATAGCAACAAGGAATGAAAAATGGAAATGCTAAAAATAGCATTGTTATAAATAGTATTTCAAGATAGATTCCAATTTTAGTTAGTACCTAAACTAAAATTGAGAAGTAAAATTCGAATTTGATCTTAGTAGCTATTTGTAAAATAATTAATTAATTCATCTTTAGTTAATTAGTTGTAGGAAATCAAACATGAAGTCTATGTGAAGACATGCAACAGTTTCTCCATTGATTGAGGAAGTTATCCCTTAATTAAGGAGATAAGGATGAGTTGTATTTGAGTTGTAATTAGTTAGCTGAGTTAACTGAGTTAAGTCTAGTTAAATTAGTTCCAAACAGTTGGAGGAACTAATTGTGAGTTCAGTAAGTTAATGCATGCATGCATGTAACTGCTGCACTTCAGATAACTAAATATTCTCTCATAAATAGCTCATGCATGTCAGTTCAGTCAGAGACCCAGTTGAGATCAGAGGAAGGGACAGTGTACTATCAGTTGGAGGATTTTTCCTATAAAGGAAGCTCATCCATGCAGAAGGAATTATCTCCTTCAGGATTGCGTAGTTACTTCTGAGTTTAGTGAGCAGTGTGAGAGGTCAATTCACACAAGTGGCAGCATTGGACCCCAGGAGAAACTGCGCAAGGAAATATGAGGCTTGGAGGGCAGAGGAGAAGGTTTGTGAGAAGCCTTTGACTATATATGAGCAGCATTGAGGGATTGTACTGAGAGCTGGATAGCTTGTGACCTAAAGCTTTGTGTAATCTGGACATATTTCCACTTGTATGATAATAAAAATAGCGGGGTTTTTAGCTGAGGCTTTCCTCAAAGTATTCTTTTGTGTTTCCTGTGTATGATTTCTTCTTCTCTGTCATATTTGTTCCAATTGATCTAGCTGAAATTGATTAAGCTTCCGCAAAGTTTGATTGTAGAAGTAGATCTAGTATTTTTCTTTAGTATATTGCATTATCAAGTGATCTACAGTGGGAATTTCTACATGGTATCGGAGTAACGGTGTTCAAAGCGAAGAATAGTATACAAAGAAGGGAGAAGGGAGAAGTTTCAAGTTCCGAATTATAGAATTCGAATTTTTATCACATCTCAAATTTCCCCAATGTCATTCAATTGTTTAAGACTTGAGTATGCCCTTGATGGCAACTCGAATTATATAACCTAGAAGGATTGCATGGAAGTAGTATTAGAGGACAACGGTCTAAAGGACTTCATTGATCAAGAAGTCCCCAAGAGTGCAGCAGCTAATGCTACAGAATTGGCAGAAAGGAAGAATTGTGTGGCTAGAGCGTGGAGAATCCTCCTGGAGGGAGTTCAAGACCACAATGTATCGAGCCTCCATAGGAAGGAGACATTGTTTTCAATGTGGAATACATTCAAAGATCTATATTATAACAGTAGCTCTTAGAGGAAGCTGGCACTGAAAGACATGCTTCGGAAAATCAAGTGTCAAAAGGGTGACACGATCTCTACATATCTCAACAAGTTCACCACTTGCAGGGATGAGCTTGGAAGTGTAGGGATCACGACATCTAATGATGACATGGTGACTCTTGCTCTCCTCGATCTTCCTAAGAGTTGGTAGAGCTACCAAGACTATTCGAAATAATACTAAGAGGGGGGGGTGAATCAGTATTATTAAGTCAATAAAACTTTTTTATTTCCATACTCTGATTCATATATGCTTCTTCAGTTAAGAATACCCGCGTATATTCAGTAAACTTATGATTCACTTAATTGATCTTCAATGAGTGCATTAGAACATTATTAACCATATTAACAGTAAACAGGTGCAGTAGAATATCACACATAAGCCACACACATGAACACCATGATATAAGGTGGAAACCCAATGTGGGAGAAAACCACCTGCTGCAAGTCATCTCAATCTTCTTCTTAATAAGAAAATCCTTTTACAAAAGTTCTGTACTAGTGCAGTCCTTTACCAGTACGCAAGATACTACCTGCAGAGAGCTACAACCCTCTCTCGTTCTATAGTCTCTCCTGGAAGGGAGCTACGACCCCCATAGTTCTTGTACTAGCCGATCCATTTACTAGTACGCAGGCTGCTACCTGCTACAATGCTCCAAAGTTTTCGACTGCTACTAGAAGGGAGCTACCACCCCCCTTAGCTCTTGTACTAGATAAGATACAAGTACGTAGGCGCCAGCCTACAATCTTCTCTCCTCCAGGTACCATGTTTCATACATTTTCATACTGGATACTCCTGAAGCACAACACATACTCTGAAAGGCCAGGTTTCATCCAATTTTCATACTGGACCCATTAATATCATTGAAGCACATAATCAATCAATCTTATGAATCACCCAAACACCAGATCAATACATATACCAGGATAATATGTGAGTTATCAACCAGATCTAGTCCATCAGATCACATAAAGATAAGTCATTAAGAACTTGATCCATTCAACCATCAATACTAAAGCTAAACATAGTCATGCTTTTATTAGAACTCAATACCATTAACCAGACATCAATTATGCACCTAGAACCCTGCAGAACAGTCAAAGGCAGTTAAAACAAATTTCAGGCAGGGTCCGCAACTTCACCAAAAGACATCTGTGAACATCCACGCCTGTGCTACTTTCTGATATGCGGGTATCTGCACCTGCACAGTCTTCTTATCTGCGGGTATCCGCACCTATGCGCTCTTCTGCTCTACGGGTATCCGCACCTGTACAGTGTCGCACTTGAGGTCCTGCGGCTACATCTGCACTTGCGCACTCTTCTACTCTGCGGGTATCCAAACCTGCACCATGTCGCTCCTGTGGTCCTGTGACTAGATCCGCACCTGCACACTTTTCTGCTCTGCGGGTATCTGCACCTGCACTATGTCGCACCTGCGGTCTTGCGGGTATAGATAGTTTTTCAGTCTTCAAGCATTCCCCAGACTATCATATCTACAGATCTGATCATACGTCATGGAGATCTCGACCCATCAATCAATTTTTCTATAATACTCTGGTTTCTCCTTGATTCAGATCTAGCTATCTCTCACCAACCTATCACAAGTATTTCAGATTTAGCTCACCTTAAGATATTCAACTCATAAGTGCTCAGCCAAATGATCTCCTTTCCTTTTTATAGGCAAGCCCATATTCAAACCATGGTCCAAAACCATAGGTATTCAATACTACGAACCCAATACCTTGGATCAATACTTTAGATGCAAAACCACGGACCAAAACCATAGGATCAAACATGTCGGGTTAAATACCATGGACCACCATAGGAATTCCCACGTGCGTGCCCTTTTCTCTGCATGAAAGTGCGTGTACTGGGGGTCCGCACCTTTTTCACGGTATACCTGTGAACATGACTACACTTTGTGAATGGCGTGCCTGCGGGTCCACACCTTTTGAATGGTGTACTTGCGAGCCCCTTATTTTCTTCCATTCTGAGAGGCTGATCATCAATCTTTGCTACTGGCCTGTTGCACTATGATCTGTCACTGAGAGGGGGGGGGGGTGAATTAGTATTATTAAGTCAATAAAACTTTTTTATTTCCATACTCTGATTCATATATGCTGCTTCAATTAAGAATACCCGTGTATATTCAATAAACATATGATTCAGTTAATTGATCTTCAATGAGTGCATTAGAACATTATTAACCATATTAACAGTAAACAGGTGCAGTAGAATATCACACATAAGACACACACATGAACACCATGATATAAGGTGGAAACCCAATGTGGGAGAAAACCACCTGCTGCAAGTCATCTCAACCTTCTTCTTAATAAGAAAATCCTTTTACAAAAGTTTTGTACTAGTGCAGTCCTTTACCAGTACGCAGGCTACTACCTGCAGAGAGCTACAACCCTCTCTCGTTCTCCAGTCTCTCCTGGAAGGGAGCTACGACCCCCATAGTTCTTGTACTAGCTGATCCATTTACTAGTACGCAGGCTACTACCTGCTACAATGCTCCAAAGTTATCAACTGCTACTGGAAGGGAGCTACCACCCCCTTAGCTCTTCTAGTAGCTAAGATACTAGTACGTAGGCACCAGCCTACAATCTTCTCTCCTCCAGGTACCACGTTTCATACATTTTCATACTGGATACTCCTGAAGCACAACACATAATCTGAAAGGCCACGTTTCATCCAATTTTCATACTGGACCCATTAATATCATTGAAGCACATAATCAATCAATCTTTTGAATCACCCAAACACCAGATCAATACATATACAAGGATAATATGTGATTTATCAAAAAGATCTTGTCCATCAAATCACATAAAGATAAGTCATTAAGAACTTGATCCCTTCAACCATCAATACTGAAGCTAAACATAATCATGTTGTTATCAGAAATCAATACCATTAACCAGACATCAATTATGCACCCAGAACCCTGAAGAATAGTCAAAGGTAGTTAAAACAAATTTCAAGCAGGGTCCGCAACTTCACCAAAAGACATCTGCGAACATCCGCGCTTGTGCTGCTTTCTGATATGCAGGTATCCACACCTGCACAGTTTTCTTATCTGCGGTTATCCGCACCTGCGCACTCTTTTGCTCTGTGGGTATATGTACCTGCACCATGTCGCACCTGCGGTCCTGCGGCTCCATCCGCACCTGCGCACTCTTCTGCTCTGTGGGTATCTGCACCTACACCATGTCGCTCCTGCAGTCCCGTGACTAGATCCGCACCTACACACTCATCTGCTCTGCGAGTATCCGCAAGTGCACTGCGTCGCACCTGCGATCCTATGGGTATAGATAGTTTTTCAGTCTTCAAGCATACCCCAGACTATCAGATCTACAGATCTAATCATGCGTCATAGAGATCTCAACCCATCAGTCGATTTTTCTATAATACTCAGGTTTCTCCTTGATTCAGATCTAGCTATCTCTCACCAACTGGTCACAAGTATTTCAGATCTAGCTCACCTTAAGATATTCAACCCATAAGTGCTCAGCCAAATGATCTCCTTTCCTTTTTATAGGCAAGCCCATATTCAAACCATGGTCCAAAACCATAGGTATTCAATACTACGAACCCAATACCTTGGATCAATACTTTAGATGCAAAACCACGGAACAAAACCATAGGATAAAACATGTCGGGCTAAATACCATGGACCACCATAGGATTTCCCACATGCGTGCCCTTTTCTCTGCATGAAAGTGCGTGTACTGGCGGTCCGCACCTTTTGCACGGTATGCCTGCGAACATGACCGCACTTTGTGAATTGTGTGCTTGCGGGTCCGCACCTTTTGAATGGTGTACCTACGAGCCCCTTATTTTCTTCCATTCTGAGAGGCTGATAATCAATCTTCGCTATTGGCCTGTTGCACTATGATCTGTCACTGAGGGGGGGGGGGTGAATCAGTATTATTAAGTCAATAAAACTTTTTTATTTCCATACTCTGATTCATATATGCTGCTTTAGTTAAGAATACTTGCGTATATTCAGTAAACTTATGATTCAGTTAATTGATCTTCAATGAGTGCATTAGAACATTATTAACCATATTAACAGTAAACAGGTGCAGTAGAATATCACACATAAGCCACACACATGAACACCATGATATAAGGTGGAAACCCAATGTGGGAGAAAACCACCTGCTGCAAGTCATCTCAATCTTCTTCTTAATAAGAAAATCCTTTTACAAAAGTTCTATACTAGTGCAGTCCTTTACCAGTACGCAAGCTACTACCTGCAGAGAGCTACAACCCTCTCTCGTTCTCTAGTCTCTCCTGGAAGGGAGCTACGACCCCCATAGTTCTTGTACTAGCAGATCCATTTACTAGTACGCAGGCTGCTACCTGCTACAATGCTCCAAAGTTTTCAACTGCTACTGGAATGGAGCTACCACCCCCTTAGCTCTTTTACTAGCTAAGATACTAGTACGTAGGCGCCACCCTACAATCTTCTCTCCTCCAGGTACCACGTTTCATACATTTTCATACTGGATACTCCTGAAGCACAACATATAATCTGAAAGGCCACGTTTCATCCAATTTTCATATTGGACCCATTAATATCATTGAAGCACATAATAAATCAATCTTCTAAATCACCCAAACACCAGATCAATACATATACAAGGATAACATGTGAGTTATCAACCAGATCTAGTCCATCAGATCACATAAAGATAAGTCATTAAGAACTTGATCCATTCAACCGTCAATACTGAAGCTAAACATAATCATGCTATTATCAGAACTCAATACCATTAACCAGACATCAATTATGCACCCAGAACCCTGCCGAATAGTCAAAGGCAGTTAAAATAAATTTCAAGGAGGGTCCGCAACTTCACCAAAAGAAATTTGCGAACATCTGCGCCTGTGCTGCTTTCTGATATGCGGGTATCCACACTTGCACAGTCTTCTTATCTGCGGCTATCCGCACCTGTGCACTCTTCTGCTCTGCGGGTATCCACACCTGCACCGTGTCGCACCTACGGTCCTGCGGCTACATCCGTACCTACGCACTCTTCTGCTCTGTGGGTATCCGCACCTGTACCGTGTCGCTCCTGTGGTCCTGTGACTAGATCCGCACCTGCACACTCTTCTGCTCTGTGGGTATCCGCACCTGCACTGCGTCGCACCTGCGGTCCTGCGAGTATAGATAGTTTTTCAGTCTTCAAGCATACCCCCTATTATCAGATCTACAGATCTGATCATGCGTCATGGAGATCTCGACCCAGCAGTCGATTTTTCTATAATACTCAGGTTTCTCCTTGATTCAGATCTAGCTATCTCTCACCAACCCATCACAAGTATTTCAGATCTAGCTCACCTTAAGATATTCAACTCATAAGTGCTCAGCCAAATGATCTCCTTTCCTTTTTATAGGCAAGCCCATATTCAAACCATGGTCCAAAACCATAGGTATTCAATACTAGGAACCCAATACCTTGGATCAATACTTTAGATGCAAAACCACGGACCAAAACCATAGGAGCAAACATGTCAGGCTAAATAACATCGACCACCATAGGATTTCCCATGTGCGTGCCCTTTTCTCTGCATGAAAGTGTGTGTACTGGAGGTCCGCACCTTTTGCACTCTATACCTGCGAACATGACTACACCTTGTGAATGGCGTGCCTACGGGTCCGCACCTTTTGAATGGTGTACCTGCGAGCCCCTTATTTTCTTCCATTCTGAGAGGCCGATCATCAATCTTAGCTACTAGCCTGTTGCACTATGATTTGTCACTGAGAGGGGGGGGTGAATTAGTATTATTAAGTCAATAAAACTTTTTTATTGCCATACTTTCATTCATATATGCTGCTTTAGTTAAGAATACCCGCGTATATTCAGTAAACTTATGATTTAGTTAATTTATCTTCAATGAGTGCATTAAAACATTATTAACCATATTAGTAGTAAACAGGTAAAGTAGAATATCACACGTAAGCCACACACATGAACACCATGATATAAGGTGGAAAGCCAATGTGGGAGAAAACCACCTGCTGCAAGTCATCTCAATCTTGTTCTTACTAAGAAAATAATTTTACAAAAGTTCTCTACTAGTGCAATCCTTTACCAGTACGTAGGCTACTACCTGTAGAGAGCTACAACCCTCTCTCGTTCTCCAGTCTCCCCAGGAAGGGAGCTACGACCCCCATAGTTCTTGTACTAGCCGATCCATTTACTAGTACGCAGGCTGCTACCTGCTACAATGCTCCAAAGTTTTCAACTGCTACTGGAAGGGAGCTACCACCCCCTTAGCTCTTGTACTAGCTAAGATACTAGTACGTAGGCGCCAGCCTACAATCTTCTCTCCTCCAGGTACCATGTTTCATACATTTTCATACTGATACTCCTGAAGCACAACACATAATTTGAAAGGCCACGTTTCATCCAATTTTCATACTGGACCCATTAATATCATTGAAGCACATAATCAATCAATCTTCTGAATCACCCAAACACCAGATCAATACATGTACAAGGATAATATGTGAGTTATCAACCAGATCTAGTCCATCAGATCACATAAAGATAAGTCATTAAGAACTTGATCCATTCAACCATCAATACTGAAGCTAAACATAATCATGCTGTTATCAGAACTCAATACCATTAACCAGACATCAATTATGCACCCAGAACCCTCTAGAATAGTCAAAGGCAGTTAAAACAAATTTCAAGCAGGGTCCGTAACTTCACCAAAAGACATCTGCAAACATCTGCGCCTGTGTTGCTTTCTGATATGCGTGTATCCGCACCTACACAGTCTTCTTATCTGCGGGTATCCACACCTGCACACTCTTCTGCTTTGTGGGTATCTGCACCTGCACCGTGTCACACCTGCGGTCCTGCGGCTACATCCGCACCTGCGCACTCTTCTGCTCTACGGGTATCCGTACCTGCACCTTGTCGCTCCTGCAGTCCTGTGACTAGATCCGCACCTGCACACTATTCTCCTCTGCGGGTATCCACACCTATACTGCATCGCACCTGCGGTCCTGCGGGTATAGATAGTTTTTTAGTCTTCAAGCATACCCGAGACTATCAGATCTACAGATCTGATCATGCGTCATGGAGATCTCGACCCATTAGTCTATTTTTCTATAATACTCATGTTTCTCCTTGATTCAGATCTAGCTATCTCTCACCAACCGATCACAAGTATTTTAGATCTAGCTCACCTTAAGATATTCAACCCATAAGTGCTCAGCCAAATGATCTCCTTCCCTTTTTATAAGCAAGCCCATATTCAAACCATGGTCCAAAACCATAGGTATTCAATACTAGGAACCCAATACCTTGGATCAATACTTTAGATGCAAAACCACGGACCAAAACCATAGGATCAAACATGTTGGGCTAAATACCATGGACCACCATAGGATTTCCCACGTGCGTGCACTTTTCTCTGCATGAAAGTGCGTGTACTGGGGGTCCACACCTTTTGCACGGTATACCTCCGAACATGACCGCACTTTGTGAATGGCGTGCCTGCAGGTCCGCACATTTTGAATGGTGTACCTGTGAGCCCCTTATTTTCTTCCATTCTGAGAGGCTGATAATCAATCTTTGCTACCGACATGTTGGACTATGATCTGTCACTGAGAGGGAGGGGGGTGAATCACTATTATTAAGTCAATAAAACTTTTTTTATTTCCATACTCTGATTCATATATGCTACTTCAGTTAAGAATACCCGCATATATTCAACAAAATTATGATTCAGTTAATTGATCTTCAATGAGTGCATTAGAACATTATTAACCATATTAACAGTAAACAGGTGCAGTAGAATATCACACATAAGCCACACACATGAACACCATGATATAAGGTGGAAACCCAATGTGAGAGAAAACCACCTGCTGCAAGTCATCTCAATCTTCTTCTTAATAAGAAAATCCTTTTACAAAAGTTCTGTACTAGGGCAGTCCTTTACCAGTACGTAGGCTACTACCTGCAGAGAGCTACAACCCTCTCTCGTTCTCTAGTCTCTCCTAGAAGGGAGCTACGACCCCCATAGTTCTTGTACTAGCCGATCCATTTACTAGTACGCAGGTTACTACCTGCTACAGTGCTCCAAAGTTTTCAACTGCTACTGGAAGGGAGATACCACCCCCTTAGCTCTTGTACTAGCTAAGATACTAGTATGTAGGCACCATTCTACAATCTTCTCTCCTCCAGGTACCACGTTTCATACATTTTCATACTGGATACTCCTGAAGCACAACACATAATCTGAAAGGCCACGTTTCATCCAATATTCATACTGGACCCATTAATATCATTGAAGCACATAATCAATCAATCTTCTTAATCACCCAAACACCAGATCAATACATATACAAGGATAATATGTGAGTTATCAATCAGATCTAGTCCATCAGATCACATAAAGATAAGTCACTAAGAACTTGATCCATTCAACCATCAATACTGAAGCTAAACATAATCATGGTGTTATCAAAACTCAATACCATTAACCAGACATCAATTATGCACCCAAAACCCTGCAGAATATTCAAAGGCAGTTAAAACAAATTTCAAGCCGGGTCCGCAACTTCACCAAAAGACATCTGCAAACATCCGCGCCTATGCTGCTTTCTGATATCCGGGTATCCGCACCTACACAGTCTTCTTATCTACGGGTATCCACACCTGTCCACTCTTCTACTCTGTGGGTATCTATACCTGCACCGTGTCACACCTGCGGTCCTGTGGCTACATCCGCACCTGCGCACTCTTCTGCTCTGCGGGTATCCGCACCTACACCGTGTCGCTCCTGCGGTCCTTTGACAAAATCCGCACCTGCACACTCTTCTGCTCTGCGGATATCTGCACCTGCACCGTGTCGCACCTGCGGTCCTGTGGGTATAGATAGTTTTTCAATCTTCAAGCATACCCCAGACTATCAAATCTACAGATCTGATCATGCGTCATGGAGATCTCGACCCATCAGTCGATTTTTCTATAATACTCAGGTTTCTCCTTGATTCAAATCTAGCTATGTCTCACCAACCGATCACAAGTATTTCAGATCTAGCTCACCTTAAGATATTCAACCCATAAGTGGTCAGCCAAATGATCTCCTTTCCTTTTTATAGGCAAGCCCATATTCAAACCATGGTCCAAAACCATAGGCATTCAATACTAGGAACCCAATACCTTGGATTAATATTTTAGATGCAAAACCACAGACCAAAACCATAGGATCAAACATGTCGGGCTAAATACCATGGACCACCAAAGGATTTCCCACGTGCGTGCCCTTTTCTTAGCATGAAAGTGCGTGTACTGGGGGTCCGTACCTTTTGCACGGTATACCTACGAACATTACCGCACTTTGTGAATGGCATGCCTGCGGGTCCGCACCTTTTGAATGGTGTACCTCCGAGCCCCTTATTTTCTTCCATTTTGAGAGGCTGATCATCAATCTTCACTACTGGTCTGTTGCACTATGATCTGTCACTGACAGGGGGGGGGGGTGAATCAGTATTATTAAGTCAATAAAACTTTTTTATTTCCATACTCTGATTCATATATGCTGCTTCAATTAAGAATACCCGCGTATATTCAGTAAACTTATGATTCAATTAATTGATCTTCAATGAGTGCATTAGAACATTATTAACCATATTAACAGTAAACAGGTGGAGTAGAATATCAAAAACAAGCCACACACATGAACACCATGATATAAGGTCGAAACTCAATGTGGGAGAAAACCACCTGCTACAAGCCATCTCAATCTTCTTCTTAATAAGAAAATACTTTTACAAAAGTTTTGTACTAGTGCAGTCCTTTACCAGTACACAGGCTACTACCTGCAGAGAGCTACAACCCTATCTCATTCTCCAGTCTCTCCAGGAAGGGAGCTACGACCCCCACAGTTCTTGTACTAGCCGATCCATTTACTAGTACGCAGGCTGCTACCTGCTACAATGCTCCAAAGTTTTCAACTGCTACTGGAAGGGAGCTACCACCCCCTTAGCTCTTGTACTAGCTAAGGTACTAGTACGTAGGTGCCAGCCTACAATCTTCTCTCCTCCAGGTACCACGTTTCATACATTTTCATACTAGATACTCCTGAAGCACAACACATAATCTGAAAGGCCACGTTTCATCCAATTTTCATACTGGACCCATTAATATCATTGAATCACATAGTCAATCAATCTTCTGAATCACCCAAACACCAGATCAATACATGTACAAGGATAATATGTGAGTTATCAACCAGATCTAGTCCATCAGATCACATAAAGATAAGTCATTAAGAACTTGATCCATTCAACCATCAATACTGAAGCTAAACATAATCATGCTATTATCGGAACTCAATACCATTAACCAGACATCAATTATGCACCCAGAACCCTGCAGAAGAGTCAAAGGCAGTTAAAACAAATTTCAAGCAGGGTCCGCAACTTCACCAAAAGACATCTGAGAACATCCGCACCTGTGCTGCTTTCTGATATGCGGGTATCCGCACCTACACAGTCTTCTTATCTGCAGGTATCCACACCTGCGCAATCTTCTGCTCTGTGGGTATTCGCACCTGCACCATGTCGCACCTGCGGTCCTGCGGCTACATCCGCACCTGTGCACTCTTCTGCTCTGTGGGTATCTGCACCTACACCGTGTCGCTCCTGCGGTTCTGTGACTAGATCCGCACCTGTACACTCTTCTGCTCTGTGGGTATCAGCATCTGCACTGCGTCGCACCTGCGGGCCGGCGGGTATAGATAGTTTTTCAGTCTTCAAGCATACCACAGACTATCAGATCTACAGATCTGATCATGCATCATGGAGATCTCGACCCATCAATTGATTTTTATATAATACTCAGGTTTCTCCTTGATTCAGATCTAGCTATCTCTCACCAACCGATCACAAGTATTTCAGATCTAGCTCACCTTAAGATATTCAACCCATAAGTGCTCAGCCAAATGATCTCCTTTCCTTTTTATAGGCAAGCCCATATCCAAACCATGGTCCAAAACCATAGGTATTCAATACTAGGAACCCAATACTGGGGGTCCGCATACATGCGAACATGACCGCACTTTGTGAATGGCATGCCTGCAGGTCTGCACCTTTTGAATGGTGTACCTGCGAGCCCCTTATTTTCTTCCATTCTGAGAGGCTGATCATCAATCTTTGCTATTGGCCTGTTTCACTATGATCTGTCACTGAGGCGGGGGGGTGAATTAGTATTATTAAGTCAATAAAACTTTTTTATTTCTACTCTGATTCATATATGCTGCTTCAGTTAAGAATACCCGCGTATATTCAGTAAACTTATGAATCAGTTAATTGATCTTTAATGAGTGAATTAGAACAGTATTAACCATATTAACAGTAAACAGGTGTAGTAGAATATCACACATAAGCCACACACATGAACACCATGATATAAGGTGGAAACCCAATGTGGGAGAAAACCACCTGCTGCAAGTCATCTCAATCTTCTTCTTAATAAGAAAATCCTTTTACAAAAGTTCTGTACCAGTGCAGTCCTTTACCAGTACGCAGGCTTCTACATGTAAAGAGCTACAACCCTCTCTCGTTCTCTAGTCTCTCCTGGAAGGGAGCTACGACCCCCATAGTTCTTGTACTAGCTGATACATTTTCTAGTACGCAGGCTACTACCTGCTACAATGCTCCAAAGTTTTCAAGTGCTATTGGAAGGGAGCTACCACCCCCTTAGCTCTTGTACTAGCTAAGATACTAGTACATAGACGACAGCCTACAATCTTCTCTCCTCCAGGTACCACGTTTCATGCATTTTCATACTGGATACTCCTGAAGCACAACACATAATCTGAAAGGCCACGTTTCATCCAATTTTCATACTGGACCCATTAATATCATTGAAGCACATAATCAATCAATCTTCTAAATCACCCAAACACCAGATCAATACATATACAAGGATAATATGTGAGTTATCAACTGGATCTAGTCCATCAGATCACATAAAGATAAGTCATTAAGAACTTGATCCATTCAACCATCAATACTGAAGCTAAACATAATCATGATGTTATCAGAACTCAATACCATTAACCAGACATCAATTATGCACCCAGAACCCTGCAAAATAGTCAAAGGCAGTTAAAACAAATTTCAAGAAGGGTCCGCAACTTCGCCAAAAGACATCTGCTAACATCCGCGCCTGTGCTGCTTTCTTATATGTGGGTATCCACAACTGCACAGTCTTCTTATCTGCGGGTATCCGCACCTGCGCACTCTTCTGCTCTGCAGGTATCCGCACCTGCACCGTGTCACACCTGCGGTCCTGCGGCTACATCCGCACCTGCGCACTCTTCGGCTCTGCGGGTATTCGCACCTGCACCGTGTCACTGCTGCGGTCCTGTGACTAGATTCGCACCTGCACGCTCTTCTGCTCTGTGGCTATCCACACCTTCACTGCGTCGCACCTGCAGTCTTGCGGGTATAGATAGTTTTTCAGTCTTCAAGCATACCCCAGACTATTAGATCTACAGATCTGATCATACATCATGGAGATCTCGACCCATCAGTCGATTTTTCTATAATACTCAGGTTTCTCCTTGATTCAGGTCTAGCTATCTCTCACCATCCGATCACAAGTATTTCAGATCTAGCTCACCTTAAGATATTTAACCCATAAGTGCTCAGCCAAATGATCTCCTTTCCTTTTTATAGGCAAGCCCATATTCAAACCATGGTCCAAAACCATAGGTATTCAATACTAGGAACCCAATACCTTGGATCAATACTTTAGATGCAAAAACACGGACCAAAACCATAGGATCAAACATGTCGGGCTAAATACCATGGACCACCATAGGATTTCCCACATGCATGCCCTTTTCTCTGCATGAAAGTGCGTGTACTGGGGATCCGCACCTTTTGCATGGTATACCTACGAACATGACCGCACTTTGTGAATGGCGTGCCTGCGGGTCCGCACCTTTTAAATGGTGTACCTGCGAGCCCCTTATTTTCTTCCATTCTGAGAGGCTGATCATCAGTCTTAGCTACTAGCCTGTTGCACTATGATCTGTCACTGAGAGTGGGGGTGGTGAATCAGTATTATTAAGTCAATAAAACTTTTTTATTTCAATACTTTGATTCATATATGCTGCTTCAGTTAAGAATACCCGCGTATATTCAGTAAACTTCTGATTCAGTTAATTGATCTCCAATGAGTGCATTAGAACATTATTAACCATATTAAAAGTAAACAGGTGCAGTAGAATGTCACACATAGGCCACACACATGAACACCATGATATAAGGTGGAAACCCAATGTGGGAGAAAACCACCTACTACAAGTCATCTCAATCTTCTTCTTAATAAGAAAATCCTTTTACAAAAGTTCTGTACCAGTGCAGTCCTTTACCAGTACACAGGCTACTACCTGTAGAGAGCTACAACCCTCTCTCGTTCTCCAGTCTCTCCTGGAAGGGAGCTACGACCCCCATAGTTCTTGTACTAGCCGATTCATTTACTAATACGCAGGCTGCTACCTGCTACAATGCTCCAAAGTTTTCAACTACTCCTGGAAGGGAGCTACCACCCCCTTAGCTCTTGTACTAGCTAAGATACTAGTACGTAGGCACCAGCCTACAATCTTCTCTCCTCTGGGTACCACGTTTCATACATTTTCATACTGGATACTCCTGAAGCACAACACAATCTGAAAGGCCACGTTTCATCCAATTTTCATACTGGACCCATTAATATCATTGAAGCACATAATCAATCAATCTTCTAAATCACCCAAACACCAGATCAATACATATACAAGGATAATATGTGAGTTATCAACTAGATCTAGTCCATCAAATCACATAAAGATAAGTCATTAAGAACTTGATCCATTCAACCATCAATACTGAAGCTAAACATAATCATGTTGTTATCAGAACTCAATACCATTAACCAGACATCAATTATGCACCTAGAACCCTGTAGAATAGTCAAAGGCAGTTAAAACAAATTTCAAGTAGGGTCCGCAACTTCACCAAAAGACATCTGCGAACATCCGCGCCTGTGCTGCTTTCTGATATGTGGGTATCTGCATCTGCACAGTCTTCTTATCCGCAGGTATCCACACCTGCACACTCTTCTGCTCCGCGGGTATCCGCACCTGCACCATGTCGCACCTGCGTTCCTGCGGCTACATCCGCACCTACGCACTCTTCTGCTCTATGGGTATCCTCACATGCACCATGTCGCTCCTGCGGTCCTGTGACTAGATCTGCACCTGCACACTCTTCTGCTCTGCGGGTATTCGCACCTGCACTGCATCGCACCTGCGGTCCTGCAGGTATAGATAGTTTTTCAGTCTTCAAGCATACCCCAGACTATCAGATCTACATATCTAATCATGCGTCATCGAGATCTCGACCCATCAGTCGATTTATCTATAATACTCAGGTTTCTCCTTGATTCAGATCTAGCTATCTCTCACCATCCGTCACAAGTATTTTAGATCTAGCTCACCTTAAGATATTCAACCCATAAGTGCTCAGCCAAATGATCTCCTTTCCTTTTTATAGGCAAGCCCATATTCAAACCATGGTCCAAAACCATAGGTATTCAATACTAGGAACCCAATACCTTGGATCAATACTTTAGATGCAAAACCACGGACCAAAACCATAGGATCAAACATGTCGGGCTAAATACCATGGACCACCATAGGATTTCCCACGTGCGTGCACTTTTCTCTGCATGAAAGTGTGTGTACTGGGGGTCCGCAGCCTTTTGCACGATATACCTGCGAACATGACCGCACTTTGTGAATGGCGTGCCTGCAGGTCCACACCTTTTGAATGGTGTACCTTCGAGCCCCTTATTTTCTTCCATTTTGAGAGGCTGATCATCAATCTTTGCTACTGGCCTGTTGCACTATGATCTCTCACTGAGAGGGGGGGTGGTGAATCAGTATTATTAAGTCAATAAAACTTTTTTATTTCTGTACTCTGATTCATATATGCTGCTTCAGTTAAGAATACCCGCGTATATTCAGTAAACTTATGATTCAGTTAATTGATCTTCAATGAGTGCATTAGAACATTATTAACCATAGTAACAGTAAACAGGTGCAGTAGAATATCACACATAAGCCACACACATGAACACCATGATATAAGGTGGAAACCCAATGTGGGAGAAAACCACCTGCTGCAAGTCATCTCAATCTTCTTCTTAATAAGAAAATCTTTTTACAAAAGTTCTGTATTAGTGCAGTCCTTTACCAGTACGCAGGCTACTACCTGCAGAGAGCTACAACCCTCTCCCGTTCTCCAGTCTCTCCTAGAAGGGAGCTACGACCCCCATAGTTCTTGTACTAGCCGATCCATTTACTAGTACGCAGGCTGCTACCTACTACAATGCTCCAAAGTTTTCAACTGCTAATGGAAGGCAGCTACCACCCCCTTAGCTCTTGTACTAGCTAAGATACTAGAACGTAGGCGCTAGCCTACAATCTTCTCTCCTCCAGGTACCACGTTTCATACATTTTCATACTGGATACTCCTAAAGCACAACACATAATCTGAAAGGCCACGTTTCATCCAATTTTCATACTGGACCCATTAATATCATTGAAGCACATAATCAATCAATCTTCTGAATCACCCAAACACCAGATCAACACATATACAAGGATAATACGTGAGTTATCAACCAGATCTAGTGCATCAGATCACATAAAGATAAGTCATTAATAACTTGATCCATTCAACCATCAATACTGAAGCTAAACATAATCATGTTGTTATCAGAACTCAATACCATTAACCAGACATCAATTATGCACCCAGAACCCTGCAGAATAGTCAAAGGCAGTTAAAACAAATTTCAAGCAGGGTCCGCAACTTCACCAAAAGACATCTGCGAACATCCGCACCTGTGCTGCTTTCTGATACGCGGGTATCCGCACCTGCACAGTCTTCTTATCTGCGGGTATTCGCACCTTCGAACTCCTCTGCTCTGCGGGTATCCGCACCTGAACCGTGTCGCACCTGCAGTCCTGCGGCTACATCCACACCTGCGCACTCTTCTGCTCTGCGGGTATCCGAACCTGCACCGTGTTGCTCCTCCGGTCCTGTGACTAGATCCGCGCCTGCACACTCTTCTGCTCTGTGGGTATCCGCACCTGCACTGCGTCGCACCTGCGATCCTGCGGGTATAGATAGTTTTTCAGTCTTCAAGCATACCCCAGACTATCAGATCTACAGATCTGATCATGCGACATGGAGATCTCGACCCATCAGCCGATTTTTCTATAATACTCAGGTTTCTCCTTGATTCATATCTAGCTATCTCTCACCAACCGATCACAAGTATTTAAGATCTAGCTCACCTTAAGATATTCAACCCATAAGTGCTCAGCCAAATGATCTCCTTTCCTTTTTATAGGCAAGCCCATATTCAAACCATGGTCCATAACCATAGGTATTCAATACTAGGAACCCAATACCTTGGATCAATACTTTAGATGCAAAACCACAGACCAAAACCATAGGTTCAAACATGTCGGGCTAAATACCATGGACCACCATAGGATTTCCCACGTGCGTGCCCTTTTCTCTGCATGAAAGTGTGTGTAGTGGGGGTTCGCACCTTTTGCACGGTATACCTGTGAACATGACCGCACTTTGTGAATGGCGTGCCTGCGGGTCCGCACCTTTTGAATGGTGTACCTTCGAGCCCCTTATTTTCTTCCATTCTGATAGGTTGATCATCAATATTTTCTACTGGCCTGTTGCACTATGATCTGTCACTAAGAGGGGGGGTGAATCAGTATTATAATTCAATAAAACTTTTTTATTTCCATACTCTGATTCATATATGCTGCTTCAGTTAAGAATACCCGCGTATATTCAGTAAACTTATGATTCAGTTAATTTATCTTCAATGAGTGCATTAGAACATTATTAACAATATTAACAGTAAACAGGTGCAGTAGAATATCACACATAAGCCACACACATGAACACCATGATATAAGGTGGAAACCCAATGTGGGAGAAAACCACCTGCTGAAAGTCATCACAATCTTCTTCTTAATAAGAAAATCCTTTTACAAAAGTTCTGTACTAGTGCAATCCTTTACTAGTACGCAGGCTACTACCTGCAAAGAGCTACAACCCTCTCTTGTTCTCCAGTCTCTCCTGGAAGGGAGCTACGACCCCCATAGTTCTTGTACTAGCCGATCCATTTACTAGTACGCAGGCTGCTACTTGCTACAATGCTCCAAAGTTTTCAACTGCTACTGGAAGGGAGCTACCACCCCCTTAGGTCTTGTACTACCTAAGATACTTGTACGTAGGCGCCAGCCTACAATCTTCTCTCCTCCAGGTACCACGTTCATACATTTTCATACTGGATACTCCAGAAGCACAACACATAATCTGAAAGGCCACGTTTCATCCAATTTTCATACTGGACCCATTAATATCATTGAAGCACATAATCAATCAATCTTTTGAATCACCCAAACACCAGATCAATACATATACAAGGATAATATGTGAGTTATCAACCAGATCTAGTCCATCAGATCACATAAAGATAAGTCATTAAGAACTTGATCCCTTCAACCATCAATACTGAAGCTAAACATAATCAAGCTGTTATCAGAACTCAATACTATTAACCAGACATCAATTATGAACCCAGAACCCTACAGAATATTCAAAGGCATTTAAAACAAATTTCAAGCAGGGTCCACAACTTCACCAAAATACATCTGGGAAAATTCGCGCTTGTGCTGCTTTCTGATATGTGGGTATCTGCACTTGCACAGTCTTCTTATCTGCGGGTATCGACACCTGCGCACTCTTCTGCTCTGCAGGTATCCATACCTGCACCATGTCGCACCTGCAGTCCTGCAGCTACAACCGCACCTGCGCACTCTTCTGCTCTACGGGTATGCGCACCTGCACCGTGTCGCTCCTGCGGTCCTGTGACTAGATCCGCACCTGCACACTCTTCTGCTCTGCGGGTATCCGCACCTGCACTGCGTCGCACCTGCAATACTGCGGGTATAGATAGTTTTTCAGTCTTCAACCATACCCCAGACTATCAAATCTGCAGATCTGATGATGCGTCATGGAGATCTCGATCCATCGGTCGATTTTTCTATAATACTTAGGTTTCTCCTTGATTCAGATCTAGCTATCTCTCACCAACCGATCACAAGTATTTCAGATCTAGCTCACCTTAAGATATTCAACCCATAAGTGCGCAGCCAAATGATCTCCTTTCCTTTTTATAGGCAAGCCCATATTTAAACCATGGTCCAAAACCATAGGTATTCAATACTAGGAACCCAGTACCTTGGATCAATACTTTAGATGCAAAACCACGGACCAAAACCATAGGATCAAACATGTCGGGCTAAATACCATGGACCACCATAGGATTTCCCACGTCCGTGCCCTTTTCTCTGCATGAAAGTGCATGTACTGGGGGTCTGCACCTTTTGCACGGTATACCTACGAACATGACCGCACTTTGTTAATGGCGTGCCTGCGGGTTCGCACCTTTTGAATGGTGTACCTGTGAGCCCCTTATTTTCTTCCATTCTGAGAGGCTGATCATCAATCTTTGCTACTGGCCTGTTGCACTATGATCTGTCACTTGGGGGGGGGTGAACCAGTATTATTAAGTTAATAAACTTTTTTATTTCCATACTCTGATTCATATATGCTGCTTCAGTTAAGAATACCCGCGTATATTCAGTAAAATTATGATTCAGTTAATTGATCTTCAATGAGTGCATTAGAACATTATTAACCATATTAAAAGTAAACAAGTGGGGTAGAATATCACACATAAGCCACACACATGAACACCATGATATAAGGTGGAAACCCAATGTGGGAGAATACCACCTGCTGCAAGTCATCTTAATCTTCTTCTTAATAAGAAAATCCTTTTACAAAAGTTTTGTACTAGTGCAGTCCTTTACCAGTACGCAGGCTACTACCTGCAGAGAGCTACAACCCTATCTCGTTCTCCAGTCTCTCCTGGAAGGGAGCTACGACCCCCATAGTTCTTGTACTAGCCGATCCATTTACTAGTACGCAGGCTGCTACCTGCTACAATGCTCCAAAGTTTTCAACTGCTAATGGAAGGGAGCTAACACCCCCTTAGCTCTTGTACTAGCTAAGATACTAGTACGTAGGCGCCACCCTACAATCTTCTCCCCTCCAGGTACCACGTTTCATACATTTTCATACTGGATACTCCTGAAGCACAACACATAATCTGAAAGGCCACGTTTCATCCAATTTTCATACTGGACCCATTAATAACATTGAAGCACATAATCAATCAATCTTCTGAATCACCCAAACACCAGATCAATACATATACAAGGTTAATATGTGAGTTATCAACCAAATCTAGTCCATCACATCACATAAAGATAAGTCATTAAGAACTTGATCCATTCAACCATCAATACTAAAGCTAAACATAACCATGCTGTTATCAGAACTCAATACCATTAACTAGACATCAATTATGCACCCAGAACCCTGCAAAGTAGTCAAAGGCAGTTAAAACAAATTTCAAGCAGGGTCCGCAACTTCAACAAAAGATGTCTGCGAACATCTGCGCCTCTGATGCTTTCTGTTATGTGGGTATCCGCACCTGCATAGTCTTCTTATCTGTGGGTATCCGCACCTGCGCACTCTTCTGCTCTGTGGGTATCTGCACCTGCATCGTGTCGCACCTGCGGTCCTATGGCTACATCCGCACCTGCACACTTTCTGCTCTGCGGGTATCCGCACCTGCACCGTGTTGCTCCTACGGTCCTGTGACTAGATCTGCACCTACACACTCTTCTGCTCTGCGGGTATCCGCACCTGCACTGCGTCGAACCTGCAGTCCTGCGGGTATAGATAGTTTTTCAATCTTCAAGCATACCCCAGACTATCAGATCTACAGATCTGATCATCCGTCATGGAAATCTCGACCCATCAGTCGATTTTTCTATAATACTCAGGGTTCTCCTTGATTCAAATCTACCTATCTCTCACCGATCGATCACAAGTATTTCAGATCTAGCTCACCTTAAGATATTCAACCCATAAGTGCTCAGCCAAAATGATCTCCTTTCCTTTTTATAGGCAAGCCCATATTCAAACCATGGTCCAAAACCATAGGTATTCAATACTAGGAACCCAATACCTTGGATCAATACTTTAGATTCAAAACCACGGACCAAAACCATAGGATCAAACATGTCGGGCTAAATACCATGGACCACCATAGGATTTTCCACGTGTGTGCCCTTTTCTCTGCATGAAAGTGCGTGGACTAGGGGTCTGCACCTTTTGCACGGTATAGCTGCGAACATGACTGCACTTTGTGAATGGCGTGCCTGCGGGTCCGCACCTTTTGAATGGTGTACCTGCGAGCCCCTTATTTTCTTCCATTATAAGAGGCTGATCATCAATCTTTGCTACTGGCCTGTTGCACTATGATCTGTCACTGAGAGGGGGGGGGGGTAAATCAGTATTATTAAGTCAATAAAACTTTTTTATTTCCATACTCTGATTCATATATGCTGCTTAAGTTAAGAATACCCGCGTATATTCAGTAAACTTATGATTCAGTTAATTGAACTTCAATGAGTGCATTAGACCAATATTAACCATATTAATAGTAAACAGGTGCAGTAGAATATCACACATAAGCCACACACATGAACACCATGATATAAGGTGGAAACCCAATGTGGGAGAAAACCACCTGCTGCAAGTCATCTCAATCTTCTTCTTAATAAGAAAATTATTTTACAAAAGTTTTGTACTAGTGCAATCCTTTACCAGTACGCAAGCTACTACCTGTAGAGAGCTACAACCCTCTCTCGTTCTCCAGTCTCTCCTAGAAGGGAGCTACGACCCCCATAGTTCTTGTACTAGCCGATCCATTTACTAGTACGCAGGCTACTACCTGCTACACTGCTCCAAAGTTTTCAACTGCTACTGGAAGGGAGCTACCACCCACTTAGCTCTTGTACTAGCTAAGATACTAGTACGTAGGCGCCGGCCTACATTCTTCTCTCCTCCATGTATCGCGTTTCATACATTTTTATACTGGATACTCCTGAAGCACAACACATAATTTGAAAGGCCACGTTTCATCCAATTTTCATACTAGACCCATTAATATCATTGAAGCACATAATCAATCAATCTTCTGAATCACCCAAACACCAGATCAATACATATACAAGGATAATATGTGAGTTATCAACCAGATCTAGTCCATCACATCACATAAAGATAAGTCATTAAGAACTTGATCCATTCAACCATCAATACTGAAGTTAAACATAACCATGCTGTTATCAGAACTCAATACCATTAACCAGACATCAATTATGCACCCATAACCCTGCAGAATAGTCAAAGGCAGTTAAAACAAATTTCAAGTAGGGTCCGCAACTTCACCAAAAGACGTCTGCGAACATCCGCGCCTGTGCTGCTTTCTGATATGCGGGTATTCGCACTTGCATAGTCTTCTTATCTGTGGGTATTTGCACCTGCGCACTCTTCTGCTCTGTGGGTATCTGCACCTGCGCACTCTTCTACTCTATGGGTATCTGCACCTGCATCATGTCGCACCTGCGGTCCTACGGCTACATCCGCACCTGCGCACTCTTCTGCTCTTCGGGTATCTGCACCTGCACCCTGTCGGTCCTGCGGTCCTGTGACTAGATTTTCACCTGCACACTCTTCTGCTCTGCGGGTATCCGCACCTGCACTGTGTCGCACCTGCGGTCCTGCGGGTATAGATAGTTTTTCAGTCTTCAAGCATACCCCAGACTATCAGATCTACAGATCTGATCATGCGTCATGGAAATCTTGACCCATCAGTCGATTTTTCTATAATACTCAGGTTTCTCCTTGATTCAAATCTACCTATCTCTCACCAACCGATCATAAGTATTTCAGATCTAGCTCACCTTTAGATATTCAACCCATAAGTGCTCAGCCAAAATGATCTCCTTTCCTTTTTATAGGAAAGCCCATATTCAAACCATGGTCCAAAACCATAGGTATTCAATACTAGGGACCCAATACCTTGTATCAATACTTTAGATGCAAAACCACGGACCAAAACCATAGGATCAGACATGTCGGGCTAAATACCATGGACCACCATAGGATTTCCCATGTGCGTGCCCTTTTCTCTGCATGAAAGTGTGTGGACTGGGGGTCCGCACCTTTTGCACGGTATACCTGCGAACATGACCACACTTTGTGAATGGCGTGCCTGCGGGTCCGCACCTTTTGAATGGTGTACCTGCGAGCCCCTTATTTTCTTCCATCCGGAAAGGTTGATCATCAATCTTTGCTACTGGCCTGTTGCACTATGATCTGTCACTGAGAGGGGGGGGGTGAATCAATTTTATTAAGTCAATAAAATCTTTTTATTTCCATACTCTGATTCATATATGGTGCTTCAGTTAAGAATACCTGCGTATATTCAGTAAACTTATGATTCAGTTAATTGAAATTCAATGAGTGCATTAGACCAATATTAACCATATTAACAGTAAACAGGTGCAGTAGAATATCACACATAAGCCACACACATGAACACCATGATATAAGGTGGAAACCCAATGTGGGAGAAAACCACCTGCTGCAAGTCATTTCAATCTTCTTCTTAATAAGAAAATCATTTTACAAAAGTTTTGTACTAGTGCAGTCCTTTACCAATACGCAGGCTACTACCTGCAGAGAGCTGCAACCCTCTCTCGTTCTCCAGTCTCTCCTGGAAGGGAGCTACGACCCCCATAGTTCTTGTACTAGCCGATCCATTTAATAGTACGCAGGCTGCTACCTGCTACAATGCTCCAAAGTTTTCAACTGCTACTAGAAGGGAGCTACCACCCCCTTAGCTCTTGTACTAGCTAAGATACTAGTACGTAGGCACCAGCGTACAATCTTCTCTCCTCCAGGTACCACGTTTCATACATTTTCATACTGGATACTCCTGAAGCACAACACATAATCTGAAAGGCCACGTTTCATCCAATTTTCATACTGGACCCATTAATATCATTGAAGCACATAATCAATCAATCTTCTGAATCACCCAAACACCAGATCAATACATATACAAGGATAATATGTACAAGGATAATATGTGAGTTATCAACCAGATCTAGTCCATCAAATCACATAAAGATAAGTCATTAAGAACTTGATCCATTCAACCATCAATACTGAAGCTAAACATAATCATGCTATTATCAGAACTCAATACCATTAACCAAACATCAATTATGCACCCAAAACCCTACAGAATAGTCAAAGGCAGTTAAAACAAATTTCAAGAAGGGTCCGCAACTTCAGCAAAAGACATCTGTGAACATCTGCGCCTATGGTGATTTCTTATATGCGGGTATCCGCACCTGCACAGTCTTCTTATCTGCGGGTATCCACACCTGCGCACTCTTCTGCTCTGCGGGTATCCGCACCTACACCATGTCGCACCCGCGGTCCTGTGGCTACATCCGCACCTGCGCACTCTTCTGCTCTACGGGTATCTGCACCTGCACCATGTCGCTCATGCAGTCCTATGACTAGATCTGCACCTGCACACTCTTCTACACTGTGGGTATCCGCACCTGCACTGCGTCGCACCTGTGGTCCTGTGGGTATAGATAGTTTTTCATTCTTCAAGCATACCTCAGACTATAAAATCTACAGATCTGATCATTCGTCAAGGAGAACTCGACCCATCAGTCAATTTTTCTATAATACTCAGGTTTCTCCTTGATTCAGATCTAGCTATCTCTCACCAACCGATCACAAGTATTTCAGATCTAGCTTACCTTAAGATATTCAACCCATAAGTGCTCAGCAAATGATCTCCTTTCCTTTTTATAGGCAAGCCCATATTCAAACCATGGTCCAAAACCATAGGTATTCAATACTAGGAACCCAATACCTTGGATCAATACTTTAGATGCAAAACCACAGACCAAAACCATAGGATCAAACATGTCGGGCTAAATACCATGGACCACCATAGGATTTCCCACATGCATGCCCTTTTCTCTGCATGAAAGTGCGTGTACTGGAGGTCCGCACCTTTTGCACGGTATACCTACGAACATGACCACACTTTGTTAATGGCGTGCCTGCGGGTCCGCACCTTTTGAATGGTGTACCTGCGAGCCCCTTATTTTCTTCCATTCTGAGAGGCTGAACATCAATCTTTGCTACTGGCCTGTTGCACTATGATCTATCACTGAGAGGGGGGGGGTGGGGGTGAATCAGTATTATTAAGTCAATAAAACTTTTTTATTTCCATACTCTGATTCATATATGCTGCTTCAGTTAAGAATACCCGCGTATATTCAGTAAACTTATGATTCAGTTAATTGATCTTCAATGAGTGCATTAGAACATTATTAACCATATTAACAGTAAACAGGTTTAGTGGAATATCACACATAAGCCACACACATGAACACCATGATATAAGGTGGAAACCCAATGTGAGAGAAAACCACCTGCTGCAAGTCATCTCAATCTTCTTCTTAATAAGAAAATCCTTTTACAAAAGTTCTGTACTAGTGCAGTCCTTTACCAGTACGCAGGCTACTACTTGCAGAGAGCTACAACCCTCTCTCATTCTCCAGTCTCTCCTGGAAGGGAGTTACGACCCCCATAGTTCTTGTACTAGCCAATCCATTTATTAGTATGCAGGCTGCTACCTGCTACAATGCTCCAAAGTTTTCAACTGCCACTGGAAGGGAGCTACCACCCCCTTAGCTCTTATACTAGCTAAGATACTAGTATGTAGGTGCCAGCCTACAATCTTCTCTCCTCCAGGTACCACGTTTCATACATTTTCATACTAGATACTCCTGAAGCACAACACATAATCTGAAAGGCCACGTTTAATCCAATTTTCATATTGTACCCATTAATATCATTGAAGCACATAATCAATCAATCTTCTGAATCACCCAAACACCAGATCAATACATATACAAGGATAATATGTGAGTTATGAACCAGATCTAGTCCATCACATCACATAAAGATAAGTCATTAAGAACTTGATCCATTCAACCATCAATACTGAAGCTAAACATAATCATGCTGTTATCAGAACTCAATACCATTAACCAGACATCAATTATGCACTTCGATCTATCACTGAGAGGGGGGGGGGGTGAATCAGTATTATTAAGTCAATAAAACTTTTTTATTTCCATACTCTGATTCATATATGCTGCTTCAGTTAAGAATACCCGCGTATATTCAGTAAACTTATGATTCAGTTAATTGATCTTCAATGAGTGCATTAGAACATTATTAACCATATTAACAGTAACCAGATTCGTTCTCCACATTTCACTAGTTTCAATCCCACTTCTTCACCCCTGTGAGCATCACCCGATGCAATGAGTGCTAAGTGAACTATTCAAAAATCATGAGAAATTAGTCACTTTACGACTACCTCTCATGGAAATGGTCATACTTTGAATGACTTACTTAACGCAGTTGAATCCCAAAAATGATATCTAATATATTGCACTGCGAAAATCCCCCATACTTAAATTCAAAAAGAGTCAAGGGATCTCTACCTGAATGGTTCATGAGGCACAATACTTGCTAAGGTTTTGCAAATGGGGTAGCAAGCTAAGTGGGCTTGATTGTGGGAAAAACTCCACAGTTAAGCGCGCTTGAGCCAGAGGAGTTCTAGGATGGGTGACCTCCTTGAAGTCCTGGTTACCGGGTGCAAGCCCCGGAAGTGATGATTGATGCTATGTGATTCATTCTCCACATTTCACTAGTTTCAATCCCACTTCTTCACCCTTGTGAGCATCACCCGATGCAATGAGTGCTAAGTGAACTATTCAAAAATCATGAGAAATTAGTCACTTTACGACTACCTCTCATGGAAATGGTCATACTTTGAATGACTTACTTAACGCAGTTGAATCCCAAAAATGATATCTAATATATTGCACTGCGAAAATCCCCCATACTTAAATTCAAAAAGAGTCAAGGGATCTCTACCTGAATGGTTCATGAGGCACAATACTTGCTAAGGTTTTGCAAATGGGGTAGCAAGCTAAGTGGGCTTGATTGTGGGAAAAACTCCACAGTTAAGCGCGCTTGAGCCAGAGGAGTTTTGGGATGGGTGACCTCCTGGGAAGTCCTGGTTACCGGGTGCAAGCCCCGGAAGTGATGATTGATGCTATGTGATTCGTTCTCCACATTTCACTAGTTTCAATCCCACTTCTTCACCCCTGTGAGCATCACCCGATGCAATGAGTGCTAAGTGAACTATTCAAAAATCATGAGAAATTAGTCACTTTACGACTACCTCTCATGGAAATGGTCATACTTTGAATGACTTACTTAGCGCAGTTGAATCCCAAAAATGATATCTAATATATTGCACTGCGAAAATCCCCCATACTTAAAATCAATTATGCACCCAGAACCCTGCAGAATAGTCAAAGGTAGTTAAAACAAATTTCAAGCAGGGTCCGCAACTTCACCAAAATACATCTACGAACATCTGCGCCTGTGCTGCTTTGTGATATGCGGGTATCTGCACGTGCACAGTTTTCTTATCTACGGGTATCTGCACCTGCGCACTCTTCTGCTCTGTGGGTATCCACACCTGCACCGTGTTGCACCTGCGGTCCTGCGGCTACATCCGCACCTGCACACTCTTCTGCTCTGCGGGTATCTGCACTTGCACCGTGTCACTCCTGCGGTCCTGTTACTAGATCTGCCCCTGCACACTCTTCTGCTCTGCAGGTATCCGCACCTGCACTGCGTCGCACCTGCGGGTATAGATATTTTTTCAGTCTTCAAGCATACCCCAGACTATCAGATCTACAGATCTGATCATGTGTCATGGAGATCTCGACCCATCAGTCGATTTTTCTATAATACTCAGGTTTCTCCTTGATTCAAATCTAGTTATCTCTCACCAAGCGATCACAAGTATTTCAGGTCTAGCTCACCTTAAGATATTCAACCCATAAGTGCTCAGCCAAATGATCTCCTTTCCTTTTTATAGGCAAGCCCATATTCAAACCATGGTCCAAAACCATAGGTATTCAATACTAGGAACCCAATACCTTGGATCAATACTTTAGATGCAAAACCACGGACCAAAACCATAGGATCAAACATGTCGGGCTAAATACCATGGACCACCATAGGATTTCCCACATGCATGCCCTTTTCTCTGCATGAAAGTGCGTGTACTAGGGGTCCGCACCTTTTGCACGGTATACCTGCGAACATGACCGCACTTTGTGAATGGCGTGCTTGCGGTCCGGACCTTTTGAATGGCGTACCTGTGAGCCCCTTGTTTTCTTCCATTCTGAGAGGTTGATCATCAATCTTTGCTATTGGCTTGTTGCACTATGATCTGTGACTGGGAGGGGGGGGGTGAATCAGTATTATTAAGTCAATAAAACTTTTTTATTTCCATACTCTAATTTATATATGCTGCTTCAGTTAAGAATACCCATGTATATTCGTAAACTTATGATTTAGTTAATTGATCTTCAATGAGTGCATTAGAACATTATTAACCATATTAACAGTAAACAAGTGCAGTAGAATATCACACATAAGCCACACACATGAACACCATGATATAAGGTGGAAACCCAATGTGGGAGAAAACCACCTGCTGCAAGTCATCTCAATCTTCTTCTTAATAAGAAAATCTTTTTACAAAAGTTCTGTACTAGTGCAGTCCTTTACTAGTATGCAGGCTACTACCTACAGAGAGCTACAACCCTATCTCATTCTCCAGTCTCTCATGGAAGGGAGCTACGACCCCCATAGTTCTTGTACTAGGCGATCCATTTACTAGTACGCAGGCTGCTACCTGCTACAATGCTCCAAAGTTTTCAACTGCTACTGGAAGGGAGCTACCACCCCCTTAGCTCTTATACTAGCTAAGATACTAGTACGTAGGCGCCAGCCTACAATCTTCTCTCCTCCAGGTACCACATTTCATACATTTTCATACTGGATACTCCTGAAGCACAACACATAATTTGAAAGGCCACATTTGTTATGAATCCAGCTCAAGAAAAGATAGAAAAGATAGATCAATGCCTTAGAATTCAGCCTCTTCGAGGGGGCAACCTCCTTTACATTACATAAATGAACAATTCTTCGATAATACAAATGACAAAACCTCCTTTCTATATATAGGAGTCTAAGGAGTCACAATATAATCCAGCTGACCTAACAATAATAATATAAAGCCACAAAAATAACAATAGAGGGATTCTATGGGGCACAGAAATAACAACATGGGGGTAATAGGGGCACAACAATATAAATAAGGGGTATAACTACAATAGTAATGGGGTAATCACTAGTATTATAGGGACCCAACATGCCCCTCTCCTTCAAAAAAGTGTTGTCGTCAACGCTTGAGTAGTTCTGGAAACTTCTGCATAAAATTCTCATCCTCCCATGTGGTATCTTCAGCGGATAAGTTCTTCCACTTGATAAGATACTCTGAAATTGATCGATTTCGTAGCTTTCGAGTTCTTGTTTCTATGACTGCTTCCGGTTCCAATATAATTTTTCCTTCCTCGTCAAGTTCTGGCAATATTGTTTGAACTGGGAGCTTGTCACCTATAACCTTCTTTAAACATGAAACATGGAAAACTGGGTGCAATTGAGAAGCTGCAGGAAGCTCCAATTTGTATGCCATAGTACCAATCTTTTGCAACACCTTGTACGAACCATAATACTTTGGTGATAATTTATTATCCTTCTTAGCTTGCTTTAGGGACATTTGCTTATATGGTTGTAGCCATAGGAATACCCAATCACCTACATCAAAACTTCTTTCACTGCGATGTTGATCTGCCTGTTGTTTCATTCTATTTTGTGCCAACACGAGGTTATCCTTTAAGAGTTGGAGGACTTGTTGTTGATTTTCGATGTGATGTTCCACTGCCTGAACCTTAGAATTTTCTCTTAAATATGATGTGATGGATGGTGGTTGATACCCATAAAGTGCCATAAATGGGGTCATTTTTGTTGCTGTATGGAAGGAAGTGTTATACCACCATTCAGCCAGAGGCAACCATTTGACCCATTGTGTCTGTTTATCAGATACAAAGCAACAAAGATATCCTTCCAAACATTTGTTTACTATCTCAGTTAGCCCATCAGATTGAGGATGATAAGATGAGCTATGAGCTAACTGAGTACCAAGACAATAAAATAGTTTTGTCCAACAATTTCCAGTGAAAATGGGATCTCTGTCACTTACAATAATCTTTGGGTTTCCATGTAGCTTTTGAATTGTTTCCATAAATGTAGTAGAAACTGTACTGACTTTAAATGGATGTGATAATGCACAAAAGTGTGCATACTCGGTAAGTCTGTCAACTACCACCATGATTACACTCTTTCCCTCAGACTTGGGTAAACCTGTAATAAAATCCATTGAAACCTCCTCCCAACGTTGGCTTGGAATGGATAAAGGTTGTAAGAGACCCGATGTCTTAATTGTTTCAACTTTATTTTGTTGGCAAACCAAACATTCCGCCACAAACTTTTGAATATCTTATTTAAGGCCATCCCAAAAAAATTCCTTATTAACCCTGTGGTAAGTTTTTAAAAATCCTGAGTGCTCTCCTAAGGGAGAAGTGTACAATTCCATAAGAATCTTTTGTTTTCGCTGGGAATTCTTACAGAGGTATAAGCGATCTTTGTACCATAATGAATCATTTTGCCAGCTAAATGTATCAGACGTACTGGAATCTTGTTGTAGCTTTCGAATAAGTGCCCACACTTCTTCATCATTCTTCCATTTCTCCCTTGCTTCGTTTATCCAATCTGGTTGGATAATAGAAATGGCGCACAACAATGCTTCCACATCCTCATCCTTTCTTGAGAGTGCATCTGCGACCACATTTTGCTTCCCTTTTTTGTAGATGATTTCAAAGTCATAACCCAACATCTTTGTGACCCACTTTTGTTGCTCTTCAGAGGATAATCTTTGTTCTAAAAATTATTTAAGGCTATCATGATCCGTTTTTACCTTGAAGTGTCTTCCCATTAGGTAGGGTCGCCATTTCTTAAGTGCATGGAGTATTGCCAACATTTCCTTCTCATAAATAGCTTTGCTTAAAAAATTTCCCTTGATTGGATGACTTTCAAAAGCAATGGGTCTTTCATCTTGCATTAGAACAACACCAATTCCATTTCATGAAGCATCACATTCCACAATAAAGGTTTTTGTGAAGTCTGGTGTGGCTAAGACCGATGCTTGGCACATTGCCTCTTTAAGATGTTCAAAGGCCTTTGTTGCTTCCGAATTCCATGAAAATGCATCTTTCTTCAATAATGTTGTTAGAGGTGCTACTATTCTCCCATAATTCTTAACAAACTTGCGATAATACCCTGTCAACCCAAGAAATCCTCGCAGATGCTTTATGGATGTGGGGATTTTCCATTCCTTAATGGCTTTAATTTTGCTAGGTTCTACCTTAACTCCTTCATGAGATACAATATGACCCAAATATTCCACCTCCTGGACTCCAAAGAAACATTTGGATCTTTTTGCATATAATTGTTTCTCCTCCAATAGTTGTAGCACCCTATCAACATGTTCAACATGATCCTTCCAAGACTTGTTGTAGATTAGTATATCATCAAAAAATACTAACATAAATTTTCTAAGGAATGGTTTGAAAATTGAATTCATCAAACCTTGAAATGTTGAAGGTGCATTAGTAAGGCCAAAAGGCATGACCAAAAATTCATAATGACCCTCATGAGTTCTAAATGTCGTTTTCGGAATGTCTTCAATCTTCATTCTGATTTGATGATATCCTGAACGAAAATCCAACTTGGTGAAGTAAATTGATCCATGCAATTCATCCAGTAATTCATCAATGACAGGAATGGGGAACTTATCTTTAATAGTGAGCTTGTTGAGCTCCCTATAATCTGGATACATGCGCCATGATCTATCCTTCTTGTGCACCAATACTACTGGAGCAGAGAAAGAACTTTGACTTGGTTGAATTATACCAGCCTCTAGCATTTCTGCAACCATACGTTCAATTTCACTTTTTTGGACATAGGGATATCTGTACAACCTGATGTTTGGAGGAACACTTCCTGGAATCAGATGAATAGCATGATCATGATCATGCATAGATGGGAGACCTTTGGGAGTCTCAAATACCTTGGAATGATTGTCCAGGACTTTTTGGAGATATGGAGAAATAGATGATTCCGATGTGGAAACATCTAGCGAACATAATTGTGCAATTACACCTCTTTGCTCCTTTTTTAGAAGCTTTGTCATACCATTAGAGTTGATTATCTTTCCTGGTTTCCCTGCAATACCCCTTAATTCAACTTCCTTTCCTCCAATAGAAAATTTGATGAAAATTTCTTGAAAATTAAAAGCTATTGTACCCAAGGATTGTAGTCATTGGACTCCTAGTACAACATCAGCACCTCCCATTGGAATGGAAAGCATTGGGCTAGTCAATACATATTCTCCCATGGATAGCTTGATATTATGGCACCTTCCAGAGAAATTTATTGTTCCTCCATTTGCAATCATCACTTGACACTCTGGTGCTGGATATAGGAAGCAATTCAATTCTTTTGCTACCCTACAATGAATAAAATTGTGGGTGCTTCCTGAATCAATCAACACTATTACCTTTTTCTTCTTGATTTGTCCTTCTATCTTGATGGTTTGAGGAGTGGTAATTCCCGCCAATGCATTACAAGATATGGTCGAATTTATTTGTTCTTCATCTAGGCTTTGTTCCTGGAGTATATCTTCTTCTTTTGACCTTTCTTGCTCCTTTTCTTCTTCCTCTTCACAATCTATGTAGAATAATTTCTTCTCATCACACTTATGACCTTTAGTGTATTTGCTATCACAACTGTAACAAAGCCCTTTTGGTCTTTTTTTTTCCAATTGTTGTGGTGTCAACCTTATAGGTTGTGGAAGACTAGGGGCAACAACACTTCCGTCTTTATAGTTGTGAGTGGTATGCTTCGTGGTTGCCATAATTTTGCTTTCCATTTTTCTTGCTAACCTGAATGCCTTCTCTAATGAATCAGGTTCCCAAAGGCGAACATCATGTTGGATATTATCCTTTAAAGACCCTATGAGCACATCAATCCTATGCTCCTCTAGAATATCTTTTACCCTTATGTTCAATTTTTGGAACTCCTCAATGTGCTCCATTACTGAACCCTTTTGTTTGAGACTTATCAATTGGCTAAAAAAAGTGTTGCTTTTTGTATCTTCATAATGTGCTATCAATTCTTCCGTAAAAATTGCCCAAGTGATAAATTGTTTATGAGAGCAAAGCCATTGTTACCATACAAACTGATTTGGTTCCAAATATACAGTTGCCATACGTACCTTTTGTGTGTTTTGCACATTATTGAGATTGAAGAACTACTCCATCTGTAATATCCATATGGCGGGATCCTTGCCATCAAACTTCCTCATATCGATTTTTGGAATATGGTGGGTCTTCGATCCAACATTAGAGTCTATGGAATCATGATTAACATTACTTTTGTTCACATCATGAGTTTCCTTTACAACCTTTTCACCATTAGTAAGTATTTCTTGTAGAAAATTTGTCAAATCTGTCTTCAAATCTGCCATGTCTCTCTTCAAATCTGTCTTCGAATCATCCATCTTAGCTTACATGCCCTTTATCTTAGATTCCACGCCATTTATCTTAGCTTCTGTTAGCTTTTGTGAGCGTGACATTTGTTGCACTTGTTCTTGTAATTTTGATATATCATGTAGCATTTCTTCCTCTTCTTCATGAGTCATGATAGAGCTTTCAGGTTCCTTACTAGGTGTTTGCATTTTCTTTCCTCGGGGCATCAGTTACCGATAATAATGCTTTACTATGCCCTTTGAATTCTGTTAAACCAAGCTTACACAAAAATTTAAAAAACACTACACACCTTTTTTCACTTTATAGAAGCCTGATATTGAATCTGATGTATCTCTGTAATTTTGGATCATCGAGTTCTGAAATTGCGACCTGTAGTAGCCTTCTGCGTCCTCTTTCCAATGCCACAAGTCTGACCCAAATTGGATTCCCCAAGGAAGAGTTATGTGAAATCTCCCACAGTGACTTGCTTTTAGACTAGTTCAGTAGAGCGAACTTGTACGATGTGCCACGAGTCACTGTTTCAACCTTTGGATCTAAAACTAAACATAATCATGCTATTATCAGAACTAAATACCATTAACCAGACATCAATTATGCACCCAGAACCCTGCAGAATAGTCATAGGCAGTTAAAACAAATTTCAAGCAGGGTCCGCAACTTCACCAAAAGACATCTGTGAACATCCACGCCTGCGCTGCTTTCTGATATGCGGGTATCCGCACATGCACAGTCTTCTTATCTGCGGGTATCCACACCTGCGCACTCTTATGCTCTACGAGTATCCGCACCTACACCGTGTTGCACCTGCGGTCCTGCGGCTACATCCGCACCTGCACACTCTTCTGCTTTGCGGGTATCCACACCTATACCGTGTCGCTCCTGCGGTCCTGTGACTAGATCCGCACCTGCACACTCTTCTGCTCTGCGGGTATCCGCACCTGCACTGTGTCACACCTGTGGTCCTATGGGTATAGATAGTTTTTCAGTCTTCAAGCATACCCCAGACTATCAGATCTACAGATCTGATCATGCGTCATGGAGATCTTTACCCATCAGTCGATTTTTCTATAATACTCAGGTTTCTCCTTGATTCAGATCTAGCTATCTCTCACCAACCGATCACAAGTATTTTAGATCTAGCTCACCTTAAGATATTCAACCCATAAGTGCTCAGCCAAATGGTCTCCTTTCCTTTTTATAGGCAAGCCCATATTAAAACCATGGTCCAAAACCATAGGTATTCAATACTAGGAACCCAATACCTTGGATCAATACTTTAGATGCAAAACCACGGACCAAAACCATAGGATCAAACATGTCGGGCTAAATACCATGGACCACCATAGGATTTCCCACGTGCGTGCCCTTTTCTCTGCATGAAAGTGCGTGTACTGGGGGTCTGCACCTTTTGCACGGTATACCTACGAACATGACCGCACTTTGTGAATGGCGTGCCTGTGGGTCCGCACCTTTTGAATGGTGTACCTACGAACCCCTTATTTTCTTCCATTCTGAGAGGCTGATCATCAATCTTTGCTACTGGCCTATTGCACTATGATCTGTCACCTGTATGAGTTGCCATCAAGGACAACACTTGTCTCATAATGCCAACAAAGACTTGGTAAATGGAAGAGAAAAACTGTCAGATTGGGAACAACTTTGGTCGGATCTGATGCGGAAGGAGATAAGAAGAAGCACCAGAGATGGTTCTTCATCCAAGGAGGATGAAGAAAAATGTGCCTTCGTGAGTAAGGAAAAGAAATGAAAGGAGAAGGATTCTCATCCCAAATCACATTCTTCCCATGGTGGGAAGAAGTTTGACAAATCAAAAGTGTGATGCTTTCATTGTCATGAGGTGGGCCATTTTGCAACAAATTGTCCATTGAAATAATCCAAGATGGGATCCAAGGAAGGATCTGATGGTGAGGCATTGGCCTCACAGTTCAAGTTGGATTTCACCCTCTTCACATGCATGGTTTCATCCATGGTGGGATGTGGTTGATTTCTTGATAGTGGAGCTTCATTCCACATGACCAGCGATAAGAGTTTGTTCAATACCTTGGAGGAGAAAGATCTCCAAATACAAAGTATAGTGTCTCAGGAGTAGACACATTTGTTTTTTAGAGGGAGCATGGAGCTCACATTACCTTCACAGATGTGAAGTATGTGCGAGGATTGAAAAAAAACTTGGTATCGATCGCAATGCTGGAAGACAAAGGCTATGATGTAGTCTTCAGTAAGGGAAAGGTTTTCCTTAGACACATCACCACAAGACAGGTGAAGTAGATCGGTTCACGAGTCAAGAACCTATATGCTCTTGAGGTTCAAGATGCATGCAAAGCTTTGCAAGGCAACTAATGGAGACTTGGTGGTTGAGAGGGAGAGTACATTACCTCTCAACATGCAGCGCTAGAAGAAGTCTCAAACAATTGTGGAAGAGCCACAATTAGTGAAGCAGCTTAAGGAGGTTGTGGAGTAGCCACAACTAGAGAAGCTAAGAGGAGACTGAGTGGAGTCATCCACTCATGTAGAGACCTCCAGTGGGGGGGAATTTCGAGCCAAGTGGGCAGAGGGATCACATGCAGCCATACCTCCAGGTAGGAGGTGGGGCAATGTGGAGTGACAACCCTAAGAAGGATGGAATAGGGGCAGGATCATTGAGTTACCCAACCTCTTTGATTAGATCTTTCTATGGGAGCCCCGATGAGGAGTAGCAGGACTAGCTGAGTGGGTAGAGACAGATGTGGATGGAGTAGAAGAGAGTGCTATAGTGCAGGAGTCCCAAGATATCACAGAGCTACCAGGCTGCAATAATGGAGAGGCACAGGAGTGTTGCACCAGTGCAGGATGGCACAAAGAGGTGTGCAACGGTGCGAGATGCATGGAGTGTTGCTAAAGCTCAGAGGTCACAAAGGGAGCACTTGTCAGTGGCAGAGGGATCTTCAGCATCAGAGGGTGTTTCTAGCCCAACAGGGAGGTTAGTTGGGAGATTTTTTTGGTTCTAGAGTTGTTGGAGCAACAACACTTGGGAGAAGTGTTGCATGCAGAACATTCTAAAGGTTCAGGATCAGGTTCGAGTTGAATGCCTTTCTTGTTGAGAGGGAGTGTTAAAAATAGCAACAAGAAATGCTAAAAAATAGAAATGCTAAAAATAACATTGCTATAAATAGCATTTCAGGTACCAGTGTTGGACATAGCAACAAGGAATGAAAAATGGAAATGCTAAAAATGTCATTGCTATAAATAGTATTTCGGGATAGATTCCAATTTTAGTTAGCCCCTAAACTAAAATTGAGAAGTAAAATTCGAATTTGATCTTAGCAGTTGTTTGTAAAATAATTAATTAATTCACCTTGAGTTAATTAGTTGTAGGAAATCAAACATGAAGTCTATGTGAAGACATGCAACAACTTCTCCATTGATTAAGGAAGTTATCCCTTAATTAAGGAGATAAGGATGAGTTGTATTTGAGTTGTAATTAGTTAGCTCAATTAACTAAGTTAATTCTAGTGAAATTAGTTCCAAATTGGAGGAACTAATTGTGAGTTCAGTCAGTTAATGCATGCATGCATGTAACTGCTGCACTTTAGATAACTAAATATTCTCTCATAAATAACTCATTCATGTCAGTTCAGTTAGAGACCCAATTGAGATCAAAGGAAGGGACAGTGTACTATCAATTGGAGGATTTTTCTTATAAAGGAAACTCATCCATGTAGAAGGAATTATCTCCTTCAGGATTGCACAGTTACTTCTGAGTTTAATGAGCAGTGTGAGAGGTCAATTCACACAGGTGGCAGCATTGGACCCCATGAGAAATTGCACAAGGAAATAGGAGGCTTGGAGGGCAGAGGAGAAGGTTTGTGAGAAGCCTTTTACTATCTATAAGCAGCACTGAGGGATTGTAATGAGAGCTGGATAGCTTGTGAGCTAAAGCTTTGTGTAATATGGACATATTCCCACTTGTATTATAATATAGATAGCGGGGTTTTTAGCTGAGGCTTTCCCCAAAGTATTCTTCTATGTTTCATGTGTATGATTTCTTCTTCTCTGTTTTATGTGTTCTAATTGATCTAGCTCAAATTGATTAAGATTCCGTAAAGTTTGATTGTAGAAGTAGATCTAGTATTTTTCTTTAGTATATTGCATTATCAAGAGATTTACAGTGGGAATTTCTACACTGCGGACTTCCACCCTAGGCCTCTATGCACCCAGCTACAAAGCCTCTACCTACACTAAGAACCGAGAACACTTAGACTCCACTACCTAACTTATTACTTAGAGCGTACTTACTTAGATCCTTTTTATACAATCCAATGGTCTATGGACCATGGGTGGATCTTTACAGTTGACTTTACACTTTAAAAAATAAGGGCGGACAACCCTTTATGACTCTTGACACCTTTGCGCTCTGAGACCACAAAATGCAGAGACTTTACAACTTTATTACAAAATTGTCCCAAAACATGGACTTTTAGCCCCAAAAATATCCTTGGGGGAACTCGTTCCCAACAGACCCCCAACACAAACATGGTGACTCACCCTCGAGTCACTCTGAGGGCGTGGAGGTCTTGGTACAAAGACCTCCTAGCTCGACCTATATGGTGGCAACCTTGACAGTGCACTGTGCAGCCGCCTGCTTCACTTCTTCAACCAACTACTCTGTCACTGGTCCTAAACTGTTAGCCTGAAGCTTCTGCTGAGTTGCTTGCAGATTAGCAAGCTTTCCTTCAATAGAGGTCGTGACCGAATAAGCCTCATCCAACCAGGGCTTCAAGCGCGCCTTCAACACTGCGTCTTTGTGATGTGCTACATCTACCTATTCTTTCAATGTTTTGGCTTCCTGCAGCTTCGTCAATCTCTGCGTGAGAGTGATGGTGCATGTTGTACCTTTTACTTCATCGTAGCACTGTTGCAGTTCCCACACCCATGTCTCTAGCCGTTGTACATTAGGATCCTCTTGTAGGCTTGTCAGGACCTCAAATGATTGTTCAAAAAGTTGTGTGCAGTCTTATACTGCACTATCTACCACCGCTATTGCCTCTGTGACAACGATTGCACGCTGCTCCTTTACTTATGGCAGAGTTGAAGGCTAGGCCTTCAACTATAAATCTACAATCTGTAGGTTCAGCTCCAGTTGAACCTTAGCCAACTCTGTGCGAGCATCATGCACCCCTGTAGAAATGTTTTATACATGTTCATCTACCTTCGCCTCCTCAGGAATGGCCAATTCGGGGACCATTCGGAAAGCTTCCCTCATAGCCTTAATCATGCACATATTTTTGTTAGTAAGTTCCACTATGGAAGTGAGGGCAGTGTCTCTCTGCAGGGCCATTTGTTCATTATTAATTTGTTGCTCACTGATCACCTGTAAAGCGCGATGTTCATGGGCCCTCAGCTCTGTGATTACTCCATCCTACAATAGGTGGAGCGCCTTGCCAAGGAGCGTTGTGAAGTTCAACCCCACTCCCTTGAGGGCGCTGACGGTGGACCTGTCAGCTTCATTTTCTATGTTCAATGCTCCATCTGGCAACACTATCGCTCGGGAGACCTTCGCATGCAACATCTCGGCAGCTTCTGAAGTACAGATAGCGAGGCTGGTGGACACCATGCCAGCCTATGATGTGCAGGTCTACAACTCCTGCAGACCCATCTAGATGGCTCCCAATAGTAGTTGTTGCTGCTACTTGAACTGTTGTAGTGCCTCCGTGGTGACATCTCGCACCATGTCTCCAATGTCATGCAAATTTCCTTCTGTGAGGGTGATTGGGTCTAGTGACGCCTTACTACCCTTGGATTTCTTCCTCGACCCCACTTTTTCTTGTTCCCTTGAATGCTTGATGTGGTCTGACATCATTTGTGGGTCTGCACTATGCTGCTCTATTTGCTCGTTCGTTTCTTCCTTTATTTCAGGTGAATGCAACCTCACGCCTTTGTTAGAGCCACACTCTGTTTCGCCTGTTTTCTATTTGCTGGGCAGCATCGCACTCCACCTGGGCCTTGTCAATGGCCTCCTTCTTCCTTTTCTCAGCTAGCTGTATCATCTTGAGGTTTGCCACCTCCATTTTGTGCGGACTTGCTCAACCCCACCACCAAGTCTGAGGTAGTGCCTTACTCTGCCAACTAGTGATCAAGTACTGCATCAATCGTGTCATCTGTTTCTAGGTAAGGCAAGTCATACCATGTCTTCTCAGGGTCCTTCTGTGCCCCGATCGATACATGGTGAAACTCTGTCTTGAAGTCTGCGTACTCCTATAGTTTGGTAAACACAGTGGGCGACAATCGCAGTTTGTGATTGATAGCCATGCAGATGTTCATTTTCATCAAGATATAAAATATCTTGTAATCCTTGATGCACTGAGCATCCTTGGTTGCCCACAGTGAAGTGTACTTCGCTGCTTCTGGTAGGTCTGATGCGATTGAGGGGAATTGACTGTCTTCCGGCAGTTCCCAGGCTACCAGCACAATAGACAGCAAGAGCCACGCATAGTGGAAGGTCTTGCTGAGCTCTTGTGCCTCGCAAAAGTTTGCATGGAACTCACCGCATAGATAACGTGCATAATTAAACTGGACTCCTTCGACACATTGTGCTACAAGAGCAATGACTGGTGCCAACACTTCATCTGCACAACACTTCCTCATAACCTTTCCTGCCAAAATCTGCGTGGCCACCTTCACTGCAAGGTCACATATACTTGAGATGGCATAGCCTCACAGCTTCTTAACAAGCTTGAATTTCTCCTTCATGGCCTTCGTGAGGGCCAGTTCGCCACCTTTTCCACCAAACATCATGGCTGGATTTTCCCCTATGTAGGGCAGTCATGTGATCCTATGGATCCATTTGTCGGTGATGGGTATCGGCTCCTCTAGCCACATACACCCATCATGCACCAAGCATAGTAGCTGCTTGATGACCAATACTGTAATGGGGGTGTGATTATAGTGCGACACTCATAGCAGGTTGAGCAGTACTGCCTTGTCTACTCCACTAAGCCATTTCCAGGGTTACAATGCAATCATCCCGATGGTTGTGTCAACAACGCGATGCATTACTTGCTCTATCACCAAGTGTGGGAACTTCTCATGGTTATCTATGTCCCAATCTTCTAGCTTTAATAGAGGAACCTACCCCAAGCACGATCCTTCAAAGGCAGTCTCGTCCAGCAGTAGAGGGGTGTACAAGGCGACCTTGCTCTCATCAATGTCATTTGGCACCTTTGTCTTGCCCTTGTGCAAAGGGATGTACTCTGGCAGCTTAGTGAGGGGTTTAAAACCTTGACTTCAACTTCCTCCACTTCTACCCCAAAGTCCTCATCATCCATCGAGATGTCCTCAATTTCTTCCTCCAACTCTAGGTTAATGGTTTTTCCCTTTTCCTGTGCGGTGGCCTTGTCCTTCTGTGGGTTTCGTCTAGGCAACACGCACATCGGTATCATAGCCTGTTTTCCATTCTTATCCTTCGTACTCTCCATAGTTGGGGTCAGCTTCGGTCTAGGTGTCCATGGTGATTTGGGAACTTCAGCTAATACCTCTGCAATCTCTGGAGAAGCTCCCTCTGCTTCCCTAAAAAAATTTGGCACAGCTCCCTTGGTTGTCACTACTTTAGTGCTCATAGCTTCTGCGAATATCGACATGATGCTATGCAACAACTCCTGTGTCTCCTTTGGAAATGTCTCAAATACTAAAATTGCTAGCAAAGCTTCAAAGTTTTCGTGATTCATGTGTGCCTGAGAGCTCAACAACTCAATTCTCAAAATGGCAAATTTTTTTCACTGGGTAGCCACCTATAATTTATAGGCACTTTCAAGTTCAAATTCGATCATTCCCCCCACATTCGGTTCATTAATGCCAGATTGGTAGCAGATTTCCAAGGATCTTACCCATAAAGTTTGTCTTAAATGTCGTCCACCTACTCAATTTGGCCGCATTGTTACCGTCAAATCATGAACAATGACTTTAAGGGTCACTTTTCGGCTAACCTGCGCGATTTCTCCCTGGTTAGCATAGGTCTCTTCGTGATGTCGCAAACCCTGTGACATTTCCTTGTTCCGCACAATCCTCCAATCGTGTAGTTCCCCAAACCGGGAAGTGTAGTTTATGGTCTTACACCTCCTTTCAACTGCATGGAGCACTAAGACTATGCTACCCTCATATAGTCACTTGGCTAGATCACTGGTGTATGGCTTCAATTGGCTGCCATTCACCTTTCTTGGGAAGGGATCTCCATTCAATTTAACCAACTGAATTTCTCTGCCATCAGTAATCTCCTTAATGACATAGGGCCCTAATGAGTGCATTCTAAATTTCCTTGGAAATTTATCAAACTTGTTGTCGTATAACAAAACCAGATCATTTACCTTAAAGGTGCGTAGCTTAAAATGCTAGTCATGCCATGCTTTTTCGCGTTGCCTTTGGACCCGTTGGTGAAATCCAGCTAGAAATCTCTCTTCCTAAAGCTCAACAAGTTGTGCGAGCCTCTCTTCTAGGGCTCTATGATCCATCATACCCATGAGTTCCACTATGAGCAGACTAGGCACAATGTATTTCATGGGCATTACTGCTTCAACACCATATACAAGCCTAAAGGGTGTCTATTGAGTTGACTTTTTGCATGTCGTTCGATAGGCCCATAATACAGTGGGTATGCACAGGTCCCAATCACTTCACTGAGAGTTGCAAACCTTGGTCAGTGCGTTCTCCAGCACTTTATTGAATGCTTCCATTGTCCCATTTTCCTATGGGTGATAAGGCATGCTTTTCTGGTGTTATACCTGAAATTCCTCCATCAGCACACTGATCATTTCATTCAGAAAGTGTGTACCACGATCACTCATCAAAATATTTGGACACCCAAATCACGTCAGTACATACTCAAAGAGGAACTTTGCAGCAGTCACGCCTGTGCAATCCTTCATAGGATGTGCCTCCACCCATTGATTCAAATACTCAGTCACGGTGATAATGTACCGTGCTCCCATCTTCTTTCCTTGGGGATGAATGGGTCCCAAAAAATCTATTGCCCATTTCTCAAAAGGTTGTAACGTCATATATGGGTTCAGAGGTAGCTCATCTCTCCATGATGGCCTACCAGTCCTTTGACACGCATCACACACCTTGCAATAAGCTTTTGAACCCTGATGGAGGGTTGGCCACCACAACCCTACACATAAAATCTTCTGCGCGGTTGCGCTTCCTGCATAATTCCCTCCTACGGCTCCCCCATGAGCATCCATGAGGATACTACTCCTTTGAAATTCCGGTACATATTTTCATAATACTTCATCAGATCCCATTTTGTATAGATGTCCAGCAATGACAGAAAATTCTATCTCGTGCACCACTAAATCCTTTTTATGCTGGATGGTGTAGCCTTCCGAGGTAGTTCCTATCATTAGGAAGTGTATGATGTCTTCAAAGTGACCATCCGTGACACACACTTCAAATAACTACATGTCAGGCAATCCCTCCTCCAAATTAGTGGGCTCTTCCCCCATTTCGATGCGTGACAAATGGTCTGGTCCCGCGTTCAGTCGCCTAAGCTTCACAATAACTTCAAAATCATATTCCTGAAATAATAACAACCACCTACAGATTCTCCCCCCAACATAGGCTTATTGACCAGGTATGTCAACGCAGAATGATCTGTATAGGCTTATTGACCAGGCTAACCCTTCGAGCTCAGTGGTGGAATAGTTCTTCCCAGCCTTGGATAACCTCCTTCTTGTGAATGCTATAGGATGGTCCAATTTTCCTCTACCAACCTGCGTCAGTGCAGCTCACAGTGCTATACATGATGCGTCTACATGTACATGAAACTCCTTCTTCCAATTCAGAAAGAGTAAAATTGGCGCAGTGACCATTTTTCCTTTCAATACATCGAAGATTTTCTGACAGTCCTCGTTCCAATAGAACGTGAAATCCTTTTTCAACAACTTCTCCATAGGTGCGGTGATCTGGGCATAGCCCTTGATAAATTTCCTATAATACCAAGTATTTTCTAAGGTTGTGCACATCTGTTTGACACTCCTCGATGCCTCCAAGTTAAGTATCACTGCGATCTTCATGGGATCTACCATCAGTCCTTGTCTACAAACCATATGACCTAGCAGAGTCCCAAAAGACACACCAAAAAGACATTTCGTCAGATTGAGTGCAATCTGGTACCTTCAACAATTATCTAGCATCAAGCACAAACTTGCCACATGGTGTTTTCCCAACCCAAACACAGTCCAGTCAGCAAAGTACACCTCTAGAAACTTATGAATAAATTCCTTGAATGCAGCAATAACTATGCATGAAAAAATCACAGGCACATTCTTCAATCCGAAAGGCATTAGAGTGTACTGAAACATCCCTACTCAGTCGTGAAGGTCGTCTTGCTTCCTAGTACCCAGAGAACACATCATTGAAGGAGTATGCTTCCTAGCCACCTACATTATCCATTACCTCATCAGTGAATGGAGTCAGGAAGGGATCATGTATGAAAACATCATTCAACTTCCTAATATCTACACAGATCCTTATTTTATCTTTCTGCTTCTTTTCCTGTACCACCATTAGGTTTACCCAATCAGATTCTTCTATGGGCTCAATGATGCCTGTTGTAAGCATCTTTTCTAGCTCTAAGAGGACTTGTCCTTATACTTCGGATTGAGATGGTAAGGTCTTTGCTTAACAAGCTTTGCGTTAGGTTTTAACATGATCTTCATAATTCTCAGGTCTCCTATTATCCCCTTTAGCTTTGTAAACTTGGTAGGGAACAAATCCTAGTATTTGTGGAGCAATTCAGCAACCTTGTCTTCCGTTTTGTCATCCCACTAATCTCCAATCTTCATAAATTTTGGCTCCGCCTCCATACCAATATTTACCTATTCCGTTTTTAGTGGCGCAGTTATATCAGGATTCTCGATCTGTGGTCCCTCGACCTGGTGGTGACCCTCGGTTTCAGGGATATTAATATTTCGTGGGTCCTCATATTCTTCCTCAGCAGTCATGTTATGGCATTCCAATGCATGGTGTTAGAGCCTAGATCTACCTCAGGCTGAAGGAAGGCAGGTCTAGGGTAACATCAAACCACGCTTAACCTGGTAGCTAGCCCTACCAGGTCGGGAGAGGGCTCTCTCCTTGTCAATCTCAATTAGGATATTGGCAATTAGGGCTTGAGATGACTGAATTTAATGTAGATTTTAGGCTAGGTATAGTAGCTCAGGGTTTTTGGTTGATTTGTTTGGGTCAAAACAACAAGAGAAGGGATGATTTGGATTATGGTATCAATGTCAATTTATGCTGGCAAACCTGGGGCAAATTTAGTGCCATGTTCAGCCAAGTGAAGATTTTAAATGTGAGAAGTATGAGGGAGAAAGGTCGTTGCCCTGCAGGCATCAAACAAAGGATGGATCTGCAGTAGAAACTTTAGATGAAAGAGAATAACAAGGTTGCTCAACAGAGCATCTAGCAAAAGATGAATTCTGCTATGACAACCATTACAACTAACAAAAAAATCATAATGAAAGGAGCATCATTATGGATGAATTCCTAACATATCACTTAGATAATGCTGAAACAAAGGAGAAAAACATAATGTGTAAATGAATTACAGGAGAAAAAACATACTGAACATTTAAGCACCGTGATGAATCTCAGGCCTAAAGGGTAAAAATTGCTTTATTATGATATTCAATAAAACTTTACACAAAGCCAAGACAGCTTCTCTGTTGCCAAAATCAAACCTCTACACTATGAAATTCATAAAAATATACATTTTCTCATCCCTGTACTAAGGGAATTGAGCTCAACCATCTTCTTCAAAATAGAATCAGTCACATTAAACTTGGACCAAATTTCTGAAAATAGGTGTTGAAGATGAACTCGTATCTCCTAAACCATAGCACCTGTTACAAAACTGAAAGACGTTTTTTAGATAAGGTTATGTTGGATAAAATCTTCTCTCAAATTTGGGAAACTAGTTTCCTGTTTCTCGCAATATGTGCCACAAAATCATCTCTAAAATAGAAAATCATTAAAAATTTAAATCTGTGAAAATGAGATGTGAATATCTAGTCACATATCCAAATTCACGACACCTGTGAATAAACTGAAAGAGCTTTTTGTGATATGCCTCGTGGTTAACATAAATTTCTTTGGGTTTCTCAAAATTACTTTCCATCTGTTGTAAAATGGCACCGTACTAAAATGACTAAAACAGTAAAATAACTGCAAATTTTGTTTTGTTTTAATGTAGGCTTCAAATATCACTTCATATCTCCCACATAGTAATACCTGTGCATAAACTAAAGGAGGTTTTTGTTATTTGGTATGTGATGGACAAAAGCCTCTTCCACTTTTGTAAAATTCTTGTCCAAACTGATTTTGTTGTAAACTTGTCCCTGTGTGCAGTGACTGACCTTAAAACATTCATAACTAAGAATCAATCATTCATTTTGATCATATCTTCTAATCCGGGAGCCGGTTACGAGAGTGTGATATACCGTTGGAAATCTCTTTCTAAGCTGCTCATGATGAACATATTTAGGATATGATTTGCACTAAAACTCGTGTGCAAAACATCTCTGAAAACCAGACATAGTAAGAGCCCATTTTGATCCCTAGTGATAGGCTGTGAAGACTGGAACTAACATCGGCCTTATTGGGGATGACAGCTCCTTGGAGGTGTAAAGAACACTGTAGACCAAGTGCCTCATCCATTGGGCAATACGATCAAACAACTGCAAACCCAAAACAACTCATACCAATCCTAAAACATATACATACTGCAACATGTACATAAACAAATACTGAAAACTGAAATGCTACCTCAGGCAACTTATTTATGTACAAATCTAACCCACTTTGTTGCAAAATTGATAGATCAAGTAATGATGTAATGCCATATCAACCAATCAAGTAACTGTGACAAGGATGCTGCTTGAAAGTGTTTCAACCAGGACACAAATGTAAATGCTAACAGCCATACATGCACATAACAAGTCTGGTTGTGTAAAAGACAATTTGATCTATCATTCAAACTGAAAAAAATTTCCATGTATATTGCAATAGGATCGAAAAAACTAGACTCTGTTTGTTGCCCCAACTCCTCAATACATGCTTCCAGCTGCAAACTATCAATGAAAATATCCATGGGCAGCCTTACCTTCTGTTCCTTCTGCTGAAAAAGGTCCCCAAAGAATGGGACTCGACAATCCAGATCCTGGGACTATAATTGAGTCTCCAATTCAGTTAGATCTCCTTCAATTTTGATGGTAAACTCTTGCAAAAAATTGAGGTTAACTTCATGGCTGCATCGACAGGATTTTAGATAAGAAGAAATAAATGAAGAAAAGTTCTCATCTACCTCATCATCTGTGCACATATCTTCCCATTCTCTAAAACCTTGAATAAAAGGCACCTCTATTTTGAATTCTTCCTCTTTCTCCATCCATGTTTCAAGAAATATATGCCAAAAATCTACAAAGGACTTAATAGATCTAATAGGAAAACCTTCAATGCATTTTCTAAATTTACGTTGAAATGAATCAAAGAACAATTTGATGAAGACATCTTCCTTTTTAACTCTAAGAATGTCCACAAATGTTTTAAAATTTTCTATATGTTCTAGAGTCAAAGTTAGATCTTCCCCACTGAATTTAGGGCCATTACTCAAAATGTGTGCTTCCTTTGGTAATTGATTAGGAAAACCAAGAAGATTAGAAAAATAGATACATGAATACCTTGAACAAATAGAAGCAACATCTGAATCCTTCATTTAGCCAGTGGAGCCACCATCAATACTTTGAAACTCAGGACTTCGAACAGTGGAGTCGCCAAGTAGATGATTTCAGCCTTCATATGTGTCTGACTACTATCCACCATAAGCAATCAGATCTGCAACTTGAATGATCTTTCCCAGAGAATATGTGTCACCTCTTCCCCAGTATGGTTTCCACTATGTTAGAGCTTGGATCTACCTCAGGCTGAAGGAAGGCAAGTCTAGGGTAACATCAAACCACGCTTAACCTGGTAGCTAGCCCTACCAGGTCGGGAGAGGGCTCTCTCCTTGTCAATCTCAATTAGGATATTAGCAATTAGGGCTTGAGATGACTGAATTTAATGTAGATTTTAGGCTAGGTATAGTAGCTTAAGGTTTCTAGTTGATTTGTTTGGGGTCGAAACAACAAGAGAAAGGATGATTTGGATTATGGCATCATTGTCAGTTTCTGCCAACAAACCTAGAGCAAATTTAGTGCCATGTTTAGCCAAGTGAAGATTTTAAATGTGAGAAGTATGAGGGAGAAAGTCCACTACCCTGCAGGCATCAAACAAAGGATGGATTTGTAGTAGAAACTTTAGATGAAAGAGAATAATGAGGTTGCTCAATAGAGAATCTAGCAAAGGATGAATTCTGCTAAGACAACCATTACAACTAACAACAAAATAATCATGAAAGGAGCATCATTATGGATGAATTCCTAACATATCACTTAGATAATGCTGAAACAAAGGATAAAAACATAATGTGTAAATGAATTACAGGAAAAAAAACATACTGAACACTTAAGCACCGTGATGAATCCCAGGCGTAAAGGGTAAAAACTGCTTTATTATGATATTCAATAAAACTTTACACAAAGCCAAGACAACCTCTCTGCTACCAAAATCAAACCTCTACACTATCAAATTAATAAAATATATACATTTTCTCATCCTTTTACTAAGGGAATTGAGCTTAACCATCTTCTTCAAAATAGAATCAGTTACATTAAACTTGGACCGAATTTCTGAAAATAGGTGTTGAAGATGAACTCGTATCTCCTAAACCATAGCACCTGTTACAAAAATAAAAGAGGTTTTTTTAGATAGGGTAATTTTGGAGAAAACCTTCTCTCAAATTTGGGAAATTCGTTTCCTGTTGCTCGCAATATGTGCCACAAAATCATCTCTAAAACCGAAAATCATTAAAAATTTAAATCTGTGAAAATGAGTTGTAAAGATCTAGTCACCTATCCAAATTCATGACACTTGTGAATAAACTGAAAGAAATTTTTGTGATATGGCTCATTTTTAACACAAACCTCTTTGGGTGTCTCAAAATTACTTTCCATCTGTTGTAAAATGGCACCGTACTAAAATGCCTAAAACAGTAAAATAACTGCAAAATTTGTTTTGTTTTAATGTAGGCTTCAAATATCACTTCATATCTCCCACATAGTAATACCTGTGCATAAAATGAAGGAGGTTTTTTTTATTTGGTATGTGATGGATAGAAGCCTCTTCCACTTTTGTAAAATTCTTATCCAATTTGATTTTTTTGTAAACTTGTCCTTGTGTGCAGCAACTGACCTTAAAACATGCATAACCAAAAATCAATCATTCATTTCGATCATATCTTCTAATCCAAGAGCCAGTTATGGGAGTGTAATATACCATTGGAAAGATCTTTCTAAACTTGTCCTGATGAATATACTTAGGATATGGTTTGCACTAAAACTTATGTGCAAAACATCTCTGAAAACTAGACATAGTGAGAGCCCATTTTGATCCCTAGTGATAGGTTGCGAAGACTGGAACTAACACATGGCTCGGCTAAGCGGTACAATCGAGTTGAATCAGATCCAAAGGATCCTACGGTATCCTAAATATTGTTTCTTTAACTTCCTGTAGCGCTTCGTTAATATAGTCAAACCCGTCTTCGAACTTAAACGTCATTATGAATCCTTTGCACGGAATATGCCATTCACCTATGCTATGGCGGAGCTTTGTTTCCAAGTACCAGTTCATCGGGATGACATCCAAGGTATGACAAAACAAGTGCACCCATTGAGGTTGGGGCTTCACTCCATAAGCCTTATCCCATTTGGCTAAGTGTGCATGCAGATCATCCTTCCTGTCATATTTTTCTGTCACTCGTACCTTCAGCTTCCCAAAGCGTGTTCGCATCATCCTCCTACATTCGCACCAATCATCAAAGCTACCCTTGTGCATACCCCACCATCTCATAGGCATAACGTGAAGTGCCTAGTCCAAAGCCTAGAAGCACTACTTCTCTGATACTTCCCTCTCAAATGCATCCAAAACTACATCTACATCATTCAAGCCATCATAAGTGAGTAGATTTCTTACCTCTAACGATACATAGCGCAGTGATTGGGTCATCATGTTACAACTCAACGTGGTTACTTCATGTAGCTGATTCTGCCAGCACCCTAATTCTTCATTAGAGTCTGAGGTGCAATAACTCTCGTGATCCCATGTAATTCGTCCATCCACTATCAGATTCACCCAATATTGGTCTCGTACTGTTATCTTATATATGCAGTCCAAATCGTTATCGCTTTCATAATTGCGGACCGGTTCAGTATAGTGAGATCCTTCAGCAGGATCTAGGGGCACTATTACATGAAGCAATTTCTTTTTAGATATCATCTTTTGCTTCTTTAGGCTGATTACCCTGTTCATGTCAGTAGCCCAATTAATGCCAAGGAGCACAGGGTAGGAGTTGTTGTGATCCACAATTTCTATCACTTCAAAGTTAGCCAATGCACTGGCGCCTTCAATATATATAGTTACTCCTTGCATCCATCCCATGGGGATGATCTTTTGCTGGTTGGCCATCCTTAACTGAATTGGAGACCACTACAGCAAAGGTCTCCCCATCTGCTCCCAAGTCTGCTTTGGTAAAACTTTCGCATCTGACCCCAGATCCAAAATAACTTGATCCATTTCATATTCTCCTATCTACGCAGTCAGCCTCATCTCTTGTCCTGTCCTTTCTTTATGCTTACCAATCTTCCGTACAACATGCAGCTCACCTGGAGTGTTTCTAGCGCATCTATTTATAAGCTCCTATAACCCCTCCACAGCCTTGCTATCGCGTAGTATCTTCATGAAGGTCTCTAGAAAGGTCATAAGAATAGACGGGTCCATTTCTTGATCTAGCTTATCCTTGTTCCCTAAGGTAGAGGCCTCAATGAAGCTCTTCGTTGCTTCCATGAATGTTCCGCGTTCGCACTCCAAATCAAATTCAGCCTCCTTCGCCAGAGCTTTGTGAACCCATGCATTGTCTATGGGCTGTTCCCCCTTATCATCGACCATTGCAATTCCACTTCAGAGCACACATTCAGATCCTCTTTGCAAGGCTCAGCCCCCATCATCTGTAGGTTCTAACTCAGTTGTAGTGGAAACACCCCTTTGTTGTGTATCCTTGCTATCAATGTAGAGCAATATTTTGTCTCATGATCAAACTGAGTACAATATTTGCACGACAGATGCGTTGAGTTAGTGCATTCACGGGCATAATGTCCTGGTCCTCCACAATTGTAACAGATCATCTGTCCCTGACCTCTGCTAGGTGCTCCTCTGCCTCGGCCTCATCCGCACTCGTGAAAGCCTATTCGCACCATCCCAGCACTTTGGTCAGGAGGCCACGTTTCTATGTGGACTCTATAGGCGGGTGTTCTGTCCATCATCAATTCATAACTTCGGCAGTTGTGCTCATCATGCCCTACCAACCTATAGAAGTTGCAAAATAGTTGTTGTAGTGTTTGTACAAACTTCTGCAGCAAATGGAAATTATCAGTTGTATGTTTCCCTACTACCTGACATATAGCACACCACAATGCAAGCCCCGTGCTTGGTCTTGCTTGGGCTTCCGGCCTTAAAGGCATCGGTCCTCCTCCTGTAATGTAGTTCGCAAAGACCAGGTAGAGGTCTTTGTCATGCCCCTAACCTTTACATTTCAGGCACCATATTTCTTCACACACCACCGGTCGAACTGTTCTATCCTGCTTCAAACTTTTCATTTCAAGGCAAAGATTTTGCAACTGTGCATGGATCTGCTGAACCCCTAAATTCAGATCTTGCATCGATGTTTCATGCAGTCTTATGGCAATCTCCAAGGCCTCTGCTTGAGTCGTAATCTTCTGTTGTGAGAGTACAACCCTTAGGTGAGGTAGCGGCGAAGCCAGGAACCACTCGCGGTGATATCCATCTATTAAGTTCATATTGGCTTCGCGGATTTTATAGTTCAATCTCTGATCCAATTCCCAAGGTGTCTCACCTGGTTTTATCATGATTTCCTTAAACCACGCAATCGACTATGCCTCGGATTTAGGCCTACTGAACACTTTATTCAGCGCGGTCTGGATCTTTGCCAACCCAGTGTTTGGGTTATAATTAGAGTACTTGATGTACCAAGTTGGCGTGTGATCCTACAAAGCACTAACCAATGTTGCCTTCTTCATGTGATCATCTGTGATGCCCTTAGCTTCCCATACATCTTTCATGATGAACCAAAATTGGTCCGGGTCCTCATTTCCCAAGCCCTTAAACAAAGGAAACTTTATTGAATTCGCCATGTTGAACTATGGTGGAGGTGGTGGTGGTGTGGGCAAAGTTGCAGGTGACAGTGGTGAATTGGTGGTGTGGGTGAAGGTGGTGTTAGATTCCTATAGTGATAGGATTCATAATTTTGAATTGGCTAAGGTTAAGCCTTGTAATATTGTACATACCTTTTCTTTCTGCAAATGTTTTCCATATTAAAAATTAAAAAAATGGAAAGAGGTTATGTCCTAAAAGAAATATCAAAGGACAAAAAGAATAAGAAAAGATAAAAAAATTAAAATATATGAACCCCAAAAACAAAAATAGATCATAAAAGTGTGCAAGTCTAAATGCCACTACTATTTTACTACTTTACTGTTTTAAATAATGGTTGTACGTAGCTTGTCATACATGCCACAACCCATGGTAATCAAACTGCTCAATCTTGACTATTTCATGCTTTGAATTTTATGTTTATGGTTAGAGAATAAAATCTGACCAAACAGTTTAATCTTGGCAGATCATTAGATAGGTAGAGAAAATAAAAGGAGCTCATCAGTTTAATCTGAGCCCTTGTATGATAAAAGGTTAGAATTAGATAGTTTACTTTTCAAAAGAAAAATAAATGATAAGGATTTGCTAGCCTAAATGCACCCAAATAAATGAAGAAAAAATGTAAGGGTAAGTAATGGATAAGTAGAAGAAAGGTTGTTGAGTTATAAAGTTGATTGGATAAAAGCACATTTATCATGCTTAACCATATATTTCAATGTGCATGAGCACTTAACAAAGCAAAAACAATGGTTCACAAGTTCATTTAATTAATTCCCCCTCATTCATTTCATCCCTTTATTTACTAATTTCCCCATCCACATGTAAATTCTAATACTAAAAATCCTTCAAGTCATAAAGGCTCAGAGCATTTCTCTGACTTTTGGTGGGACCAGACCCTCGGTTTAATGACTTATGAACATCAAGTGTTAAGATTGATTTTATTATGATATTCATCTCAAATCTAGCAGAATTAATTAACGAATTAAATAACATGCTAAGAAAGGACTCATCAATCAAGTGGACATTGGAGGCCAAACAATCCTTCGAAGCTATTAAGGAAGCATTAACTAAGACTCCAATCCTGATTAGTCCTGACTTTAGCAAAGATTTTCTTATTTTTTCATTTGCTTCAGAACACAATTGCAGCAATCTTGCTGCAAAAGAACAATCAAGGATATGAATAGCCAATAGCATTCTTTAGTAAATCATTAAGAGATGCCACACTAAAATACAATATCATGGAAAAACAGGCATTAGCTTTGGTTAAAGCTATCAAAGATTTTAGAGTATACATCTTGTACTCTCACATCATTGCTTATGTTCCAAACTCTATAATTAAGGACATTTTGACTCAAAATGGGCCTGAAGGTAAAATAGGCAATTGGATTGCCACAATATTGGAATATGACATAGAGATAAAACCCGCCAAGCTCATCAAAGGCCAAGGTTTAGCCAAACTCATGGCTGAATCGAACTATCAGGCCCTTGATATCAACTTCATTAGTGCGTTGGATGATCAGGTGGAGATGGCAACTCCACAGATCAGTGAACCTTTTGCTAAATCACCATGGTATGCAAATATTACATTTGTATTACTAAACTTACAAGCTCCTCCTAGATTGGAAAAAACTAAAGCTAGATTCTTAACAATGAAGTCATTAATATATTGTGTTATAGATAATGCATTGTTTTGGAAGGGTAGTAGTGGTATTCTCTTAACATGTTTATTAAAAGATGAAGCTGACAAGATTTTGCAAGAGTTTCATGCAGGGGATTGTGGAGGACACTTGTACTGGAAGAATACTACTGACAAGATTCTAAGGGTTGGTTTCTACTAGCCTGCCTTGTTTGCAGATGTAAAAAAACATGTGACCTCCTATCACAAATGCCATACTTTTAAGGGAAAGAGGAAACTGATACCCTTGCCTCTTAAACCAATTTCCACTGAGATGCCATTTCAACAATGGGGGTTAGACTTCATTGGATAAATACACCCCCCATCCTCAGCTCAACATAAGTGGATTCTAACAGCCACAAACTATTTTACCAAATGGATAGAGGCCATACCTTCTAGGCAATCCATAGGCATTGTCATAATCACCTTCCTAGAGAGTAATATCCTTTCAAGATTTGGATGTCCCCATAAGCTCATTACTGATAACGCAACAACTTTTAAGTCCAAATGAATGATAGATTTATATAATAAATACCCTATCACCCTTGGCCATTCCACAGCCTATTACCCTCAAGGTAATGGACTGGTGGAGTCATCCAACAAAAGCCTAGTCAATATTATCAAAAAGTTACTGGAGGATAATAAAAAGACATGGAACAAGAAGTTAGTCAATGCCTTATGGGCAAATTGACTGACTACTAAGAAGTCCATTGGAACATCACCCTATCAGTTGGTTTATGGGATGGATGCAGTTTTTCCATCATCCTTGGGAGTGCCAGTCATGAAAATCCTCAGGAACTACACGTGGAACCGAATGACATTCAGAGAAGAATAAACCAAACTATATGCCTACAACAGACTAGAGAAGAAGTGTATGTAAAATCATAGGTAATCCAGGAAAAAATTAAGAAAGTCTTTGATAAAAAGACTAAAGCCGATGATTTTCACATAGGAGACAAAGTCCTCAAGTGGGATTCAAGGAGGGAAGATAAAGGCAAGCATGGAAAATTTGATTTTCTATGGCAGGGGCCTTATGTCATTTTTTGCTACATAGGCAACAATGCCTTTTTCTTGAGAAACATAGATGGATCAGATCTACCAGGAGGACCTATTAATGGTAGGATGCTGAAGCACTATTTTACCACTGACTTACAATAGTTCACTTTATTTCCATCATTGTACATAACATTGCAGAGTGCAGATTGGATTTTATGGTAATCCTTTGAAGTTGAAGCCCGAAGAGAAGGCCCTAAGCTTTAAAAGATTTACTATCATAAGTATCAATAATGTCGATTCACAGAAGGAAACTTTGCAAGGTAACTTCAGCCACAATTCAAAAGCTACTGATCTTAAGAGTTCTTGACATTTCACTAGGAAATGCCAACCCCATGTGGAGCCACTATTAGAGTCCTATAGTGATAGGATTCATAATTTTGAATTGGCTAAGGTTAAGCCTTGTAATATTGTACATACCTTTGCTTTCTGCAAATGTTTTCCATATTAAAAATTTAAAAAATGTAAAGAGGGTATGTCCTAAAAGAAATATCAAAGGACAAAAAGAATAAGAAAAGATAAAAAAAGAAAATATATGAACCCCAAAAACAAAAATAGATCATGAAAGTGTGCAAGTCTAGATGCCACTACTATTTTATTGCTTTACTATTTTAAATAATGGTTGTGTACAGCTTGTCATACATGCCACAACCCATGGTAGTCAAACTGCTTAATCTTGACTATTTCATGCTTTGAATTTTATGTTTATAGTTAGAGAATAAAATCTGACCAAACAGCTTAATCTTGGCAGATCATAATATAGGTAGAGAAAATAAGAGCTCATCAGTTTAATCTGAGCCCTTGGATGATATAAGGTTAGAATTAGATAGTTTACTTTTCAAAAGAAAAATAAATGATAAGGGTCTGCTAGCCTAAATGCACCGAAATAAATGAAGAAAAAATGTTAGGGTAAGTAATGGATAAGTAGAAGAAAGGTTGTTGAAGTATAAAGTTGGTTGGATAAAAGCACATTTATCATGCTTAACCATATCTTTCAATGTGCATGAGTAGTTAACAAAGAAAAAACAATGGTTTACAAGTTCATTTAATTAACTCCCCCTCATTCATTTCATCCCTTTATTTACTAATTTCCCCATCCACAAGTAAATTCTAATACTAAAAATCCTTCAAGTCATAAAGGCTCAAAGCATTTTTCTGACTTTTGGTGGGATCGGACCCTCGGCTTAATGACTTATGGACATCAAGTGTTAGGATTCCCATCATAAAATTCATTTCCCTCCATTACCCTAATAAAACCCCTTTTCCTAAGATTAAACTTCATTTGCCTATGAAAAGTAAACAACCCCATGTTGAATTCCATTTCATTCAAAATGCCCACAAAAAGATTTTATCCTAAGTATGAAGTGTATGTAAATAATGTGCACAAATATTACATTCATGCTTAAGGGTATGATCACCCCGCTCATTTCATATTAATTTTTTAACATAATACTATAGTTCCTAAAATACCTTTTCTCGTATATAATTAAATCACCTATATAATACCCTAACCCTTAGTTTAGATATAAACTATACTTTTACCCCATATTCCCGACAAAACCCACTTAATTCACCACTTTGTGGTAAAGCTGAAATAATCCCATCATTAAGCCCCACCCGATCATTTAAACCCATGATTAACTTGTAATTAATCCCAAACTACCAAGGATTAAACTCCTGGCCCCCCACGAAACCTATGCTCATATCATCCACGCACATCCCTCGCCTGATTGCCATCTAATCATCAGCACTCATATTTTATGGTCCACAGTGATATTGGGTTCACCCGATGGTCGACCTTTACTCACCCAATAAAGTGGTTTTCCCTAGCCCCCAATCTGATATGTGTCAAGCGCTGGCATAGATCAGGTGACACCTCTGAAATACCACCTCCTGCATAAAAGCGGTACGATGGCTTGGGAGACCACCTCCCCGTCCTACCCAAAAAACACTCACTGTTCATTTTTAATTCCCCACCAAAAAGGGACCGTTGCTCAATAAAAAGGTTGAGAAGCCATATTTCATCTTTTTTCACTCATTTTCTTTGTGAACCTCGCAAACCATTGCAACCCCTGCCAACATTGAATTCACCAATTCACCTAAAATTCCACGCCTAAAGAAATTGCAGAGACCCCAATCAAAATATTAGTCTGTACCAGAGCCATTCAAACTCATGCAGTTGCCGAGAACACCGAATTTGAAGTCAATTCACCCAAATTCTAGGTATTTGAAAACAAATTACGAGACACCCTTTCAAATTTGAAAACGTTCAGTCTTTAAAAGTATTTTAATTAAGTAAAATTAATTTAAATTACTTTAAATTTAAGGCGCACACCCAAACCCTTCTAAAATTTTTTGAGTTTCCTTCAAAACATCTAAATAAACCACTATTGCCTAATTCAAGTCCACAAGAACTAAATTATGGCTACACCCATCGCCATGGATGTCATACCTATCACAACTCCCCATTTGGAGCTTGACCACCTTCCCCTGGCAGACATGGATTTTCAAATCAGAGACACAAGTGCCTATCAAATCCTGCTCAAAATTCATTGTTTGAGTAAGGACAGATATCTAAACCATTCTGATGACATTGGCCTTGGGGACTCCAATTTTCCCAAGCACCAGTTTCCACAAGTACACATTTTCCCTGAAATTGTCCATATGTGCCATGCTTGTTATATTCCTAGCTAGAGAGCCATAATGTCCCTTGACCAAAAGGTTTTGTTTACCATTATAGCTGAGTCAATCAATGATATGTTGCAAGTCCAACCAGGTTCAAACCTGACCCCACTCTCCACTGGGGATTTGTTAGACCTATACACCAAATTGAGTCCATCAAAACTGGCCCAAATATTCTAAACTTTCATTGTAGAAGAGTAGCACATTCCCAAAGATGCCCCTCCATATGTTTCTGCCATTTTCTTTGAAAGGGGAAAGCAAATTATAACCATGATATCATGTATTTTGGGTTGTACGACTGATGAATTTGTTGATGAGCTCATCCTGGCCTTCATGTCCATTTTTACCTCAGGAAAGCCTCCTACTACTTTGTACAATTATGCCCAATTCATAGCTAAAATGATGCATGAACAGTTTACCAGAATGCACAATGAGAGAGTATTCAAATACTCATCAATACTTTACCATATGCTTTTGTGTTATCAGTTAGATAGATTTCCCTTCACCCTCCAAAAGCTGGATACCAAAGGCCAGCCCAGGTCTGTTATATTTTGGACACCACTTTTCCACAAGTATTCATCACCATACACCTATACAGACTTCATTGACTCTTTTTTCCATCCAGTCATGACCATGTTGACAGGAAGCCCTCCACCTAGAATAAGTCAAGAAATCAAAAGAGTTCTCCAATTGTCCAAGCAAAGTAAGGTGGGAGATTGGTACCTTTACCAAAATCACACTGAAATAAGAATTTATGGTTGCCAGCTAGCCCCATACAAACTCCCCAAATACCTCCCCATGAGGTTATTTTCTCTAGAGTATTATAGGCAGATAATGAACTTTGATGAAGTCAACTTTGTCTTAGCCAAGAAAAGAACTCAGTTCAAAGTCAAAAATTAGTTAGGCCCTTTCATTTGCAATTCTAGAGAAGTAGGGCATGAAGCAGACCAAATTTTGCAACAAATGAAGTTTCAGAGCAGTTTCATGTGGAGGTATGACCCCCAAGGGTTTATTACCAAACTAAGACAAAAGGTCAAATTGGGACCTTACATTCATCACCCCATACCAGAGATTGAAAGATATGCAAACCAATTTGAGTGGTTAGAAAACACTCTCATAGACAGGGATAGCACAAAGGTAGATGTTGAAAATACCTTGTTTGATTTAGAGAGACAACTTGATGAAAGCTCATTCCTGCAGGTACTAGAGCAAGAAGGAACCATGAGTACCCCAACTATTTTGCAGACTCCTCAGAATGAGGAAAAGAATCCCAAGAGGAACAGAGAGGGAGCCTCTAGTTTAGGTATGGAAACTTCAAATGTACAATATGAAGCCAGCCAGATAAAAAGTCCAAGACTCAATCATGTTTCAGAACAAGAAGACACAGAACACTCAGTAGAAATTGAAGGAGAATCATATAGCCAGAAAACCATATACACAATAAATTAACTCATAGAACAATAAACTGGCGGAAAAGGCAAAGAGCCATCATGTTTTCTCTCATGCTCATGTACTTCTCTCTTTTTCAAATAATTTAATAATACATTTAAATACATGAGCAATTGGTCTTAAGATAGTGCGTCTATCTTAGACTCACTTGGTTGAGACAATTTCTCAACTTACACACTAATTTAGGAGAGCTAGTTGGAGAGAATCTCTCATCCAAACTAGAATCCTTGGTTTGAGTAATTCTCATGATTTTATTTATTTAATTTAATAATTGGATTTATTATTTATTTTTAAGAGAGTGAGGCTAACATTCCCCCCCCAATGATAAATCCAAAACAAACAAGGAACCATCTTCCAAGTTCTCAAGTTTATCCTCAAAAACATCTGCCTGAAAAACCACCAAAGCTGGATGCTAAAAAAAACTCAAATCTAAAGAGAACATGAATCAGCTACATGTCTGATTCATCTCTGAATGACTTGAAAACTCCATCATGTGCCAAGCCACAAAAGGATCTAACTATCCTTTTCTTGAAAACAACATCTGGTGTCCACTGACACAATTTGATGAACGCCCACTGGCGTATTTACTGATGATGATCACCCACTGGCTGATGAAGATGCCCATTGGTTGCTTCACTGATGTTGTCGATACTTTTAGTTTGAAAACCACTTGTCAATTTCATTGACATTTTCCCCCCTTTGTTAGCTGAAAGGAGAGACAATCATCTACATTTGATATCTAAACTCCCCCCCTTCAGGTGTAGGAAAGTTTCACTGTTGTACTCCCTCGTTCAACTGCAAGAGGGTACCATTGTCATTTGACAGTTGGATGCAATATGTGTGAGTGAATCTGAGTGTAAAACTTGTACAATCTTCTGGCTATGGATGACCATTCCCAAGGATCAATCCATGAATAATTTATCTTTAATCTGGCAGGTTGGTCTTGTTTGCAGCATTTCTCTAATGAATGATTTTGCTTGCCACAATGGTGACAAGGATGGAGATCAACACACTGATCTTCCAGATGACCGGTTCTTTGACAATGAGAACATTTCGATTTGTTTGAAACTTGAGTTTCCATGCATTTCTATTTGTATGCACTTTCAGTTTCTGTGAATTGATGTCTGTCTACAACTTGCAGAGAACTTGCTGAGGTGATATGTTCAAGTAATCCAGCACTGACGAACTGAATGGGCTTTGAATAATAAGGGATATGTAAGTTGTCATTATCTTGGACATATCCTAAGCCGCGTCGATTTCGATTACTTTGAAATTCTTCCCATGGCTTGATGATGGGTTTGGAAGAAAGTTGCATTGGAACAACTTCAACACTTGAAGCTGGTTGGATGAATGAGTTCGAATGAACAGTGATATCTGGCTTGGTCAAAGACTTAGAAGCAACGTGCTTCTCTTGCAACTCTGTTCTCTACAATTGTGACTCGATTTGAAGGAACTCAATCATTTCATGTGCATGTTGAATATGCACTTGAATGTCAGCAAGAGTGGTTTTGTTGATGTGCACCATGTCACTGGCTAATCATAACATTAAATTGATAATAATTTGGGATTACTGAATGTGTGTCACCATGTTAGCTTGCTCACTTTGAAGTTAGGCTCGCCTGCTGTAGAAGTCGGGCTTAAAAATTGTGCACTTGAGTTGATCACTGAAATGATAGGCTCGCTTGTACTGTTTGTTGATTGCTGACGCTTTAAACACTTGCTTGACTTGTTGAATTGACGCTCACTTGATGATGATCACTTTGCTTGAAAGGAACTTTATGAATGTTGTAATGAACTTTACACAGGGTTGCTTGTTGTCCATTGAACTGTTGCACTTGATTTGGTTACTTGACATGCTCACTTGATCTTAGTGTGCTTGTTGTAGACACATGCTTGTTTTGATGCTTACTTGAAGATTAGAGGTCACGCTCGTTTGATGATAATTGCTTGCTTGATTATTTTATGAACATGCTCACTTTCTTTATTGTTTTTACTTGAAATACTTGTTTGTCTGATTGTTTTTAATGACATGCTCACTTGTTGATGATTTTTGTACTTGATTTAAACACCTGTTGTCTTGAACTCTTGGTTGATTACTGCACTTAGTGATGCACTGAATGTGCTGAAAAATAATGGGTGGCGAACACTGTCAAAAATGCACCCAAATGATGAATGATAAATTCAATGTTCAAGTAACAACTGACTTGACTTAATGTATGCACTGTAACAAATCAAATGAGGGTGTCGGTTACAACCGAAAATGCACTCGTACAATTCAATTAAACCATTGCAAGTGATACAGAAAGTGTTCATAATGTTGATGTCATTTGGACTTGAAATGCTTGAGTGTGTAGCGTACTTAACTTTATGGCATGAATTAGCTATTGTGAAATGTTGTAGCAGCGTTTATCAAGTCGATGATGTGACGCTTTGTGCTTATGAACTTAATTGATTATGGGAGCTTTGATTTCAGGAGCTTGATCAATGACTTGTATATGTAAACTTTTCTTATGTGCATGTAGTTGTTTTGTTGAAGCATAAGAAAAAAAACATTTTTACAAAATCAACACAAGTCATGTAAGCACATTCACGACACAGTGTGTACCTATGATCCCCTTATTCAATTTCAGGCAGATCTAGGACACGATCACCACAAAAAGATATGTTTTTATTAATCTTCAAGATACATCATAATGACAATGTCTTCAGTGAGGCATCTCAAGCATAGACTGAGAACTCCTTGGTGTCAAATTTGTCTTCAAAAACTGACTCAACCTTTCTTTGGATCATAATAACGACTTTCACTTGACTAGTATCACTCCAAATTTACAAAAAATAAAGCAGTTTATCTCTCCACAAAAAAAAATGCATTTTAAATACTCTTAATCCCCCTTTTAACAATTATTTTACATGCTACCCCTTTATAAAAGTGAAATGATTTCAAAACATAAAATTTTGTGGATGTTGCCTTTTTTTTTTAAATAACGCACACCTTTATAAAGTGATTTTGTTTGGAGAGACTTTTCAACGCAGAGCCAATGTTGTACGCAGTCAACATTGCAACAATCTTAAAAAATTCTTGGGAATCTAAAAAGTAAAGTAAATTCTCGCATGACCAATTGCGCTCTATCTCTGTAGAGCAGAAAGCCACATCAAAATCTGCCAAAGCTCCAAAGCCGAGGATTCGAACACAGCACTCTCAAAACAACAAAGTAAGTTTTGACCAAAATGGACATAATAAAGAGACAAGCAAATTTAGCCTGTAGTTGCTTGGTTTGCCATAGAAAGTGCCTCCGATGGGGATATTCTACATAAAATGAAATAGATCGGTTTTTGCTTGCAATTTCCAGAATCCAATCAGCTTTGACTGAGCGAAAGTAGGGGATGTATTATTTTGCTGATAGTGTGACTTGAGAAAAATCAACACAGTGGATGCTTTTCAAATAAATTTATTACAAGCACAAAATGCCAATAGTAAATTAGATGCCCTAAAACATATGACGAAACAATTGAGTTCACAGATCAATGGAATCATTGAGATTCTGAAGAAGGTGAAGGTTTTGGATCTCAGCTTTAATGAGTTTAAAGGATCTGGTTTTGAGCCGCTAGAAAATTTTAAAGGTCTTCAAAAATTGTACTTGGCAGGGCAGGTTTCTACAAGAAAATCATGCCCTAAGCGAACTCACTCTCGCTTTGTTCCTTCCACCACATGAAGAACACTCTGATCCAATAGCCTTGGATAACTAGAGTTCCTATTCCTTGGGCCGTTCTTTGTCATCAACTATAAATTCTGAATTACCACTTCTAATACGAGACTTTTTATATGCATTTTGACAGAGTAAGAGAGGAAATCTAGAGTTTACTAGAGATGACCTTGATTCCCACGTTGTTTTTGTTGTCGAGGCATGATCTACACAACCAGAGCAGTGAATTACTAATCTGCCCATTGAATTGGATCAAAAGTGGGCACTGAATTTTCACTTACACGTTGATTGCAAGTAGACCGATCATCTCAAGAGAAGAACCTATCGATGAAGAATTTTCGATGAAAACTAGTCGGCCCTTGGAAGCAACAATGTTGCTCTACTACCCGGGGCTGCTAGTTGGATATTCATAGCAGGAAGTAAAGCTCAAACCAAAATCAAGTCACCAGCAACTGATGAAATGAACCCATGTGGAGCTATGTGCCCAGCTGATCTCTCACGGGTCTCAATTTAAGATGAATAACAGCAAAGTTGATCAAATCAGCCCTGGGTAGTGAACCTTTGGACACATGGAACCTAGTTATTCTATGCCCACTCTCCCAATGCTACAGGGAAAGTCTTTGATACATCATATTCAGACTTTCTAATACAATAGAACCATAGTACTAGTATTGGGAAAGGCTCTGAACATCCATATCTTCGAGAGCAGGGTCAACATATACTGTATTTTAGAGAGAATTATGCCTTCATGAGATCTGACAACAGTACTTGGTGTTGATGATCAAGAATTTGTGGCAGACGAACTCAATGCTTGAGTCTTGGATTGAATTCCTTTTATCATTGTTTTGATGGCACTGCCAGAAAAGTAAAACAAGGATTCATGGATTTACAATGATGGTTATAGTAAACCCATTATGCCTTGTCCAGAGACACTCAGAAGACTTGGCAGAAGGGATGAGATGGCTCATTCCAATGCTGTAAAATGGTGACATGAGCCTCGGCTTCCAATTCCCTTTTCACTTTACAAGTATGCAATCTCACACACTAACCAATCTAATGCACAGAAAATGCTGCCACAATACTTGCTCCGATACCACATGAAGGAGAATCATACAACCATAAAACCACATACACAACAAATTAACTCATAGAACAATAAATTGGTGAAAAAGGCAGAGAGCCATCATGTGTTCTCTCATGCTCATGTAATTCTCTCTTTTTCAAATAATTTAATAATACATTTAAATACATGAGAAAGTGGTCTTAAGATAGTGCGTCTATCTTAGACTCACTTGGTTGAGACAATTTCTCAACTTACACACTAATTTAGGAGAGCTAGTTGGAGAGAATCTCTCATCCAAACTAGAATCCTTCGTTTAAGGAATTCTCATGATTTTATTTATTTAATTTAATAATTGGATTTATTATTGATTTTTAAGAGAGTGAGGCTAACAAAAATAACTGATACTGAGTTAAACATGAGCAAGGGCACAGCTCCATTTGGGGAAACACAGGAGCCATCTACTTCACAAAATCAAATGCTGGAAAGGCAGCTTAGTGTAGAAGTCTCCTCATTTAGTAGGCCTGCTAATAGGGATAAGGACATTAAGGACAATTTCAAAGAAATAAAAATGAGAAATGAGAAACTAAAGGCACAGTCTTATGCATAGTATCTCAAACTTACACCTACCAATCAAACCAAGTTGATGTCATCTTTTGACATTAAGGAAGGAAAGATGTAAATGTCTTTCATAAAGAAAACTATACAACAACCAAGGACATCAATAGATTTCAAGAAGATTTATTTTTAGGTATTGGCAAGGGATATTCATCCCATTGACCAAATTGAATTTCACAAACAGGCTGGAGAAATTATTTACTCCACCCTTACAGGAAAAGCCATACTTCCCATTAGTTGCATAATTCATTGTACAACATTTCAATCTAGTATCAGTTGGAAAAGGCCTCTTCACAGGCCAAAGACACCATAATCAAGTCTTTTGAAGACTTAGTGATTGAATTGGGACATGCTCCCAAAGACATCAAAGCTACTGAACAACTAATCAAGAAAAAGAATGATGACATTACAACACTCAAAAAGCAATTGAAGATACCTCAACTGCAGCATCCCCACACACAAGAAGTATTGGAAAGCCAAACAAGACATGAAGAGTTGATGGACTTAGTCCTTAAACTAAATGATCAGTTGAGGGAAACAGAAAAGGAATTGAACAACTTAATCCAATTGAAGCAAAGTGATCTTGGCACTACATCAGTGAATGTCATCCCAGTAGTTAGCACAGTTTTTCTTTCCACATTGGTAGCCTCATTGGCTCCCACAGCTCAAATGGCCACAAGACAACGAGTTTCAACAGTCTACATCAACAACAGGTACATCACGTGAAGAAGTAGCAAAGTTAGTTAGAGCTATGGAAGAAATTTCCATACAGACTACAGAGATGAATAAGCTCATAGAAAAGGTGACAATCTTGGAAAATGATTACAAGCTTGCCAAAATCATTCACAAAGAAGAAGTGTGAAAAGCTGCCAGGATGAGTGAAATATTGAAAGCGATGGAGAAGGACCTAACACTGAAAGAACCCATTGGGCAAGCTAAGGAACTACTATGGGCCAATATCATTGACTCTGTCAATGATATTTGGCCATCTATTTAGGTGATTTTTGAACAGATAGATTTAATAAAGATGGCTATAGAGGCCATCCAAAGAGTAAAAGAAGAATGAGAAGAAATGCCAGAAGAAGCTACTAGGATTATCGAGTTCCTTAACAGTAAGAATAAGTATGAGCTTTAGGAATTGGAAATAGAGGACAGAATAGAGACAATTTTGGAGGTAAGAAAGGTCCTCTCCAACAGAAACTTAATGCTAAACTTGGAGGACAAGTGTCAGAATATGAAGGTAGCCATTGACAGATCTATGGCTAAGTTTCACATTTTGAGAGAGAAAGGGTTACCCAGTCGCTTAGTGATAAATGAAAAGCTCATGAAACAGGAGGATTACAACAGCAAAATCAGAGAGCTAGAAAAAGAACAGGTCAATACATCATCAATCAAAGCATTACCAACAGGCAAAGTACTCTACCAGACATTTGAAAACTTGTTTTACCTCTAGCATGAGGTAAAACACTTGTTTATCAATAAGCTTAATTTTGACAAATACACCAAGGCAGATGAAAAATATAGGAGGATGCTAAAATCCAATTACCTAATGCTCAAGCATGGGAGAAATTAACTATTTTACTATAGAAACATGCAGTGAAAGGTTAATGTACAGTGAAAATAAAACAACATGGTAAAAGGATGAAGACAGATCAGCAGGGTCAAAGTGTATCAGTGTCAAAGTGTATTAGATAAAAGCCTAAGTAAATGAAGCTTCCAACGTGAAAGATCAAAGAACAAAGCAACGTAAAGGGCTAAAATCAAACCACAAAAGCTAGCAATACCAAAATAAAATGGAATGCATGAAACAATTCAATAGTTGTCTCTATCTTCTCGCAAGAAGATATTTTTATTTCCTAGATTAAATCTCAAATTAGTTTTAGATATTTTGTAATAAACTTTTTGTATAAATACTTCACAATTCGAAGTATGTTGGGTGGATTCTATTAGACATTTCTATAGACTTTTTGATCAAGAAAACCCAGGAGGTTATTGTATCAGTTGATGAGCTAGCAAGCTAGATTGATTAATAAACATCAGACTGTTCCAAGGACTCATGTATTGAGCGAATTTTAGACAAGTATTTTCATGTGTCTTTGTCATTTTCTCAAAGTTATTCATAATCTTATATGTGTTTCAATATAAATGCTATAACTGGAATAATATTTCAGAACTTGTTTAAATCACACTATGTTTTAATAGTTAAGCATTTGAATGTTTTCTTCTGATATTTAAAATAAAGAATTCTTAATTTCTATTTGGTTTAGATTGATTTCATAAATAATCTAAGTTAAAGGATTCTTAACTACCCTTTGATTTCGATTACCCCTTCCTTACTCATTCATTATCCAGGTCTGAGAACCCTTAACTGCTCTCTCACCCTGAGTGAAATCCTTTCACCCCTCTGTCTCAAACATTCTGAAATACACTCTGCTATCTTTCCCTTGGAACATCCCCTTTAGTGATTTTATCCAACCATGCTTCCTTATCAATTGACTCCATAGCCAATGGTCCAAGAGACATCAATTTATCCATCTGTTTAAGAGATCCCACCACACAATTTCAAACAAAATCAAAACCCCTTGAACAATCATAGCTAGCCTAAAACATATTAACTAAAAAAAAGTTAAAAATTAAAGAGAGAGCGCTCTCTGGGCATCAGGAAGGCTAGGTTCTGATATGCAAACGTGGATAGTGGTTACCTTTGTTTTTTCCTTCTTATTACTTAAAAGGAATTATCATAGTGATAATAGGTGGAAATCACGAGAATCCCTATCTTATTAATTGAATTGCACTTTGCGGGGAATCCTGCGCTACTCCCTCTTCATCACCCAACGACAGTGAAATCAGTGGGCTATATTCAAGACCCTTTCTTCCTTCGTTTATGTAATTCTTTCCACTTCACGTAGCTCCAAACATCAAGGTAGCTACATAACCCGTTTTTTTCACAATAACATCTTAATCTAGGTATTTAAAGACTCCAAGTACTTACCTCGAGGACCTTTGAAAAAGCACCGCTACGCCTCATTGTAACTAACTAAGGTATCAACCGTGAATTCAGTCACAAATCCTCCTATGATGCAATCGAGCCAATGATCAACAACGTGAGTAATCTTATCCTTAGAGGCTTCCAGTCTCTGTATTGACTCTGGGGTCCAGACAATAGGACCGTCAAGTCTCCACCTTCCTTGTCTATCCACCAGCTTTGCGATCCACTCATATAAGTCAACTGGAAAGGAACAGAAGAAGATCTCGTGGATTTCTATATATAGGTACCTGTCCAGTCATTGTTCCTTTGTCAACCATGTATTTTTGTTCTCCTGCACTACAAATTCGTGGATCTTTCTATCCAACCAGTCTTTGACCTCTTTCTTAGTTGGATTCTAATGATATGACATCACACATCTCTCATGTAGATTTTGGTCCCAACAATAGAACCATTTGTTGGATTTGTGGGGCCTAACCTAGGTTTAGCATTAGTTAGCCAAACAAATCCCTACACTACTGGCCCTCTCGGCATCAGCCCGCAGAGTGCGGACCGAAGTCTCACCCAAAGCAGTATGGGGGGATGTTGGAACCAAGTTTTTGCACCTTGAGATGGTCGTGATATCAGTTTATACCCTTTGTTCCTACTTTTGCATAGGTCACTAAGCTTTAGGGCTCTATCAGTCTACCCCTTTATTCCGCCCTTCATAACCTCCGCGAGGGTGTATGATTGATCTTCATGCAACCTTAACTTGTGATCCAGTACTTCCGTGTAGCTATGACAACATACCGTATAGGTTCCCAAGTTATCTTAAGTGTTATATTTATCTTACTAATCAATCACAGTTAGCGTCGTGTAAACTGATATTCTTACTTGCATTCAATTAATCAATATTATCACATATATTTGTGCATAAGATAAACATTGTAAATTAACCCCAAAACGAAATATAATTATATACAGTAATAACAAATAAATACATAGAATTTGCAGAATACTTCTCTTTATTGATATCTTTATGTTAATATAGACTCTATCCACCCTGCGCACATAGCTGCAGGGGTCCACGCACTCAGTTGTGGACTTCCACCCTTGGCCTCTGCGCACTGAGCTATAGAGCCTCTACCTATGCTAAGACCCGAGAACATTTATACTCCATTACCTAACTTCTTACTTCATTCTTTGTTATCTACCTCCAACTATTTAGAGTTTACTTTCTTAGCTCATTTTTGTACAATCCCATGGTCTGTGGACCATGGGTGGATCTTTATAGCCAACTTTACACTTTACAAAATAAGGGAAAACAACCCTTTATGACTCTTGGCACCTTCGCACTCCACGACCAAAAAATGCGGAGACTTTACAACTTTATTACAAAATTGTCCTAAAACATGGGCTTTTAGCCCCAAAACTGTCTATGGGGGAACCCGTTCCCAACAACTACTTTCTTCACTTGTTTCTTCACTTTCTATGTAGGTATCTCATCCTGCTTGGTCTTTGTCCACTACTCTTTTGCTACCTTCTTTATCGCGGATGTCCTTAGCTCAAATCCAGATGTTTCATCTCATCTATTTTATTTTCTTCTTTGTGGTTGTTCTTCCATAATTACTTTTTTTCATGGTGACCTTTCACACATTGGGGCCACAGGTACGCTTGACATTGTGGTTTTACCAGTCTATGCTTCCATGATGCCTACAGGTCCTTTCTCTGAAAAAACTCTAAAAACCTCTTCGAAACTTCTCTAGTACATACAACAACACACTTGTCTTACACTTGGTCGCAAATTCTCAATACTGAATTCTCCAGATAGAAAAGTGTAAATTGTGGAGTGGGACATGGATTTTATAGCGAATTTGAATTTTGAACCCCATGATTAGCTTAAATATTTCTCATTCAATGAAGATATGGTGGTAGATATGGCCAATCGTGCTTCATAAATGTATTTCTCCCATGCCTTTTAATGGCAAGTTTCTTTTAACGACAACTTTTTCCTTCCAATAGTCACATTTTTGGTGAACTTCAATGAACCTTCCCTTATGATGCAACAATCCTTCCTTCGTCGTGGTTCCTTCGGACTTCGACATACTCCTAAATATTGCTTAGTAATCTTATTTTGGTGAAGTTCCCTTCTGTAGAGTATTTTATAGTCCAATGCCCACTTTCAACTGCATGTGGCACTAAGACTCTTCTCCTTTCGTCCTTTAGTGCAAAGCTCCAAGGATAAAGTCATCCCTATATACCTTCAATCTGCTACCATTCACTCATCGTCTAATCAGCTGTCCATTTAACTTTGTGAGCTTAATTGCACCACCATCAGAGATGTCCTTGATGATATACGGTCCTAACCAATGTGTTTTAAATTTTCCTAGGAACTTCACGAATTTGCATCATACAAAAGTACAAGATCTCCTTTGCAGAATGTCTTTTGCTTGATGTGCGTGTCATGCCAAGCTTTCTCCCTTGTTTTCTGTAATTGTTGATGAAACCCTATTAGAAACCTTTCTTCTTCTAGAGCAAGTCATTGTGCCATCCTTTCCTCCATTATATTGGAGTCTCACATGTCTGTGAAGTCTGCAATTCTTAAACTTGCCACAATGTATTCCATAGGCATGATTGCTTCTTGTCCATACGCTAACCTAAAAGGTGTTTGTCCTGTTAGTTTCTTGCATGTTGTCCTATATTACCACCACAATACTGGAATACTTAGATGCCAGTAATTTTTGTTCACATTGCACAATTTTGTGAGCACATTCTCCAGAATATTATTGAATGCTTTCACTATTCCATTTGCCTTAGGATGATAAGGAGTGCTCTTCTAGTGGTAAATTTGAAATTCCTCAGTTAATGCTTCAATGGTTTGGTTCAAGAAATTTGACCCTTAATCACTGATCAATATCTTTGGACACCCAAATCTAGACAAAATATACTCAAATATGAACTTCGCAGCAGTTTCTACACTGCAATCCTTCACAAGTTGTGCTTTCGCCCACCTAGTTAGATAATCGGTCCCTGTGATTATATACCTCGCACCAGTCTTTTTCCCTAGTGGATTGATTGGTCCCACAAAATCAATAGCCCATTTGTCAAAATCTTGCAATGTTACTTGTGATACTAGTGGCATTTCATCTCTTCTTGAAGGTTTTCATGTTCTTTGGCAGATACTGCTTTTTTAGTTAAAATTTGCCTCACCTCTCCTTTCTTTAGTTTCGAGGGTGAATTTTATGAGCAACCCTACAGTGTAGCTATGGGTTCTCTCCTTTCCCCAGTTGTGGCCAATCTCTATGGTGAGCTCCAGTATTGCAGCAATAATGTTGCAACTCCTGGGGCTTCCTTCTTTACTTTTATCAACCCGGTAGTTCGTAAAAAACTTGGAAGCGATAGTGCTGTAAACACAAGTACTAGCTCTTACTGCAGGCTTTCACTTGATTAGCTGACGCAAGTTCGCTAGGAGCTTAAGCCAACTTCTATGAGTTCTTAGAAGAATATTTTACTATGATGGAAGAAATCTAACTCTATAGGGGTTGTTCTAATTGCAGAAAGAGAAGGAAAACTAGAATGAAACGCAAACCCTAGCAAACCCTAGTTTACCCACTAACCTTATTTTTGCAAGAAAAGAGATGGAAACTAATGAAGTGAGTGCCATTGACTACTGAAAAGGAAAAATGCATTTATTCAAGCTACTTCTGAAGAGAAATGAGAAGAAATCATCTTTTTGTACTTTTGAGTATTTTTATGTGGAATTATTATGCTTGTGATTTGATTAGTTGTGACTGTGCAGAGGTTTGGTGGCAAAGCAAGACGGAGTTGGCTTTTGCAAAAGGTGAGGAAGGTTCGGAGAGGTCCTAAGAATCCCTAGTACCCTTCTAAAGACTTCCATTGTGATCAGACTTCGAAAAATCACTCACAGGAAATTCTACAGGAGGCTGCAGGGGATCTACAGGAGGTTCTACAGGAGGATCTACAGGGGGAGGCCGAAAGTGGTTTTTGGAGGTTTGAAGGTGAGTAAAAGATGAGAAATGGGAAATGAACGTTGGATGAAGGTGTTGAGGGGTCTAGAACTTGTCAAGGAAGATCAAGGACAAAGGAGATGGTTGGATTTGTTCAAATGGCAAGAAAACAACTTTATGGAAAAACGTAGAAATTAGGGCAGATTGTCGAAAGATTGTGAGTGAGCTGAGAATTCTATGAGAAGTGGGATGGTGCTAGCTGTTCTATGGAGGGATGGTGAGCTGAGATGTCCTGCAAGAGATCTGCACACTTACTTATCAAAACTGACCAAAGAGAGAACTAAAAAAATAGAGTTTTGTCTAGCTTAACCTAATTTCTGACCTAAAACCAGAAAATGTTGAACAATACCTTATGAACAGAAAAGAATATGAGTGAAATATGGTAAAAGGACATGACATGATCTAAGCAATTGAATCTGAACCAATGTAGCTTTTCCAAATCAATGTATCACACTAGCAGTTGCATGGAAGTGCAAAAACTGTGTTTTTGGTGGCGGCAGTAGTGCCTTGACCTCAAATCATAGTCCCAAGAAGGGAGAAAGGAGATCAAGACCTACTGTTGGCTTTTTTGGATCTTTTTCTATCACTGCAACAACTTACTTAAGCAACTTGAAACAAAAACAACTATTCTAACCATCAAAAGCAACCTAATCTAATGAAGTAAAATGAGTATATGCAACAGAAATTAACTCATGAATGGAAACAAAAACATATAAGTACACAAAGGAGGTTTTGGGTAGCTTGGGTTGGGCCCTAACCCAAGAGCTTCAGCCCTCTGAAAAATATCAGTGCTAGCTCAAAACCTGGTTCATCTTCATTATCAAAAATAGCAGTTACATCACATAAACTGTTCTCAAAAAGAGCTCAAAAATGAGCTGAGCACAATGCTGCACAAAAGTGAGAAAATATGCTAATAACTAGCTAACCTATTGAGGCTCGAATCCTTCTTATTTATACAAATGGGGACTCCCAACAGTCCTCCTAAAATTAAGGAACTTGGCTTCCTAGAACTGAAGATAACAGCAGTCCTACTTGACTTGCTCGGCTGCCCCTTGGAATCATCAATGTGGGCCTTTGTACTCTGAGTTGCTGATGGAGGATTCGAGGAAAGGGGTTACTAATGAAGAAGAAACCCATCCTACAAGTCCTCTTCCCTATTTCCCTTGATTTTTGGCTGCTATGTGCTCATAAATTCCTTGTCTTTGTCTAAAATTGTCCAAAAAATCTACAATAAATACTCATTAGACTACATGGCAAAGTGACTAACCTAATTCACTCTATTAGCATAAATATATTCAAAAACATGCAACAAACTAATGATAATGGTGGATTAAATTGAAATAATAGGCAGAATGAGCCCATATAGTTACCCATGTCTGGGGCTTATCATCACCCCCCTGCTGAATGGGTTGCTCATCCTCTGAGCAACTAATCTAGCTCTTCATCTTTAATAGCTCTGACAGATTCCCTGACATCCCAAGCCTCTAATGTGATGTCTTCCTCTCTATCATAGAAACCTACTTTCCTATCCACTTCCTCCCACTGTTTCTGTTCTTCCTCCTCCTTAACTCCTTCCAATAGTCCTAACAGCAATGCAGGACCGAATTTAAGACCAATCTAGTTGGCTTTCAAGCTTTGCATTGAGTGTTTATATAGGGTCACTATCCTCATGGCATCCCTCATTCTGTTTGGGGAGTGATACTCCCTGATCCTTAAGTTATGTGGCAATGTATTCCACCTTCTCATGCAGGCACGAAGGCAGTCATCGCCAAACAATCTCTGCATATCTTCAAAATGAGCAATAGCATGTGCTTGCTTGTCAACATAATTAGGGGTAACTTGATGATTGGTTGCAAGATGTTGGTGGGCATAGATGAGAGCCAAGGGTTCTGCTGGTTCTGCCCTTATCATTAGGGCTCACTTAGCTCTTTTGCCATTATTTTATGAATTTCCACTACTCTCTTTTCTTCATGGGTCATCCAAGAAGACATAACCATTAGCTGTAAGTCTCCCAATGCAGCATTTGGATCCCATAAATTCATTTTAGGAAGTGCCATGTTGTGTAGGTAAAATTCTGCTAGCTTTGCTTTATCCTCGACTGAACTATGATCACATAAATGCATAAACTAGCCATAATCTTGAAATGGTATTGTGCCCCTCTGGGCCAATGTCTTAATATGGAATTGGAGCCACTGATCTTTGAGATACAATGCATAGGATTTAGCTGGCTGTCTACACTGCAATGCCTCCATTACCCAGCTAGCCATGTAGGCTAAATGGGCTTCCTTTTCCTGCAGCTGCCTTTTCAAAATCAGCACTTTAGTTGCTGCCTAAGATTCTTTTTCTTGCTGCTGTTTCATTAGTGTCTCACTATCTATCTGTGGTTCTTCTTCTTGTTGTTGTTTCTCTGCTGCCTCACTATCTGCTTGGGGTCCCTCTTTTTGTTGTTGTCCTTCCAAGATTGACAGTTTATTTCCTCTTTGAGGTTCCCTTTCTTGTAGCTGCTTTTTCAATAGTTCATTTTCTTCCTGTAATTGAGCTCTTATGATGCTCTCTTTGTGCCTTACCATGCTCAATTCTCTTCTCATCTTTCTCAACTTGTTTTCCATGTGCCCTATATCTTCGAATCCTTTAGATTTTTCAATCTGCATCCAGGTGTGGGTCCTGACTCTTTCCTTTTCTAGTTTGAAGAAAAGAGGCACTGCGAATTTTTGTGGGATGATCTTCCCACCCTCCAGAAGATTGTAATAGGAGCCTAAGTTAGGCTGAGGTCCAGGCTCTAGTATTTCTTTTGCCTTACCTTCCTCTTGGGACTATTCCTCTACCTTCCTTTCCAGTTTTTCAGTTTCTTTGAGCTTGGCTAGTGTCTCCTGTAGAGAGGTTTGTGCCTCCTGTAGGACTGCTTTAGAGTCCATCAATTTGATCCTTTCCTTCCAGGTGGAGGTCTTAGGACTCCCTCTCTCGTAGGTGATGGATATTTTGGAGGGAGATTCCTCCTTTGTCACAGTAGGTGCATCCTCAATGATAATGGGTTCTTTCGATGGTGGCTGGGGCTTGCCCACCTTGATTCTAGTGCTCCTCCGGGCTTTGAAATACATCAATGTCTGTCATTTTCTTTTCCCCTTTTGCTTAGCTGGAGTGCTCAATGCAGTAAGAACAGTTGTTGCTTCCCTTCCTAGTGTCTCAAGGGACACTTCTTCCTGCTATTTTTCTTCTTCACCCTCTGCAATTTTGCCTGTGTTTGTTGTTTCTATTTTAATTTCTATTGTCTCTGGTGGTGTTTTCTCCTTTTCTTGCTGAGTTTCTGCCTTTCCTATGGCAGTCTTTTTCTGAGCTATCTTGGTCTTCTTCTTCTCAGCTTTTGTCCTCTTCCTCTTCTCTACTTTTGATGCTGTTTCCTTCTCTGCCTTAGGTTCAATTGTGGTTGTGTCAGGGTTCTCTTCTTCTCTCTGTTTTTCCTCTTTTTCTTCTTCTACTTGAATATTTTGTGCTTCCTCATGGATTTCCTTTTCAAGTTCCTCTTTCTGCTCCTCCTCTTCACTGTTGGATGGACTAAGGTCATCTGTGAGAGTTTTTATGTCATCTTCCCTAGTCATATTCCTGAAAATTTCCCAGGCTATAGGGATGGTGTATGTGTGGAGGGCATCCTCTACCAACAACTTAATGAGCCCATGGTGAGCCAGTTGGTCTGGAACCCCTGCATTCAATTTGGTGCCACACTCTATCAAAGACTAGAGGAGAAAATATGGAAGACTGAGTTTTCTAGATGTAGGTAGATCCATTCCATATCTTAACTCATGCAATAATCTGAAGTGATAACAATAGTCTATACTGTATCTTCCTTCACAGGAGATATATTTCATGATCTGGTAGCTGACCTCACCCCATGGATGAGGTATACTTGTCCTTTTGATCCCATTCTTATCCTCTACAAGATGTTCATCAGGCTGGAAAAATGTCTTTTTAGCAACCTGTCCTAGTGGTTTTTCTTCTTTGCTCCAGGGGAGCCCAAGTGGAAGTCCTGTGATTTTGCTGATAAATTCTGGTGTAAGCTCTATGGTTAGACCCTTGAAACTGACTGTAGCATGGGTTTTTGAATGGGGTCTTAAGGACATTAAAAATTCCTCTGTCACTTCCTCATCATACCCATGAATTCTCTCAAAGAAAGGCATCAAGTTTGCCCTGGTAAAGAGGGCTACCACTTGTAGGTGTTCATGCAATTTGTTGGAGTTCAAAGGCTCCTTTCTCATAAAACCTCCTATCATGGTGTTTAGTGACTGTTGGAAATTCTCAGGTGAGGAGGAAGATAGCAAATTTTCAAGACCGAAAACAGAGGAATAGCTGAGGTTTGTCTTTCTAGAACTAGAAAGGGAATTTTTTGTGTTCTTCTTTTTTCACAACATCAATTTGCAATTTTTCCCTCCCTTCAAACCCTGCTCTCAACCTGAATTTACTTCTTGGGCTTTTGGAGGAAATCAATATCTTGACAGAACAGAGAGTATAGAAAGCTGTGTTTTTCTTTCTCACATAGTAAACAGACTTCCCAATGTAAATTTGTTTTTTCACAGGCTTAATTTCCTATGGTTGCATCCCTTTTTTTTTACAGGAGAATACGAGGAAGAAAAAGACAGACTTTTAGTGCAGAGAGTAAAATAGAGAGACTACATATAATTCAAAAAAACATAGGTAGACTTTTGTGCTCACTTTCCCTTCCTTTTTCAACCCAGTACTTTGCTTCTAATCCCACCACCTTGTGTAGATATATCACATGCAAAGTGAGTTTCTGAGCCTACCTCTTTTCGAGCTCGAATTTGGAAAAATTTTCTAATTTTCCCTCTGCAGAGCTGCTCTCTGGCCTTCCTATAGAAAGGCTCTTGTAGACGGTGTTTCCACTCCTGTAGAGCCCGATAAGCAGGAGGGCTTTGAAAACTGGCAGAGAATGACTGGTTCGATGTTCTGAAGGTGGTAGGTGAGTTGCTGTAGTTGAGAACTCGTCAATGCAAATGAAAACAAAAGGTGGTAGAGGCTTCTACCACAGTGTACTTAAGTTGATGGCGTGATCTGCAGTGACAAGGTGAGGTGGCAAGAAGGGTATGTTATCCCCATCTGGACCAATGGTCCTACTCTAGTGCCATTATGGTATTTCATGTTGCCTGCCCGCCATCACTTCCATCATTCCCATTATACACCGCCACCACTACCGGTTCTAAGTTTTTTTCTTCACGAGTTGACAGACCACACGTGCTGACTGCATCTTCTGAACTGCTGTTTGAATTGGACGAGGCTTGTTTGAACTCAACAAGGGTGGTTTGAACTGAACGAGGGTGGCCAGTTAGCTGGCCACTGATTTCATTTAATCATGACCATCTCAATGGTTCATGCAGTTCCTAAATAATATTCATGCAACAAAGGAACGGGTTTAGCCACTTACTTGTTAGTCGCTACCATGCTTTGCATGCTCAGACTTTGGCACTTTGTTTTTTATTGTTGTTGCTACTGGTGCTCATGGCCTCTGAACTGGTGGCTTATGCTGGTGGTTTTCAATCAGGCACTGCTCCTTGCACATTGCATACATCTTGGCTGCACTGACCCTGCCTTTGGAGCTTGTTTTTTTAAAGGGATCAGTTGTTACAAGAATCCTACAAGATTTCCTATAGCTGCTTTTCCCTCTAAAATTTCTAGCTGATGCTTGAGCAAGGACTGAAGAGACAACTGAAGAAGGTTTTGAAGGAAAGGAATAATAGCTGGAATACATCAGGTAAGAAACAAGTGAAGAATGTTGTTGTTTTATTCATCATCATTTTTTTTTTTTTTTAAACGAAAGAAACAGAATTTTTGTGTTTTCTGTGCAAGGAAGGAAAAGCGAGTGGAAATGTGGGTGTGTAGGGATGGAATGGAGAATTAGGAGGGTGAATGGTGGCAGGGAGGTCCACAGGTCTTTTGGACAAATTTCTAGCCCTCAGATTCTTCTCTAAACTTGATTTTGAGCTCTCTGTAGTTTTTACAAGAGCCTCTTGTAGAATGCACAGAGTTTCCTATAGGATGCAAAATTTTCAGAACAAATGAGACCAAGGCCTGGGAAAAGACAATGGCAATGGAGGAATGAGCTATCAAGGGTATATGCAGCCTGGCCATGTCTTGTTTCTTGTGTGACCCTCCTGCAATCTGCGATGCATTCAAAAGAAGTTAGTTTTTCTTTTTTTTTCTTTTCATCCTATTTTTTTTTTTCTTTTGTGAGACGGCTGGGGCACCTCTAGGAGGTTTTCACCCTCACTGCCTACCTTGGGTGCCTCCAAGAGGTTTTCACCCAAGGATATTTTATTATTTTTTCATTTTTTTCTATTTTCTCTTTTTTTTTTTTTTTTTAGCTCAGGGTGTGGGTGGAGTGGAGGCAGAGACTTGCTCCACTACCAACACTGTTTTACACATATTCTCAATGAATTCCTGCTTGGAAAGGGGATTCCTGTATATTTTCAACCTATGCCCATTGAAGAGCATGGGGATGGCTTCTTCATCGATGGTCTAGATCAGGACTGAACCATTGTCATTGCATTTTTCTACTGTGTATGGTCCCAACCATCTTGTCCTCAATTTGTCCTTGAAATCTTTATATCTTGAATCATATAGAAGCGCCCAATATCCTTCCTGGAATTGTTTTTCTTTAAGGTGTATGTCATGCCATATTTTTCTTTGAAGTTGGACTACCTCTAAGTGGAGAAGAGCCTGCAATCTCTGCTCATCCAATCCATTAAGCTGAAGTAATCTTTCCTTTTGTGCATGGCTGAGATCTAGGTCCAGCTGAGCTACCATCCTTAATGTGTTATATTCAAATTCTATTGACAGCAGAGCCTTCTTCCCATAGACTAGCTAATAGGTTGTGAATCCTGTGGTGGTTTTCCATGTGGTGTTATAGGCCTAGGTGGCCTCAACCAATCGATCTACCCAATCTTTTCTGCTGCTGCTCACTACCTTAGTCAAAATCCATTCCAAAGCTCTGTCAGTGACTTCCACCTATCCATTTGCTTGCAGATGATAAGGGGTGGAAGTTTTGTGTTTAATCTTGTGATGCATGAGCAGGTCTTCAATCAGATTGGAGGTAAGCTAACTCCCTTGATCTGTGACTAATTCTCTTGGATAACCAAACTTGTAGAAGATATTTTTCCTCAAAAACTCAGCTACTTTTTCTTCTGTTGCTACCTTGATTGCCTTTGTTTCTGCCCATTTTGTCAGATAATCAGTTCACACAATGATGTAAGATTTATGTTTTGAAGGAGGGTTGATAGGACCCACGAAATCCATGTCCCACTTCTCAAATGGCTCGAAAGTCACTTGAGGTTGCAGGGGCATCTCATCCCTTGGAGTAGGTTTCCCCATCCTTTGACATCGGTCACATTGGTTGATATATCTTCTGACATCTTGATGAAGAGTGGGCCAATAGTAACCTGCTTGCAAAATTTTGAAGGCAGTCCTTTTTGCTACAAAATGGCCCCCACAGGGCTCGTTGTGACAGGTTAGGAGAATGTCAAAAACTTCCTCCTCTCTGACACATAGCCTCAAAATCTAATCTGGGTCGAGTTTAAAAGGATTGCCCCCAATCCAGGTGAATGGGGCACTTTTCTTCATGATCTTGCTCTTCTCTTTTGAGGATAGGTGTGGCAAAAACTGTGCTGAAACCAGGTAATTTGCTATATCAGCAAACCATGGAGAGAGTACTGAAATAGCAAATAGGTGTTCATTTGGCATTTGATCATCCACCATTCCTTCTCCATCTGTAGGTAGATCTAATCTAGACAAAAAATCAGCAACAACATTTTCCTTACGTGGCTTATTAACAATGGTAAAATCAAATTGCTACAATAAAAGTAACCATCTAATAATATGAGCATTTACATATGGTTTATTCATTAGACACCTAATTGCAGCATGATCGGTGTGTACGAATGTTTTATAGCCGGTGATGTAGTGTCTGAACTTATTTAGGGAATGGATTGCAACTAGGAGCTCCTTTTCAGTTACAATGTAGTTTAATTCTGCCTTGGACAAGTTCTTACTGACAAAAAATATGGCATAAGGCAGCTTCTCATCAACTTGCCCTAAGGCTGCTCCAATTGCTTTGTTTGAGGCATTTGTGTGAATGTGGAAAGGTAGGGACCAGTTTGGACCTCTCAAAATTGGGGCAATTACCAATTTACCTTTCAAGGTATCCAGAGCCTCTTGACAGTTGTCAGTCCATACGAACTCAACATCTTTTCCCAAAAGACCAAACAATGGAGAAGCTAGCTTACTAAAATCCTTAATGAATCTTCTATAATACCCTGCTAAGCCTAGGAAACTCCAAACATCTCTTACCTTTTGAGGAGGTGGGACCCTTTGGATGATAGCAATCTTGTTGGGATCCAGCTGTAATCCTTGCTGAGAAATTGTATGACCTAGCATGAACCCTTCAGTCATCAGGAATTCGCATTTTTCAGGACTGAGGGACAGGTTCATTTCAATACACTTGGCTAAAACTTTTCCCAAGTTAGTCAAAGCTTCCTAGAAGTTAGAACCATAAGGGGTAAAGTCATCCATATAGATTTCCACTGAATCATAAACCATTTCAGCAAATATGCTCAGTACTGCTCTCTGGAAAGTGGCGAGAGAATTACACAACCCAAAAGGAAGGACTCGGTATGCAAAGGTACCCAAAGGACAAGTGAAATTGGTCTTATCTTGGTCTTCTGGGCTGATTTGGATATGGTTGTACCCACTAAACCCATATAGGAAGGAGAAGAACTTCTTCCCTACCAGGCCATCTAACACTGATCTATGAAAGGAAAAGGGAAATGGTCCTTCTTGGTGGCCTTGTTCAGTTCCCGATAGTCTACACAGCTTCTCCACTTCCCGTTTTTCTTTGGCACTAGCACCAAAGGAGAGACCCATTCGCTGTCAAAGATGGGGCAGGTGAATCCTGTATCCAGCAACTTTTGTAGTTCTTCTTTGATAATGTCCTTAAGGGCTGGAATCATCCTCCTTTGAGGCTGCCTGACTGGCTTATAATCTTCTTTAATATAAATGTGATGAGTACAGACTGAAGGGTGGACTCCCTTCATCTCCTTATAGCTCCAAGCAAAAGCATCCAAGTGGTTTTTCAATAAGCTACACAGTTCTTTCTCCTGAGAGGTGGATAGGGATGAGTTGATCCTCAAGATTCTTTCTGGGCCAAATTCCACATTCTTGACTTGGAGAGAGGTCGGATCAACCACACAGATATCAACTAAAGGATTGGCTTGGGTTTCTTCCACCAACTCTTCTAATGGCAACACACTAGGGGGTGGATTATGAATCAAGTTTTCAATAAGGTCATCCTTGGTTTGTGGGCCCCCCATGGTAGCCTCTACTGTACATAATGGTGCGGAATAGACTTCATCCCCATCTTCCTCCTCCAACCAGAGAGGTAAATCATGTTCTAACAAAGGTTGGGCAGGAGGACATAGGACTAGCTGTTTGGACATATGCCCATTCTTGATTTTCATGTTCCTAGCTCGACAACTGATGTAGGCATCTACAGTAGCCAACCAAGGTCTTCCTAGGATGAGAGGATACCCAGTGATCTTTTCCTTTGGCTGGAGAACCAGGAAATCAGCAGGGTACTCCCGGAAATCAATAAAGACCATTATATCTTCCACAATCCCCTCAGGGGTCACGGTGGAGCGGTCTGCTAACTGCAGTACTGTTTTGGTCTTTCTCAAGGAACCCTGAAGGTTGAGCTTGAGCATAGTGTCCCTGGTCATCACATTAATGTCAGCCCCTAGATCAATCAGGGTATGGGGGATTACAGTGCCATTGATGTGGACATCAACTACAGGACTCCCAGGGTCTAGATATTTTAGACATATTACCTACCGCAACATCAGGTTGGACAATCGTCCTATGACATTGATAGTTGGAGCATCTCTCTTGCACCTACCTGGGTGTCTGAAGCACTTCTCCTTGATCATCTTGTTGTATGTAGACACATCCTTTATGGCTTGGAGAAGTGGTATCTTTAGATATAATTGTTTTAATTCTCACAGAAGTTCAGTTTCTTCCGAGGTCGATTGTGTGGTTCCAGTTAGTCTCTCAGGAATAGGTGGAATGAATTTTGATTCACTTTCCTACTTTTCTCCCTCATCCTCCTTAGGAGGAGGTTGGCTATCTGGGAGAACCTTCCCAGATCGTAGGTTAATCTCCTGAATCTCCACAGCATAGGTCGGGCATGATGTTTCTCCATTATATACCTATTGGGCTTGTCTGTTATTGGCTTTAGGGTTCTGTTGAGCAGGTATTTGGGGTTGTCTTGGTGGAGCAGGAGGTAATGCTTGTGGTTGAGTAGGTGGTGGAGGCAAAAGAGAGGGAGGAGAGTTGTGCTAGGGCCTCCACCCTTGATGAGGTGCATTCCACTGAGGCTGTGGCTGAGCATAAGAGTGAAATGAATGAGCAACTAGCAGAGCCTGGTATTGAGGAGGATACGACCAAGGAGGGGGTGTGAACTAGGAAGGATAAGTAGGGGGACCCCAAGAAGTCATAGAAGTAGCTTGGTTGGGGTTGTAATAAGTCTGGGATGTCCCTTGCATTCCCTGCTGGTAAGGTCTAGGTCCATGTGGCCTCCTTTGGTTCATGAAATAGAGTGGTTCAGTGGCTCCTTCGGCCCCTTGATATGCAACTTTAATTCTGGGCAAGGAAGGGCACTGATTCATAGGATGGTCTTCTTCATAGACTAAACACACTTCTATAGAGTGCAATGGATATTCGATCCTAGGATGCTTTCTAGTGCCCCTGGGACAAAAGATGGACAAATCCCTCTTAGCTTCCTCTTGTTTCCTTTTGATATGCAAGGTATCCATTTGCATGGCAAGAGTCTGCCTCATCTCGCTCTTGAAATCTTCTGGCCGATTCTCAAGTTCATTTCTAAGGGACGAGTTGGATGAGGATGTACTGGCTAAAGGTTGACTTCCCCTACCTCTCTTTCTAGCTAACCTAGAATAGTTTCTAAACACAGTCTTTATGTCATCATAAGGTAGTTGGTAGATGTCTCCCCCAGCAAACAAATGGAGGGTATCTAGAAGGTCTTTAGGGACTCCTCTGAGAAGAACCAACTTCAGATATTCGGGGTCAAGTGTGCACTTGACCCTTTTATAACTGAGTTGAAACCTCTCTTCATAGTCTTCTAAAGATTCATCACTTCCCATGGTCATTCAGAAGATTTCTTCCTTGGTATCCTTTGACCAACAGTAGTCCTGGTATTTGTTGTTAAAAGCTTGCTACATTTGAGCCCAAGTTGTGATACTGTTTCCAGGTAACCCCATGAACCAACGCAATGCTGCATCCTTGAGGGTAGAAGGAAACAGTTTCAACTTCTGCTCATCCTCTGCATAGTCATAGGTTTGACAAAGAACAACAAATTCAAATAAAAAGGTATCAGGATCTTCGGTAGTCAGTCCATGGAAGTAAGGTAAGGTTAAAGGACTTATGTTTTTCATTTTTGTGTCCCCATTGGTCTCTCGGATAGGAAAGGCACCTTCTATTCTTTCCCCATTTCCTCTAACATTTCTGTTTTCAACCATAGTCTTAGAGGAATGGTTTCTTGCTCTTCTTCTGTTATAGGATCTTCGTATATCTCTGGAGGTTCACCTATAAGTTCTTCTAGATCACTGCCACCAAAGAAGAGAGAAGGGTGACTTAGTGATGTGGTGGGGGTGTTGGGTAGGAATTTTCTTGAATTATCTCTGTTCCTACAAGGCATGAAAGGAAATCTCTTTTTGGGTATTTTTGTTTTTTTTCTTCTTGTACCTGCAAAACTGAAATGGATTGAACAACCAATTGCAACTAACTAAAATGAACCTTGCTGAAATGGAAATTGCAGAATTGAAATGAAAGCACTAAATGCCTAATCTATACTTGCTGAAATGAAATTGTAGAATTGAAATGAAAGCAGGAAATGCCTAATCTATGCTTGCTGAAATGAAATTGCAGAATTGAAATGAAAGCAAGAAATGCCTAATCTACTTTTGCTGAATTGAAATTGCAGAATGGAAATGAAACAACTACTCTACTTTTGCTAAAATAAACTACTTAGCAGAATGTTGCAATAGAAAATGGAAGAAAGCAGTAATCACAAAATACTCTGATGCATCCCCGGAAATGGCACCAAAAACAGTGGTGAGCTCCAGTATTGCAGCAATAATGCTGCAACTCCTGGGGCTTCTTTCTTTACTTTTATCAACGTGATAGTTCATAACAAACTTGGAAGCGACGGTGCTGTATGCACAAGTACTAGCTCTTACTGCAGGCTGTCACTTGATCAGTTGGTGCAAGCTCGCTAGGAGCTTAAGCCAACTTCTATGAGTTCTCAAAAGAAGATTTTATTGTGATGGAAGAAAGCTAACTCTACAGGGGCTATTCTAATTACAGAAAGAGAAGGAAAACTAGAATGAAATGCAAACCTTAGCAAACCCTAGAAGACCCTAGTTTACCCACTAACCTTATTTTTGCAAGAAAAGAGATGGAAACTAATGAAGTGATTGCCATTGACTACTGAAAAGGTAAACTGCATTTATTCAAGCTACTTCTGAAGAGAAATGAGAAGAAATCATCTTTTTGTACTTTTGAGTATTTTTATGTGGAATTATTATGCTTGTGATTTGATTGGTTGTGAATGTGCAGAGGTTTGGTGGCAAAGGAAGACGGATTTGGCTTTTGCAAAAGGTGTAGAAGGTGTGGAGAGGTCCTAAGAAGTCCCTAGTACCCTTCTGAAGACTTCCATTACGATCAGACTTCGAAAAATCACTCACACGAAATTCTACAGGAGGCTGCAGGGGATCTACAGGAGGTTCTACAGGAGGATCTACAGGAGGAGGCCGAAAGTGGTTTTTGGAGGTTTGAAAGTGAATAAATGATGGGAAAGGGTAAATGAAGTCTGGATGAAGGTGTTGAGGGGTCTAGAACTTGTCAAGGAAGATGAGGGACGAAGGAGATGGTTGGATTTGTTCAAATGGCAAGAAAACAAGTTTATGGAAAAATGCAAAAATTAGGGCAAATTGGCGAAAGGTTGTGAGTGAGCTAAGAATTCTATTTGAAGTGGGATGGTGCTGATTTTTATATGGAGGGATGGTGAGCTAATATGTCCTACAAGAGATCTGCACACTTACTTATCAAAACTGACCAAAGAGAGAACTAAAAAAACATAGTTTTGTCTAGCTTAACCTAATTTCTGACCTAAAACCAGAAAATGTTGAACAGTACCTTATGAATAGAAAAGCATGTGAGAGAACTATGGTAAAAGGACATGAAATGATCTAAGCAATTGAATCTGAACCAAGGTCAACTTTTCCAAATCAAAGTATCACACTAGCAATTGCATAGAAGAGCAAAAACTGTGTTTTTGGTGGCAACAGTAGTGCCTTGACCTAAAATCATAGTCCCAAGAATGGAGAAAGGAGATCAAGACCTGTTGTTGGCATTTTTTTATCCTTTTTTTTCACTGTAGCAACTGACTTAAGCAACTTGAAACAAAAACAACAATTCTAACCATCAAAAGCAATCTAATCTAATGAAGTAAGATGAGTATATGCAACAGAAATTAACTCATGAATGGAAACAAAAACATATAAGTACACAAAGGAGGTGTTGGGAAGCTTGGTTTGGGCCCTAACCCAAGAGCTTCAGCCCTTTGAAAAAGATTAGTGCTAGCTCAAAACATGGTTCATCTTCCTTATCAAAAATAGCAGTTACATCACATAAATTGTTCTAAACAAAAGCTCGAAAATGAGCTGAGCACAATGCTACACAAAAGTGCGAAAATATACTAAGAACTGGCTAACCTACTGAGGCTCGAAGCCTTCTTATTTATACAAATGGGGACTCCCAACAGTCCTCCTAAAATTAAGGAACTCGGCTTCCTAGAACTGAAGATGACAGCGGTCCTACTTGACTTGCTCGGCTGCCGCTTGGAATCATCAATGTGGGCCTTTTTACTCCGAGATGCTGATGGAGGATTCGAGGAAAGGGGTCATTAATGAAGGAGACACCCCTCCTACAAGTCCTCTTCCCAATTTCCCTCGAGTTTTGGCTTCCATGTGCTTATAAATTCCTTGTCTTTGTTTGTCCAAAAATTCTACAATAAACACTCATTAGACTACATGGCAAAGTGACTAACCCAATTCACTCTATTAGCATAAATATATTCAAAAACATGAAAAACCGAATGAGAATGGTGGATTAAATCGAAATAATAGGCAGAATGAGCCCATATAGTTACCCATTTCTGGGGCTCATCACTCTTCATGGACGATTTTGAATCCAAAGCCTTCTCTTCTACTCTTTACTAACCCAAGCTTTGGAAAAGGTTTGTGGATGACATTTGTGTTGCCTGGTCTCACGATAAAGAGGAGTTGGAGCTATTTTAACATCATCTTAATAGTCAATCAAGTTACATAAAGTTCACCATGGAATTCAAAGTTGATGGTAGCCTGCCTTTTCTTGACGTCTTTATCTCAAAGAAGGATGTTGGTTCTTTTTCTCATCAATTTTTTCAGAAGAAATCTCATACAGAGCAATATCTCCATGCTAGTTCCCATCATTTTCTTGCTCAAAAGCTAGGTGTTATCAACACCTTATCCACTTGGGCGTTGTAGGTTTCTGACGAAAATCACCTTGAAGATGATAAAAACCACCTCCTTAAAGTTTTTAATAAAAATGGTTATAGTAGGTCTCAAGGTCTTAGGGCTTTTCTAAATGCTGAAAAGTATCCTAAGAGTAAGATTGATCCCATGGATTGGTCTTCTGGGGTTCTTCTTCCTTTTATTCAAGGGACCATAGATAAAATCGCTAGGATCTTGAAAAAGCATAAGATTCATTCTTCTTTTAGACCCCTTAACAATATTCAAAGTTCTCTTCGTTCTGTTAATGACCTGGTTAATCCTAAGGATGGGAAGGGTGTTTACATCATTCCATGTTCTTGTGGAACTCCTTATATTGGGGAGACCAGTCGATCTATTAACCAAAGGATTTATGAACGTGCTGCCAACATCAAGCATGGAAGTTCTCACTCCTCCGCTTTGGCAGAGCATGTAGAAAAAGCCAATCATCACATCTACATTGAAGAGGCTAGGGTCATTGTGAGGATCGACCATTTTCATCATCATAAATTTAGGGAGGCCTTAGAAATTGAAAAGAGTCTTGTTAATTTAAATAGAGATGATGGTTGGAGTATCAGCAGATGCTGGATTCCTATGCTTTCTTCCTAAATTTTCATTTTATTTTTTTTAAAATTAATTTTCTTTTTTTAATAAATTCCTTAATTTATAGTATCTCAATTTTATTTCTATTTAATAATATTACTAACCATTTTAATATTTGATATTCCCTTGAACAATATTATTATTACTTTTTAATATTATTTATATTTTTATAATACTATTAATCCACCTTTTATTTATTTAACGACTCTTTTACTTTAATTTTATTAGTTAATATTTGGGGACTAAAATAGGATTACACCATTAATTTTAATATTATATATAATAATATTTCTTTTTTGGTAGGTAAGCACCCACGGGGGATTTGAACCAGTGACCTATTGCAAGGAGTGCCTTAATAGTGCACCCATTCACTGTCAATCCAAAGCCCCTGGGGCTTATATAATAATATTCATTAATAGGGTTATAATGGGTTATAAAAATTAATTATTTTATTATAACTTCTTGTTTTATAATATTATTTTAAATTATTTAATTTATTTCCCTTAACACTTTTTTGGTCAAAACCTTTACTAATCTCTGCCCTTAGTCAAACTAGTTGTTACTCGCTAACGACTAGTTCGTAGCTCTCTACATATATTTATTACATTGCCTGGATTTGGTTCCTCATCTTATCTTGGAGATGAACCACACTGTCTGGTTTGAAACAAGTCAATAAGAATATCTCTTATGTGATTTTTTCTGAAATATGCTATTAAAAAAAATCTCAATAGTATTCCTTTGCATCTTTGTGTAATGTAGGTCACCATAGTCCTACTCTTAGTTTTTTTTGCGCAGTGGATTTCCTTACATAATGTCCACCAATTGCACCACTATGAGATTCTGTCAAAATTATCTATCTTTCGTGATAGGAACATACCTGTGCAGTATTTCATCAAGTCCCAATTTATACAAATGCCCTACTATCAGTGAAAAATTTGTTTCCTTAACCACCAACTCGTTCTTCTACTGCGTAGCATATTATGAAGGGGCCATTCCTATGTTTAAGAAATAAATAATATCATCGAAGTGCTCAACTCCTACTCTGGTCGAAAATAATTGTGTATCAGGATGATTATCTTCTATATTTTTTGGTTCTTCTCCTATCTCCAACCTCAATAGATGATCAGGTTCGGCATTTAGTCTTCTTGGCTTAACAATAACTTGAAAGTCATATTCTTGAAATATTAATAGCCACCTGCAAAAATTTCCTCCTAAAATAGGCTTGTTCACCAAATATTTTAGTGCAGAGTGATCTGTGAACATCTTGAAATGTGATCCTGTTGTAGCGACTACAACTACCCTCCAAAATTTTGGCCTGCACCCAAATTCGGAGCCTCCCTTTGGAGTTTCACTTGATGGTGGCATACACTCTAGTTCACTTCGTGAGCTCGTGTGAGCCTTCACACCCACCTTTCTTGTTCATTCCACCCAAGATTTTACATGTTGATGTCAATGTCTTGATTGTGACCATGTTCAGGTCATGCTTAAGGTATTCGCTTCATGTGTACATGTTATGTTTTCTATGAAATCATTTGTCGTGTGTACATGGTGTCCCATTCACTATTGCGCAAGCATCATCATGGTTGATCAATGATAAAGCACGAGTGTCACACTTGTCGCTTACACCATCAGTCAATCATGTTGAACGTGTGTGTCTGGTGGGTTTGAGTCATCTCGTCGTCAAGTCATGACGCTGTGTGTTGTAAGATCACATTTGCATATTTCACTCATTCACACACTTAGTCATTTTGCTGAAGTTATGATGACTAGACTCCCCTCTGACAGCCAGACCATTAGCCCGCCATCGACTTCATCAACTGTCACCCAGAACAACATAGAAGCACCAAGCAAGTATTTTCAAGTTGCGCTACTCCCAAGCGATCCAATCAACCTTCATGCTAGCCACCCGGAGAGTCGAACCCAACAACCACCCCAGGATTGACTCCCCTAAAAAATTACGTAGAGGTTACTGACCTTGCCCACTCTACTAACTAAGGAAATGGTGCAGACAGGTCAGATAGTCACCCAGTGTCCGTCCCTATCTCCCTGAGAAAATTGCGCAATTTTCCCAATCAGTCCTTCTGACAGTCTACCGGCTGCTTATCCAGAAAACTACACAGTTTTCATGAGTAGGCCTTCTACTGCCCAGAAATCCGCTCAACTTAGAAATTTCACAGAGATGATCAACAGGCCAACCTCCCAGCCTTAGTGCAGTTTCCCTGGCCAACATCTCCCAACAGTAGACTGTGAGTTCCCTCTAGGAATTGCACAGTTTCTGCTGCCAAGATCCCAACAAATGACTGCTTGTTCCCCTTGGGAATTGTGCAGTTTCTACTGTTAGTGACCCAGCAGCTAGTTGCCAGTTCCCTCCAGGAATTGCGCAGTTTTGGCTGCCATTCTCCCAACCAGTTCCTCCAAAAAACTGCACAATTTCTGCCTGTTGATCCTCCTCGCAGCCCGACCTATTCCTCCAAAAATTGCACAAATTTTTCTTTCAAGCCCTTGCTGCCCACTTGTTCTGAAAATGTACAGATTCTGTCTACCTTGCCTTCCTGCAGCCTAGATTGTCCCTCCAAAAATTTGCACAATTTTTCCTTCCAAATGAGCCAAACATCACAAACAGTCATTGTCAGCTTGGATTGCCCATCTTCATCACCTAGTGACTCTTATGCAGTTTTCATCAACAGTGCCCATAGCCATCATCCCGCTTCGCAACCTTGCCACCTCTCCCGATCACCTACATCTAAAATGATCATGTGTCATGGTAGACTAGGAACTTTTTGGATTTGATGTCATCTCATCATGAGTGACTATAGGTACAGGTACACCAACAAACATGGTGTGACGACAAATGGGATGAACGAAGGGAGCACATGCAGAAGGACAAGTTCACCAATGAACGAATGAATGATGCACGTGAAGAGATGTGATCATGAATATATGATCATGCAAAGATGTGTTCGTGGATGGATGGACGAGCGAACATGCAAGATGTTCTCACATACAAGCAAGGAGCAACATGCCAAAGAAACATCAAGCGAACCAATGACCATCGAATACTCCATGCACTTTGCCATGTAGAGGTGAAGATGTGACACACCATGAAGACATCCATCACCCAACAGCACTACAGCTCGACATGCACTCCAACAACAGCATGAATGTACCAGCACTGCCATGTCGAGTCCTGTCATGAGTCATGTTGTCCACATCTCCACTGTGGGCCATATTTTCAAATCAATGTAATGTGACATGGAAGTCCAAGAGACCCACTTGTTGTACAAAGAGTCATGTAAAGTCGAAAAGTCATGAAATTCAAACAATCATGAGGATAGTCGAACAGCCACAAGGGTCAGTTTCACCCTTGGCTATAACGACCCCCTCATTTGTACATGCAAAGGACTTTTTTTTCACCTCAGCTTCTCCCACATAGCCAAGAGAGTCTGTTATCTTTTCTTTTAGGAGTAAGCAGTGGCTCCAACACCCTTCACATGGGGTTGGTGATGTATGGTGTAATGATGTGTCTTGGAACTTTCACTTAATTCAAAAGCCTGCTAACAGGCTAGCACATTTTCACACATGTATTGTATCTGTTGTAAGACTAATCTTTAACACTTGTAATGCATGTTGCTTGAACTTGTGTTTAACACTTGAACTAATTCACTTGTTGTAATACACATATGTTAATGAAAATGTGTTGTATATGCTGTTAACGTTGTCTCGCCCATGTAGACTACTCTCTCAGACATTAGACAAACCTTTCACATGGAACTCACTATAACAACTGTTGTACTCACATGGACTAATCCGCTGAGTGTTATACGTGTTATCTTTCCTTGTGTGTTGTGACTGCCGCATTTGTGTGGACCATTCCACTGGAATCTGCGTATGTCCTGTTGTGTTGTGTGTTCCTAGTAGAGTTGGGACTTCTCCCACCCAACTTGGGACTCACTCCCACCCTCTCTCTCTACGGTGAAAGAACCATTGACACAAGAGACACTTACAATCACCAAGCACATGAACCTCACTTCTCACAAGACAAAGCAAACCACTCTCCTTTGTTGACAAGCAAGAGTTGAGGCAAATCTTTAAGATAATGGAAACTAGACCATTATACCAGATGGAACTCCCACACCAAATGGTGTGAGGTCTAGTTGGGACTTCATACCAAGGAGATCCCGTGGTGTTGGCGAGTCTAGCACCATCAACATTTTGGTGCTAGAAGGAGGGCTAGATGACAAGTTGAGCCCATACATCTGGGTTGAATCTCTTACCCATGAATACAACACAATTCATGCTCTCGGGGTGTTTCTCTCATTTCTCCCTTAATCAGTTATCAATCCCCGATGAACTTTTCGATCACTTGTCCTTGTTAAAGTTTGACGATGAGGATAGAACATCTATAACCGAGCACATTTATGATTTTCTTCATTTATGTGAATCACATGAAATCGATAGTGATGATTTTGTTTATGTACTCTTCTTCCTCACCCTTGAAGGTTGTGCTAATTGGTGGTGTCATACCCTGCCACCTGCTTCCATCCATTCCCTTCTCACTTTCCATAAGGAGCTCCATCAAGCCTTCGATGAGTTTGACCATGAAGATGTCTGTGAAAGAATCTCTCATTTAAGAATGAAGCCTGGTGAATTAGTTGAGGACTTTGCTACCCGCTTCCTTCACCTATGTCACAAAATTCTTGAGAAGTTTGTGGACCTTGACTTCATGAGCCAAGAGATGAAATGATTGGTTCATGTCTCTCGAAATGGTGAACTTCCTAATTTCCCTTCTTCCTCAACTCTTGCAAATCACGAGACACTTCATGTCTCAAAGAGAGTGCCCCCTCATAGCAACCGAAAATCTACGAAATATGCCCAACGGGTACCCCCTCGTAGCGGTTGCAAAGCTGAGAAATATGTGCAACATGTTCCCAACACATCTGCTTGGCTGTCTCTCACCCCAACGAAGGAAATTCTAAAATGGTTCAGAAATCCTATGGCGAAAACTCATCCCTCCATTCCACAAGAGGACATCACCATACATAACCCAATTCTTTAGAATAATCTGCATCTCTGCTGTCCTCCATCACCTACAAGCCATGACTTCTTGCACCATGGCTCGCTTGAGTGATTTGATTCACAAGCTAGATGCGCGCACTCTCTTGATCCTCGAGATACTAGCTCAAGTTGCAGTCATGTGCAAGACAGTCTCATCATACAAGCAGAGGAGCAAGATGGTGAAGACATAATCAATTCCTCTCAAAACATTGAGCCTCCATTCTTGATCGATTCTCGATCTCTGAATATTGGTGAAACATCATGCACAATCAATTCTTTCGAACAACCTCCAATATTGGGCTATCATCACTCCCACACTTCTGTATGTTGTGATGAACGCCCAAGCACAACATATGATCTACTGTCATCTCATGTACACTCTAACTCAAATCTAGAATGTGCATAAGTCAAAGAAAACATCCATATTGAAGCTTCCTCTGCACCTCACTTGGCCGTGTGTCGTATCATTCACAGTGCATCAATGTGCGTTAGAGATATTCCACGTTCTCTTACTTCTTCTTCCCATGAGTTATCTCCTCAATCGACACAAAGCAATGAGATTGTCCATGATGAAAATAGTCTCAACACATAGGACTCTTCCCACTCGTCATCATCTTGTGTGTTGCATGATGACGACTTATCAAGTCAGCTTGCTGAAAACATTGATGAAGCCTATGACAAAGATGGCTATCATCCTAAGAGTAGTTTTGAAATCGGTAACAACAACCATCCTCAAGCCATGGATGATTTGGTTCACATCTAAAAATGCAATTTTTTAATTCTGGAAAGTTCTAGGATGTGCCAGGGAGTTGAGGCACTTCAACATCCGTCGATGGTTATGTCAGGACCTTGCGACTTTGGTAAGCCCGCCAAACCAAATCAAATCTTGTTTCTCATGAACAATCTGTATATATGCATTATTGCACTCAACTTGGATCCCCATGTAAAGAATGTTTACTATTCTAGGTTTGATATTTCAAAATTTCATATTTTCGCTAATGATCAAATCCATGCGTCCATTAAAGCATGTTTATCTTCAAGCACCTCTCTTACATCTAATTTGGGTTGGGAGTGTCCGTCTCTCATTCAATCATGGGACAACAAAGTTAATCATCTCAAAGAATATCTTTATCTGGAATCATACTTATCGGTTGTTCTATCTTGTAATTATCTCCTTGGTATTTTTTCAAATTTCGCACGTCAAATATGCCCACTCATCACACTAGCAATCTCCTTGTGTGATGACAAGCACACAACCTATTGCGCGAATCAAGTTACCCTCATTTCACCACACCCCAACTGGTTTCACACATTCACGGTGGTGGCATCCTTTCCACATTCCTGTGGTTACCATGATGCCTACGCACTTTTTCACTAGTTGTAGGTGGGTTTTCTATCATGTCTAGTGGACAACAAAATTGGATCCCTCATTTAGAGCGTTTGCACAATTGCTGAAAAATTTTATTTGTTCATGTCAGACTGGGAATCTGCCATCTCGATTGACTGGTCTGATTTTTCTTCTAACTTGGGTGGCTGTCATGTATTTTATCATTTTCTCAACATTACATCCAATGACATTTTCTTCACACATTATGATTTTCACCGTGTAACATCTTTATTCTTAGATTTTTTTCAAGCAAGGGAGGCACCTTGGCCTACGCTGATGGCTATGGTAGGCCCTCATTGTCTTGACATGACTGATGAGAATGGACAGATATATCTATACGTATAAGATTCCATCATGATCCCCTCTCTGGAATCAGGAATCCATCTTCTCAAAGGTCACGAAACTTTCAAAACAACCATCACGAATTTTATGATCAAATCATTGAATGCCTAGAACAATCTTACTTGGTGAGTCGTGTTGCAGGTAACAAGCTTTAGTCCTTCCTAACACTCGCTAAGAAACTTGGTGCAAAACAACACACACTCGTAACAGGTCTCTGAGGTTTTTTGAAAAACAGTAGTCACAGAAGAGGTAAGCATGTGTGTTGGGTGGTTGTGACACATTCTTCCACCCACAGGCGAGACCTTCTCTCTCTTGTGTAAGTTTTTCAAGTTTTTTCATTTTTTGTTGCACGCCATTTATTATATGTTTTAATCACTCGTATATTTGTGACTACAGGTCAGATACATGTATGCTGGCTTCACTGGAAATTTCATTTCACGTAACCCCGACTGTTTAACGTAGGAGTAGGAGTAGTGTTTTCTTTTTTCATTTGTATTTTCTTTCTAGTTGCATGTTTGTTTGCTTGCTGACTTGGTTGCTTTACTTTTCTTATTATCTTTGTTTTCACTTTGTTTTCTCTGCTTACTCTTTTTGTTTACGTTTGTTTTATTTGCTTGGTATATTACTATTTTTGTTTCAGGAAATAAGTGCTACCAACTACTATGTTCTGGTTTCTGAATAGAGTATGTGGCTGAAATTTGAAGAGACTTGTGATGCTACAGCACTTGGCCAGTCTTGTTCCCATATTCTCTGTGCTTGGTTATAACCTTTGGCTGATGAAGCGTTGACAGAAAATTCAAACCGTTTGCAAGGGAATTTTTGGTCCAACCATTAACCTGTGTCCACATTGGGAATCCCCATACCTGTACTCAGCCTACTGCTCTGTGTGTTCAAGCTCATCCAACTAGTAGAAATAGAGAAGGGGAAAATCTAAATGAGAAAACCTATGTCAGAGGTCTTACATGCTTCTCTAAAGGAACAACCTCTTCTGCTCTCAATAAGTCAGGATCCCTCTTCTGCCAAAAAAATAAATATGTGTCTATGCACAATCCTCTTGAAAAATACAAAGGCTAAAGAAGAGAAAGGCTTCTAGCACAGAGAGGTGAAGCATGAAACTCCACCGGGGTACTGACCAAGCTCGCTAGTAGTGGAGCAATGTGTGTGTTCCTGCGTGACTCCGTCGGGGTACTATCCAGGCCTACTGACAACGGAGCAACACCAGAGATGAAAACTTATACTCTGAAAATCTCCAACTCATGAGCTAAACTACCCTTGCTGGATTCGAAAACACTTCGATCAAGCTAAAATTTTGTTTGTGTTTGACTAAGTTGGCTAAAAGTGAACCATGTATGTCCACAGGGTAAGTGGGGAAGCCAAAGTAACCCACCAGTGATTCAAGACTCCCCAAAAGACCAAGGCTCTATGCTATCAATGAACCAAAATAGAGAAGCTAGAGTTCTACCAGCGTGTCGCCAAGTTTTGTAGTGGCTACAACCACCCTCCAAAATTTTGGCCTGCACCCAAATTTGGAGCCTCCCTTGAGAATTTCACTTGATGGTTGCATACATTCGGGTTCACTCCATAAGCTCGTGTCAGCCTTCACACCCACCTTGCTTGTTCATTCCACCCAAGCTTTTGCATGTTGATGTCAATGTCTTGCTTGTGACCATGTTTTGGTCATGCTCAAGGTCTTCGCTTCGTGTGTACATGTTATGTTCACTATGAAATCATTTGTCACACTCACACATAGATTCCCATTCACTATTGTGTAAGCGTCATCATGGTCGATCAACGATCAAGCACGAGTGTCGTGCTTGTCACTTACACCGTCGGTCAGTCATGTTGAACATGTGTGTCTGGTTGGTTTGAGTTGTCTCGTCATCATGACGGTGTGTGTTGTAATATCACATTTGCATATTTTAGTCATTCACACACTTAGTCATTTTGCCGAAGTTCTAATGACCAGACTCCTCTCTGATAGATGGACCATCACCCCGCCATCGACTCGATTGACTCTCACCCAGAACAGTGCAGAAGCACCAAGCAAGTCTTTTCAAGCTATGTTTCTCACAAGTGATCCCATCAACCTTCATGCTGGCCACCCAGAGAGTCAGACCTGGCAGCCACCGTGGGATTTACTCCCCTTAAAAATTGCGCAGAGGCTGCTGACCTTTCCCACTCTGTTGACTGAGGAAATTGATAGGTTAGATAGTCACCCAGTTCCCTTCCCTGTCTCTCTCAAAAAATTGCATAGTTTTCCCAGTTAGTCCTCTTGATAGTTAACCAACTGCTCATCTAGAAAATTGCGAAGTTTTCATGAGCAAGCCTTCTATTGACCAGCAGTTTGCTTAGCTCAGAAATTGTGTAGAGAAGATCAGTAGGCTGAACTCCTAGCTTCAATGTAGTTTCCCTCGCTAGCAGCTCCCAGCAGTAGACTGCGAGTTCCCTCCAGGAATTACGCAGTTTCTATTGCCAAGCTTCCAATAGTCGACTGCCTGTTCCCCTTGGGAATTCCACAGTTTCTACTAGCAGTGACCCAATAGCTAGCTATCGGTTCCCTCCAAGAATTGCGCAATTTTGGCTACCAGGCTCCCATCCAATTCCTACAAAAAACTACGCAATTTCTGCCTATTGATCCTCCATGTAGCTTGGTCTGTTCCTCCCGAAAATTGCACAAATTTTGTTGTCAAGCCCTTGCTCCCCGATTGTTCTAGAAAATGCGTAGATTATTTATTGGCTTGTTGGGGCCTAACCCAGGTTCAGAGTTAATTAGCCAAACCAACCCCTGTACTACTGGCCCTTTCAGCAACAGTCCATGGAACGCAGACTGAGGTCTCACCTGAAGTAGTATGGGGGGGTACTGGAACTAGGTTTCTGCACCCTTGAGATGTCTGAGAGGTTTAATTGGTCCAACTGTTAGTCCCTTCATGCAGGTTACTTCACACACTTCCCTACCCTGATATACTTGCCTTTGCACAACCCTAACCAGGGGCTGTGGGGCTTCAGCACTATTAGAGCAGTGCTTTGCGCTATTTCCCTAAGTCGCACATGATATCTTACTTATCTTCCTACACCAGTTAGTTATCTTTGCGTAAGTGGATGCCTTATGATATATTTATTTATACATCACATTCATATGAATTCGCGCAGTGAATAAACAACACATTTGCAATTTATACCCAATAATACATTAAACAAGAAAAGATACATAGAAATATGATAAAACTTCTCTTTATTGATGCTTCCACCAGTTACAAACTCGACCTGCCCTGTGCACTCAGCTGCAAAGGTTCGCGCACTCAGCTGCAGACTACTAGGCCTCTGCACAGTCAGCTGCAGAGCCTTCTCCTACTCTATGACCCAAAGACACACTTTACACTTTGACTCAATCCCTTAGACTCATCATGCCTCTACTTTATTCCTTTCTTCTTCACTATCTTCTACACTTAGAGCCTCGCTCTTTTTATGCAATCCCATGGTCTATGGACCATGGGTAGGTTTATCAAGTCGATATTACATTACAAAAAATAAGGGCAGACAACCCTGTGACTCTATTATGACTTCGCGCTCCGTGCCAACAAATCGCAGAGCCTTTACAAAGGACTTGGTCAAAACTTTGGGCTTAAGCCCCAAAACATGCCTTGGGGGATTCCATGCCCAATAGGACCCCAACACAAACATCATGACTTGTCCTCGAGTCACTCTGTCGGTGCGGAGATCTTCATGCAAAGTTCCTCCAACTTTGTTCGAACGGTTGTAAGGTTGGAAACGCACTAAGCAACTTCCTGCTGAATCTCCTATAAGCATTGTTCCGAGACCGTGGTGTCGAAACTGCTTCCCTACATCTGTTCCTATGTCCCCTGCATCTACTTATAGTCCCGTGACTTCAACTGACTACTTGGAGCGCGAAGCCTATGCTTCTGCCAGCTAGTTAGATAGTTGAGCCACCCGTGTGGGGCTTTAATTGACTGCTATTTACTTTGCCTAGGAAAGGTTCTCCATTTAGCTTTACCAGCTATACTGCGTCTCCATCTGTGACCTCCTTAACAATGTATGGTCCCAGCCAATGCATTCTGAACTTTCTCGAGAATTTATCAAACTTACTGTCATACAATAACACTAAATTGTTTACCTTGAAAGTGCATAACTTAATATGGCAATCGTACCAGGCCTTCTTGCGCTACTTTTGTACCTGCTGATGGAAGCCTGCTAGGAACTATTCCTCTTCAAGTTCTTACAAGTGCATGAGCTTCTCTTCCAGGGCTTCGCGATTTTTCATACCTGTGAGTGCTGTTATGCACAAATTAGGCATACTATATTCCATTGGCATGACAGCTTGCATGCCATAAACTAACCAGAAAGGTGTTTGTCCCGTCAGTTTCTTTCACATTTTCCTATAAGCCCATAGTACTACAGGTATGCGTAGGTCCCAATCACTCCACTGTGCATTGCATACTTTGGTTAGCGTAGTCTCCAGTATTTTGTTGAATGCTTCTACTATCCCATTGGTTTGTGGGTGATACAGTGTGCTTTTTTGATGATACATGTGGAACTCTTCTGTTAGCACGTTGATTGTTTCATTCAGGAAATGTTTACCGTGATCACTCATCAATATTTTTGGACATCCAAATCAAGTCAATACGTGTTCGAACAAAAACTTTGCAGCTGTGGCTACTATGCATTTTTTGACCGGTTGTGCTTCAACCCAACGAGTCAGGTACTCTATTGCGGTGATAATGTATCTTGCGCCTATCTTTCCTTAAGGTTTGATAGGCCCTACAAAGTCGATTTCCCATTTTTCAAAGGGTTATAACATCATTTGTGGATTCAAAGGCACCTCATCGCTCTATGATGGTTTACCTATTCTTTGACATATATCACAGGACTTACCGTGTCATTTGAATCCCGATGAAGGGTTGGCCACCACAACCCTGCACGGAGAATCTTTTGTACAGTCACTTGCCTTGCATAGTGTCCTCCTGCAATGCCCCCATGCGCTTCCATGAGGATCTGACTTCATTCAAATTCAAGTACATACCTTCGCAGTATCTCGTCATTGCCCATTTTATATAGCTGCCCCGTGATGACAGAAAAATCAGCTGCGCGCACCACCAGTTCCTTCATCTGTTGGATGGAGTATTCCTTTGGCGCAGTCCCCGTTGTCAGAAAGTGGATTATATCTTCAAAGTGTCCATCTGCTACATGCATAGCAAAGAGCTGTGCGTCAGGTAGTCCTTCCTCCAAATTAGTAGGTTCCTCTCTCGTCTCAATTTGTGACAAGTGATCTAGTCCTGCATTTAGGTGCCCAGGCTTCACAACGACCTCAAAATCGTATTCTTTGAACAATAAGAGCCACCTGCATATATAGCCCCCCAACACAGGCTTATTGACCAAGTATTTTAGCGTGGAATCGTATGTATACATCTTGAAGTGTCCCCCTAGAAAATAGTGCTGGTATTTTTGGAGCGCATAAACCATAGCCAACCCCTCGCGTTCAGTTGTGGAATAGTTATTTTCTGCTTTAGACAACCTGCGACTTGCGAACGTGATAGGGTGATCCAAGCCCTCTCCTCCCTCCTGTGTTAGTACCCCTCCAAGCGCTATACACGACATGTCGACATGGACATGAAACTCCACATCCCATTTTGGGAAGACTAGGATTGGCACGGAGGCCAATTTCTCTTTTAGTACATCTAGGCTCTTCATTCAATCATCATTCTAGTAGAACGTGACATCCTTTTTCAACAATTTCTCCATTGGCGTGGTGATCTGGGCATAGCTTTTGATGAACTTCATGTAGTACCCCGTATGTCACAGGGTAGCGTGTAGCTGTTTGACACTTTGCGATGCTTCCAAATTTAGAATTACTGCAATCTTCGTGGGGTCTACCATCAGTGCTTGTTTGCAAACCACATGCCCTAATAGGTTTCCAAATGGAACAAGAAACGTACACTTCTTGAGGTTCAACGTGATTTGGTGTCGTCGGCAAGTATCCAACGTCAAGTGTAAGCTCACTACATGGTGCTTAACCAATCCAAATATAGTCCAATCATCCAAATAGACTTCCAGGAATTTGTGGATATATTCTTTGAATGTTGCAACAACTATGCGTAAAAAGATGGCCGACGTGTTCTTCAACCTTAATGGCATAACGGTGTATTGAAAGCAGCCCCATTCAGTCATCAAGGTCATCTTACTCTAATCTTTCGGCTTGATTTTGATCTGGTGGTACCCTAAGAATCCGTCAATGAAAGAATATGCTTCTTGCCCCCTGAAATTTTCTAGGACTATATCTATGAACGAAGTTGGGAATGGGTCAGGCACACATGCGTCATTCAATTTTCTGAGGTCCACGCATATTCTTATTTCACCCTTCTGCTTCTTCTCCTATACTACCATAGGGTTTACCCAGTCAGATTTGTCCATTGGCTCAATGATTCCAGCTACGAGCATTTTGTCTAGTTCTACACAGACCTTTTCCTTTTACATCAGATTCAAGCGATAAGGCCTCTACTTAACTGGCTTCGCGTTTGGTTTTAATGTGATCTTCATAATCCCTAAGTCACCAATGATTCCCTTTAAATCTATGATCTTGGTTTGAAATAAGTCCTCATACTCGCGGTGTAACTCAATGACCTTATCCACCATCATGTCATCCTAGTAGTTGTCAAGCGTTGCATACTTAGGTTCGCCCTCCGTACCAATGTTTACTTGCTTTGTCTTTACTGGCGTGGTTATGTCAGGGTCTTCAATTAATGGCCCTGAACCTCGCGATAGCCTTCAGTTTCTGGAATGTCAACTTTTCGTGGATCTTCGTCACCTTATTCAGTATTTACATTGTAACACTATAGTGTGCAGCTCAGCTGGGTCACCCATTCAATTTGAATCACTTCTAATGGATCCTGGGGTATTTTAAAGATACTTGCTTTTACTGCTTGTAGTGCATCATCAACAGTATCCCACCAAAGATCCTCAAATGTGAAGGTTAACAAGAACCCTTCGTGCCCATTCACTTGTTCCATGGCGGAGCTCTGTCTCTATATACCAGTTCATGGGTATAATATCCAGGGTATGACAGAATAGGTGCACCCACTCAGGTTGTGGCTCTTCCCCATAGACCTTTGTCCATTTTGTGAGGTGCACGTGTGGATCATCCCATCCATCATACTTGTCTTTTAATCGCATCTGAGGCTCACCAAACTACATGTGCATCATCCTCCTGCATTTGCGCTAGTCCTCAAAGCTTCTTTGGTGCGTACCCCACCACCTCACAGGCATAGCGCACAATACCCATTTCAAAGCTTTGAAACATTGATGTTCCAACACTTCTCTTTCAAATTTGTTCAGGAAGTCATCCACCTCACTTAACCCATCATACATAGGCAGATCCCTTACCTCCGTTGATACGCAGTGCAACAATCTCATCATCATGTTACAGTTCAGCGTGGTTACTTCGTGTAACTGGTTCTGCCATCGTTCTATCTCCTCGTCAGAATCTGATGTGCATGAGCTTTTGCGCTCCCATGAGATCATTCCATCTATGGTTGGGTTTACCCAGTCTTGCTCTCACGCGGTTATCTTATTGATGCAGTCCAAGTCATCGTCACTTTCGTAGCCGCACACTGGCTCTGTATAACGCGATCCTTCTGTAGGGTCCAAAGGTACAACTATGCGCAAAGACTTTTTCTCCAAAATCATCTTGCGCTTCTTCAAATTTATCACCCCATTCATGTCAATGGCCCAATCTATACCTAATAGTGCTGGATAGGGATTGCTGTCATCAACAATCTCTATCACTTCGAAATCTGCTAGCGCACTTGCTCCTTTGATATCCACTGTGATTCCTTGCAATCTCCCCATACGTAGGATCTTCTGCTGGTTCACCATTTGTAGTTGGATAGGAGACCATTGCAGTGTAGGCCTTCCCATGTGCTCCCATGTTTGCTTCAATAGAATGTTCGCGTCTAATCCCAGGTATAGAATTACTTGGTCCATCTCATATTCTCCAATCTACGTGGTTAATCTCATTTCCCTTCCCGTTCACGTCATGTGCTTTCCGAGCTTCCAAACTACACGCGGTTCTCCCAACGCAGTCCCAACACATCTATTTATGAGTTCCTGCAGCCCCTTTACAACCTTGTTGTCGCGTAGTAGCTTCATGCATGTTTCTAGGAACATTGTGAGCATCGATGGGTCCATTTTTGGCTCTGATTTGTCTTTACTTCCTGAAGTGGAGGCATTAGCGAAGTTCTTCTTGGCTTCCATGAAGGTTTCCTTAGCGCGCTCCAAATAAAACTCTGGTTCTTTCATTGGAGCCTTGCAAACCTAAGTACTTTCTTTAGGATGCTTTCCTTTGTCATCCCCTGTCATAATTCCACTTCAAAGCACAATATTCACATTAGGGTCTTCCTCACGTGGCTCAAACCTCATCATTTGCAGATTCTGAGTTGAAGGAGGTTGGAGCACTCCTTTATCATGTAACCGCACTAGTAGTGTGGGACAATCCTCTGTCTCATGATCAAGCAATGTACAATACAAGCATGATGGCCATGTTGGATTTGTACAATCGTGGGCATAATTTCCTGGTCCTCAACAATTGTAACATATCAGCTGTCCATGACGTCTTTGAGGCCCTCCTCCACCTCGGCCTCATCTGCGCCCCTGAAATTTAGTTCGCACCATCCCTGCGTTCTGGTCAAGGGGCCGTGTTTTGGCCTGAACTCTGTAGGTAGGAGTCTGATCCATCATCAGCTCATAACTTCTATAGGTACGATCATCATGTCCCACTGATCTACAGAAATTACATAACAACTACTGTGAATTCTGTGCGTACTTTTGCAATAAATGGCAGCTATTTGTAGCATGATTTCCTCTTATCTAACAAATCGCGTACCATAATGCAAGCACCATGCTCGGTCCTGCTTGTGCCTTTGGTCTTAATGGCATTGGTCCTCCTCCTTTGAGGTAATTCGTGAACACCAGGCAGTGGTCCTTGTCATGTCCCTGACCCTTACACTTTATGCACCATACCTCGTCGCGCACTTCTGGGTGAGCCATCCTATCTTGCTTTAGACTATACATCTCAAGGCACAATTTTTTCAACTGCGCGTGAATTTGCTGAACTCCTAGGTTGGGATCTTGTATCGATATCTCGTGAAATCTCATTGTGACCTCTAAGGCCTCGACTTGAGTTGTTAGCCTCTTTTGTGATAACACATTCCTTAGATGTGGTGTTAATGATGCTATAAACCATTCACGGTGTTGTCCATCTATCAACGTCATGTTGGCTTCGCGAATTGTGCACTTCAGTCTCTGATCCAACTCACAAGGGGTCTCGCCTGGTAGCATTGTGATTTCCTTGAACCAAATTATCGACTGTTCCTTTGAATTCGACCTGGTAAATTCTTTATTTAGCGCAACTTGGATATCCACGATCCCCGCATTTGGATTGTCATTGGAATGCTTAATGTACCAAGTTAGTGCACGATCGTGCAGAGCACTAACCAATGTTTCTTTCTTTATATTGTCATCCGTAACTCCCTACGCTTCCCATACAGCTTTTATCATGAACCAAAATTGGTACGGATCTTCATTCCCTACTCCCTTGAATACCGTCAACTTTATCGCACTCGCAATATTGACTTGCAGTGGTGGTGGAGGTGGTATGAATGAATATGGGGGTCAAGATGGTGAAATTGGTGGTCATGTGGGTGGGGTGGCTATGTGCAGAATCCTCTACCTTATCAAATTGATCGCACTTCTTGGTGAGACTTTTGTGAGCTCTTTCTCGTCCCCTCGAGGAGGTGAAATCAAGGGTCTAGTTTCTAGTTCTGTACTACCTTTTTTTCTGTAGATTCTCCCACTTCGCATAGCCCCAAACATTAATTTATTCGCATAACCTGCTTTTCACATAGTAGCATTTTAATCCAAGTGTTCAAAGACTTAATGTACTTACCTCGCAGTCCTTTAGGGAAACGTCGTTCTTCCTCGCTATAGCTGACTGAAGTATCTACCGCGAGCTCGATGATAAATCCTCCTATAATTCGATCAAGCCAGTGATCAACAACACACGCGATCTTATCCTCTAATGCTTCCAATCTACCCTCCACTTCTAGAGTCCACACAATAGGTCTATCAAGCTTGCACCTTCCTTAGCTATCTGCTAGCTTTGCAATCCACTCGTATAGCTCAGTAGGGAAAGATGCAAAGAAAATTTCGTGGATCTCTGTGTAGAAGTAGCAGTCTAACCACTCTTCTTTTGATAGTCGTAGATTCTTGTTCTCCTGCACTGCGAACTCATGAATCTTCCTATCCAACCAATCTTCAATTCCTTTCTTTGTTGGATTCCAGTGATATGGAATCAGACATCTCTATGCAGATCCCAGTCCCAGAAACTGAACCATTTGTTAGCTTGTTGGGGCCTGACCCAGGTTCGGATTTAATTAGCCAAACAAACCCCTACACTACTAGCCCTTTCAGCAATATTCCACGGATCATGGACTGAGGTCTCACCTGAAGTAGTATGGGGGGGTGCTGGAACCAGGCTTCCGCACCCTTGAGATGTTTGAGAGGTTGAATTGGTCCAACTGTTAGTCCCTTCGTGCAGGTTTCTTTGCGCACTTCCCTACCCTGATATACTTGCCTTCACACAGCCCTAACCAAGGGCTGTGGGGCTTCCGCACTGCTGGAGCAGCGCTCTGCGCTATTTCCCTAAGTCGCACCTGAGATCTTATTTATCTTCCTACACCAGTTACTTTTCTTCACGTAAATGGATGCCTTATGTTATATTTATTTATACAACACATTCATATGAGTTCGCATAGCGAATAAACATTACATTTTCAATTTATACCCAATAATACATTAAACAGGAAAAGATACACATAAATATGATAAAACTTCTCTTTATTGATGCTTCCACCGGTTACAGACTTGACCTGCCCTGTACACTCAGCTGCAGGGGTCTGCTCACTCAGCTGCGGCCTATTAGGTCTCTGCGCACTCAATTGCAGAGCCTTCTCCTACTCTACGACCCAAAGACACACTTTACACTTTGACTCAATCCCTTTGACTCATCATGCCTCTACTTTATTCCTTTCTTCTTTGCTATCTTCTACACTTAGAGCCTCACTCTTTTTATATAATCCAATGGTCCGTGGACCATGGGTAGGTTTATCAAGCCGACATTACATTACAAAAAACAAGGGTGGACAACCCTGTGACTCTATTATGACTTCACGCTCCACGCCCACAAATCATAGAGCCTTTACAAAGGACTTGGTCAAAACTTTGGGCTTTAAGCCCCAAAACATGCCTTGGGGGGATTCCATTCCGACCATTATTTCTACCTTGCCTTCCTGTAGCCCATATTGTCCCTCCAAAAATTTGTGTAGTTTTTCCTTCCAACCGAGCCAAACCTCATGGACAATCATGGTTGGCTTGGATTTCCCATCTTCATCACCCAGTGACTCTTGCACAGTTTTCATCAACAATGCCCGAAGCCATCATCCCACCTCACAACCTCGTTGACTCTCCCAGTCACCTACATCTAAAATGATGATGTGTCATGGTAGACTAGGAGGTTTTTGGATTTGATGTCATCTCGTCATGAGTGACTGTAGGTATAGGTACACCAATAAACATGGCGAGACGACGAGTGGGATGAACGAAGGGAGAACATGTAGAAGGACAGATTCACCAACAAACAAACAAATGATGCATGTGAAGGGATGTACTCATGAATGGATGATCATGCAAAGATGTGTTCGCGAACAGATGAACGAGTAAACATGCAAGATGTGCCCACATGCAAGCAAGGAGCAGTGTGCCAAATCAACATCAACCGAACCAATGACCATCAAAGACTCCACGCACTTTTCCATGCAGAGGTGAATCTGTGTCACACCATGAAGACATCCATCACCCAGGAGCACTACAACTTGACATGCACTCCAACAACAACACGAATGTATCGGCATTGTCATGTCAAGTCATGTCATGAGTCACATTGTCCACATCTCCATTGTGGACCATATTGTCAGATAAATGTAATGTAACATGGAAGTCCAAGAGACCCACTTGTTGTACAAAGAGTCATGTAAAGTCGAGAATTCATGGAAGTCAAATAGTCATGAGGGTAGTCGAACAATCATAAGGGTCAGTTTCACCCTTGGATATAACTACCCCCTCATTTGTACATGAAAAGGAATTTTTTTCACCTCAAATCCTCCCACATAGCCAAGAGAGTCTGTTATCTTTTCTTTGAGGAGTAAGAAGTGGCTCCAATGCCCCTCACACGGGGTTAGTGATGTATGGAGTAACGATGTGTCTTGGAACTTTCGCTTAATTCAAAAACCTACTAGCATGCTAGCGCATTTTCACACTTGTATTGTATATGTTGTAAGACTAATCTTCAACACTTGTAATGCATGTTTCTTGAACCTGTATTTAACTCTTGAACTAATTCACTTGATGTAATACACATATTTAATGAAAATGTGTTGTATATGCTGTTAACATTGTCTCGCCCGTGTAGACTACTCTCTCGGACATCAGACATACATTTCACATGGAACTTGCTATAACAACCATTGTACTCACGTGGACTAATCTGATGAGTGTTATACATGTTATATTCCCTTGTGTGTTTTGACTGCCACATCCATGTGGATTGTTCTGCTAGAAGTTGCGCATGTCCTATTGTGTTGTGTGTTCCTAGCAAAGTTGGGACTTCTCCCAACCAACTTGGGACTCACTCCCACCCTCTCCCTCTATGGTGAAAGAACCATTGACACAAGAGAAACTTACAATGACCAAGCACGTGAATCTCACTTGTCACAAGAAAAAGTAGACCACTCTCCTATGCTAACAAGAAAGAGTTGAGGCAAATCTTTAAGATAATGGAAACTGGGCCATTGTACCAGATGGGACTCCCACACCAAAGGGTGTGAGGTCTAGTTGGGACTTCATACCGAGGAGATCCCCTGATGTTGGTGGGTCCAGCAGTGTCAACAGATCCCAAAAAATAATGTATGAACTTATGTAATGCATATACTATAGCTATACCTTCCCTTTTTGTGGTTGTATAGTTCTTCTCTACTTTAGACAATTTCCTACTTGCAAAAAATATGGGGTGATCTATTTTTCCTACACCAGGTTATGCCAATACTACTCCTTGTTACATAGTAATTTGTCACTACCTTCACCCCAGTCCTTCTATTGTGTCATGTGTCCCAATGAAACATGCTCATATTGAACAATTGCTCTCTTGTGCTGCCAATTAACCCACTTTTCCTAAGTTTTCTGCATCATCGTGAGACTAGACTTAATATGTGTGATGAACACTGGTTGTAAATAGTCTAGTTGCAATCCCAGCATGGAAGTACATCTGTTTCCCGCGCTGATCCGATTTCATGCTCCGGCATGAGGCTACTTGCTATCTTTAGAGACGGTCTGACTGGCTACATTGTCTACTAGCGATGTCAACGCTAAAGCTTAGTTATAAGCTCGCGATGATCCAGATTGGGCGAATTCGTTCCAACAGTTGGCCTTCTGGATGTCTCCAGACCTAGTTGTTGGCATAGTTTGTGTTGCCCTTCCTCCTTTGGTATGGAAATTTCGTCATTTTTGCTACCTTCCTTGGGGATAATATCTCTCTTCCACCTTTCATGGAGACTCCTCCTCCTATTTAAACACTCACCATTGCTATGATCATCTAGTTGGTAAATTCTTGGATTGAGCAGTGTTGTTAGTGTTTGTGATTTTGCTAGATAGTTGGTGTGGGTGTGACAAGTGTGGGATTGTTGATAGCTTATGGAAGGTTGTGAAGTGCCCATAACTTTGTGTAAAACTTATGAGTGAGAGAGAACTTTGTATGTAGGGAGATCCATCTTCAAAGAGTGAATGCTTGAGAAATACAATGATTGGACCCTCTGAGAAGGCTTGCAACGTCAAGACTTTGGTTGTAAGCTTGCTCTTATTTCACTATCAATACAATCAATGATGTTTTCCTATGTCTTGTATGTAATTTACTTGATAGCTCATGACTTCTTGACTTTGTGAGTAAATAGATCATTATTGTTTTCTGGTTACGTGCTTTGTTGTATTTCCTTTGCATTGTTTCAGGTTGATCACTCATTAAGGAGAAGGAAGCAGAAGTTGGAGCAGCGCAACGAAACTCCATCGACCACCAGTTGAGGTAGGCCTCCAACTATGATTGTTTAAGGAAATCTATTGTTGATCTATCCTTGCTGTGACTAGACCCACTCTAGGGCTAAAGGGGTTGCCTCTGTCCGTAGAGGGAACACTTTCCTGCATCACACTCCTAAAGCTATGCATGAAGCATCCACATGAGCATGAAATTCCTTATTCCGTTCTAGGAAAACCAAAATAAGTGCAGTTACCATCTTTTCTTTTATTATGTCGAGGCTCTTTCGACACTTTTCATTCCATAGAAATGTTACATCTTTTGTCAACAGTTTTTCCATTAGCGCAGTGATCTGCACATATCCTTTGATAAACTTTCTATATTATCCTGTATGTCCTAGTGTGGTGAGAAGCTACCTCATTGTCTTTGGTGGAGGTAAATTCACAATAATAGCAATATTTGTAGGATCCACCATCAATCCCTTCTTGCAAACAATGTGTCCTAGCAATACACCAAAAGGTACATAGAATATACACTTCTTGATATTCAGAGAAATTTGATACTTCCTGCATGTGTCGAGCATCAACCTTAAGCTTGCAACATGTTTCCTTAGTAACCCAAACATTGTCCAATCATTGAAGTATACTTCCAAAAACTTGTGAATATACTCTTTAAAAGCTGCGATCACTACTCTTGAAAATATAGCAGGGGCATTCTTCAACCCAAAAGGCATTACTGTATACTGATATGATCCCAATTTTGTAGCGAAGGTGGTATTATGTCGATCTTCTGGTGAAATTCTAATATGATGGTATCCTGAAAAGCCATCTGTAAATGAGTAGGCTTCCTGACCTCCTACATTGTCCAATACTTCATTAGTTAAAGGAGTAGGGAATGGATCATGTAGACATGCATCATTTAACTTCCTTAAATCAACAGAAATCATGATTTCACCCTAGTTTTCTTTTCTTGTACTACCATAGGACTTACCCTCTCTAATTCTTCCATAGGTTGAATGATTCCAATTGTTATCATTTTCTCAAGTTCTTTCTTCACTTTTTCTTTGTATTTTGGATTCGGTCTATAAGGCCTTTGTTTAATTAGCTCTGCATTAGGCTTCAGAGGAATCTTCATAACTCCCAAGTCACCTACTATGCCTTTCATATATGAGAACTTAGTGGGGAATACCTCTTGATATTCATGCAAAGGATATGTTACCTTGTTGACTGTGTCTTCATCCTAATAATCTCCTATGGTTGCAAACTTCGGCTCATCTTCTGACCCTATGTTCACCTTCTTTGTTTTTAATGGCTTTGTTATATCTGACATTTCTATCTTAGGTCTATTTACTTCTCAGTAACCTTCAGATTCTATTATGTCAATATTGCGAGGATCTTCATCTTCTTTTGCAGCTATGTTGTAGCATTTGAGTACATTTTGTAGCCATGCAACCCAATCAGATTGCCAAGTGAGTGGAATTTCATTCTCAAAAATATTCTTTTTAACTATCCAAAGGGTTGAATCTATATATGGACAGTCATATTCAAAGATAAATGTCAATATAAACCCATCAACCATATTTTTCTGGCTCACAGTACCATGTCAAAGCTCTGTTTCCAAATACCAATTTTGAGGAATTGTCTCCAATGTATGGATGAACCCATGAACCCATTCTTCTCGTGGAATCTCTTTCCATGTTGTCATGCAAAGCTGGATGTGCTCTCTAGGATTAGTTTGACAATCATATTTATCTGTCAATTCTATGTCTACATGATCAAACCTTATCCATATCAACCTTTGGCATTCTTTCCAAGTTCCTATATTCTTCTTATGTGTACCCTAACATCTAGTAGGAGTAGCTCTTTGGGCTATATCCAGGGCTAATAATCTTTGACATTCTGGTACTTGTTCTTCATATTCTTCAATAAAATTATTTATATCACCCAAACCATCGTATTAAGGTAAATTACATACCTTAGAGGTTTTACAACAACGTGTTTTAGTCATTCTTGCACATTGTCTTGTAGACACTTCATGTAACATGTTTTGTCAATTTTCTAATTCTTCTTTCGAATTTGAAGCACAATAGTTATGCTCCCAACTCAACTTTCCATTGCAGTAGGGTTAATCCATTCCTCTTCCTTGGGTGTCACTTAATAGATTTTATCGATATCAACTGTGTTTTACTCTTCTTTAACAGGTTCAGTATACCTCGCTCCTTGTGATGGATCTAATGGAACAATGACTCTCATATTGTTGCTTTCAAATATCATTTGCCTCTTCTTAAAGTTGATTATAGCCATGTTAGCAAATGCCCAATCCAATCCAAATAATGCAAGATAGGGGTTACTATCATCTACAATTTCTATTACCTCTAAATTTATAGTAGTGCACACCCCTTCAATGTCCACTATAATGCCTGATAATCTTTCTAGAGGAACAATATTTTGTTGATTTGCCATTCTCAGCTAAATAGGTGACCATTGAGACTTTGGTTTACCCATTAGTTCCCATGTTTTCTCTGTTAGAACATTAGCTTTAGTTCCTAGATATAAAATAACTTGTTCCATATCATATTCTCTTATTTGTGCACTAAGCCTCATTTCCTTTCTAGTTCTCTTTTGTCTATATAAATTATTTACTTTGCACATTTCACTCCACGATACTTCCTTAGATGCATAGGAGTCTATCAATTCTTGCAGTCCTTCTACAACTTTCTAGTTTCATAACAACTTCATACAAGTTTGTAGGAAATATTTTAAAATACCTGGATCCATATCTTCTGTTGCAGCTACTATTATGTCATTGTTATTCTTCTGCTTCAGCTGTGTGCTAGATGTCAAAGCTCCTACATTGATAAAGCTTCACTTTGCCTCCATAAAGACTTATTTTTCCTTGTGAATATCAAACATCGATTCTTTTTTTGTAGTCTTTCTAACCCATGTATCTTCAACTACCTTCTTCCCATCTTCTTTGTCATTCCCAATCACGGCTCCACTCCTTGTTACAATATTAATGCGAGGTTCATCTATCCTTGGTTCTGTAGTCATCATTTGAATGTTCTAGGTCAGCTACGGATTCTTCTTTTATTGCATTTTTGCTATAAGTACTGGACACTCTACAATGACATGGTCAAATTCTTTACAATACTTACAAGTCATAGTCAGTATCTGACAATCTCTTGCAAAGTGACCTATCTAGCTGCAGTTATAGCAAATAATTTGACCTTGTACTCGACCATCTCTGCCTCCTCAACCTCGTCTTGAATAGCCACCTCGGCCACCGCATTGTCCACTTCCTTCTTGTCCTTGTTTTTAGGCTTTCATTATTTATGTATCAACACCACGATCCATCATCAATTCATAGGCCCGACAGTTATTTTCATTATGCCCCACTGATTTACAGAACTTGCAAAATAAGTTCTTCGCAATCTACACATATTTTTGTAACAAATAACAATCTTCTGAGCAATGTTCCCCTCTAGTTCTTCATATTTCGCATCATAAACAACAATGTAAAATTTGAAACGGGAACTATAAACTCAAAATGGGAACTCTGGCCCAAAAACCCCGAAAAAAACATGAAAAACAGTGCTAAAAACAAAAAGTGTGTATACTGGAACAATGGTTTTTTTTTAGGGTCGATTTTGAACATGTTTTAAAAAAGGCAGTGAAAATGATTTTTTTGTGGAAAAATTGTGCAAAAAACACCTTGAAAATGAAAAGTGTTGATACTGGAATGATAAAAAAAAAAATTTAAGGTCAATTTTCAACATTTTAAAAAATGTCAGTAAAACCGAATTTAAAATTTAAAATTTCAATTTAAATTTTTTTTAAGATTGTTAAAAAAAACGATTTTTATTTTAAAAACAAAAAAAAAGGCTCACACTGCCCTACAAAAATATAAATATAATTTTGATTCAGAATAAAAAATTAAAATTAATTTTTTTTGTTTTTTTTTTCTTTTATAACGCTCATAACATATTTCATTAAAAATACTTAAAAATATTAACATTATGTGTATGCTTTTTTAAATTGAATGTTTTAGTTTATATCCGTACATCATACCCTTATATATATATATACACTTTAACCAGTTTATTTAATAGATGAATGAACAATATACAAATATAAATATGCTTTTGATTTAAACTTAAAAAAAAAATTAAAATTAAAATTATTTTGTTTTAAATTAAAATTAAAATATTTTATTTCAAATTTATTATAATATAATAGTAAGTGTTATTTATTATAATCAATATAATTATTTTCATAATATTTTATAAAATCATAATTAATTTTATAATATTATTTTTATACCTATGTGAATCTTGATTTTGGTTAATAGTGATATGTTATTTTTTTTTGGAAAATATAATACATATAATATTGAATTTATTTATAATTTAAATTTATTTTGTTAAATTATTAAACTCATTATACTTTTTATTCTTATAAAGTTTTTTATTAATAATATTTAAAAACATTAATTTTTTTAATTTTTATTCTAAATTAGATATTTTAAATTATACTAATACGTCATATAATTATTTTTATGCGATTAACACAAAATTGAAAACAAATATATTTCAAAATATATATAATATTACTTTAATAAAAATTTCAATTATGTATTTAGAATTTGAAAAAACTTAGTCTTTATATTCACTCTTTCTTTAATATATGAATTTCACACCTTCGTATAATTAATTTTTTATTTTTTTTATAAAATATTCATTTTTTTTAATATCAATTTTTATTTTTATTTTTAAAATGGTCCAGCAGTCGTACCACTCAGGGCCGTGCCCTCACGGGCGGTCGAGCGATTAACAAAAACTTAAAAAAACAAAAAAAAACAAAACAAAACAAAACATTAAAAAAAAAACCTAAATAAATAAATAAATAAAATATATATATATATATATATATATATATATATATATATATATATATATATATATATATATATATATATATATATATTCAAATTAACCAAAAAAAATAAATTAAAAAAAAATACGTATTTTCAAAGTAAAAAATAAAACATAAAAAATGACATTTAAAAATAAATAAAAAATAAAAACATATTTAAAAAAAAAAAAAAAAACATTTTAAATTTTATATTAAAAACTTTTAAATTTTAAATTTCGATTTCATTTTTTTTAACATTATGAAAAAAATATCAATTTTTATTTTTATTTTAAAGTGGGCCAAGCTTACAGTCGCGCCCCCATGGGTGGCCGGGTGGCAGTTGGGCCATTCTGGGAATCGCCCAGCTGCACGTGGGGGCGCGGCCCTAGGTGGTGCAGCTGCAAGTAGCTGCACCACCTAGGGTGGTGCCCCCACGGGCGGCAGTTGGGTGATTCCTAGAATTGCCCAGCCGCCGCCCAACTGCCCGTGGGGGCGCGACCCTAGGTGGCACAGCTGCAAGCAGCCACGCTGTCGAGGGTCGCGCCCCCACGATTGGCTAGGCGATTCCCAGAATCGCCCAACCGCCGCCCGGCCGCTCGTGGGGGTGCGGCCCTAGGCGGTGCGGCTGTAAGCCTAGCCCATTTTAAAATAAAAATAAAAATTCATTTAAAAAAAACGAATATTTTATTTTAAAAATGCATTTAATTTTTTCAAACAAATAATATTTATTTAAAAAAAAAAATTAAATGTTTTTCTTTGTTTTTAAAATATATTTTTTTAATAATGTTAAAAAAAATTAAATCAAAATTTTAAATTTTTTAATATAAAATTTAAAATGTTTTTTGTAAATAAAAAATATGTTTTTTTTTTTTAATATTTTTTTTTTTTTTTTTTCTTTTTTTGATTTGAAAATATGTATATTTTTTTTTAAATTCTAAATGTTTTTGTTTTTGTTTTTGTTTTTTAATTTGAATATATTTTTGTTTTTTTAAGTTTTTTTTTTAAATGTTTTTAATTTTTATTTTTATTTTTTGTTAATTTTTAATTTTTTTTTTTTAAATCTAGTTTGTTTTTAATTTATTTAATTAATTTATTTTTTTAATGTTTTTTTAAATTTTCTATTTTTATTTACTTAATTTTACAGTTTTTTTTAATATATATTTTAATATTTTTTTATGTCAAAAATAATTGACATAAAAAAATTTGACATGTCAAAAATCGTTAAATTTAGAACATAATTATTTACATTTCATACATTAGAAAAACTAAAATCCAACAATAGGTCTTTTAGAAAAAGGGCATGATGCAGAATCACCACTTTTTTAAGTCAGCATGCAAATCACTAACATTCTAAAACGTAATGTACATAAAAAAATTTAAAGTGCCAAAAACTATGCTTTAAAAAAAATATGTGTTCTGCATCACCCCTTTTCAAAATCGGGTCACTTTTTTGCTATCTCTATGAAACGGGTAATAGTATCAGTTCCCGTTTCAAAGTTTACATTGTTAAACTAGATCCAACATTCAAAGGATTAGGTTCTCCACTAGCTATTTAATTTCTGAAAATAGGATTTTCTCTTTAGAGTGACCTTCTGCTTTGCTTTTTGTGCACCAGACCTCTTCGTGAACTTCTTTACTCTTCTTCATGTCCTGTAATTATAGAGTCAAATTCGCCAGCTGACTCTGTTTCTGCTACATACCCGCATTTGTATCACCTATTGAAGAAGCTTATAACTTCATTGCCAACTCCAAAGCTTCAGCTTGAGTCTCTATTTTTCTGTTGTGTCAAAGGTAATTTGATGTGTGGCAGCAGTGCAGCTATAAACCATTCCTTGTGTTGTTGCAGAGCTATATTGAAGCTCACCTGATCCAACAATACCTTGAACCTTTGATTAAATTCCCATACTGACTCAATCAGCCTTTGTTTGATCTCTTTTAGTTCTGTGATGCACTACAACTCAGATTCTGGTTTCTTGAATTCTTTTACCAATGTTCATTTCATGTCTGCGTAAGACCTGATCTGGTTGCTCAAATATTTCATATACCAATTTAATGCTCGACCTCTAAATGTTGTGGCGATTTGCACCTTTTTCACATTTTCATCATGGAACTACTTCACGGTCCATACTGCTTTGCATAAGAATGAGACCTACTCCTCTAATTAGTTCCTTTAAAGATTGCCAACTTAATATCATCAACCATCATTCTTCCTAGGGGGAGCAGGGGGAGGGGGAGGGGGATTCGTAAGGGGGGGGACGGGGGGGTAGGGGGGATAGTGGGGCAAGGAAAACCAAAACTTGTCTAACTCTGCCTAGATTTGGCCTTTGACACACTTTCAGGCTGAAAGGGTGAATACTGTGGAGTTATTTCAAGATTCTTAGGGGGGTTCCCTTCACCTTTGGATTCACTCAACAGAGGGCTATAGTTATTCTCTATGAAAAGCTTTGTATCTTGGTAGTAAGATCCCCTTTTAGTGTCTAATTTATACATTTTTCCACTTCACGTTGTTCCAATCTCTTCTTCAAATCTTTTTCGAAACATAATCTACTAATCTGACTGCATTCGAAGAATTCACTTTTCACACAAAATAATTTTAATCGAGAATTTCAAAGATCTCAAGTACTTACCTCATGGTCCCTTGAAAATTTTTCGTTCAGATTCACTTTAGGACACCATTGCATCTACTGCAAATTCATTAATAAATGTTCCCAAAATGTTGACAACTTAGAAATCAACAGCACTTGAAATTATGTTATTAGTGTTCTTTAGTTTATGTATCAATTCTAGAGTCCAATGCTTAGGTTCGTCTCCTTCAAAACAATTCTCTCTCTGTCAATCTTGAAATCCACTCATAAAACTCGATGTGAAATGAACCAAAGAAGATTTCGTAATAATCATTGAAGATATACTTCTCCAACGACTTTTGAGATGATAATTTTGGGTTTTTGTTCTCCTGATCTACAAATTCTTGTTCCTTCTTTTCTACCCACTTTTGGATTTCTTTCTTTGATGGATGCCAAAACATATCCCTCAAACAGATCCTACCCTTGGCAATGGAACCATTAGTTGGCTTAGGTGGGTTGGACCTAGTTTCAAAGTGTGCAGTACACCAACAAAACCCTCAACCACTGGTCCTCTCGGCAACGACCTGCATGCAAACCACAGTCTCACCTGAAGTGATTATGGGAGGTTGCAGAACCAGGTTTCTGCAGCCTGAGGGATACTATGCTAGGGCACCCATGTATTTCCTTTTTATTCTTTAATTCTTATAACAATTTCACATTAATAAACAACTTCACACTTGTACTTTACTTCACGGAGTTACATTCATCACTTAATCATAACATAAACATTCATAAATTGTATAGTACTGAAATAAAGTGAAGATAATAAGCAAATGAACACTAAGACACAGATTTTACTATCATTCATCCCAATGTGGGACTACGTCCACAAGAACTGTTTCATATAATTTGGAATCTGATACAACAAATAGTTCTTCCCTGCTCACATAGTTGCTGGGTGTCTGTGCACGAAGATGCAGACAGTCTGTGCACGAAGCTGCAAACCCGGGGCTCCATGCACATAGTTGTGGGGCCTCATCCTTCCTCCAAAGTACAGTTCACAAAAGTATCACATAAACACAGATCTGTTCCAATAAATCATCATAGGATTTACTCTCTTCTTATTATTCATCCCTATATATATTATTACATGAGGGATTTACATCATTACATTACTATGGACCTGATACCATGGTTTCCGAAATACAAGGGGCTATGGCCCAAAACCAACAAATTTACAATATTTTAATCCTTTTACAAAACAGAAGGGGCTTCACTACGAAGGCCCAATGTTGTGTAGTGCCTTTTTTGTGTGGTCTTTGTCATGATCCGTTGCTCTACTCCACAGTTCACTTTGTACTCCACAACATCCTTTCTTCTACGCACTTCCACAAAACTTGGATTTCTTTCCAAAATTTGCCCAAAATCTGGCTAAGTTGGGTTGCGCCCAACAATTGGATTCCTGTTGAGATTGTTGTGGAACTAAAGTAAAGGAAGGGTTAATTGGTTTAACCGGGGTCAAAGTTTTGTAAGGTTTAAGTTGATTAGGAGGAGTGTTACAGGGGTATCAATGTACTAGACTAGGATCCCCAAGGAAATGTTAGGTAAACTCAACATAGCCATAATATAGATAGAATAGATTATAAGGGGTACGAATAAGAAAGGTATCTGACCAAAAGGATAATGGCCTAGAGGAACTACTCCCATATGGTTACGACCCAGGGGAAAGGTGTCGGGTTGAAAAGGGGTGGGAGAGATACCAGCAAAAGTAAATGAGTCATGAGGAAGTGTACCTGAAGGTTGTGTTGAGTTATGAGAAGGAGTTTGGGGAGGAGATGGCTATTGTGAAGCAGTACGAGATTGCTTTTGGGTGGCCTATGATGCCTGAAGCATGAAAACACTAGACGATATAGGCTCAAAAGGAGTATGTGGTGGGCCATAATAAGCCCCAAGCAACGTGGAATATTTATAGACTCCAAGAGACACATCGATAAAGGAAGTGATAATATTATTTCCAATCATCGATGAGATAGTGGTTTGAGGAGATGTTTGAGACTGAGGGTCATAGTAAGTCAACTTATTGATAATGACGATCTTTCCATTATAGGGAAAGCACATCTTGTGAAAGATAGTGGATACGACAATAAACATGGCATAGGTGTAACTACAACCCAATAAGATATTAATATCTAATGGGGCATCAACGAATTCGATATCAATTAAGCAGTGTTTCTAGCAACAGTGATAGGACACTTTTGATACAAACTGAGGGGATGCGAGGGGTGACCATCCCAAGCATAGAGAGTGATAATGGATTGGGACAAGTCAGGGGAACCAAGTTACTTCCAAACACTAGCATTCATCACACATGTGGAAGCACCTTTGTCTATGATACATCATTAAATAGTGGTATTCTTTATGGAGACTGGTATTTGAAAGGCAACTGAGGAAGGAAGGGAGGGATTTTCCACTTTGTCAACATCAAAGACATCAAATGATTGTCAGAAGGATCCATAACACCCAAAATAGAGAGAGATATTTCTATTGGGATGTGTTATAGGCCATTTTGTCACATCTAGTCAATAGGCCTATTAACTGGATCTATCAACATCCTTTTACCCCTTTTCATAACCCTTGCACAAATCCCTAAGCATGAATCTCCCTAATCCTTGAAATTTTTCCTTTATCTGCTTCATTTCAATGATTTTAAGGCCCAACGCACCCTGCTACCCTACGAGACTATGTTCACCAATAGGTTGACCCTCTCTGGACATGGCTACAATCCTTGGGTACAATAGCTTTTAATTTTCAAGAACTTGTCATCAAATTTTCTATGGAAGGAAAGGAAGTTGAATTAAGGGGTATTGTAGGGAAATCAGGAAAGATAATCAACTCTGATACCAAATGTTATGAAACCAGCTCAAGAAAAGATAGAAAAGATAGATCAACACCTTAAAATTCAGCCTCTTCGAGGGGGCAACCTCCTTTACATTACATAAATGAACAACTCTTGGATGATACAAATGAAAAGACCTCCTTTCTATATATAGGAGTCTAAGGGGTCATAACATAATCAGAGCCGACATAACAATAATAATGTAAGGGCACAATAATAACAATAGTGGGCTTCTATGGGGCACATTAGTAACAATATGGGCACTACATGGGTACATCAATATAATAAGTGGGTTGTACTAATAATAATAAGGGGTTACACTAGTAGTATAGGGGCCTAACATGCCCCTCTCCTTCAAAAAGCGTTGTCCTCAACGCTTGAGTAGTTCTTGATGCTTCTGTATAAAATTCTTGTCCTCCCATGTGGAATCTTCAGCGGGTAAGTTCTTCCACTTGATGAGATACTCTGAAATTGATCGATTTCGTAGCTGTCAGGTTCTTGTTTCTGTGACTGCTCTAGGTTCCAATATGATTTTTCCTTCCTTTTCAATATCTGGCAATATTGTTTGAATTGGGATCTTTTGCAACTTTTGAATAAGTGGCCATACTTCTTTGTCCTTCTTCCATTCATCCCTTGCTTCGTTTATCCAATCTGGTTGGATAATAGAAATAGCACAAAACAATGCTTCCAGATCCTCATCCTTGAAGAGTCTTCCCATTCGGTAAGGTCTCCATTTTTTAAGTGCATGTAGTATTGACAACATTTCCTTCTCATAAATAGCTTGCTTTAGATGTAGCAGTAAAAATACCCAGTCGCCTACATCAAAACATTTTTCACTATGATGTTGATCTTTCACTGCTTGAACCTTTTTCTTCTTGATATGTCCTTCTATCTTTAGAGTTTGAGGAGTGGTAATTTCTTCCAATCCTTTACAAGATATGGTCGGATTCATTTCTTAACGCTCGATGTCATCTTTCACTTCTTGAACATTTTTCTTCTTGATATGTCCTTCTATCTTGATAGTTTGAGGAGTGGTAATTCCGACCAGTGAATTACAAGATATGGCTATATTCATTTCTTCTTTCTTGATGTGATCTTTCACTTCTTGCACCTTTTTCTTCTTGATATGTCCTTCTATCTTGAGATTTTGAGGAGTGGTCATTCTTGCCAATAGTTTACAAGATATGTTCTGATTCATTTCTTCTTTCTCTAGGGTCGGGTCCTGACATATATCCTCTTCTTTTGATGTTTCTTGATCCTTTTCTTCCTCCTCTTCATACTTTATGTAAAATAATTTCTTCTCAGCACACTTATGACCTTTAGTGCATTTGCTATCACAATTGTAACAAAGCCCTTTTTCTCTTTTTTCTTCCAATTGTTGTGGTGTAACCCTTGTAGGTTGTGGAAGGCTAGGAGAAACAACACATCCATCTTTAAATTTGTGAGGGTTAGACTTCCTTGTTGCCATAATTTTACTTTCAAATATGTCACAAAGCCCTTTTACTCTTTCCAATTGTTTTGGTGTTGCTCTTTGTATCCTCATAATGTGCTATCATTTCCTTCGTGAGAATTGACCACGTAACAAGTTGTTTACGAGAACAAAGCTCTTTATACCATAAAAATTGATCCGGTTCTAAATATGAAGATGCAATACATATCTTTTGTAACTGTGGTACACCCTGTAGATCAAAATATTGCTCCATCTGAAGTATCCAATTTACCGGATCCTTGCCATCAAACTTCCTCATCTTGCTTTTTCTTGATTTTAGGACCTCAATCTTGAAACGACTATAAATCTATACTTGCAGATATTTAAGTTTTGAAATTGCTACTTGTAGTAGCCCTCTATGTCCTCTTTCCAATGCCACCAGTTTGATCCAAATTGGATTCTCCAAAAAAGAGTTATGCACAATCTCCCAAGATGACCTGATTATAGACCTTTCCAGAAGAGCGAACTTGTATGAAGTGCCACGTGTCAATTTTTCGACCTTTGACTCTGAAAAATATATAAAAGAAAACTACAGTCCGTCCTCTTTCTGTACCTTCTTACGAAATTTCAATCGGATGCTCAGAAAGAAAGTTATGATGATTTTCCCAAGGTCACCTGTTTGGAATGTAATTCAGGAGTTTGCGAAAAGACCAACTTCCTCAGATCATATCTCCGCAAATATAGCGCGAAAAGCTCTGAAATTCGAACCCAAGGTTCAACGCGATTTCTTCTCAAATGGATTTTTTTTGCGACGTCTGAAACGTCACAGAAAAAAGTTATAGCGAAAATTCCACAATGACCTGTTTGGAGCAGCGAAACCCTAGAATCCAAAGCTCTGATACCAAATGTTATGGAACCAGCTTAAGAAAAAGATAGAAAAGATAGATCAACGCCTTAAAATTCAGCCTCTTCCAGGGGGAAACCTCCTTTACATTACATAAATGAATAATTATTGGATGATACAAATGAAAAGACCTCCTTTCTATATATAGGAGTCTAATGGGTCATAACATAATCAGAGCCGACATAACAATAATAATGTAAGGGCACAATAATAACAATACTGGGCTTCTATGGGGCACATTAGTAACAATATGGGCACTACATGGGTACATCAATATAATAAGTGGGATGTACTAATAACAATAAGGGGTTACACTAATAGTATAGGGGCCTAACATGCCCCTCTCCTTCAAAAAGTGTTGTCCTCAACACTTGAGTAGTTCTTGATGCTTCTGTATAAAATTCTTGTCCTCCCATGTGGAATCTTCAGCGGGTAAGTTCTTCCACTTGATGAGATACTCTGAAATTGATCGATTTCGTAGCTGTCGGGTTCTTGTTTCTGTGACTGCTCTAGGTTCCAATATGATTTTTCCTTCCTTTTCAATATCTGGCAATATTGTTTGAATTGGGATCTTTTGCAACTTTTGAATAAGTGGCCATACTTCTTTGTCCTTCTTCCATTCATCCCTTGTTTGTTTATCCAATCTGGTTGGATAATAGAAATAGCACAAAACAATGCTTCCAGATCCTCATCCTTGAAGAGTCTTCCCATTCGGTAAGGTCGCCATTTTTTAAGTGCATGTAGTATTGCCAACATTTCCTTCTCATAAATAGCTTGCTTTAGATGTAGCAGTAAAAATACCCAGTCGCCTACATCAAAACATTTTTCACTATGATGTTGATCTTTCACTGCTTGAACCTTTTTCTTCTTGATATGTCCTTCTATCTTTAGAGTTTGAGGAGTGGTAATTTCTTCCAATCCTTTACAAGATATGGTCGGATTCATTTCTTGACGCTCGATGTCATCTTTCACTTCTTGAACATTTTTCTTCTTGATATGTCCTTCTATCTTGATAGTTTGAGGAGTGGTAATTCCGACCAGTGAATTACAAGATATGGCTGTATTCATTTCTTCTTTCTTGATGTGATCTTTCACTTCTTGCACATTTTTCTTCTTGATATGTCCTTCTATCTTGAGAGTTTGAGGAGTGGTCATTCTTGCCAATAGTTTACAAGATATGTTCTGATTCATTTCTTCTTTCTCTAGGGTTGGGTCCCGGCATATATCCTCTTTTTTTGATGTTTCTTGATCCTTTTCTTCCTCCTCTTCATACTCTATGTAAAATAATTTCTTCTCAGCACACTTATGACCTTTAGTGCATTTGCTATCACAATTGTAACAAAGCGCTTTTTCTCTTTTTTCTTCCAATTGTTGTGGTGTAACCCTTGTAGGTTGTGGAAGGCTAGGAGAAACAACACGTCCATCTTTAAAGTTGTGAGGGTTAGACTTCCTTGTTGCCATAATTTTACTTTCAAATATGTCACAAAGCCCTTTTACTCTTTCCAATTGTTGTGGTGTTGCTCTAAAGAAGGTGTTGCTCTTTGTATCCTCATAATGTGCTATCATTTCCTCCGTGAGAATTGACCACGTAACAAGTTGTTTAAGAGAACAAAGATCTTTATACCATAAAAATTGATCCGGTTCTAAATATGAAGATGCAATACATACCTTTTGTAACTGTGGTACACCATGTAGATCAAAATATTGCTCCATCTGAAGTATCCAATTTACCGGATCCTTGCCATCAAACTTCCTCATCTTGCTTTTTCTTGATTTTAGGACCTCGATCTTGAAACGACTGTAACTATATACTTGCATATATTTAAGTTCTGAAATTGCTACCTGTAGTAGCCCTCTGTGTCCTCTTTCCAATGCCACCAGTCTGATCCAAATTGGATTCTCCAAAAAGGAGTTATGCACAATCTCCCAAGATGACCTGATTATAGACCTTTCCAAAATATCGAACTTGTATGAAGTTCCACGTGTCAATGTTTCGACCTTTGACTCTGAAAAATATATAAAATAAAACTACAACCCATCCTCTTTCTGTACCTTCTTACAAAATTTCAATTCGATGCTCAGAAAGAAAGTTATGATGATTTTCCCCAGGTCACCTGTTTGGAATGTAATTCAGGATTTTGCAAAAAGACAAACTTCCTCAGATCATATCTCCGCAAATATAGCACGAAAAGCTCTGAAATTTGAACCCAAGGTTCAGCGCGATTTCCTCTCAAATGGGTTTTTTTGTGACTTCTGAAACGTCACAGAAAAAAAGTTATAGCGAAAATTCCACGATGACGTGTTTGGAGCAGCGAAACCCTAGAATCCAAAGCTCTGATACCAAATGTTATGGAACCAGCTTAAGAAAAAGATAGAAAAGATAGATCAATGCCTTAAAATTCAGCCTCTTCGAGGGGGAAACCTCCTTTACATTACATAAATGAACAATTCTTGGATGATACAAATGAAAAGACCTCCTTTCTATATATAGGAGTCTAAGGGGTCATAACATAATCAGAGCCGACATAACAATAATAATGTAAGGGCACAATAATAACAATAGAGGGCTTCTATGGGGCACATTAGTAACAATATGGGCACTACATGGGTACATCAATATAATAAGTGGGTTGTACTAATAACAATAAGGGGTTACACTAGTAGTATAGGGGCCTAACATGCCCCTCTCCTTCAAAAAGCATTGTCCTCAATGCTTGAGTAGTTCTTGATGCTTCTGTATAAAATTCTTGTCCTCACATGTGGAATCTTCAGCGGGTAAGTTCTTCCACTTGATGAGATACTCTGAAATTGATCGATTTTGTAGCTGTCAGGTTCTTGTTTCTATGACTGCTCCAGGTTCCAATATGATTTTTCCTTCCTTTTCAATATCTGGCAATATTGTTTGAATTGGGATCTTTTGCAACTTTTGAATAAGTGGCCATACTTCTTTGTCCTTCTTCCATTCATCCCTTGCTTCGTTTATCCAATCTAGTTGGATAATAGAAATAACACAAAACAATGCTTCCAGATCCTCATCCTTGAAGAGTCTTCCCATTCGGTAAGGTCTCCATTTTTTAAGTGCATGTAGTATTGCCAACATTTCCTTCTCATAAATAGCTTGCTTTAGATGTAGCAGTAAAACTACCCAGTCGCCTACATCAAAACATTTTTCACTATGATGTTGATCTTTCACTGCTTGAACCTTTTTCTTCTTGATATGTCCTTCTATATTTAGAGTTTGAGGAGTGGTAATTTCTTCCAATCCTTTACAAGATATGGTCGGATTCATTTCTTGACGCTCGATATGATCTTTCACTTCTTGAACATTTTTCTTCTTGATATGTCCTTCTATCTTGATAGTTTGAGGAGTGGTAATTCCGACCAATGAATTACAAGATATGGCTATATTCATTTCTTCTTTCTTGATGTGATCTTTCACTTCTTGCACCTTTTTCTTCTTGATATGTCCTTCTATCTTGAGAGTTTGAGGAGTGGTCATTCTTGCCAATAGTTTACAAGATATGTTCTGATTCATTTCTTCTTTCTCTAGGGTCGGGTCCTGGCATATATCCTCTTCTTTTGATGTTTCTTGATCATTTTCTTCCTCCTCTTCATACTCTATGTAAAATAATTTCTTCTCAGCACACTTATGACCTTTATTGCATTTGCTATCACAATTGTAACAAAGCCCTTTTTCTCTTTTTTCTTCCAATTGTTGTGGTGTAACCCTTGTAGGTTGTGGAAGGCTAGGAGAAACAACACGTCCATCTTTAAAGTTGTGAGGGTTAGACTTCCTTGTTGCCATAATTTTACTTTCAAATATGTCACAAAGCCCTTTTACTCTTTCCAATTTTTGTGGTGTTGCTCTAAAGAAGGTGTTGCTCTTTGTATCCTCATAATGTGCTATCATTTCCTCCGTGAGAATTGACCACGTAACAAGTTGTTTACGAGAACAAAGATCTTTATACCATAAAAATTGATCCGGTTCTAAATATGAAGATGCAATACATACCTTTTGTAACTGTGGTACACCATGTAGATCAAAATATTTCTCCATCTGAAGTATCCAATTTACCGGATCCTTGCCATCAAACTTCCTCATCTTGCTTTTTCTTGATTTTAGGACCTCGATCTTGAAATGACTATAACTCTATACTTGCAGATATTTAAGTTCTAAAATTACTACTTGTAGTAGCCCTCTATGTCCTCTTTCCAATGCCACCAGTCTAATCCAAATTGGATTCTCCAAAAAAAAGTTATGCACAATCTCCCAAGATGACCTGATTATAGACCTTTCCAGAAGAGCGAACTTGTATGAAGTTCCACGTGTCAATTTTTCGACCTTTGACTCTGAAAAATATATAAAAGAAAACTATAGTCCGTCCTCTTTCTGTACCTTCTTACGAAATTTCAATCCGATGCTCAGAAAGAAAGTTATGATGATTTTCCCCAGGTCACCAGTTTGGAATGTAATTCAGGAGTTTGCAAAAAGACCAACTTTCTTAGATCATATCTCCACAAATATAGCGCGAAAAGCTCTGAAATTCGAACCCAAGGTTCATCGCGATTTCTTCTCAAATGGGTTTTTTTGCGACTTCTGAAACGTCACAGGAAAAAAGTTATAGCGAAAATGCCACGATGACCTGTTTGGCCCAGCGAAACCCTAGAATCCAAAGCTCTGATACCAAATGTTATGGAACCAGCTTAAGAAAATGATAGAAAAGATAGCGCAACGCCTTAAAATTCAGCCTCTTCGAGGGGGCAACATCCTTTACATTACATAAATGAACAATTCTTGGATGATACAAATGAAAAGACCTCCTTTCTATATATAGGAGTCTAAGGGGTCATAACATAATCAGAGCCGACATAACAATAATAATGTAAGGGCACAATAATAACAATAGTGGGCTTCTATGGGGCACATTAGTAACAATATGGGCACTACATGGGTACATAAATATAATAAGTGGGTTGTACTAATAACAATAAGGGGTTACACTAGTAGTATAGGTGCCTAACAGACAAGTCAGGGGAACCAAGTTACTTCCAAACACTAGCATTCATCACACATGTGGAAGCACCTTTGTCTATGATACATCATTGAATAGTGGTATTCTTTATGGAGACTGGTATTTGAAAGGCAACTGAGGAAGGAAGGGAGGGATTTTCCACTTTGTCAACATCAAAGACATCAAATGATTGTCAGAAGGATCCACAACACCCAAAATAGAGAGAGATATTTCTTCTGGGATGTGTTATAGGCCATTTTGTCACATCTAGTCAATAGGCCTATTAACTGGATCTATCAACATCCTTTTACCCCTTTTCATAACCATTGCACAAATCCCTAAGCATGAATCTCCCTAATCCTTGAAATTTTTCCTTTATCTGCTTCATTTCAATGATTTTAAGGCCCAATGCACCCTGCTACCCTATGAGACTATGTTCACCAATAGGTTGACCCTCTCTAGACATGCATTGATCACTAGTAGGTTTCCCCTAGATGGGGGTGCGTTGATTCTAGAAATTCAGGAAAAATAAGAAGAATCTTGAAGCTTCCTTTTCTAGAAGCTTCCAGAGGTTGTTCTAACCATTTACCTTGGATGACATTCTCAAATCCTATCCTATCCTAGCTTGGATATTTCACCCCTTAGCCCTTGATCTCGTCCTCCCATCAAGAGTGGATATCAAGCCTAGATTGGCAAATGGATAAGAATTCTTAACCTACCATTCTCTTCTATATATTTACTACCATCCACAAGATAGGGGTTGGATTTTGGAGATAGATTCTACCCTCATGCTACTGTTATGAGATTCATTATTCCTTGCCTTAGGATGACATAGGATACACTTTGTGACAAGGAAGGTCAATTCAACTTGGAAGAGCTCTTCTACAAGATCAACTCCATATTTGGTTGTAACTCTCTCCATTTCTATTAATACAAAGAGTTCATTGTTTTCTTATATATGATGTTATGATTTCATGTATTTCAATACCATGTTGATCTATTGAATGAAGTGATTGGATGATTCTACATAGATGTCGTAGATATTTGGCTTGCGTTGTTTGATTATGCAGGTTCTAATTATAGCGATCAAAGCTAGGATTGAAGCATACAAGCTAAGAGAGGAAAAAGTCTTATGATGGATTCCAGGTAGGCTTCATCCCTTTGTTCATTTACTTTAAGGAAAATATTGGTTTCTTTTCTTTCTGATGTCCTAAACTAGACCACCTAGTCTAGGGAAGGTACTTATGTCCACATTCATAGATTTTGTATAAAAAATTGGTGATTCCACTAGGGAACGATGTATTCCCTTGATGGTCTCATTTTCCTTAGTGCCTATTTATATATTCCTCATACCGTTATTGTCTTACTTAGTAAAGAATAAACCTAGGAAGACATTTCATTGAGTTTCAGTTGCAATTTTTGTGTTGGAACCTTCCATCCCCTCACCAGTGCTCCCTCTAGTCTACTAACAAAGCGTTGCAACTCTCCTGAGCCATCTCTGTGCTTATGTTGCAGAGCACTAGTTCATTTTTAGCACCTACGTTGGTACCTATTCATGCAAAAAATTTATTTTGTCTCATTTTCTCTCGTTCATCTTTGTTCCAATTGCTCTTCCTTGAGTCCTTGAGTGCCTTATGGTCTCTCAAAAGCTTCCATATGGTTTGCTTTTGGTTTTGAGTGCCTTAGATAAGGATTTTTTTATATTTTCCTTTGTTATTATCATTAGGTCATTAAGGACTTGATTTGTTTGATCATTGAGTTCTTGGATGAATTGGTGTTTTAGTCATTGTTCTGAATAGTTTTCTTTTATTACTGATTAAGCAAATATCTTAGTTTTCATCTGAAAATTAAGTGGAATCGAAAAGAAAAATGTTATGCATCATGCATTGCATCTAGGGTGTGAAATTGGAATTCCCTAGTGTGAAATTGCGTGTTTTTTCTTGTGTATGAGTTTTAATCACCTCTGAGTGTCATCAACTTGTTTCTTTCTTTATTTATTCTTGTCAATTCATGTTTTGTATGCATAGATTAATCATTGAATTTGAAAAGTAACTTTTACAGTATAGTTAAAGCCTGTGTGGTTTCTTTTCATCAGCGATAAATTTACATTCATATGTTTCTTTGCATTTGATACATTAAAATAAAATAAAATAAAAATAATTATTTGCATTGCATATAGGGCTTTGATTTTGATTAAAATAGTGAAGTTAATGATATATATATTTTTTCATCGCTTGTTTATTGCGTTTTTGCATGATTTCTTCTTCCCCTACTTAGTTAGGCCTTTCATTGTTAAAAGGAAAATGAAAATAGTTATTTTTGTCATATCAGTTGCATCGTAGGTATATTCAAGTGTCATTGATTATTGAGCCTTGAAATCAAAACCTAATTCAAGATAAACTCTAAAATTCACTCAATTAACCTAAGCATTTGAAAATTAATGACACACATAAAGGTCTAGGGTAGAGATGTGTTCTTATGTCTTTAAATGTAGGAGTTGTCATTTTTTTGCCAGCATTGCATTCCAGGGGTGATATCTCATTCCACGTACGTAAGTATATCGAATCATTCTCCATGTACCTTCGGGTATATTGGATGGCACTCCACACATGAAAAGTATATGGGAACGCTCTCATCGTACAGTTACGCATTAGACAAGACTACTACAGACTGCACTTCCACATACCTTTGAGTATATTTTAGAAGTCCATCATAAGTTACCATCCTCACCATAGGTAACCGATTCGACTACCTTGTATACTCTGATACACTGAACACAACATTCAAGGAGATTGTCTGCCCGTACATAAATCCTTGGTTCTCCAAGGTGGTATATTGTAGTTCTTAGTTTCTTGGTAAACCACTTTTCCTACTTACCCCTTTGTTTTATTTTGTGTCTTTAATTTTTAAAATCAATTAATTGACCGCAGAATAGAATCTTCACCATGGATAAACTCATTAGTAGATCTTAGGTTAAGGCTACTGGCAACAGTTCCTGAGTCTATAAAATCAAGGAAACGCCTCTAATGGGAATCCTAATATTTCTCCTCCTTTTGGAAATATTGGTGCTCCTTATATTACAATGTTGTCCCTTCCTGGATTTACAATTGGTTTGCCAATTTGGTTGTTTTTTACCACTATGGTTTCAAATGTCCAAAATGCTCCTCAAACAAGTTCTCCTCCACCTGAACAACATCAACCTCAAGTTGATCCTAAAATTGACCCTTTTCCTTCTCCCTTGTTCGATCTTCTTCCTCTTCTTCCTCTTCTTCCTCTTTGTATGGTGAAAGCCTCAAAGTTAGTAACCATGTGGATACGGAAAGGAAGAAAAGGAATATTAAGAAGAATCAAAATGATTAGGGGGCAACTAAGCAACCATTGCTACCCAAGAAACTAGTTTGGAGGAAGCTTCCAATCATCCATGAAAATTAAATTCCCTCGCAAGCTATGTAAGGCAAACCACCTCTTAGAGATTTTCCTGGTATTCCATAGGTGTAAGAAGTGTGGTATGCAGACTCACATCGGCCTTTATCGTCAGCTTCTAGAGATCATACTAGTGACAAACCATCAAATAGTGATCATAAGCTTCATGGAAAAAAAGGTAAATTCAAATTTTCCTGTAGGTTATGTGAAGGGAATCATCCTATTCACCTTTTTCCTTATATGGATGAAGCCTAAAAAGTGTTAGAAAACCTTACAGTTCCTCAACCTCATCTTATGGTTGGTTATCAAAAGCTTTCCCATAATCCTCCACTAATTTATGAAGTGATTGATAAAAATCGAAATCCAATCAATCCCAATCTCTCTGAATGTGAATCCCATGAGTCAGCTCCCAACCAACCATCAGTTGAGAAAAAATTTGATTCGATTCCACCTTTAGTTAATCATACCTTTCCCGTAGAGAGTGAACTTCATACTGCTCAGGTTCTTCTCGTTTCTTCATATTCCAATGAACTGGGGGGGAATCCTCCTGTTCCCATGAAATAGGGGGGAAATACTTCCATTCCCACAACACAAGGGAGAAGTTCTCCTATTCCCATAACATAAGGGGTAGTTCTCCCGTTTACACGACAACCCCTCCAAGTAGTATGGTCACTTCCTTTGATTTGAGTCTATTGGAAAGATATCGTCTTCCTCCTTACATGCCCTTCCAGATCATAGTACATGGTTATAATGTTCCCGTACCTAGCACAATAATAGTTGAAGGCACATCTGTTAGTATTATTTCCTCAACTACTTGGCAAGCTTTCAGTTCTCTGCAGCTCATGCCTGTTACCCGTAATTTGTTTCCTTTTAATAGAGGAACTAGAAAAACGTTAGGGATCCTTCCTCAGTTGCCTATTACTTTGGGAATAAATATTGTCTATAAATACATGATGGTATTCTGAGGCCCTTTGGATTTTAATTTACTCCTTGGGCATGACTATGAGCTCTTGTCTCTTCACTCTTCCATTCGATGTGTTTCTGGCATGAAGGAAGAATCATGACCATTGACCATCTTTCATTCGTTAGTCCTAATTTGACTCCCAATCAACTAACTTCCCTAAATGTTATTTATGCGCAAGTGGTATCTCCCTCGCCACAGGTTAATTATGTGGCAACTTCTTGCATGCCCACATCTACTGATGATCTAGTAGGTGATGTAGTGCATCATTTACTGGGGGCATTGGAGTCTAATATTTCCATTGGATCCTTTGATACATTCTAGAGCATTGTTCTCCCATCTAATGAGAACCTCTTGGAATCCATGGCCTTCTAGAGGTCATGATCAAGGTCCCTGAGTAGAGTTCATTTTCTTGTGTCAATCTCATTAAAAAATGAAACAAGGTTCCCTAAGAAGAGTTCCTTTTCCTGTATCAAGCCCATTAATAAATAAAACAAGGTTCCCAGAGCAAAGTTCATTTTCTTGTCTCAAGCTCATTAATAAATGAAAATAGGTCCCATGAGCATGGTTCTTTTCTTATGTCAAGCTCGTTAAAAAATGAAACATATCCCCTTCCAATTCGAGTCTTTGATTAGATCTCGTAAATTCCTAGTCAAGTCTTTCACTTGATCTCATTAATGAACCTTCATTCCATTCGCCTGTTAGTAACCAATAGTCTACTTAGGTGAATGAAATGAAGCTTGGGGGGCATGTGCCTAGAATTGAGTCATTATTCCGGGGGCATGCAAAATTATTTCAAGCATAGTTTTTCTTTGTTTCAAGCTTGTGAAAAAATGAAACCGTATTCAAGTAATTTCAAGCATAGTTTTCCATGTTTCCAGCTTATGTAAAAATGAAACCATTCTCATTTTATCTTCATGATTTCCATTTCTATCCACCTATTTCTACCAGAAGAGCCTTGGTTCTCTCTTTCCATTATTACCATCTGCTTGGCCGATCATACGCTTTCACTTGGTTTTTACCCTTTCCTGAGGAACCATTGTGATGAATTGTCTCATTAGCCATCCTCTTGACATGTACATGTTTTGAGCAGCTCCACCATGATTGGAATGAATCGATAACCCTTTATACCAATTGTTCCTCTAGGAGGAGTCCTCTTCTAGCTCATTTTAGAGTCCCTAAACATGAAAAGATTGTCAAGCACTTGTCTTTTGGAATTCATTAAAGTAAATGAAATGAAATCTACTTAGTATAAGTTTAACCCTTTTCTAAACTAAGCTAGACTATCTATGAAAAAGGATTACCTTAGTCAAACATGGCTAAGAGATTCTCTTATATATTGTTTTCTACCTTTTGAGACTCAAGATACTATCTATGAAAAGGAACCTTTGGAGTTTTATTTTTGGACCGAACCAATCCTTCTTAGGGTTTTCTAAATATATTAAGAGGAATTCATTCGAAGAATGAACTTATAGATCAAGCATATGTTATCCTCCTCAAGATTATTAAAAAATAATGAGGTGCTAACCAATAATGGCTGGGGAAATTGGGAAAACAGGGTAATCCACTCGTTAATGGTAGCGACTTTCTCTTGAAAGCGACACTCTTCCACTTCATATTTGTGGTCATTGGGTTGGGAAATTTTCTTGTCTCTTGGTTCATCATACCTTTTAAAAACATTGGTTTTCAGTTCTGGGTCAATGATGTAAACTCCATTCAGTGTCACTGATGTGTTTAAGAGAAGTCATTCAGCTAATATCTGCTACAATACTCTTAATCCTTCATTCCATGTCTAGATTTCTTTATTTAGTTCCATATCATCATCATTCTATCTCAAACCATGATACATGTTTCGTGTCATTGATGGGGGATGCATTAAGGCCCTCCTACGACAAGTTTCTTCCTATCGACATCAACTCATTATCCATGAAGTTAACTTAAAAACTCACTCTTTGGTACCTTGGTGCTTGCATACATCAATGTCAAGTTCCCTTGCTCTTAGCGATAGGATTACATCACTGGCCTTCGACCAATAGATTATGTGTGGTGTTTGAATTCAACTCATTCATTCACACCATACTGATTGTACTATAGTACCCTTAGAGCCATTAACATCATCGTTGGTTTCTCTTGTGTCTATTAACAACTTACATCATTGGCTAGCAATTAGATGGTGTCTACCATGTTGATTCCATCTCATTAATTCACATGGTTTGACTCATACATTGGACGATCGTGTGAACAAGGTATAAGACCCCAAATCTAGTTCCATCCATCTAGGCTGCGATTTCAGGATTAGTACAAGATCATAGTGTATGATGGCTATGATCAAATAGACAGTTGTCCAATCATGGATCTACCTTTTTCATTAGTGGACATGTCTATTTGAACATTGTACATGTAATGCTAGCTTATATTTTGAGCATGGGTATGCCTCCCTCAGCAGAGACATCATGATGTAAATGTATTGTAACAGATAATCATCTCACCGGTTGTTCTTGATACCGACTTGTCACAAGGTAAACCACTTCAATCATCAGATGCCATTTCTAACTTTATGCTTTAGGGGGAATTTTTTATAGGCCATTTTGTCACATCTGGTCAATAGGCCTATTAATTGGTTCAATCAACATCCTTTTACCCCTTGTCATCACCCTTGCACAAAGCCCTAAGAATGACTCTACCTAATCCCTCAATTTCTTCTTTTAACTATTTCATTTCAATGATTTTAAGGCCCAACACACTCAATTTCCTTAGGATACTATGTTCACCTGCTGGTTAACCCTCTCTGGACCTACACTGATCACTATCAGGTTACCCCTTGCTAGGGGTGTGCTAATTCTAGAAATTTGGGAAAGATAAAAAGAATCCCAAAGATTCCTGTTCCTGAAGCTTCCAGAGGTTGTTTTAACCATTTACCTTGGATGAAAGTCTTGACTCATATCCTATCCTACCTTGGATATTTAACCCCTTATCCCTTGAGCTCATCCTCCCATCAAGAGTGGATCTCAAGCCTAGATTAGTAAATGGATAAGAATTCTTAACCTACCATCCTTTTCTATATATTTACTGCCATCCACAAGATAGGGGTTTGATTTTGGAGATATATTCTACCCTCATGATGTTGTTGTGAGAGTCATTATTCCATGCATTAGGGTGACATAGAGATACACTTTGTGATAAGGAAGGTCGAGTCAACTCGGAGGAGCTCTTCAACAAGATCAACTCTATATTTGGTTGTAACTCTCTCCATTTATATCAATACAAAGATTTCATTATTTTCCTATATATGATGTTATGATTTCATGTATTTCATTACCATGTTGATCTATTGAATGAAGTGATTGGATGATGCTACATAGATGTCGTAGATCTTTGGCTTATGCTTTCTAATTGTGCAAGTTATAATTATAGAGATCAAAGCTAGGATTGGAGCATACAAGCTAAGAGAGGAATGAGGCTTACAACAAATTCCAGGTAGACTTCATCCTGTTGTCCATTTACTTTAAGAAAAACATTGGTTTCTTTGATTTTTGTTGTTCTAGACTAGGTCACCCAACCTATGGAAGATACTTTTGTCTGCAATCATAGATTCCACATAACAATATGGGCACATCTAGAGGACTTCTAGCGTTGACATGGCATTAGTAGACTGCACTAAGTCATCTACTATGTTATAGGTGTTAGTGTTAGTATATTCATACTTCCATCAGGGATCAAATCTGCTCTTTGCATTTTCATTTTAGGTGTCTCATACTGAAATTTTGGATCATTCCATTAGGTCATGTCAAAATGGTCCACTGATGGTTGTCTTCTTCTCTGAAAATCAAATCTTCCTTCATGAGGTACATTTGCTGACCCATCTCCATGTTGTATTTAGTAGAGGTTTCAAATATGTTACTTTAGGTGTCAAGGCAGATGTCTTTCCATTAGGTATTAGGGTTCATTTCCAAGGACTTTCCATTAGGCATGTCTTAGGGTTCACTGTAAGGTCAAAAGCATAGTTTCACATGTAAATAAAGGGTAGACCAATAAAAAAATATCGAAGTTATGGTTATTGTATAAAGTTCTCATTTTCATTGATGTAATTTTCATCTCAAAAACATGTTTTTGAGATGAAAACAGAGTATTTTAGTTTGCTGATGTAATTTAAGTCATTATATGTAATAATTGTTCCCAATGCTGCCCAAGCATGTCTCCTTGCTGCAAGAAGTGAGCCATTGAAGAAATCAGCTCAATCAAAGCTACATCCACCTAAAAAGAGACCAAGAAAGAGAAACATTAGACAAGGATTTGAAAACAAAATAAAAAATTCCAAACAAACATTATAAAGTGGGTTTTTTCATGAGAAAAATCAAAATCATCCTCTATATAAAGTTTCAAAGACATTTTTCAAAGTTCATTAGTTCCTTTGCATTCTAAGTTATCCTTGGCAAAGAGGAGATTGAGTGAAGAAGGAAAAAATCAGAAGGGCGCACTTGCTGAGAGCGCTGCGCATTGCGAGAAGGTGTTGCGCACCTATAGGGTCAAGGGCGCATTTGCTAGTTTGATCCTGAGTTAAATTTAATGGTGTTGCGCACCTGTAGGGTGAAGGGCACGCCTGTTGAGAGTGAAGCGCATTTGGTCAAAGGAGCCTGGCAAACCCTGGGGGTGCCAAAACATCATTTCCTTCACCTTCTCCAAGCCACAAAGGCTTCAACTACCTGCATTCAACAAGTAAGTGGCCCGACATTTCTTTTTCTCCATCAAATAAAGCAAATTGGCACTCTAAAAGTTGAAACCCTAGCAAAACTCCCTTGCATGCTTCCAAAATCACTTCATTAATCAAAATTGTAGTACTTCTCATACTTTGTCACCTTCCAATCACCCTCACTGTATTTCACTCCACCTCCTCACTGTTTCACTCATCTTGGAAAATATATTAGTTCCTCAAGTTTTCACCTACAAAGCATGGCAAAATACAGTAGTTCAGAAGAAGGTGAAGGACAGCCCAAGAGGCCAACCAAGAAAGGAGGGAGAATTATTATATTTGAACCCACTAATACAGCAGAACTTATGGCACCACCACTTGCAGTATCATGTTTCAGGCACATCGGTTGTTTAGAGTTTTGTCAAAAGGTTGAGATGGTGAATTTTCATCAGCAGTTAACCAAGCAATTCATCCTCAATTTGCAAAACAACCAGGTCACTTTAGTCGAGGTCACATTCACTATATCTTCAACCATCATATCATAGGCCACTAGAATTCCAAATGCAAGAGGGAAATGGTTGAAGTAGAAAGAGTTGCATCAAAATTTTTATGAGCCATATCTTAAAACAAGGTTCAAAAATGATAAGAAGAGAATTTTCCCTTTCACTTATCTTTTGGACAAATATGTGCCATTGATGAAGATCATCATGAGATATTTCACATGTGAGGGAAATTTTTCCCGACTATACTCATACCACATCAGGCTTCTCATGCACTTTACCAGGGTAAGAATGCTCAATTTGCCATATTACCTTTTCAGGAGTATTGACAAGATGACATATATTGCTCAGAAAAGGGACCCAGCTCATCAGATGCATAGTATCTTCCACCATTCTCTTATCAAAATGATAGCCACCCATCACTTAGATCAACTAGGCATTACTTGGGAAGCCTTCATAGCTAATGAGACATTTAATGAAACACCTACTTAGCCAGCTCCCCGCATTCCTCCATCACCCTCCCACTCATCCATCTACTTCTTATCATGCACCACCGCATACTTATCACTCATCTTCAATAAGTCTTTCTTCACCGGACACCTCCACACCATCTACATCACCATTTCATGTAGCCATTCATTCACCCACTAGAGATGATGACAGTGATGGGGGACATGATGAGCATGATGACAGCAAGGTACATGATATACACACTGAGCATGGTCAGAGTAGTATACCATAGAGGAATAGTTTGTAGCCATTTTCTTTCACCTATCAGAGGGGAAAGATGCAGGTGTTTATCCCACAGAAAGTGGGAGGGGCCTTTCCTTCATCATCATCATTACAGGTTAAAGGGAAGGAGAAAATGGTAGAGGAATCAATGGTCAAACAACATCATGAAGAACATGACATTGAAAAGGAATTTCTCCTTGTGGACACTAGTGGTGAGGAGGAAAACAAATCTTCTCAATCTGCCTTGAGAGTAAAGGATGCCAAAATCAGGGAGCTTGAGGTTAATTTACAAAGAGCCCAATATGTTATCTCCTTCTATGAGCAAGAGAACAAACAGCTAGAAGTTAAGCAGGAGTTGATGCAAATCAAGTAAATCAAGGCAAAGAGGGAAGTTGAAAAAGCCAAATTTTAGCTTGATGAGGCTTATGGAGACTATGGAGAGCCAGATGATGAACAGGGACAAAGAAAAAGGCCAAGAACAAGAGCATTGAAAAGGGCCTTAGAGCTTGAAAGACAAAAGGAGGCAGAATTGGAGGAGCAGCTCACTTTAAATGAGCAATTGGTTAAGGACATAGCTGAAAACAGCGAGTCTTGACTTGAGAAAGTGAACACACACTTGGAGACCCTCTTGGACAAAGCAAATAGAGATGTTGAGTTTCAAAGAAAGATTTCCAAGTATTATGCAAGGAGAAACCAAGTAGCAAGGAGCAAGCTCAAAACAGCTCACGAGAAAATTGACAAATTGACCAAGCAAGAGGAGAGGAGGAGACTTGACATGATTGTTGAGGCATCCCTACATGCTTCTAATCTTTGATCAGCTATAAAAAGCACATTTTTTGGTACTATGACCATTTTGGGGCATGAAGTTACTTCCTGAGATTTTCAGACAATCTTTAGCAGAGTCATGGAGGTCAAATGCGCAGCACCATGGGCACTGCGCTTTTCTTTGGGGCATCCAATGAGGAAAAGTTTAGCATTTTTGGGTTTCTAGTGATGAGTACATACACCTTATAATTTTTCTAAGGATTTGGAGGAAAACTGGTTGGTTAAAAAGGCCAAAAACCCTCAAAAAATGACCTTTCTGCCCTCCTTTTGGCCTGGGCGTTGCGCACTGAGCAGTGTTGGGAGAATTGATTTTTGATTGGGTAAATGACATCCAAATTTAGAAATTCAAGCCTTTCTAGAAAGTAGGCATACAAATATTTCCAACAAGCTATTGTGGGCCCAATTTGGACATTAGGAAGGCCTCCAAAAGTGTAGCTAAAGTTGAAGGGCTCTCCTGGCATTGGCACTACGCGCCTAGCACTTGTGCTGCGCATTCGACAAATTGTCTAGTTTTTCACTGTTTTGTCCCAGTTTTCACTTTCACCTTGGAAATTCATGATTTTATCCTTCTAATTGATCATTTTAATGTAATTATGATGCTTCTAGAGCTTACTAGGGTAGATTCATCAGGTAAAACAAGTTCATGAGGTGTAATGTATCAGTTTGTTTGGGTTAGGGATGAGTCACTTTGACCACCCTATTTTCTTGTTTGCAGTTCAGATATTGTTAGAAACAACTCCTCTTCTCATGGATTTGACCCCTTGAGCTTAGAATGAGTTGTTTGGGGTCTATATGAGGCTTTTCCTTAGTCATTGTATGGGTTGGACTCAGCTGGATGCTTATGCTTTGAGTAGACATCATTTTGTATTAGTTTTAGTAGGATATTAATGAAAAATTGCAGCTATTTCTTTGGGATCCATGTGGTATGATGTTCAGTTCAGTTTTCTCTATTGCGATCATATGTTAAAATGTGTTTTGTACTTCATCAATCATTTCATTACTTTTAAGTGGATGTTTGCAAGTTGATAGGCAGAACCCATAATATTTATGCTCTGTTTTGGGAAAATATTCACAATCTATGTTTTCTTCAGTTTAGGAAGAACCCATGTTGCTTACATGCTCTTTCTATCTCCTCACCTATCTTTGAATTACCTCACCCATCAAACCCTAGAGTGTTGAGCCTTGTGCCTACCATGCCCCATCGAACACCCTGCAATTTCAACCAAATTTCCTTGCCCTAACTATTTGGCTCCTCCTGATTGAGCAAAACCATTCAAAATAAAATCAAATCTTATGCTACTATACCTAGCCTAAAATTATTTTCTTGATCTAATCCTCTTGGCTGAGATCCTTATGCAGAGAGCCCTCTCCTGGCCTAGTAGGGCTAGCTACTGAGCTAAGTATGGTTTGTGGTTACCCTAGCATTGCCTTCCTTCAGCCTGAGGTTCAATCCAAGTGATAACATAGTGGCAACCATACTGAGGAACGAAGCATTGATCACCCTAGTAAGATGTTTCATTTAAATTCTTAAACTTGTGGATGATGAGTTTTAGAATTTACTAGGCTGAATTGGAAAGTTGTAAAGCAATATATAAAATTTCAAAATTAGACATACTGGCTTCTCAAAAGTAGACTAGATCCAATCCAAATTTGAATCCTCCAACCATTGTTAGTGATCCTCATAAAATTGGGTCGAAATCCAAGAAAGATATAGAAAAACTCAATTTGGTCAAAGAACCATCAAGTGAGGATTTCATTCCTCATGTTAATTTACTCCCAGAAAGGTTAGACACTTTGCAAGACATTGAGTTTGATGTTAATTTTGAGCAGAGTTTATTTCATAGTAAATCTTAAAGTTGGATTGATCAGATAGTTGTTGATTCCTCTATATCTTTTAATAAACTCGTTGAACACTTTTTTCCACAAAGTAAATTAGGGTCACAACTTATTCATACTCTCGATCAGTTGCAAAACCTTTCTTTGAACTTAAACACTTGGGTGAAAAATAAGACTCATAGGCCATCTTTTGATTTTCGAAATATCTCCTTTACATCTACTACCACCCAAACCATCCCTTACCCACTGCCTTCTTCTTTACAGATTGTTCACACTACTCAAGCTATCGTTAATCCCCCTTTTAGTATACCGAGTACCCCAATCCTTGCTTTAAATCCACCACCTCCCCCACCTCCAATCATGGCTGCTCGATATGCACCCCTTGTTTTACCTCAAAATTTTGGTGCCATGCCCGTTGATTATCAAACCAAAATACCTTTCTTTGATGACACCCAAACCATTACAGCTCAACAACACGTACACAAGATGAATGATTTCTTTGACCTCCATGAAGTTGAAATTGAAGATGTGATGATGAGGTTGTTTGTAGAAAGTTTTGGAGGAGAAGTTCGGAAATGGATTAGAGCCCTACTAGCAGGTTCTATCACTACTTTAACCATCCTCCATAGGCAGTTCCTAGATTGGTGGGAGGTGAAGAAAAATCCCCTTCAAATTCTATCCGAATATGAGAACATCAAAAGAAATGTTGGCGAGAGTGTGCAAGACTATTGTGTAAGATTTAATGCAGTGTACAATGCTATCCCTGCAAACATCAAACCACCAGAGGGATTGGCTTTGCTTAAGTTTCCAAATGGATTTGATGCTGATATGGCATATCAGTTACGTGAATGTGACCCTACAACTCTAGAAGACATGCAAAAGAATGTTGTGAGCGTAGAAGCGAACTTGCTGGCCAAACGAGCGAGGATGAGATCAGAGAAAAGAGTGACCATAAAAGAAGAAGCATCTACTTCAGATGTAAAAATGGATACATTGATTCAAACAATGGAAAGGATGGTTGATCGGTTGTCCATCACAGATAGACCTGAACCTTAGATCCGAAATCCAAACTTTAGAGGGCAGCAGCAGCCCCAATTCTGAATCAAGCAAAGAGAACAAAAAGCACTAGAACAACCAACACAACAACAACAGCAAATCAAAACTCCCTTACAATAGAATTATGTTCAAGGAGTAGAAGAAGAAGACGAGGAAGATCCGGTAATTGAAACAAATCACTTTTTCACTACTAATGGTATGCCTATATTTCTGACCGAAGATGAAGAGTATGCAAAAAGTTCTGACATTCAAAAGGATGAAGACTACATCTTGGCAAATGATGTTGTTTTGGAGGCCGAATCTGATGATTATCAATGTGGTTACATGAATGCTTTGAGTGCACAGTAGAGGCAATATCCTTTGAGGAGCAGAGATGTACTGGTCAATCCTATTCAGAAGAGGAAGGATGTTCAATCGAAAAATGATCCCCCAAACAATCAGAAAAAGGGAAAGGAGCTTGCTGATCATAATTCCAACAAGGTAAATCAGCCATCAACAAGTACAGCTACAAAAGAGAAAGACAATCAGCACAAGGATAGTGCAACAAAGGATCAAACAAATAAGAGAGACATCAGTGTCAAAGAGGTAGAAAAAGTCACATATTTTAATTTAGAAAGTGAAATTGCTAAATTGAAAGTGTCCATTCCTTTGACTGAGCTTGTTAAGAATAGCCATTATAAGCATTATGTATCTATAATACTACAAATTGATCCTTTGTCTGACATGGTGAATGTTGAGGATGATCACCTTGAACTTATTTTTGGTCCAGCTATAGAAGGTCAGCTAGAAGATAATGAAGTCCTGCCCTTTTATCTGAGTCTTAGACTACATGAGTATATTCTTCATAATGCTATGATTGATTCTGGAGCTTCCCACAATTTGATGCCCAAGGCCATCATGGAAAAGCTGGGCCTAGATATTACCCAAAAATATCATGATTTGTACTCATGTGATTCTGGTAGAGTTCACTGTATTGATCTCATCAAAGATTTGTTGGTTTCTTTAGATCAAATCCCAACCAAAAATGTCTTTATCGATGTGGTAGTAGCTAATATACCACCTCGATTTGGTATGTTGTTATCTAGATCGTGGGGAGCCAAACTTAAAGGCACTTTACAACTTGACTTCTCTTATGCTACAATCCCTGTTTTCGGTCAATTGAGGAATTTGTACCAAGAAAAGAAGATGAAGTATGTGATCACTAGTAATGAGAAGCCCATAAATCATCCGATAAATGTTGTACATACATATTTAGAGTCTTTTGTTTTGTACACTGATAGTGGATTGAATGATGTAGATATTCAGCTTGTAGAAGTAGATGATGTACCAGAAATTTCTGAGAGTTTTAGAGCGGTTCTTAATCAAGAAAAGGAAAAAATGGAACTTCCTTTTGAGTAGGCTCCACGGGAGTAGAAAGTCAGTGAAGATCGAAGTAACCAAGCAAGGTAAGATTGAAATTAAAGTAGAATTCCAACATCTAGAACATGAAACCGGCCTTTGGAGCAAGGACTTCGATGGTGATTTGGGTAAAGATGGTGTAGGTATTGGAATTTGGATTCTAAGTCCTGTGTTTTAGCTAGACAAAGTCCCAAGTAATGTTATAGTATGTTCCTATAAGTTAGATTTTGATTGCTCTAATAATGAAGTGGAATGTAAGGCATTGATTACAGGTCTAAATTTTTTGAAGAAACTGGGTGCAAAAAGGATTTCTATTTATGGTGATTCAGAGCTGGTGATTAAACAAGTAAAAGGAGAATATCAAGCAAAGCATCCATGGATGAGAGCTTATACGAACGCATTTCTGGATATCTTGAAAATGTTTCCAAAATACAGCTTGACTGCAATGCCAGGAAGTCAAAATATCATCGTTGATTCAATTGCTACAGCAACAAGCAATTTGAAAATTCCAATGAATTATAGCAATAAATTTGAAATTCATGTCAAACATAGGCCTACTGTTCCTGATAATCTGAGATATTGGCAAGTTTTTTGGGATGACAATGAAATTAATACCTTTTTGCAGAATGAAGGGAAGTTTAAGAATGCTTTCATTGATGATGTTTGCGATTCTGATGGACAAGACATTGAGGTAAATCAAATGGATGTTTTACAGCTAAAGGATAATGTTATTCCTAGAGGTCTAATACCTTTAGAGGAGTTTTTTGATCAAGATGATGTGGTGAGAAAACCAACCTTGGTTCCTACTGAAAAGCGAGTTGAAGATGTAAACCTTAGGACAGCCGACCAGCCCAAGCTTGTAAAGTTATCAAAATCATTGTCTCTCAAATCAAAGGCGGAGTATGTTAGGTTGCGTTCTAAATTTTCTGATGTTTTTGCATGGGATTGCTCAGATTTGAAAGTATATGACAAGAACATCATTCATCATACTATTCCTATCAAGCTAGATCAAAAACCTTTTAGACAAAAGTTGAGGAGAACCAATCCAAAGCTATTGCCATCCATCGAGAAAGAGGTAAATAGATTGTTTAAAGCTGGTATCATTGTTCCAATTAGATTCTCTGATTGGATTTCAAATTTGGTTCCAGTACAAAAAAGACCAGAGAGATAAGGTTGTGCATTGATTTCTGAAACCTGAATAAAGTGTCCTTGAAAGATAATTACCCTCTTCCTAAGATGGACCATATTCTACAAAGAGTAGTTGGAGCATCACGGATGTCACTACTAGATGGCTACTCAGGTTACAATCAGATCTTGGTGCACAAAAAAGACCAAGACAAAACTGCCTTCACAGCACCATGGGGAAATTTTCAGTATGCCAAGATGCCATTTGGGCTAAAGAATTCCAAAGCCACTTTTCAATGGGCAATGGATATAAATTTCGCTAACGAGAAGGATGTCTTCTTGGTAGTTTATTTAGATGACTTGACAGTATTTTCTGGTTCTGATGATGAGCATTTACACCACCTAAGGATTGTTTTTCAGAAATGCAGGAAGTTCAAGATTTCTTTAAATCCAAAGAAGATTCTTTTTTCCATGGAGGAAGGTAAACTCCTCAGTCATATAATTTCTAAAGATGGTATTCGCATTGATCCTTCAAGGGTGGAGGCAATCTAGCAAATAGACTTTCCGCGCAACAAAAAGGAAATTCAAGCTTTCAATGGTAAGATGAACTTCTTAAGCAAATCTATACCAAATTTAGTCGAGCATTTACGTGAGTTAACTAATATGTTGAAAAAGGATAGCACTATGGAATGGACTGAGGATTTGATGAAATATTTTAACTTGGTAAAGATTTCTTTGACCACAGCCTCGGTTTTGATCAGTCCTAATTATACTAATGATTTTACTATATTTTCATTTGCATCTGAGCACACCTTGGCTGCAGTGTTGATGCAAAAGAAAGATCAGGTGGAACAACCCATTGCTTTTTTTAGTTGGACTATCAGAGATGCTGCTTTGCCCTATAACATCATTAAGAAGCAAGCTTTGGCTCTTATAAAGGCATTGAAGGATTTCTGAGTTTACAATCTACATTCACATACCATAACATATGTTCATAACGCAGTTGTTAAAGATGTCCTCATGCAAACCAATATAGAGGGAAGAAGAGGTAAGTGGATAGCAGCAATGTTAGAGTATGATATTGAGATTAAGCCTACCAAACTAATCAAAGGTCAAGGCTTGGAAAAACTCATGGTTGAGTCGAATCTTCATGCTCTAGACATAAATCCCATTGCAGCAATGTCATATGATGAAGATGGTGGCACACTCATTCAAGTATCAAATATATTTCTCAACTCACCTTGGTATTTTGATATAGTATATGTTCTTCAACATCTTTCTCCTCCTTCTAGAATTTCAAGAAGTGAAGGTAGATCACTAAAACTAAAGTCTGCAAAATTCTACATTTTAGATAGTGCTCTTTATTGGAAAGATCTAGGAGGGGTTCTCCTTAATTGTTTAGTTGAAGATGAAGCTCAGCAGGTAATGAATGATTTCCATAGAGGAGATTGTGGCAGTCACTTGTTTTGGAAAAAAACAACTAATAAAGTTTTGAGAGCAGGATATTATTTGCCATCTTTGTTTTCATATTTATATAAGACAGTCATGAGCTGCCATGAATGTCAAGTTTTTTAGGGAAAAAGGAAGTTGCTTCCTCTTCCTCTGAAGTCGGTTGTAGTAAACGCACCTTTCCAGCAATGGGGGCTTGATTTCATAGGAGAAATTCAACCTACATCATCAGCACAACACAGATGGATTTTGATAGCTAACGATTACTTCACCAAGTGGATTGAAGCCATTCCGACAAGGCAAGCTACAGATATGGTAATCATTCAGTTTTTAGAGTCCAATATCTTGTCTTGTTTTGGTTGCCCTCACAATGTTATTATAGATAATGCAACAACATTTAAGTCAAAGATAATGGTTTAGTTTTGCAATAAATACAACATATCATTGGGTCATTCCACGACATACTACCCGCAGGGCAATGGACTAGCTGAGTCTTCAAATAAATCCTTGGTAAAAATTATTAAGAAGATGTTGGAAACAAACAAAAAGAATTAGCATCGAAAGATTGTCAATGCTTTGTGGGCCGGTAGAGTGAGCAACAAGAAATCAATAGGTATGTCACCTTTTGAATTGGTTTATGGTATTGATACAGTGTTTCCCACTTCCCTTGCAATCCTAGTCATGATATTATTACAGGAAGCCGACAGTGAAGAAGATGATATTCAGTGTTGGATTAATCAAATGATTCACCTTCAACAAACAAGAGAAGAGGTTTCTCAAAACACTTTCGGGTTGCAAGAGAAGATAAAGAAGATTTATGACCACAAAACCAAGGCAAAAAAGTTTCAGTTGGAAGATGTAGTGTTGTGATGGGTTGCAGGACATGAAGAAAAAGGAAAGCATGGTAAGTTTGATAATCTATGGAAAGTACCATATAAAATCTCAACCTATTGAGGACAGAATGCATTTTTATTAAAGGAAATGGATGGTCAAGAATGCTCAGGAGGACCAGTGAATGGTAGGCTCCTGAAACACTACTATTTCTGATGGAGTTTGTTGAAGTTGCTTCACTGTCATTGTATATACTAGTTTGCTTTCCTTGCAAGATTTGAAGTACAATGTCATTTGAGCTTGGAGCCCGAAGTGAAGGCTATAAAGCTAAAATGATTTGTGCTGAGTTTAGTTGGTTTTTGAGTCAGTTTAGAGTCGGTTGTGAGTCAGTTTTTAGTTTGTATCGAGTCATCATTCTTCAAAATTTTTCAAAAAAGTTTGCAGTCTTTCATTTGCTTGATAGTATTGGCACAATCAGCTAGGCACTTGGTCTACAGTGTTCTTGACACCTCTAAGGAGATGCCATCCCCAATAAGGCCAATGTTAGTGTCAGTATATGCATACTTCCATCAGGGATCAAATCTACTCTTTGAATTTTCATTTTAGGTGTCTCATACTGAAATTTTGGATCATTCCATTAGGTCATGTCAAAATGGTCCACTAATGGTTGTCTTCTTTGAAAATCAAATCTTCCCTCATGAGGTACATTTGTTGACCCATCTGTTACAGATCCATTTGGGCACATCAACCCCAACCTGCAGATCGGTACTATTAGGGCCCATCAAACCCTAATTCAATTGTTACATGCCCTAAAGAAGTCAACCATCAAAATTCCTAGCTTCCCAAGACTTTTCACGACCAAAATCATCCAGAAAAGGCCTTCATTAGGTGTGCTGCAATGCAAACCATACATTGATAGGGTGCTATGCAGTGCACTTGGTCCCTCTTTGGCCTGCGCTGGGCGAATTTGAGCGAATTTCCATGAGGGTTTGAAAGATTCCTTATCCATTGGATGCCTCTAGAAGTTTCTCAAGGCTATATACTCCTTTGAGCTCGTATTTGGATGAGGAAGGGAGTTAAGGAACATCAATCCCTTATCCCTTCCTCCATGGAACTAAATTCTAAGTTTGGGAGGGTATTCATTATCACCATTTATGGCATAACTTCCTTCATTCACCTATGAAAAGACCACTCATCTAAGTGATCAGGGGTTGGAAATTATTGAACTATAGGGAGATGTTGTTAGTATGAGACTTGAGTTGATTTCAAGTATTGTAATGATGTCAAAATGTCTTGCTTGTTATGAGGAGAGGATGGGATTGAACTGGAGGAGTGATGCTAAATCGAGCAATGGGTTGTAACTCTTCCTTTTACTAATAAAGTGTTCAAAGCTTTTTCCATATGCTTGTGTTATTCATTTATGCTTTCATATGTTATCATGTACTTGATTCCATGCTATGTTTAATCAATAGAACATTATCATATGCTTTGATTGGTTTTTGTCTTCTATCTATGTGCAGGTACTCTTCAAGTGGATTAAGTACAGAGAGGAGTGACAGATTTCATCAAGGGAGATAAGGAGCAAGTGAAAGATACAGGTAGGATTCTTTGCCTCTTATTTTATCTGTTGGTCATAGGAAAAGTAGAGAATTCTTTGCACTGTTGTTCTAAACTTAGCTACTAGTCTAGGCATTTAAGCATTTATCCGTAGACACTAAAACTTCCCAAAACACCATCTCCATGTTGTATTCAGTTGAGGTTTCAAATATGTTACTTTAGGTGTCAAGGCAGTTGTCTTTCCATTAGGTTTTAGGGTTCATTTCCAAGGTCTTTCCATTAGGTATGTCTTAGGGTTCACTGCAAGGTCAAAAGCATAGTTTCACATGTAAATAAAGGGTAGAAAAAATATGAGGAAGACCAATAAACAAATAGTGAAGTTATGGTTATTGTATAAAGTTCTCATTTTCACTGATGTAATTTTCATCTCAAAAACATGTTTTTGAGATGAAAACAAAGTATTTTAGTTTGCTAATGTAATTTAAGTCATTATATGTAATAATTGTTCCAAATGCTGCCCAAGCATGTCTCCTTGCTACAAGAAGTGAGCCATTGAAGAAATCAGCTCAATCAAAGCTACATCCACCTAAAAAGAGACCGAGAAAGAGAAACATTAGACAGAGATTTGAAAACAAAATAAAAAGTTCCAAACAAACATTATAAAGTGGGTTTTTTCATGAGAAAAATCAAAATCATCCTCTATATAAAGTTTCAAAGGCATTTTTCAAAGTTCATTAGTTCCTTTGCATTCTAAGTTATCCTTGGCAAAGAGGAGATTGAGTGAAGGAGGAAAAAATCAGAAGGGTGCACTTGCTGAGAGTGTTGCGTGTTGGGAGAAGGTGTTGCACACCTATAGGGTCAAGGGTGCATTTTCTAATCTAGCCCTGAGTTAAATTTAACGGTGTTGCGCACCTGTAGGGTGAAGGGCATGCCTGCTGAGAGCGTTGCGCACTAGGAGAAGGTGTTGTGCGTTTGGCCAGAGGAGGTTGGAAAACCCTAGGGGTGCCAAAACATCATTTCCTTCATCTGCTCCACAAAGGCTTCAACTACCTGCATTCAACAAGTAAGTGGCCTGACATTTCTTTTTCTCCATCAAATAAAGCAAATTGGCACTCTAAAAGTTGAAACCCTAGAAAAACTCCCTTGCATGCCTCCAAAATCACTTCATTAATCAAATTTGCAGTACTTTTCGTACTTTGTCACCTTCCAATCACCCTCACTATATTTCACTCCACCTCCTCGCTATTTCACTCATATTGGAAAATATATTAGTTCCTCAAGTTTTCACCTACAAAGCATGGCAGAATACAATAGTTCAGAAGAAGGTGAAGGACAACCCAGGAGGCCAACCAAGAAAGTAGGGAGAATTATTAGATTTGAACCCACTAATACAATATAACTTATGGCATCACCACTTGCAGTATCATGTTTCAGGCACATCGGTTGTTTAGAGTTTTGTCAAAAGGTTGAGATGGTGAATTTTCATCAGCAGTTAACCAAGCAATTCATCCTCAATTTGCAAAACAACCAGGTCACTTTAGCCGGGGTCACATTCATTATGTCTTCATCCATCATATCATAGGCCACTAGAATTCCAAATGCAGGAGAGAAATGGTTGAAGCAGAAAGAATTGTATCACAATTTTTATAAGCCATATCTTAAAACAAGGTTCAAAAATGATAAGAAAAGAATTTTCCCTTTCTCTTATCTTTTGGACAAATATGTGCCATTGATGAAGATCATCATGAGGTATTTCACATGTGAGGACAGGTTTTCCTGACTATACTCATACCACATCAGGCTTCTCATGCACTTTACCAGGGTAAGAATGCTCAATTTTCCATATTACCTTTTCAGGAGTATTGACAAGATGACATATATTGCTCAGAAAAGGGACCCAACTCATCATATGCATAGTATTTTCCATCAATCTTATCAAAATGATAGTCCTCCATCACTTAGATCAACTAGGCATTACTTGGGAGGCCTTCATAGCTAATGAGACATTTAATGAAACACCTACATAGCCAACTCTCCGCATTCCTCCATCACCGTCCACTCATCCATCTACTTCTTATCATGCACCACAGCATACTTATCACTCATCTTCAATAGGTCTTTCTTCACCGGACACCTCCACACCATCTACATCACCATTTCATGTAGCCATTCATTCACCCATTAGAGATGATGACAGTGATGGGGGACATGATGAGCATGATGACAGCGAGTGACATGATGTACACATTGAGCATGGTCAGAGTAGTATACCACAAAGGAATAGTTTGTAGCCATTCGATTTCACCTATCAGAGGGGAAAGAGGCAGGTTTTTACCACATGGAAAGTGGGAGGGGCCTTGCCTTCATCATCAACATTACAGGTTAAAGGGAAGGAGAAAATGGTAGAGGAAGCAGAGGTCAAACAACATCATGAAGAACATGACATTGAAAAGGAATTTCTCCTTGTGGACACTAGTGATGAGGATGAAAACAAATCTTCTCAAGCTACCTCTAGAGCAAAGGATGCCAAAATTAGGGAGCTTGAGGATAATTTACAAAGAGCCCAATATGTTATCTCCTTCTATGAGCAAGAGAACAAGCAACTAGAAGTTAAGCAGGAGTTGATGCAAATCAAGTACATCAAGGCAAAGAGGGAAGCTGAAAAAGCCAAATTTCAGCTTGATGAGGCTTATGGATGTTGGCATTTTGGCACAGGTGTGGCGCTTTGATACAGGTGTTGTCCTTGATGGAAACTCTCTTTGATGACAGATCTCCGTTCAGACTACAGAATGAAGAGAAATCTCATATACGCAGGTTAATCAAGTCCAAGTTGCATATACACGCAGTCTATATGCATACTAAGTCACGTATACGCAGGTTATATATATACGGAGGCACGTATGCACGCAGATATATGAACAGAAAAGGGCGTATATGTCGGGAAGCTTCCCTTTGGTCCATGGTAGTTAGTCCTCGGTACTTGAGCCTATGTATTTGGACCAAAGTATCTCGACAGACGTGTATCTCGACAGACGTGTTGATCCCTAGTTTCTAAGTTGATGGTATTGGATTTCTATGGTTTGGCCCTTGGTATTGAGCAAGGCCTAAGGCTATATAAGGAGGAGAAGATCATTAGGCAAATCATCTTTTGAAAAAGGCTTGAATATCTGAAAAAGAAAGAGATCTGGTATGCAGGTTCTGGGTTGCTTGATCTAAGCTAAGGAGAGATCACTTCGGTTGATGGAAGACTAGATCTAAGGATAGATCAGGATCTAATGATTTGAAATGCACTATTATGACATGGTTGATTATGCGTATTTCTAGATCTGCATACTGACGCAATGTTATGTTCTGGGTCTAACTGATGTTTGGTACAGCTGCAAGTTGAGAGAATTTATTTTTAGATCTGTACGCAGGTTGGCTTCGGTAAAAGAGCGTGTATACGCGGGTTTCTCTCATTGAAGTAGCGTATATCTTTTGGAGCTTGATTTTTGGGTTACAGTTGGGTCTGACTGTTATTGCAGAGTTCTGTAGTCTGCTCTGTGTTCTGGTAACTGGTGTTTGACAGGGTTTCAGTGTTTCAGTGATTGATGATGCTAGTATTGGATGTTTTGTGCTTCAATGATCTGTTGTGAAAGTTGAATGAATTGTGGTCTTCAGATTGTAATGTTGTGCTTCAGGAATATCCAGTCTGAAAATGTATGAAAGGTGGTACCTGAAAGAAAGAAGATTGTAGGCCAGCACCTACGTACTAGTATCTTGGCTAGTACAAGAGCAAAGGGGGTTGGAGCTCCCTTCCAAGGAAGTTTGGAGAACGAGAGAAGGTTGTAGCCTTTTGCAGGTTGTAGCCTGCGTACTGGTATAAGGCTGCACCAGTACAAAAAGATTGTAAACTGAAGTTTCATATTAAAGAAAGATAGAGACGACTTGCAGCAGGTGGTTTTCACCCACATTGGGTTTCCACCTTATATCATGGTGTTCATGTGTGTGGTTTTTGTGTGATCTGTTCTATTGCATCTGTTTACACTTAATATGGTGAATAATGTCCTTATGCACTTAACTGAAGATAAACTGACTGAATTATAATATTTCTGGTTATACGTTGTTTTCCTTAGACACAGTTGCGTGTACACGCTGGTTCACTTAACTAAAGTAGCGTATATGTTTCTGAGCATTGAAAAAGTTTTATAGTTCTGATAATACTGATTCACCCCCCCCTCTCAGTATTATTTCCAACAATTGGTATCAGAGCAGGTCCTTCAGAGAAGCTTGACCGCTTGAAGGTAGATCGTTCATCATGAGCAACTACGAGAAAGAAGCATCAATCAGGCCACCGGTTTTTGATGGGACAAACTTCAATTATTGGAAGGTAAGAGTTACTGCATATCTTCAATCTCTTGGTACAGAAGTTTGGAACATCGTAGAGACAGGCTATACTTTTCCTTCAGCTACTCCTACAGATCCAGCCGAGAAAAAGAAATATGAAACAAATGCGAAAGCAGTCAATACTCTATTGGGATGCATCTCTCAATCAGAATTCATGAAGGTAATGCACTATAAATCTGCAAAGGAAATATGGGATAAAATGGTCACGAGCTATGAAGGAGACGATCAGGTAAAGCGTGCTAAACTTCAAACTCTCAGGATTAAGTATGAAACTCTCAGAATGTATAATGATGAAAGTGTGGCTAACTACTTCTTTAGGGTAGATGAGATTGTCAATTGCATGCAAAACTTGGGTGAAGAAATAAAAGAGGCTATTGTGGTTGAAAAGATTCTAAGATCTTTGTCCCCCAAGTTTGAATCTAAAGTGTCTGCCATAGAAGAAAAGGAAAATTTGCAAATTCTTACTATGTCTCAGCTTCACAGAATTCTAACCGCTTATGAAATGAGAAAGGGAGGTCCATCAGACAGAAGAGAAGCTGCCTTCAAGGCTTCAGGCAAAGAAGATTATTATGAAGCAAGTCACCTGCCAGAAGATGAAGAAGAGGAATCAAATTTCGTCAGAAATCTTCAAAGGGGTTCTGGAAGGTTCAGAGGTAAGTTACCTTTTAAATGCTTTGCTTGTGGAAGAGTAGGTCATTATGCTGCCAAATGTCCTCACAAAGATAAGAATGACAAGGGAAAGGAACCTGTTAAATGGAACAAGAGACAATATGAAAAGAAGAAAAGCTACTACACTCATGAAGATAGTGATGGATTTTCAAATAGTGATGAAGATGAACAAGGTAATAGATATAAACTTTTAATGGCTTTTGAAGATGATGACTACATGGATGCTATAGATGTAGAAGGCTTTTATGAAGAAATGAAAGATCTCAAAGTTCGTTTAGAAGAGAAGAGTGCTATTATTGATTCTCTACAATGTCAACTAGCTGAAAAGGAAGAACATCTTGAAAAATTGGAATGTGAGATTGTTTGTCTTAGAAAGGAGATTGAGAAAACCAAAGCAATTAATCTTAAGTTTGTTAAAGGATCTGAAACCTTGGATGAGATTATCAATGTGCAGCGATCTCCTCTGATCAAGACAGGTCTTGGATATAATGGAGAAACATCTCAAGCCTCTACCTCTAAAAGTTATCTTGATGCAGCAAGGAGAAGCGAGCAAAGGCCAAATAAAAGTCATTAGGTGAATCAGGGACAGTTTACCTCAAGAACAAATAAAGACCATCAAGAAATTCGGGGACAAACAGAAGCTACAATCAGCCACAGGTAAAATCGTCCCAATTTGCTCCAAGAATGAATAGAAGCTACAATCGGTTGGATGATAGATCTGATTATCGCAGAAGTTTCTTTAATGGCCAATGCTTTTCTTGCCATAACTTCGGTCACAAAGCAGCTCAATGTGTTGCCTACAAAACCATCATGACTAGAGAAGCTCAAAAGCAAGGGAGAATGACTGGAATCATGAAAAGGACTTATAACAACTTTTCGGTTCTTGAAAATGAAGTTGAATGCTCTATTTGTAATAACTTTGGTCATGAAGACTCTGAATGCAGGAGCAGGTTCCGGAAGACAACTCAGAAGGAACAAACCTCAAATGTTAGAACATGGAGAATAAAAGAATCACAACTAGAAAGATGTGGGATAGCCTTTTATGCAGAAGGTCAAGAAAGTCTATGGTACATTGACAGCGGATGTTCGAAGCATATGACAGGGGACAAAGAAAAGCTTGAGTCATATACCGCATTAGAAAAGGGGAAGAAAGTTTCTTTCGGGAACGATATCTCTGCAGCCATAAAAGGAAAAGGTATTGCTCCGTTGAAAGAGGAGGTCAAAGCAGGAAATGTTTTATATGTTGATGGATTGAAGCATAATCTTCTGAGTGTCAGTCAGATGTGCGATCAAGGAACTGAGGTAATATTTAGATCAAATGGATGTTGTGTTCGTGATCTTGATACAGGTAAAACAGTGATCAAAGGAAGAAGGACTCCAAATAATCTATATATCTTTGAGGAAAGACAACAATGCTACTTAAGCAAGGATGATGAACATTGGCTATGGCATCGGAGGTTGGGACATCTAAGCTTTTCACAAATAAGGAAAGCATGCAAATATCAGGCAGTTCGTGGTCTTCCAGATATCAAAATTCCAGACAATACCATATGCAAATCTTGTCAGTTTGGAAAGCAAACCAGAACTAACTTTCCAGAGAAGGAAGGATCAGCTAGCATGCCTCTCGAGCTAGTCCATACAGATGTATGTGGTCCATTTAGGAAGAGGACACCTCGAGGAGAAGAATATCTGATCTTATTCATTGATGATTTCTCCAGATTTGTTTGGTTAGGGCTCATGAAGCACAAAGATGAAGCATTCGAAAAATTCAAATCCTTCAAAGCCTTGGTTGAAAATGAATCAGGACACAAAATTAAGTGCCTCAGATCTGACAGAGGTGGGGAGTTTACCTCAAACAAATTTTTCGATTTCTGTGAAGAACATGGGATAAGAAGAGAATTCTCTACAGCTAGAACTCCTCAGCAAAATGGGGTTGTGGAAAGAATGAACAGAACAATCCAACAAATGGCTCGTGCTATGATTGATGAATCAGGTACTCCCGCAACCTTCTGGGGTGAAGCTGCACATGCTGCGGTTATTATTCTTAACAAAACAAATGTCCGAGTAAACAACACTCAAACACCTCATGAGCTCTGGAGTGGTAAGACTCCTTCGGTGAAGCACTTCAAAATCTTTGGGAGCAAATGTTATATTAAGAATACTGATGAGCAACTTGGCAAACTTGAACCAAGAGCAGATGAGGGCATTCTTCTTGGTTATTCTCCACATAGCAAAGCATACAAGTGCTACAATAAAAGACTTGGCAGAATTGTTGACAGCATTGATATAGTGGTTGATGAGAAGGGATATATTCCTAGGCAAGTTCATCATGAAGACATTGAAGAAGATGAAGGCTACCCTCAAAGACGGAATGATGAAGAAGAAGAACCTCAAGAAGAAGAAGAACCAGAGGAGCAGACAAGAATAGAAGAGAAGACTCCATCCAGATATGTTCAAAAGAATCATCCGGAATCTCAGATTGTGGGGCAGAAAGAAGCAGGAGTACAAACAAGAAGGACACTTGCAGAAGCTTCAAGCTATTTGGCATTACTCTCCTCCACTGAACCACAAAATGTGAAAGAGGCATGCAAAGATGAATGTTGGGTCAAAGCAATGGATGAAGAACTTGAGCAGATCGAAAAGAACAACACTTGGGAATTAGTTCCTAGACCAAAAGATAAGAATGTAATAGGAACAAAATGGGTCTTCAAGAATAAATTGAATGAAAATGGAGAAGTAATTAGGAACAAGGCCAGACTTGTTTGTAAAGGGTATGCACAGCAAGAAGGAATAGATTTTGAAGAGACCTTTGCTCCTGTGGCAAGACTTGAGGCTATCCGAATGTTCCTTGCTCTCTCAAGCTTTCAAAACTTCAAGGTATTTCAAATGGATGTGAAATCAGCCTTTCTGAATGGAGACTTAGAAGAAGAAGTATATATTGAGCAGCCAGATGGTTTCATTCTTGGGAATGATCCAAACCTTGTATGCAGATTGAAAAAGGCTCTCTATGGACTCAAACAAGCTCCAAGGGCTTGGTACTATCGGTTGGACAAATATCTTCACCAACAAGGCTTTTCAAAAGGATCAGCAGATAGCAATCTCTATATAAAAGTTGAAAATAACAAATTGCTAATTCTTGTTGTTTATGTAGATGATATTATCTTTGGCAGCAATGAAGAGACTATGAGTCAAAACTTTGCCTCGGTTATGCAGAAAGAATTCGAAATGTCACTACTTGGAGAATTGACATATTTTCTTGGATTGCAAATTCAACAAAATGAAGGAGGTATCTTCTTGTCTCAAACCAAATACCTCAAGCAGATCTTGAAGAAGTATGGCATGGAAGAGTCAAAGCCAGTATGTACACCCATGGTTACAGGATACAGCCTCAGTGCAAATGATGAATCAGCAGCAGTTCACCAACCCACTTATAGATCCATGATTGGGAGTTTGCTCTATTTGACAGGTACCCGACCAGATATTACACATGCAGTAGGAATTGTTGGAAGATTTCAAGCCAACCCAAAGGAAACTCATCTTCAGGCAGTCAAAAGAATCTTCAAGTATCTTCAAGGGACCCAAAACTATGGCTTATGGTATCCTAGAAATACAGATCTCACTCTTCATGCTTACACAGATGCAGATTGGGCTGGAAGTGTGGATGATAGGAAAAGCACAAGTGGTGGTGCTTTCTTCATGGGTTCCAGATTAGTATCTTGGTTCAGCAAGAAACAAAGTTCGATTGCCTTATCTACAGCTGAAGCAGAATATGTGGCTGCGGCATCTTGTTGAACACAACTTCTTTGGATGATGCAGACCTTGCAGGACTTTCAAATCACTTGCACTCCACCAGTCTCTATCTTATGTGATAATACAAGTGCAATCAGCATTTCAAAGAATCCAGTCATGCACTCAAAGACCAAGCACATACCAATCAAGTACCATTTTCTCCGGGAACAAGTGCTTGAGAAGAAGGTCAAGTTGGAGTATGTTCCTTCTAAGGAACAAGTTGCTGATATTCTCACAAAACCACTGCCCAGGGAAACTTTTGAATATCTCAGACAAAAGCTGGGAGTAGTTGATGCTTCATCCTGCTGTTGAAGCTTGTCTGTTCTACAGAAAAGTTGGTATACGCAAGTTACGTAAGGGATATACGCGTATATACGCCGATTTATGCTGGGAAAGTCGCGTGTATGGTGTACGCTTGTTGCTGAGAGTATATCCGCATACATACGCTGGTTTGTGCAGGATAAATCGCGTATATGGAGTTCTGAACAGCAAGGGCAAACTCTGGTTTGAAAAGGTCTGAGATGGGTATGTCAGAATCCTTCAGACACAGTTTCAGGAGGTGTAGCAGGCACAGGTTCAGGGGGAGCAGCTTAAAAGTCTCATAAAGCATTGTTGGCATTTAGATGTTTTGGTTGTTGGTTTCAGGAGAAGGAGCTCAGAAAGAAATCCTGGTTGCTGATCTAAAAGATGTTTATCAGATGCTGCTGGTGACTTTCATAAGTCTTGGTCTAGATCTGTTGTCTCTATGTCATGTATCTCTTTTATGATATCTCTTTTATGGTGTCAAGGTCATGTAACGGCCTATGTTGGTTTCCCCACTATGCCTGGGATGAATGATGTAATATAATTGGTTGTTTCTGATGTGTCCCCTCTTGGTAGGGAGTATGGATGTATGTATTGAGTCTTTTGGTGATAGGAAGGTCCCTTATGGTGTATAAGTCTTGGTTCTTGTTGAAGAACATCTTTTGCAGATCTGGCCTACAGTCAGGGGGAGCATGATTCAGCACAGCCAAGCAGAGGTATCAGCATGTACTCAGGGGGAGCACAGCCCTTTGCCCTTGATGACAAAGGGGGAGAATGATTCTAAGGATCTTGAGGTTGCCATCAAGTCCAAAGGGGGAGATTGTTGGCATTTTGGCACAGGTGTGGTGCTTTGATACAGGTGTTGTCCTTGATGGCAACTCTCTTTGATGACAGATCTCCGTTCAGACTACAGAATGAAGAGAAATCTCATATATGCAGGTTAATCAAGTCCAAGTTGCGTATACACGCAGTCTATATGCATACTAAGTCGCGTATATGCAGGTTATATATATACGGAGGCGCGTATGCACGCAGATATATGAACAGAAAAGGGCGTATATGTCGGGAAGCTTCCCTTTGGTCCATGGTAGTTAGTCCTCAGTACTTGAGCCTATGTATTTGGACCAAAGTATCTCGACAGACGTGTTGATCCCTAGTTTCTAAGTTGATGGTATTGGATTTCTATGGTTTGGCCCTTGGTATTGAGCAAGGCCTAAGGCTATATAAGGAGGAGAAGATCATTAGGCAAATCATCTTTTGAAAAAGGCTTGAATATCTGAAAAAGAAAGAGATCTGGTATGCAGGTTCTGGGTTGCTTGATCTAAGCTAAGGAGAGATCACTTCGGTTGATGGAAGACTAGATCTAAGGATAGATCAGGATCTAATGATTTGAAATGCACTATTATGACATGGTTGATTATGCGTATTTCTAGATCTGCATACTGACGCAATGTTATGTTCTGGGTCTAACTGATGTTTGGTACAGCTGCAAGTTGAGAGAATTTATTTTTAGATCTGTACGCAGGTTGGCTTCGGTAAAAGAGCGTGTATACGCGGGTTTCTCTCATTGAAGTAGCGTATATCTTTTGGAGCTTGATTTTTGGGTTACAGTTGGGTCTGACTGTTATTGCAGAGTTCTGTAGTCTGCTCTATGTTCTAGTAACTGGTGTTTGACAGGGTTTCAGTGTTTCAGTGATTGATGATGCTAGTATTGGATGTTTTGTGCTTCAATGATCTGTTGTGAAAGTTGAATGAATTGTGGTCTTCAGATTGTAATGTTGTGCTTCAGGAATATCCAGTCTGAAAATGTATGAAAGGTGGTACCTGAAAGAAAGAAGATTGTAGGCCAGCACCTACGTACTAGTATCTTGGCTAGTACAAGAGCAAAGGGGGTTGGAGCTCCCTTCCAAGGAAGTTTGGAGAACGAGAGAAGGTTGTAGCCTTCTGCAGGTTGTAGCCTGCGTACTGGTATAAGGCTGCACCAGTACAAAAAGATTGTAAACTGAAGTTTCATATTAAAGAAAGATAGAGACGACTTGCAGCAGGTGGTTTTCACCCACATTGGGTTTCCACCTTATATCATGGTGTTCATGTGTGTGGTTTTTGTGTGATCTGTTCTACTGCATCTGTTTACACTTAATATGGTGAATAATGTCCTTATGCACTTAACTGAAGATAAATTGACTGAATTATAAGATTTCTGGTTATACGCTGTTTTCCTTAGACACAGTTGCGTGTACATGCTGGTTCACTTAACTAAAGTAGCGTATATGTTTCTGAGCATTGAAAAAGTTTTATAGTTCTGATAATACTGATTCACCCCCCCCTCTCAGTATTATTTCCAACAATGGAGACTATGGAAAGCTAGATGATGAACAGGGACAAATAAAAAGGCCAAGAAAAAGAGGATTGAAAAAGGCCTTAGAGCTTGAAAGACAAAAGGAGGCAAAATTGGAAGAGCAACTCATTTTAAATGAGCAATTGGTCAAGGACATAGCTGAAAACAGAGGGTCTTCGCTTGAGAAAGTGAACACACACTTAGAGACCCTCTTGGACAAAGAAAATAGAGATGTTGAGTTGCAAAGAAAGATGGCCAAGTATTATGCAAGGAGAAATCAAGTGGCAAGGAGCAAGCTCAAAAGAGTTCACGAGAAAATTGACAAATTAACCATGCAAGAGGAGAGGAGGAGACTTTACATGCTTTCTGAGGCATCCCTACATGCCTATAATCTTTGATCAGCTATAAAAACACATTTTTGGGTACTTTGACCATTTTGGGGTATGAAGTTACTTGCTGAGGTTTTCAGACAATTTTTAGCAAAGTCATGGAGGTCAAACGCGCAGCGCCATGGGTGCTGCGCTCTTTTTTAGGGCATCCAATGAGGGAAAGGTCAGAATTTTTGGGTTTCTAGTGATGAGTACATACACCCTGTATTTTTTCTAAGGATTTGGAGGAAAACAGGTTGGTTAAAAAGGCCAAAAACCCTAAAAAAATGACCTCTCTGCCCTCTTTTTGGTCTGGGTGCTATGCGCTGAGTAGTGTTTGGAGAATTGCTTTTTAACTGTGCAAATGACATCCACGTTCAGAAATTCAGGTTGTTCTGGAAATTATACATGCATATCTTTCCAACAAGCTATTGTGGGCCCAATTTGGACATCAGGAAGGCCTCCAAAATTGTCACTGAAGTTCAAGGGCATGCCTGGCATTGGCGCTCCATGCCTAGCACTGGTGCTGCACGATAAATTGTCCAGTTTTTCATTGTTTTGTCCCAGTTTTCACTTTCACCTTGGAAAATCATGATTTTATCCTTCTAATTGATCAATTGAATGTAATTATGATGCTTCTAGAGCTTAATAGGGTAGATTCATCAGGTAAAACAAGTTCATGAGGTGTAATGTATCAGTTTCTTTCGGTTAGGAATGAGTCACTTTGACCACCCTATTTTCTTGTTTACAGTTCAACTCTTATTAGAAACAGCTCCTCTTCTCGTGGATTCAACCCCTTGAGCTTAGGATGAGTTGTTTGGGGTCTATATGAGGCTTTTCCTCAGTCATTGTATGGGTTGGACTCAGTTGGATGCTTATGCTTTGAGTAGACATCATTTTGTATCAGTTTTAGCAGGAGATTAATGAAGATTTGTAGCTATTTTTTTGGGATCCATGTGGTATGATGTTCAGTTTAGTTTTCTCTATTGTGATCATATTTAAAAAAAAAAAAATTACTTCATCAATCATTTCATTACTTTTAAGTGGATATTGTCAAGTTGATAGGCAGAACCCATAATATTTATGCTCTGTTTTGGGAAAATATTCACAGTCTATGTTTTCTTCAATTTAGGAAGAACCCATGCTTCTTACATGCTCTTTCTAGCTCCTCACTTGTCTTTGAATTACCTCACCCACCAAACCCTAGAGTGTTGAGCCTTGTGCCTACCTTGCCCCATTGAACACCTTGCAATTTTGACCTAATTTCCTTGCCCTAACTGTTTGGCTCCTCCTGATCTAGCAAAACCCTTCAAAATCAAATCAAACCTTGTGCTACTATACCTAGCCTAAAATAATTTTCTTGATCCAGTCATCTTGGCTGAGATCCTTACGAAAAGAGCCCTCTCCTGGCCTAGTAGGGCTAGCTACTTGGCTAAGCGTGGTTTGTGGTGTTAGTGCCTAGATTGACCTCACGCTGAGAAAAGCAAGTCTAGGGTAACATCAAACCACGCTTAACCTGGTAGCTAACCCTACCAAGTTGGGAGAGGGTTCTCTCCTTGTCAATCTCAATGAAAATTTATCAAGGAAATCTTGAGATGACTAATATAAAAACTAATTTTAGGCTAGGTATGCTTGCTCAAATGAATTTGATTGATTTTATTGGTTGGTTGCTGGATCAGATGGGGAAGGCAGCTTTGGGTCCAGGGAATGAACACAGATTTGCATAGGTTTCTATGGGGCGAGGTAGGTAAGTGATTTAGCACTTTGAAATGAATGTGATGGTGAGTCTAAATACTGCTGAGGAGCTGGAGAGGGCATGCAAGTGTCATGAGTCCTCTTCAAACAGTAGAAAACATATAGAACTAAACAAACCTCAAGGTAGAGCATTGAAATACCAATGAATTCCACCTTTCAAACATGATTCATTTAGTTATGCAAAAAGAGAGAGATGATGGCACACATAAACACAAATCAACTGAATTATAAAGAAGAACACAATGCTAAAGCACATTACCACAAGAATCCCACAAAATGTTGCAAAACCCTGGTTTATTTCCTTGCCAAACTGCAGAAGTGATGTACAATAGTGCTCAATGCATCCACAAGAGTCCAACCTTCTGCCAAATTCCAACCCCTACACTATTAAATTCATAAAATATATACATTTGCTCATCCTTGTACTAAGGGAATTGAGCTCAACCATTTTCATCAAAATAGAATCAGTTACATTAAACTTGGGCCGGATTTCTGAAAATAGTTGTTGAAGATGAACTTGTATCTCCTAAACCATAGCACTTGTTACAAAACTGAAAGATATTTTGTAGATAAGGTCCTGTTGGAGAAAAACCTCTCTCAAATTTTGGAAATTCGTTTCCAGTTGCTCCTAATCTGTGCCACAAAATAATCTCTAAAACAAAAAATCATTAAAAATTTAAATCTATGAAAATGAGCTATAAATATCTAGTCAAATATCCCAATTCATGACACCTGTGAATAAAATAAAAGAGTTTTTTGTTATATGACTTGTGATTAACAAAAACCTCCTTCTGTTTTGCAAAATTACTTTCCATCTGTTGTAAAATGGCACCGCACTAAAATGACTAAAACAGTAAAAAATATGAAAAAATTGCTTTGTTTTAATGTAGGCTCCAAATATCACTGTATATCTCCCACATAGTAGCACCTGTGCATAAATGAAGGAGGTTTTTGTTAGTTGGTATGTGATGAACAAAAAAATCTTTCACTTTTGAAAAATTATGTTATCACTCAGGTTGTCCTTAAGCTCCGGAAAAGGATACGGCCGAGGTAACCACAGACCAACTTTGGACTGCAGGTTCTAGCCAACCTGCAATCAGAGAGGGCTCTCTCTTTATGATTTAGCTTTTTTGAAAAGGATTTTAGGCTAGGTCTTGGGTTCAGAGGGTTTTGCTTTGTTTTTGGTGGGAAAATTGATGTTTCAGGTAGAGAGGCAGAGCATAGTCTAAGGGTTTTGAACCATTGGGCGTGGAGTCGAGGAGAAAAACTGCTGGCGCTTTTCCTTAATAACAGTGAGGGAAAATGGAGCAAGATAGATGAGCATGAAACAATGTTTCAGGTTTAAGGGATGGAAAGAAGTGCTAAGTAATGAGAGGCAGTTAAGAATCTCTCAATTATGCTTAACAAGGGAAGATAACAGGGCGCTACCTAGGGGCAGTTAAGAATCCCTAGGTAATTGGCTAACACAGGTGAATCGGGGTAAACATGAGCCAGAAGGAATTCATATTCATAACCAATTCAATCAGAGGAAAACATAAAGAAATAGTAGAAATTGAGCATAGAGAGTATTTAAACTAATTCTAGGCTATTCTTTCTTCCTGCTATTTAGATAGTGATAAACAACAAACAGAGATAAGAGGCACTTATTATTCCAGGCTGCAGCACAAGAATTCCATCTTCAGTCTCCAAAACATTCATTCACAACAGACAGTTTTCTCTCCAAGCTTTCGGCAATCTTTGATTATGGAGAAACTTAGGTATACACAGCGAGTCTCTAGTGAAATTCTCAATTGACCAACCCTTGTAACAATGTAGAGGGCAGTATATATAGGGCAAAACTATCTACAGAGTTTCTTTATTACAACTTGACCTAATTAGGTCTGAAATAAAGATGATTACTTAACCTAATCCTATCCAGAAATAAATGCAAAAAATATCTCGGGCTGTGCTGAGGGTGGCCGCATTAAAACTGAAATGAATTCTGTTGTCCTTGGTGGCTTAGTGCAGGTGCTTCTGAAATAAATGTGTATGGGTTTCTGCATCTTTGCTGTCTGTCTGCATTTAAAGCTTTAACTCTGATTTGAGGGCAAGGATGGGCTTACGCCTCTTGATTTGACTTTCTGGGGGGGCTCATCAATGATCAAGTGCTTCGAGCCCCTAAAAAATCTTCAGCTGATACTCTTTGGCTTCTCTTGTTCATCTGATACTCTTTGGCAATAAACCGATGTTGTTCTGATGTGCTGTGGGTTTAAATCATCATTTAATGGCCGTTGTTCGGCCTCTGCTTCCTTCAAGACTGTTTTCTGCTCCTCTCGGCAAGCTTCGTGAAGCAAAATGGGTCTTTCGGTGCCTTTCGGGCTTCCTGGGGCTGCAAAATGAAAAGATTCCCTGAAGATTCCCCATTCTGGCCCAAAAAATCTAGCGATGAGCAATTTGCGCCAGGCGCAAATCGCTCACCAAAAATTGCCTCAGAAACTGATTCCGGGGCTCCGAAGTGCGATTTTTGCTCCTTCGCGCCAAAAAGTGATGATGACGTCAGCATGACGTGACGTTGTACAGCGGATGACGTCAGTGATAACGTCAGCATGATGACATGGCGGGATGACGTCAGCGGGTGATGTCATCATGTACGGACAGTGACGTGGCATGTACAGTGGCAGGGTACGGTGGCAGGAGGCCACGTGGCAGGTGACTCGGCAAGTGACCACACAGGCGAACGACGTGTCGTGGTGACTGGGCCAGGGGGGGAGTGACGCAGGCGGGTGACGTGGGGCTTACGTCACAGGGGAGGGCAGTAAGCGGTTTTGGGCGCACCGCCATTAGCGCCTGGGTGGTTTTGGGGGAAGGGGCTCCGCCACACCCCAACGCTTGACGCGTGGCAGGAGCACGACGGGTAATACCACCCATCTCCCAGGCGCTAAAGCTCAGGCATTTTGGAGATGGGACAGCCCGCCAGCCGTTGATCTACGGGGCGGGCGATCCAACGGTTGGCGGTAAGGACGAGGTGACGGCGGGTTAGGGCGGGAATATGCACAGAATATTCCCCTTTAATATGGCGCGCGGGTAGTTTAGACTTAGGGAATGGGGGTTTTTGGGTTAAAAATGCACGAGGTTTAATGTTTTTATGCAGAAACTTTGGGTTAGGGGCAGAAAAGGGGGTTTTTTGAGGGTTTTTAGGGCTAGGGAAGAGGTTCTTAATCCGGCCAGGTGTCAGATTAATCCCTTTTAAGACACGGATGGGCTAAAAACAGCCCCGGATGGACCGTTTTTTCCTGGACTTAAAAAAATATGGCTATATCACCAGGGAGGGGATATTTACATAGGGGAATTTACATACAACGTTTTAGTAGGGGAAAGGGGAAAACTGATAGGGAGTTATATAATACTGTTAGTAGTTAATGTGAAGATGATAAGCAGGCGCCAAGGTCAGAGACCTTAGGCCAATTGGGGAAAAGAGCTTGAAAAGAAATAAAATTCCTTGAGTGAAGCAGATCTTCACCAAGGCAACTGATATGGATGATGATGAAACTAAGAGGAATCAAGCAGATCTTGATCTCTTTGGGAAGTTAGCAAGTGACTTGGGGAATTAGAAGAAGGGGGAGTTAGTTATGTCCACCTTTGAGCTCCTTTGCATGAAAACTGCCTGCACTGTGATCTGTAAAGATAAAGCACTTTGTAACACAAAATTGATCATAAATTATCATTCTGCAACCACACAGCTACCTACCCAGCCTACCTTCCTAACATTTTTTCTTCTTTTGAATTGGGTGCACTTAGAGTTGCAGACCCAGATTTACAATTTTTCTTTTGGATTTTTCCTATCTAAATCTACACTTATTTCTGCCAGGGCCCAGATTAAACAGTTGGGTCCCTTTGATTCTCTACCTATCTACAGATCTGCCAAGATTAAACTGTTTGGACAGATATCATTCTCTATATTCTACAACAGGAAATTGAAACCTAGGGAGACCAAGATTAAACTATTTGGACCTCCCTTAAACGAAAATTCTTCAAAACTGGAACAACTCATCAAAAATCGGAATCAGCAGTGGCATTTGGACTAGCACACTTCATGGCTTTCTTCTTTGGTCTTTTTTGGAAATATGGAACACTGCAGCTTGTAAAGTATGACATATTTGGCATGTAAAAATGTCAATCATGAAAAATGATACCCTGTTGCAACAGGAGGCTAACAGTGGCTCCACTTGGGGATGGCTTTTCCTTGCGAAAAGCCAAGAACAGCAGGTCAGACTGCCTTGATTTTCAACTGCTTCTGTACTTAAAAAAAAAACCTTTCCTTTTGGCTGGATGCTTTATTGTATATACCACGACAGGGTTGAAGAGCTTAGGGCCTTCACTTCGGGCTTCAACTGCATCAAGCTGCTATACAAACAGAAAACTCAAATCCTACCTACCTACCCTAATCAGCACTTGTTTGCTGGCTAGGTAAAATGAAACAACCAGTGCAACCACTTTAGCACTTGTAGAAGAAAACCCACTGTTTGACTGATAGTTGGTGAAATCAGGAACATTTTCTGGTTATGTGCTCCCATAATCAAAATTGTGACATACGACGGTATTTGCCGAATGTCTTGGTCTTCATAGAGACAATATGTTAAAGATTTTGAGTTGAAAAGATCGTCCATGTAATCAGCTACAGGATCTATAAAAGCATTATGTGTGAGAGTTTCTTCTAGACTAGCTTTGTCTGATGGAACGGCTGCATCCTTAGTTACAACCTCTGCAGCCAATACTTCATTCTTTCTCTTGAAAGGGTGATCATCTTTAATCTGTAAGTCAGTAGGTAATACAATTTCCTTATGACTTGGAGAAGGAAGGTCTAGAAGAAAAAATTTGGGATCACGAACATCATAGGACTGGATTTGAGAATGCAAAAGTTCAATCTCATTTTCATGTTCTTCAACCATTAGGTCCAAAAAACACATTCTGATCTGGGGCTGCTCTATTGTTTTGACTTTTAACAGCACAGATCTAACAAAATCTTCATCAAGCTCATATTCTGATAATAACTTTCTGAATTCATTTACAGCTTGTTCAACCTCATCTTCCCCACACCTAGTCATTTGACCTGACTATTAACACTGTGGAACGGGATTATTTGGCTGTAAAGCCGCTCAAAACTTTGAAAAGTTTTCTCTCAGGTTCGCTCCTCCAGTGGAGCCTTGATTATGCAGATGATGTGGAGCCGCCAGGTGGATAAGCAACTTTGGAGTGCCTGATCTCTGTCCACCATCAAAGATCAGAACTAGACTTGAAAAAATGGTTGTGAAGGTTTGGTTCTTCCCAATGGAGCTTTCCAACTTTCTTTGTGAAATTATCTGAGGATGTTCCCCAGCGGAGTCGCCATTATGTTATCACTCAGGTTGTCCTTAAGCTCCGGAAAAGGATACGGCCGAGGTAACCATAGACCAACTTTGGACTGCAGGTTCTAGCCAACCTGCAATCAGAGAGGGCTCTCTCTTTATGATTTAGCTTTTTTGAAAAGGATTTTAGGCTAGGTCTTGGGTTCAGAGGGTTTTGTTTTGTTTTTGGTGGGAAAATTGATGTTTCATGTAGAGAGGTAGAGCATAGTCTAAGGGTTTCGAACCATTAGGCATGGAGTCGAGGAGAAAAACTGCTGGCACTTTTCCTTAATAACAGTGAGGGAAAATGGAGCAAGATAGATGAGCATGAAACAATGTTTCAGGTTTAAGGGATGGAAAGAAGTGCTAAGTAATGAGAGGCAGTTAAGAATCTCTCAATTATGCTTAACAAGGGAAGATAACAGGGCACTACCTAGGGGCAGTTAAGAATCCCTAGGTAATTGGCTAACACAGGTGAATCGGGGTAAACATGAGCCAGAAGGAATTCATATTCATAACCAATTCAATCAGAGGAAAACATAAAGAAATAGCAGAAATTGAGCATAGAGAGTATTTAAACTAATTCTAGGCTATTCTTTCTTCCTGCTATTTAGATAGTGATAAACAACAAACAGAGATAAGAGGCACTTATTGTTCCAGGCTGCAGCACAAGAATTCCATCTTCAGTCTCCAAAACATTCATTCACAACAGACAGTTTGCTCTCCAAGCTTTCGGCAATCTTTGATTATGGAAAAACTTAGGTATACACAGCGAGTCTCTAGTGAAATTCTCAATTGACCAACCCTTGTAACAATGTAGAGGGCGGTATATATAGGGCAAAACTATCTACAGAGTTTCTTTATTACAACTTGACCTAATTAGGTCTGAAAGAAAGATGATTACTTAACCTAATCCTATCCAGAAATAAATGCAAAAAATATCTCGGGCTGCGCTGAGGGCGGCCGCATTAAAACTGAATGAATTCTGTTGTCCTTGGTGGCTTAGTGCAGGTGCTTCTGAAATAAATGTGTATGGGTTTCTGCATCTTTGCTGTCTGTCTGCATTTAAAGCTTTAACTCTGATTTGAGGGCAAGGATGGGCTTACGCCTCTTGATTTGACTTTCTGGGGGGGCTCATCAATGTTCAGGTGCTTCGAGCCCCTAAAAAATCTTCGGCTGATACTCTTTGGCTTCTCTTGTTCATCTGATACTCTTTGGCAATAAATCGATGCTGTTCTGACGTGCTGTGGGTTTAAATCATCATTTAATGGCCGTTGTTCGGCCTCTGCTTCCTTCAAGACTGTTTTCTGCTCCTCTCGGCAAGCTTCGTGAAGAAAAATGGGTCTTTTGGCGCCTTTCAGGCTTCCTGGGGCTGCAAAATGAAAAGATTCCCTGAAGATTCCCCATTCTGGCCCAAAAAATCTAGCGATGAGCAATTTGCGCCAGGCGCAAATCGTTCACCAAAAACTGCCTCAGAAACTAATTCCGGGGCTCCGAAGTGCGATTTTTGCTCCTTCGCACCAAAAAGTGATGATGACGTCAGCATGACGTGACGTTGTACGGCAGATGACGTCAGCATGATGACGTGGCGGGATGACGTCAGCGGGTGATGTCATCATGTACGGACGGTGACATGGCATGTACAGTGGCAGGGTACGTTGGCAGGAGGCCACGTGGCAGGTGACTCGGCAAGTGACCACGCAAGCAGACGACGTGTCGCGGTGACTGGGCCAGGGGGGGAGTGACGCAGGTGGGTGACATGGGGCTTACGTCATAGGGGAGGGCGGTAAGCGTTTTGGGTGCACCGCCATTAGCGCCTGGGCAGTTTTGGGGGAAGGGGCTCCGCCACACCCCAACGCTTGACGCGTGGCGGGAGCACGACGGGTAATACCGCCCATCTCCTAGGCGCTAAAGCTCGGGCGTTTTGGAGATGGGACAGCCCGTCAGCCGTTGATCTACGGGGCGGGCGATCCAACAGTTGGAGGTAAGGACGAGGCGACGACGGGTTAGGGCAGGAATATGCACAGAATATTCCCCTTTAATACGGCGCGTGGGTAGTTTAGACTTAGGGAATGGGGGTTTTTGGGTTAAAAATGCACAGGGTTTAATGTTTTTATGCAGAAACTTTGGGTTAGGGGCAGAAAAGGGGGTTTTTTGAGGGTTTTTAGGGCTAGGGAAGAGGTTCTTAATCCGGACAGGTGTCAGATTAATCCCTTTTAAGACACGGATGGGCTAAAAATAGCCCTGGATGGACCGTTTTTTCCCGGACTTATAAAAATATGGCTATATCGCCAGGGAGGGGATATTTACATAGGGGAATTTTACATACAACGTTTTAGTAGGGGAAAGGAGAAAACTGATAGGGAGTTATATAATACTGTTAGTAGTTAATGTGAAGATGATAGGCAGGCGCCAAGGTCAGAGACCTTAGGCCAATTGGGGAAAAGAGCTTGAAAAGAAATAAAATTCCTTGAGTGAAGCAGATCTTCACCAAGGCAACTGATATGGATGATGATTAAACTAAGAGGAATCAAGCAGATCTTGATCTCTTTGGGAAGTTAGCAAGTGACTTGGGGAATTAGAAGAAGGGGGAGTTAGTTATGTCCACCTTTGAGCTCCTTTGCATGAAAACTGCCTGCACTGTGATCTGTAAAGATAAAGCACTTTGTAACACAAAATTGATCATAAATTATCATTCTGCAACCACACAGCTACCTACCTAGCCTACCTTCCTAACATTTTTTCTTCTTTTGAATTGGGTGCACTTAGACTTGCAGACCCAGATTTACAATTTTTCTTTTGGATTTTTCCTATCTAAATCTACACTTATTTCTACCAGGGCCCAGATTAAACAGTTGGGTCCCTTTGATTCTTTACCTATCTACAGATCTGCCAAGATTAAACTGTTTGGACAGATATCATTCTCTATATTCTACAACAGGAAATTGAAACCTAGGGAGACCAAGATTAAACTGTTTGGACCTCCCTTAAACGAAAATTCTTCAAAACAGGAACAACTCATCAAAAATTGGAATCAGCAGTGGCATTTGGACTAGCACACTTCATGGCTTTCTTCTTTGGTCTTTTATGGAAATATGGAACACTGCAGCTTGCAAAGTATGACATATTTGGCATGTAAAAATGTCAATCATGAAAAATGATACCCTGTTGCAACAGGAGGCTAACAAATTCCTTACCATTATTTCAAGAACTAATTTTGTACTAAACTTGTCATTGTGTGTAGCAACTAACCTCAAAACATGCATAACCAAGAATCACTCATTCATTTCGATCATAGCTTCTAATCCGAGAGCCGGTTACGAGAGTGTGATATACCATTGGAAATACTTTTTTGTGCTTCTTCTAATGAACACACTTGTGACATGTTTTGTGTTGAACATCATGTGAAAAACATCTAAAAAAACCAAACATAGTAAGAGCTCATGTTGATCCCTGGTGACAGGCTACGAAGACTGGAACTAACATTGGCTCCATTGGGGATGGCAGCTTCTTGGAGCTGTCAAGAACACTGTAGGCCAAGTGCCTCATCCATTGGTCAATATGGTCAAACAACTGCAAACCCAAAACAACTCATACCAATCCAAAAACATATACATACTGCAATCTGTACATAAACAAATACCGAAAACTGAAATTTTACCTCAGGCAGCTTATTTATGTACAAATATAACCTACTTTGCTGCAAAATTGATAGATCAAGTAACTCTGTAATGCCAGATCAACCAATAAAGTAACTGTGACAAGGATTTTTCTTGAAAGTGCTTCAACCAGAACACAAATGTAAATGCTGACAGCCATACATGCACATAATGAGTCTGGTTATGTAAAAGAAAATTTGATCTATCATTCAAACTAAAAAAAAAAATTCCATGTACATTGCAATAGGATCGAAAAAACCAGACTCTGTTTGTTGCCCCAACTCCTCAATACATGCTTCCAACTGCAAACTATCAATGCAAATATCCATGGGAAGCCTTACCTTCTGTTCCTTTTGCTGAAAAAGGTCCCCAAAGAATGGGACTCGACAATCTAGATCCTGGGACTGTATTTGGGTCTCCAATTTAGTTAGATCTCCTTCAATTTTGATGGCAAAATCTTGCAAAAAATTGAGCTTAACTTCATGGCTGCATCGACAGGATTTCAGATAAGAAGAAAGAGATGAAGCAAAGTTCTAATCTACCTCATCATCTGTGCACATATCTTCCCATTCTCTAAAACCTTGAATAGAGGGCACCTCTATTTTGAATTATTCCTCTTTCTCCATCCATGTTTCAAGAAAGATATGCCAAAAATATGCAAAGGACTTAATAGATCTGATAGGAAAACCTTCAATCCATTTTCTACATTTTCCTTGAAACGAATCAAAGAACAATCTGATGAAGACATCTTCCTTTTTAACTCTAAGAATTTCCACAAATGTTTTAAAATTTTCTATATGTTCTAGAGTCAAAGTCAGATCTTCCCCATTGAATTTAGGGCCATTACTCAAAATGTATGCATCCTTTGGTAATTGATTAGGAAAACCAGGAAGATTAGAAAAATCGATACATGAATACCTTGAACAAATAGAAGCAACATCTGAGTCCTTCATTTAGCCAATGGAGCCACCATCAATACTTTGAAACTTGGGACTTCGAACAGTGGAGTCACCAGGCAGATGATTTTAGCTTTCATATGTGTCTGATTGCTGTCCACCATCAGCAATCAGATCTACAACTTGAATGATCTTTCCTAGAGAAGATCTATCACCTCTTCCTGAGTATGGTCGCCACTATGTTAGTGCCTAGATTGACCTTAGGCTGAGAAAGGCAGGTCTAGGGTAACATCAAACCATGCTTAACCTGGTAGCTAGCCCTACCAGGTCAGGAGAGGGCTCTCTCCTTGTCAATCTTAATGAAAATTTATCAAGGAAAGCTTGAGATGACTGATATAAAAACAAATTTTAGGCTAGGTATTCTTGCTCAAAGGAATTTGATTGATTTTATTGGTTGGTTGCTGGATTAGATGGGGAAGGCAGCTTTGGGTCCAAGAAATGAACATAGATTTGCAGAGGTTTCTATGGGGCGAGGTAGGTAAGTGATTTAGCACTTTGAAATGAATGTGATGGTGAGTCTAAATACTGCTGAGGAGCTAGAGAGGGCATGCAAGTGTCATGAGTCCTCTTCAAACAGTAGAAAACATATAGAACTAAACAAACCTCAAGGTAGAGCACTGAAATACCAATGAAATCCACCTTTCAAACTTGATTCATTTAGTTATGCAGAAAGAGAGAGATGATGGCACACATAAACACAAATAAACTGAATTACAAAGAAGAACATAATGCTAAAGCACATTACCACAAGAATCCCACTAAATGCTACAAAACCCTGGTTTATTTCGTTGCCAAACTGTAGAAGTGATGTACAATAGTGCTCAATGCATCCACAAGATTCCAACCTTTTGCCAAAGTCCAACCCCTACACAATGAAATTCATAAAATATATACATTTGTTCATCCTTGTACTAAGGGAATTGAGCTCAACCATTTTCTTCAAAATAGAATCAGTTACATTAAACTTGGACTGAATTTCTGAAAATAGGTGTTGAAGATGAACTCGTATCTCCTAAACCATAGCACCTGTTACAAAATTGAAAGACTTTTTTGTAGATAAGGTCATGTTTGAGAAAAACCTCTCTCAAATTTTGGAAATTCGTTTCGTGTTGCTCGTAATCTGTGCCACAAAATCATCTCTAAAATAGAAAATCATTAAAAATTTAAAGCTGTGAAAATGAGCTGTAAAGATCTAGTCACATATCCCAATTCATGACACCTGTGAATAAACTGAAACAATTTTTTGTTATATGTATTTTTATTAACAAAAACCTCCTTGGGTTTTGCAAAATTACTTTCCATCTGTTGTAAAATGACACCACACTAAAATGACTAAAACAGTAAAAAATATGAAAAATTTGCTTCTTTTTTTTTAATGTAGGCTCCAAATATCACTGTATATCTCCCACATAGTAGCACCTATGCATAAAATGAAGGAGTTTTTTGTTATTTTGTATGTGATGAAAAAAACCTCTTTCACTTTTGAAAAATTCCTTACCATTATTTCAGAAACTGATTTTGTACTAAACTTATCATTGTGTGCAGCAGTTGACCTCAAAACATGCATAACCAAGAATCACTCATTCATTTCGATCATATCTTCTAATCCAACAGCCGGTTATGGGAGTGTGATATACAGTTGGAAAGATTTTTCCAAGCTTCTTCTGATGGACAAACTTGTGACATGTTTTTTGCTGAATATCATGTGCAAAACATCTAACAAAACCAGACATAGTAAGAGCTCATGTTGATCCCTAATGATAGGCTGCGAAGACTGGAACTAACATGTGGTTAACCTAGCATTGCCTTCCTTTAGCCTGAGGTTCAATACAAGTGATAACAATAGGTATGTTCAGCTTTAGCAGAAGAAACATTTCGATGTAATGTACCTTTGGGGATCTTGGGGGGAACATTGACTTTAGGTAGAGGGATCTGTAAGGTTCCATTTGGTGACAATAGAGGCTCAACGGATGCTTTGGGTTCGGAATCAGACATTTACTTTACAGAGGGCTTGCCATATTGGCGTGAAAGAATCTAAAGGTTGACTTGCTGGGTGTTGACTTCTTCAAAATTCATCATGAGAATCTGGTAATTGTTCAAGCTAGATTGTGAAGGTTGAGGAGTTTCATTACCTTGTGTGGGATGGGTGGCTATATCCCTAATGGGGAAAGGTTTAGCTATCATAACCGGTTGTGATGAAGCTCGAGGGGGAGGAGGTGGAGCAATGGGCTGAGGTCCTCTAGAAGAAGCTTGTAGAGCTTCACATGCTTGGCACATATGAGGTAATAGGGGAAATTCATGATTATAATGGGCATACACTCTACAACAGACACAAGGTTTATTTGCACAAAGAGCCTTGTTTAGATTAGGTTATCCACCTTGTTGCTAGGTTACAGGAGTAGGTTGGTCACCCTGAGGGGCATTAGGTGGTGGACCCTAGTTGCCTTAGTTACCTTGAGATAGTTGGTTCTAGTTTCCCTTCCCCTTATTATTTCACTTGGGTTTGGGGGGATTGGTTGCACTCCACTGAGCATACACTTGACCTTGAGGAGGTGCTTACTATTGTGGCAGAGATAGAGGAGGCATGCGAGGTTGGGGCACTAGTGTCGGAGCGGTTGGAGCGCTAGATGGTGCATAAGGATAGAAAGGAGTGGTGAAAACATTATGATAACTAGGTCAAGCAACAACTGGCCCTGGAATCGACTGATGCAGATGGGGATGTGCGTATGACGTGCTTGAACCTTGGTAAGGGTTTCCATGGGAAGGAGTAGGAAGGGGATAGGTGTAAGTGGAATCGGGTCCCCCCTGAGGTTGACCATAACTCATGTGAGTTTGAGGATATGTTTGAGGTGGAGGATTTGAGATAGATCCAATGATACCATCAACAACATGATATGTTCCTGACACATTAGAAGCACAAAGTCAAGGGATATTAGGAATGATAGTATAAACATATCCTGATTGTGCATAGATCATCTCATATTTCAAAGCTACTTGGAGCACATCTTCCTCAGATTGGGGGAAGTGGGATGCCACATATTTACCAATGGGGGCCAAAAGCAATCCAAGGAACCAATCTATATATACACGTATTCAAATTTAGGAGCTTTACATATGCTCTTCCTTCTACGCCATTCTTCAACATGGTTAGATAGGTGGGTGGCAGAAATTTGACCAAAAGAGATCAATAGTTCGGTACCAGTGTCATAGGAGAGGGGTAACTAGAAGTATGTAATACAGCTTGAGTGGGCCTAATGGTTAACAGCATGTGTTTCCTCCTAAGCAGTCACAGGTTCAAAACCAGAGGTGGGTAGAGTATGTATGCCTTCGTAGACTTAGCAATCAAATTGTTGCACGGAGGTGGGTCCCTTGTCCCACAAACAAGGGGGTCTCATACACCAATTTGGTGTCTAGCTTGGCTGTGACCTTAAAAATGGATATTATTATTATTATTATTATTATTATTATTAATCAAATATTTTGGCTAGAGTCATGAAGGTGGAATGGGAGGCATGCGGTTGGTCCACATACCACTTGGCAGCAACTCTAGTAAGGGTGCGTTGGAACAAATGAAGATGAATGGAGTCTTTAGTGATGGAATTGGATGAACACCACATATGAAATGAGTGAACATGATTTGTGGGATCTTCTCTAGGATTACCTTCGAACTTAGGGATTTCTAAAAGAAGATTGGTAGGCATAGCAGGCCAACTAGGGTCATGGAGAAGAGGGTCATTGATGAGCTGACTAAAATCAGGGAGGCTCAAACTAGCAATAAATGGAAACAATGGAGTAGGAGTGACCATACCGGTAAAGATTCCACTTGTGGGGTTACCTTGGTTTCCTGCACCCACGTTGGTGCCTAATATGGTGGTGGTATGGGATTGGGAAGATGCAAAATCAAAGGAAGAACTAGAATAATCAGCTGAACTAAAGTCAGAGTGAGGACTCAATGGAGGACTAGGAGGATGAACCTAAACTCGATGGTGGCAGGTGGGGGGAGTATTACGTCCTAAAGTAAACTGGGGGAAAAGGCCAAGAAGTCTCTATGACAAATTCCTAGCAGACACAATGATGTCAAGACAAGGATTACTCAACAAAATAAAAGGGGATGATAGGTTAAAAAAAAAAAAAAATCAAACACCTAGTGCAGTGGTGCCAAGTGTTAACTAACTATATTAATATGCTACTCTAATTCAAGAAAATGTGCCCTATCAAATAAAAATGACCTCTAGCTTATAGGTGATCTAAATCCTCAAAAATGTCATAAATTTACTGTTTCATATGGCCTTCCAAAAGACTTCTTACTTGACGGAATTTGATCCCACAAGTAGAGTTGTACATAGAAAGGTGGGGTAGAGAACCAACTGCTTCCCACAACCAACCTTATAGTGTGTTTTCCTATGATGGTCATTATGGTTACATTCACCCCACAAGTGTAGTCAAGTCTTTAACTTCTTGGTGATCAACTACCACATGGGATCCTTGCCACGAGTTGGGTAGCCCCAAGGAGAACTGCTCGCACGATGACCTAGCCTAAGCCCCTCTGAATCGGGTTTCTGACGCACTCTAGATTTGGACCATGGGATGGTGAAGGATTTTAAGCTCCCTAATATGTCAACTTCTATGTCTCAATGTAAGCGATCGATGAGTGTTGTTGGAAGTATATCCCACCAATCCTACACCTAACTACACAAATTGTTTTGCCTTGGTGCCCAAGTGTGATTAATCTATGTGTGTTGAATTGTTAAAGTGTAGTGTTTCAAGTCTTGGATTGGTGGTGTTAACCAAGCTCACATTCTATTAGGGTGTGAGTGTGTGAAAATGATGTGCCAAGTGGATGAGTTAATTGATCATGTTTTATGATGCCATGTGATGCTGAAGATAAAGTGTTGAAAATTTGTAAAGTAATGTTGAAAATGTACAGAAAAATAAACAGAAAATGAAGCACACAAAACCCCACCCAAGAAAGCTATCAAGCAGCTAAAAGAGAAGTGGAAAACAAGCTACTCAAAGAAACATAAATGGTCAAAGGATATAATGTCTAAGGGACTATGATTTAGAGGCAGAAAATCTATTTTAAATGGTGCAGACAAATAATAAAAATCAAGGGTGAAAAATGTTGCAAAGGGTATGAAAAAAGCTCCAAAACCGAGGATACTCAAGGTGATCCTCAGGGGGGAACGAAAAACCCAAACTCTAAAGGGATTAAAATGGTGAAGAAACCTATCCAATAGGGATGTAAAACAGTGGAAAAAACCATATAAATCAGTGACTAAAAGTGTTGTATCCTAGACTCCTCAACTCAACAAATTTGCTTCTAAATGATGGAAGTGTACTCAGCTGGTACCTGGAACCTGCGAGAAGATGCCGAAAACCAACATAAACCAAAAACCTTTCTAGAAAACAAAGTGGCTCTAAAAATATAAATTGAGAGGCTAAATATATCTGGAAAAACACTAAAGAACACAAAAATGACAATCAACAAGGATCTGAATTACTACACCAGTGGAGTCGCCATTTGTTGACGACAAATGTAGCTAAAGACCTAGTGGAGTTGCCATTTGTTAGTGTGGAAATTCTTATCAAGTGTAACAAAAATACTTCACTTAAGTCACTCATGATAAGTGACCCTAACAACAAGATGTGGTTGTTTACACTTCAAATCTGTAATGACAAAAGAAGAAAACCCTGTGGCAAGAAGATAATGTGTAATCTAAAACATAGAACAACAAAAATAACTGATGCAATAACCCAATAGAATAAGACTTTAAATGAATAATATTTTATTAATAACACCCCGTGAAGAAGATATACAATATGGGTCTGTAAATCGCCCTCCATGGGATGGGCCCTTTGATGTCTGTTGGGTCTAAAATGCATATGAAAATTAGAGTTTCATTTACTATTAATTTGGGTAAGTAAAGTTCGAGGATCATCCAATATATATATGGACTTAGAGACAAACTAAACTGAGCTTAGTGAAGAAATGTTGAAGCTCCCTTACAAGAGGTCTTTCATTAGGATCTCCAACACCTATTTAGTCATTTAACAAAATGAAATTTAAAGACATTGTGACAAGTGTAAGAAATATTAAAGCTCCCTTACAAGAGACTGTTCATTAATATCTCAAGCATATAAATCAGAAACTTAAACTAATGAAATCAAACATTAAATAACAAATCAAATTCATTGAAAGAAACATTAATACTTTCTTATGAAAGGTCATTCGTTAATATTCAAACATATGAACCTAATTAAATTTACAAACAAACATAAAATGAAAGCTTACCAAAACAAAAGTGTACTTGCTAGACAATGGGGGCCCTTCCAAGGATTCACAAGCACAACAAAAGAGAAGTCAAATGTAGAAGATCAAGGAAGCTCCATTTTATTTATCTTCAATTGAAAATTGCAATTACAAGTTCGACATTCCAAGAGGTTCTAAAATCTCCATTACAATGATTCCAAATTCTAACTTATCATTACAAACTTATAATATCCTAAGGTTCTAAATTCTAACTTCTCAATTCTAAATTCTAAATTCCAAAATTACAAATGAAGGAGATAAACTCCTATTTATACAAAAAGTATGATAACAAACTCATAAATGTGGATCCACTATTCCCTCTTCAGATCCACATATCTTTCAACCAATGGTGACACATAACCCTATCCTCCATGATCTTCTCCATGAGGTCCATGATCTTATCCATGAGGTCCATGATCTCCTCAAATTCGAATTTGAACATAGAGTGCCACAAAAGGGTGACTTAGAAGCTTCCTTTGTACCTACACATGTCAACAAACTCATTCTAATTGTTAGGTATAAGTATATGGATATTATTTTCTAAAATTTAACCACAAATTCACTTAAAAATACTAAGAATTAATAATTTTTTGGAAAACACAATGGTAACCCATTTAATGATGAAAGTGAAGCTAATGTGGTGACATGGTGGCGGAATAGAGGAGAGAAAATGTGTGAATGGAGTGAAAGTGGATGTATTTTAAGGATAATTATTAGGCCCAACATGCCCCCAAATTGAAGGTATTGCATGTCCTCATGCAATCTATTACATTACTTTTTGATACTTGAGCTTTAGCTTAAACTTTGCATGATATCATTTACTTAACTTTTGCAAAGTGTTTTTGATGAATTGCAACTTGGTTGGTTCTTGTGTTTCAACCATATTTTGTTTGTTGCATTCAATTTTAATGTATGAACTTTGCATAATGATAATTTGATTTTTATTAAAAAGTATTTTGTTGGAATGCATCATGGTTGGTTCTTGTGTAACAACCATGATTGTGTTGCATCCAATTAGTTTTTAAGTACTTTTTACAAAGCCATTTATATGCTCATGTAATAGTGAATATATTTTGAAGGTATGTGGGTTTTAAAATGTGATATATGAATATGGAAAAATATGAATATGACAAAGTATGAATGTAAATGTATCCCCCCCCCCCCCCCCCCCAAACTGATGGTTTTGGCAATTTTATGAAATGAGGAAGGGAAGCCTTTTCCAAAAATTATCATTCTAGCTTTAAAGGAATTAAATGGTTAAAAGTTAGAAAATATCATACCGCAACTTACCATTTCAAAAATGGATGAGAGTTGTGCATGTGTGGCTGCAAAATTCTGATTATAGTCTTCTTCACTTGGCTGTGAAAATGGTGGATGAAGTCAAAAAAGTGAATCTTTTATTGTTGTTGTATCTGTTGCTAAATCTACTGCTGGATATTTTGTTGAATGTTCAAAATCTACTGTTGAATGCAGCTGAAAATGTGTAAGGCTTGGAAGGTATACGCAATTTAGAATTTACACTCCCCCCCCCCCAGCCTTATTTATTGACTTGTCGTCAAGTCATTTACATCAAAAACTGAAAATTAATGAAAGTAATTCTGCTTCTTTCGCTACAAAATGATTGGTCTTCAAGTCTTCAATGGAACCAACTCATTGGCACAATTCTTGTCATGTGAATAAATGTTTCGGTGTCGAACATAACAAGAAATTGTTAACTTAGTGGCCTTTGATGGATGCCACTAGTCAACACGAATGCTCCCATCTTTAATGTGGATGCGAATCAAGATGCCCCAAACAAATCTGTCTTAGTATGAATGGATTTGTTGTTGTTGAATACTTAGAAGATCTGATGAACAAGGGACATTGATGTATTCCATTTTTTATCGGTATGATAGCTTGCCCTTAACACATGCAAGATTCAAGGTGTTTTTAGAAAAATATTTAGACTCAAGGACTATGGACTCAATGGTGTATGGAAGCAAGGTTTTATTTGCAAGGGTATGGAAAATGAAACTGACAATGCCTATGTAACGTGGAACAAAAGGCTTGTCAATGAGCTTCGTTGCTTTTATTGGTGGGTTAGGATTAATGAAAATCTAATGAAGTGTATGTGGATAATGAGAAATGGATAATGACTCTTTTTGGGGTAAAGTGAATTTTGGCATGAAAAATCTCAAAAATAGCAAATCTGCTCATTAATTTGGGAATTTCTGCTAAAATAACTGAGTTTGAACAGTGTTGACCAACCACCTATAGACTTCGAATTCATGAGTGGATAGGTATTCCACTATCCTTGGACATTTAAGAACAAACCCCAGATCTTGGAATTTTCTGATCTGTCATGCAACATGTCAAACCATTAAGCTATTACAGGAAGTTGCAAGAACTTGTAATTTTCTAGAAATTTCATTTATGATCATGGACTTGTTCTTTAGAATTTCTCATGAATTAGTCTTTTGAAGACCAATTGTGTGCACAATTAGTTTCCTTAATGATCATTTGATCATCCGAAATCTGCAAAAAAACATGGCATAAAGAAAATAAGTGCGTTCAAAAAGAAATGGCCAATTCCTTATTGATTCTCATGCAAAATTGATGCGAAATGAAACAGATTAACGAGAATCAAAATAATAATTTTTAGTCCAATTCATAATATTGATAACAATCCATTTTTAAGAAATAACCATGAAAATTAAATCATCTCCTTGTTTGTGTCAGATGTCTCATGGAATGTGCATGAAAAAGAGCTTGGCATTATAGATTTGTTGTGTCCTACAAATTAGTATGTCACATAAAAGCATACAACAAGAATACAAGCATAGATTTTAATGCCAACTATAATCCTCCAAATGTTCGATAAATGAATCCTCCAAATTTGCTTCCAAGTGTTCTATAATTTTTAAAAGGTGCATGGCGCATTTTTTAATTAATGAAATCTCACAAAGGCCAATGCATAACTTTATTTATCAATCTTGGAAATAAAATCAACCTGAATCCATTTTAATGGATTAAATTTATGGAGTTGCAAAATTTCCTTCAAATATCCAACTTTCTCATGGCATATTAAAAGTGACAAGTAAAACAAAGTTTGGAAATCGATGATAAAATATGTGAAACTTGATTTGATACTCATGTGCCTTTGTGTAGAGTGCCCTTATAGACATGAATTCTAACTGTGGTTGTTTCGAGAAAACATGTAATGTGTTGAAAAAAGAAAATGTTGGCATGTTTTCTCTTGGGGTTTGTAATAGGAAAATTTACAACTTGGCACAGTTTAACTTTTACCTGAAATTTTTATTCTTTACCTTATTTACAAGCATATAGTCACCAATAAAGGGCCTCTTGCAACATGCTAGGGTGAATGAATTCTTTTAAAGTATTGATTGTTCTGTTTCGCATGCATATCTCGATTAAATTGAATTTTTTTATTATTTTTTAATTGTTTAAAAAAAAAAAAATTCGGATTTTTTTAAACTGAAATAATCATTTATTTATAAAATTCACTCTCTCACATATATATTAAATTTACAAACTGAAAAATTAAAAAAAATAAAATAAAATAAAAAATGTTCAAACTAAATTAAACTAATATTAACAAAAAAATAAAACCTAGACCACTATTGCAGGTTAAATTTCATGCGTGCATAGGTGGAACCAGTGTTCGTTGACACTCAAGGGTATCAAGCGTTTCTATGTCAATGTTGAAAAAGAGGATTGGAAACTTGATACAATGTGTGATCTGTATGAGACCCTGGCAATCACACAAAGTGTTATTTTTGTTAACACCAGGTGAAAGGTTGTGGATTCATATGAAAAGGGTTTTCGATAGATCAAGTATTTTGGAATATAACCAGAACTCACTGGGATTTCTATTCAACCAAATTACTGGTGGTTTCCTCGTGTGCTAGACCACTAACGCAAAGGATTGCATTTCTCTAGAGAAAACGGTGCCATAATCTGCGTTAAGATGATCTATATTCTGCAAAAAAAACCCAGAAATAGACTACCCACATCCTGAATATCGAACCTGCTTGCCTATAGATAGCCAGATATGGTGACATTTCTCCTGTCAACCCGCCGGATTTAGAAGAAATCCCATTCGATGAATAGGAAGCATAATGAAATGGGCAATAGGTGGATCGAAATATAGATTTCATGTTCCAATAATTTCTTCTCTCAATTCAGATGATATCTAGGCATTCCCCATTCATATTAGAAGGGCCTAATATATTAGTTTTTCCATGTTTGGGAGAAACTCGAGCTATTAGCTTTTGAACTTCATCGTAGCTGTCCTCCAGGCCAGGAAATTTCTTGGCTTCCAGTAAGGATCTAGTTTTCACATGTGGAGAGGGTACATGTCTTGCGGAGATTTGGAACCAACACTTGGCCTCGACCGTTTCTTGAGGGGTTTCCCCGGCTAAGAAATCGAAAAATCAAGGAGCCAAGAACTTGTATTTTTCATCGATGTAGTTATGTGGGGATCATTGGTTGCCATGGTTGGAACAAACCCTTAATTAACAGAGATTTTTCAATGATGTCGTAAGGATTTATCAATCTAAGTGTGGCATTCTTTGTGTTGAGATCCTTACATCGACCTACAATCAGAGGATTATATGAATTTTCTCCAATAAAAGACCAGAGACTGCACTTTCAACTACTAGGGAGAAAAGAGACGGTGGAAGCTTTCAAATTTTAGAAAAATCTTACCACCTGGAAACTATATACAAAAATTGAACAAAATTAATTTAAATTCACTTCATTGATGGATTTTCCATGATCGGAATACTGGAATATTGTATCTTTTAAATTCTCCTCAGATGTGACGTTTGTTCTAGGGAATCAAAATTGGACTAATGAAATCCTAGTCTTGTAGAATTTACAATAGGTCACCAAAATAATAAATAAACATAGGCAAAGAAGTTTTAACACATTGATCAAATCACTAAACTAAAGATTTCATTTTTAGATTTGAAATCGAAAATAAACGTATTTTTTTCTTCTTTTTAAATAATTTCAATTTCTTATAATGTTGTAATTTTAATGATTTGTGCAAATTTTGAGCAAGAGATTTTCATTCAATTTTGAAAATAAATCAATAGATTTTCTGATCTTCCTGATCGCTCGAAGTGCAGGAAGAGAGCATACTAACCTATTGATTTGTTTTTCTTCTTTTTGTGGGTTAGCATGGATGGAGTGGCTCTTACTGCACTACTGAATTTATTCATGAAAAATGATGATGATTTATTATTATTATTATTATTATTTTTTGAAAACAGGGCTAAAAGAAAACCATACGAGATCTCATTTTTTTTCTAATCTATTCTACCTTAACTTGAAAGTTATTTTTTTTATTTCCTAGGTAAAAGAATGCTTCGAGTGAAGCCACCTACGAACTAAGAATTTAAAAATTCTCACATCAAGATTTAAAATTTTTACCTTATGATTTGCAAACATGTGAGTAACCTATCTTATTCTTGGAGTTGGCGCAAGGTTCTTTTGAAACAAGTCTTTGATATTGTCCTTGCTCTCCAAGAAGTACCTGTTCAATGTCTTCAATTTTCTCATTCATAGATCGATTAGTAAGAAATGGGGGGTTTAAAAAGACTGAATTTGAAACTAAGTATGAAAATAAAAAATGCGCAAACGTGAACTCCGTTATGAAGATCATGTTCTCACCAGGTTTCACAAGTTAGTCCATAAAAAGAAATTGCAATAAAAATAACTTCCTAAGTCTATCTCCAAATGATCCTCCCCAACAATGGCGCCAAAATGTTGGGTCTAAAATGCGGATGCAAATTAGAGTTTCATTTACTATCAATCCGGGTAAGTAAACTTCGAGGTTCATCCAATATATAAATGGACTTAGAGACTAAACCTAGCTAGGTGAAGAAATGCCAAAGCTCCCTTACAGGAGACTGTTCATTAATATCTCAAGCATGTAAATCAAAAACTTAAACTAATGAAATCAAACATTAAATAACAAATCTGATTCATTGAAAGAAACATTAATACTTTCTTACTAAAGGTCATTCGTTAATAATTCAAACATATGAACCTAATGGAAATTACAAACAAACATAAAATGAAAGCTTATCAAAACAAAGGTGTACTTGCTAGACAATGGGGGCCCTTTCAAGGATTCACAAGCACATCAAAAGAGTAGTCAAATGTAGAAGATCAAATAAGCTCCATTTTATTTATCTTCAATTGCAAATTACAATTACAAGTTCTACATTCTAAGAGGTTCTAAAATCTCCATTACAATGATTCCAAATTCTAACTTATCATTACAAACTTAGAAGATCCTAAGGTTCTAAATTCTAACTTCTCAATTCTAAATTCTAAATTCCAAAATTACAAATGAAGGAGATAACACTCCTATGTATACAAAAGGTATGATAAGAAACTCATAAATGTCGATCCACTATTCCCTCTTCAGATCCACATATCTCTCAACCAATGGTGACACATAACCCTATCCTCCATGATCTTCTCCATGAGGTCTATGATCTTATCCATGAGGTCCATGATCTCCTCAAATTCGAATTTGAACATAGAATGACACATAAGGGTGCCTTAGAAGCTTCTTTTGTACCTACACATGTCAACAAACTCATTCTAATTGTTAGGTATAAGTATATGGATATTATTTTCTAAAGTTTAACCACAAATTCACTTAAAAATACTAATAATTAATAATGTTTTGGAAAACACAATGGTAACCCATTTAATGATGAAAGTGAAGCTGATGTGGTGACATGGTGGTGGAACAGAGGTGAGACAATGTGTGAATGGAGTGAAAGTGGATGTATTTTAAGGATAATTCTTAGGCCCAACATACCCCAAAACTGAAGGTATTTCATGTCCTCATGCAATCTATTACATTACTTTTTGATACTTGAGCTTTGGCTTAAACTTTGCATGATATCATTTACTTAACTTTTGCAAAGTGTTTTTGATGAATTGCAACTTGTTTGGTTCTCGTGTTTCAACCATATTTTGTTTGTTGCATTCAATTTTAATGTATGAACTTTGCATAATGATAATTTGATTTTTATTGTGAGAAGAATAACCAAATTTGGATCTCTAGCTTAGTGAAAGTAGGTTACATGAAAATTTTCACGCTCTTGGGTGGCTAAGTTACAAGGAACACGAGGGAGCGGGAAAATAAATGACGAACCAGGGTTTCGAGTTGCAGAGGGAGTTTTCATCCATGGAGAGAAGCCCAGGAGGGAGATCTCCTCCCTCCTACAAGGAGGTGGTGGCTAACAAGGGCAAGAAGCCCCCAGAAAAAGTCAGAAAGGTCTTGGGAGAAGGAATGAGTAACCGGGAAAAGGAGGAAGAAGCTGCAAAATAAAACAGAATAGCAGCACTAAAGACAAGGAGGAAGATGACAAACAATAGGAAACAAAAGAGAAAAAGCATAAGGGACCTTGTAAACCCAAAGCTGACATAACACCCATAGTTATATTAAATAATCCAGCTCTACAAGTGCACAGGGAGCACATGCAAACCTACACAATCATCTGCAAATTCATGGGACTATGGCCCACAGAGAAAGCTTTACAAACATGGATCAAATACCACTGGAAACCTAAAGGGATCATTGAGCTACACCTTGGGTCAAAGGGTTTCTTTACCGTGGTGTTCACTAGTCTTGAGGATAAAGACAGAGTGTTTGAAGGAGGGCCCTACTTCTATGCTGCAATAGGTCTCTATATGAGGCCATGGACGATGAACTTTGTCCCAGGACGAGAAACATTCACTTTAGTCCCGGTCTAGCTAAGAATCTATTCTCTACCTTTGGACTACTAGAAACCTGAATCATTTGTTGCCATAGGCAATAAAATAGGTAGGTTTGTCAAAGCTTCAGAAGCCACCGGAAGGGGAAAATATACTTCCTTTGCTAGGATATGTGTTGAAATGGATCTATCAGGAGCTCTTCTGGATGAAGTTATATTGGAAGTTTTTGATGAATAATGGGTTCAAACAGTGGAATATGAGCATATCTCGTTCAGATGTCATAGATGCCATGAACATGGCCATCTTCTCAGGGATTTCCCTCTAGGCAAAACAGAGAATAAGAGCAAACCTAATGCAATGAAAGACCCAGACAAATTTCACAAGGTGGTACATAAAGGAAAAGGTAGCAAAATATGGAAAAAGCTACAACAAAAGGAGGGACAACAGGTTAGACGGAACCAGTTCCAAGTTCTGGAAGAGGAAGAAGAAAGAACAGCAGAAGATCAAGCAACTGAAGGAAGTACAGGAGAGAACGAAAAAGGTGAAAATCGTGACCAAAAATAGGAAAATGGTTAGCAGACAGGGACCATGCTGAGTGATAAAGAACCAGAGATGGACCAAGAAATGACTCAGAGTGAGATGGAACTAGAGGAAACTGAGCTACAGGGGATCCTGGAAAGAGAGCACCTGGATCTAGAAGGATTCTTAATACAGGGTACTTCTGGTGGGGTAGAATCATTACCTCAGGAGGAGCTCAATAGAATACAACAATTATATTTATGGAAAACTCAGGAAAAGGGTTCAGAGGGAGCTAGTAACGGGAGCAGGCTGAGTAGCAAAGGAGTGAAAACGTTAAAATCTACTTCGGGTTTAGCACCCAGAAATACAGGAAAAAAGAGAGGCAGAAAAAAGCAGAATGAGCTACTGATGGAGTGTGGGAAGCTCATGATAGATTCAGGTAAGATGAAATACCTTACCAGTTACTCCTTCACAAATATCTAATCATGAAGTTTATTTCTTGGAATATTAGGGGACTAGGCAGTAAAAGAAAACAGAGATTGCTTCGCAATAGAATGAAATAGGCGGCTCCAGATATAATTTTTATCCAGGAAACGAAATGATCCATTCAAAAGTTAAGGCAACTACACAACAAATGGCTCAATAGGTTTGAATACCTAGAATTTAAAGCAGAGAATACGGCAGGAGGTATTCTCGCTCTTTGGAACCCGCAAAGAATTGAAATAATTGATGTAGAGGTTGCAAGGAACTATTTATTAGTAGTAATTCAGGATGTAGGGGATATGAGTACCTATCTAGTCACGAATGTGTATGGCCCTCAAAGGATAGAGAAGAAACTCAAGCTAACATATTCCCTTGAGAATATCAGGGAGAGACATGCCAAAATACCCTGGATCTTGGGAGGGGATTTCAATATGATAAAATCACTTTCGGAAAAAGAAAAAAAGGGGGGGGGGAACTAGAGCACTTAGTAAAGATTCTTTAGCATTTCAAATCTTTTCAGAGAATATGAAACTAGTGGATGTGGAAACCAACAATTGCCTCTTCACTTGGAATAACAAGTGAGATGGGGAGTCTCAGGTAGCATGCAAGTGTTGGAAATAATACTGAGAGGGGGGGTGAATCAGTATTATCAAATTCTTTTCAATATGCCTTCCAGATTTATACTTTAATTTATTCTTCAAATATTGATCATTAATTTGTATGTCAGTGCCATATAATAATGAACAAGAGCAAGAAAAATAGATAAGCACACCAAAGAACACCAGATATAAGGTGGAAACCCAATGTGGGTGAAAACCACCTGCTACAATATGTCTCTATCTTCTTTCAATTAGAAACTTCTTTTACAAGGATTTTGTACTGGTGCAGTCCTTTACTAGTACGCAGGCTACAACCTGCAGAGAGATACAACTCTCTCTCATTTTCCAGTCTCTCCTGGAAGGGAGCTACAACCCCCTTTGCTCTTCTACTTCTTTAAGGACCATGTTTCATTAATTTTCAGACTGGATCCAAGAAGATCAAATAATCATCAAGTACATACAAATCACCCAATCTCCTTATACAATCAACCAATGAATCACCCAACTTCTCAGAATGTTGTAAACAAAAAAGTAATACCAGAAATCTAAACCCAGAACTCTGCAGCAATAGATAAAAGACAACCAACAAATGTTTTAAGACAGGTCCGCAACTTCACCGATATAAACCTGCAGATATCCGCAGCCTTTCTATGCCTAAACTGCGTAGATCTGCACCGTATCCTTCTGCTGCTCTGCGTACCACCACACTTTCTCCTTCTGCTGAACTGCGTACCTCAACTTAGATACGCACTGTACTCTATGTCTGACCGCGTACCTCCGCACTGTTCCTTCTATGCCTCTGCGTATCTCCGCACCTTGTTTTCTTCTGCGCTGCGTACCTCGCACTGCGCCTTCTATTGCGCTGCGTACCCCCGCATTGCGTCTTCTCTTGCACTGCGTACCCCCGCAATTACACCGTGTATCGCCTGCAAACCTCTGATTAGGGCCAAATTAACAGTCCTCCAATGTGCCATAGTCAGTCAGATCCACAGATCTGATCATGCGCCCGAGAGATCATGACTTATCAATAGATTCGCCTTAAATTTTCTCCTTGATTTAGATCTAGCTTTTAAAACCAATCACCCAAACATTCAGATCTTAAGATATTCAAATTTCACAAGTGTCTAGCCAAGTGATCTCCTTCCCCTTTTTATAGTCAAACCCTTATCCACACCATGGGACAAAACCATCAAAAACCAATACAAGGGATCCAAACCGGGGTTCAATAAATTAGATCCTATACCACGAGCCAAAACCATAGGATCGTAAAAGACGAGCTAAAAACCAAGGGCCAAACATAGGATACCCCACGTGAGCGCGCTTCTCTGCATTGGAGTGAGTGAACTGGGGGACCGCACCTTATGAACGGTGAACCTGCGGGTATGTCCGCACTCCCTGGATGGCGAACCTGCGGGTCCGCACCTTTTGAACGATGCACCTGCGAACCTCTTATTTTCCATTATTTTAAGAGCCTGAATAGAGTTTTGCCACTTGAGTGAGTTGCCATCAAGTACAACACCTGTACCATAGAGCCAAACCAAAATCATAATGCCAACAATCTCCCCCTTTAGACTTGATGGCAACGTCAAGATCCTCATCATCATTCTCCCCCTTTGACATCAAGGGCAAAGGGTTATGCTCCCCCTGAGACCATGCTTAAATCTTTAATCATGCTCCCCCTAACGGTAAACCAGATCTACAAACCATAATCCACCATACACCATAAGAGAAAGAGATAGAGACATATTGCAGCAATATTTAGATCAACATCCATGTTCTCCTTCTGTGCTACCATAATGCCAACAATGCATTATATGTGCTCCCCCTGAACCTGTGCCATTCGATCTTTGACCAATCCATAAGCCAGCAAATGTACGCGTATACCCCATATGAACCTCGCGTACAACCAACAATCTTTGAAACAGATGAGATTCAACAACAAGATGATACATCAACAACCCCCAGCTTTTGCCTGAGGTATTCAAAGGTCTCCCTGGGCAATGGTTTGGTGAGTATATCAGCAACTTGTTCCTTAGAAGGAACATACTCCAACTTGACCTTTTGTTCAAGCACTTGTTCCCTGAGAAAGTGATACTTGATCGGTATGTGCTTGGTCTTTGAATGCATGACTGGGTTCTTTGAAATGCTTATTGCACTTGTATTATCACATAAGATGGAGATAGGTGGAGTACAAGTGATTTGAAAATCCTGCAAGGTCTGCATCATCCAAAGGAGTTGAGTGCAAAAAGATGCAGCAGCCACATATTCCGCTTCAGTTGTAGATAAAGCAATCGAACTCTGTTTCTTGCTGAACCAAGATACTAATCTGGAACCCATAAAGAATGCACCACCACTTGTGCTCTTCCTGTCATCCACGCTTCCGGCCCAATCTGCATCTGTATAAGCATGAAGTGTGAGATCTGTATCTCTAGGATACCATAAGCCATAGTTTTGAGTTCCTTGAAGGTACTTAAAAATTCTCTTCACTGCCTGAAGATGAGTTTCCTTTGGATTTGCCTGAAATCTTCCAACTATTCCCACTGCATGCATGATGTCTGGTCGGGTACCTGTTAAATAAAGTAGACTTCCAATCATAGATCTGTAGGTTGGTTGGTGCACTGCTGCTGATTCATCATTTGCACTGAGGCTACATCCTGTGACCATGGGGGTACATACTGGTTTTGCATCTTCCATGCCATATTTCTTCAAAATCTGCTTGAGATACTTGGTTTGAGACAAGAAAATCCCGCCTTCATTTTGTTGGATTTGCAATCCAAGAAAATATGTCAGTTCTCCAAGCAAAGACATTTCGAATTCTTTCTGCATCACCAAGGCAAAGCTTTGACTCATAGCTTCTTCATTGCTGCCAAAGATAATATCATCTACATACACAACAAGTATTAGTAATTTGTCATTTTCAATTTTTATGTAAAGATTGCTATCTGTTGATCCCTTTGAAAAACCTTGTTGATGAAGATATTTGTCCAAATGGTAGTACCAAGCCCTTGGAGCCTGTTTAAGACCATAGAGAGCCTTCTTTAGTCTGCATACGAGATTTGGATCATTCCCAAGGATGAACCCATCTGGTTGCTCAATGTACACTTCTTCTTCTAAGTCCCCATTCAGAAAGGTTGATTTCACGTCCATTTGAAAAACTTTGAACTTCTGAAAGCTTGAGAGAGCAAGGAACATTCGGATGGCCTCAAGTCTAGCAACGCGAGCAAAAGTTTCTTCGAAGTCAATTACTTCTTGTTGAGCATACCCTTTACACACAAGTCTGGCCTTGTTTCTAATTACTTCTCCATTTTCATTCAACTTATTTTTGAAGATCCATTTTGTCCCTATGACATTCTTATCTTTTGGTCTAGGAACCAATTCCCAAGTGTTGTTCTTTTCGATTTGCTCAAGTTCTTCATCCATCGCCTTGACCCAGCATTCATCTTTGCATGCCTCTCTTACATTTTGTGGTTTAGTGGAGGAGAGCAATGCCAAATAGCTTGAGGCTTCTGCAATTGTTCTTCTTGTTTGTACACCTGCTTCTTTCTGCCCCAAAATTTGAGATTCTGGATGATTCTTTTGAACGTACCTAGATGGAGTCTTCTCTTCTATCCTTATTTGCTCCTCAGGTGCCTCTTGAGGTTCTTCTTCATCATTTGTCTGATTTGGAGAGTAGTCTTCATCCTCTTCGATATTTTCATGATTTACTTGCCTAGGGATGTATCCTTTTTCATCAACGACTACATCAATGCTGTCAACAATTCTTCCAAGTCTTTTATTGTAACACTTATATGCTTTGCTGTGGGGAGAATAACCAAGGAGAATGCCTTCATCTGCTCTAGGTTCATGTTTGCCAAGCTGTTCATCAGTGTTCTTGATATAGCATTTGCTCCCAAAAATTTTGAAATGCTTTACCGAAGGAGTCTCACCATACCAGAGCTCATGAGGAGTTTGAGTGTTGTTCACTCAGACATTTGTTTTATTGAGGATAACAACCGCAGCAAATGCCGCTTCACCCCAGAAGGTTGCGGGAGTCCCGAACTCATCAAGCATAGCACGAGCCATTTGTTGGACCGTTCTGTTCATCCTTTCTACTACATTTTGCTGAGGAGTCCTAGCTATAGAGAATTCCCTTCTTATTCCATGTTCTTCACATAAATCAAAAAATTCATTTGAGGTAAACTCCCCACCTCTGTCAGACCTGAGGCACTTAATTTTGTGATTTGATTTGTTTTCAGCCAAGGCTTTGAAAGATTTGAATTTTTCGAATGCTTCGTCCTTGTGTTTCATAAGTACCAACCACACCATCCTGGAGAAGTCGTCAATGAATAATATAAAGTATTCTTCTCCTCGAGGTGACCTTGTCCTAAATTGACCACATACATCTGTATGGACTAGTTCAAGAGGCCTGCTGGCTGATCCTTCCTTCTCAGGGAAGTTAGTTCTGGTTTGCTTACCAAATTGACATGATTTACATATGGTGTTGTCTGGAATTTTGATATCTGGAAGACCACGAATAGCCTGGTATTTGCATGCTTTCCTTATTTGTGAAAAGCTTAGATGCCCCAACCTCCGGTGCCATAACCAATGTTCATCATCCTTACTCAAATAGCATTGTTGTTGTCCTTCTTCAAATATGTATAGATTATTTGGAGTTCTTCTGCCTTTGATCACTGTTTTTCCTGTATCAAGATCACGAACGCTACATCCATTTGATCGAAATATTACCTCGGTTCCTTGATCGCACATCTGGCTAACACTCAGTAGATTATGCTTCAAGCCATCAACATACAAAACATTTCCAGCTTTGACCTTTTCTTTCAAATGAGCAGTGCCTTTTCCTTTTATGGCTGCAGGGGTATCATTTCCAAAAGAAAATTTCTTACCCTTTTCTAAAGCAGTATATGATTCAAGTTTTTCTTTATCACCTGTCATATGCTTCAAACATCCACTGTCGATGTACCATAGATTTTCCTGTCCTTCTGCATAAAAGGCTATCCCACATCTTTCTAGTTGCGGTTCCTTTATTCTCCATGTTCGGGTGCTTGAGGCTTGTTCCTTTGTCTGCCGAAACCTGCTCCTGCATTCAGAATCTTCATGACCGAAGTTATTACAAATAGAACATTCAATTTCATTTTCAAGGGCCGAAAAGTTGTTATAGGTCCTTTTTGTAATCTCGGTCATACTTCTTTGTTTTTGAGCTTCTCTAGTCATGATTGTCTTATAGGCAACACATTGAGCTGCTTTGTGACCAAAGTTATGGCAAGAGAAACATTGACCATTGAAGAAACTTCTGCGATTATCAAATCTACCAGCCAAATGATTGTAATTTCTATTGTCATCCATTCTTGAAGCAAATTGAGAAGTTTTTACCTGTGGCTGGTTGTAGCTGTTGTTCACCCTTAGGATGGATTGCCCCTGGTTTACCTGGTAGTCTCTGTTTGTTCTTGATGTAATTCATCCCTGCTTTACCTGATGATTTCCATTTGGCTTTTGCTCATTCCTCCTTGCTGCATCAAGATAACTCTTTGAGGTGGATGCTTGAGATGTTTCTCCATTATAACCTAGACCTGTCTTAATTAGTGGAGAATGATGTACATTGATAATCTCATCCAGAGTTTCAGATCCTTTAACAAACTTAAGATTAAGAACCTTTGTTTTCTCAATTTCTTTTCTAAGGCCAACAATTTCACATTCTAACTTCTCAAGAGATTTTTCTTTTTCATCAAGTTGAAATTGCAGAGTATCAATGATCACATTCTTTTCTTCTAAACATGTCTTGAGTCTAGAAATCTCTTCATAAAAGTCATCCACATCTATAGCATCCATGTAATCATCATCTTAAAAAGCCATTAAAAGTTTATAATCATTACCTCGTTCATCTTCGTCACTATTTGATAGGCCATCATTGTCTTCATGAGTGTAGTAACTTTTCTTAGTTGCATTCTGTTTCTTGTTCCATCTAACAGGTTCCTTCCCTTTGTCAATCTTATCCTTGTGAGGACATTTGGCAGCATAGTGACCGACTCTTCCACAAGCAAAGCATTTGAAAGGTAACTTACCTCGGAACCGTCCAGTACCCAATTGAAGATTTCTAACAAAATTTGATTCTTCTTCTTCTTCTGACATGTGTCCTGACTCGTAGTGCTCGCCTTTGCCTGAAGCCTTGAAGGCAGGTTCTCTCCTGTCTGATGGACCTCCTTTCCTCATTTCATAAGCAGTTAGAATTTCATGCAGCTGTGACATTTTAAGGCTTTGTAGATTCTCTTTTTCTTCTATAGCAGAAACTTTAGATTCAAACCTAGGGGACAAAGATCTTAGAACTTTTTCAACCACAACAACCTCTTTTATTTCTTCACCCAAATTTTTCATACAATTAACAATCTCATCTACACAAAGAAAATAGTTAGCCACACTTTCATCATTATACATCCTGAGATTTTCAAACTGAATCCTGAGGGTTTGAAGTTTTGCTCGTTTTACCTAATCATCCCCTTCATAGCTTAGAACAATCTTGTCCCATATCTCTTTTGCAGATTTAAACTGCATTACCTTGACAAATTCTGATTGAGATAGACATCCTAATAGAGTATTGACTGCCTTTGCATTTGTTTCATATTTCTTCTTCTCAGCCGGATCTGTAGGAGTTGCTGATGGAAAAGTATACCTTGTATCTATGATATCCCAGACTTCTGTACCAAGAGATTGAAGATAGGCAGTAACTCTTACCTTCCAATAAACGAAGTTTGTCCCATCAAAAATCGGTGGCCTGATTGATGCTTCCCTCTCGTAGTTGCTCATGATGCAAGATCTTTCTTCAAGTGATCAAGCTTCTTCTGAAGAACCTGCTCTGATGCCAATTGTTGGAAATAACACTGAGAGGGGGGTGAATCAGTATTATCAAATTCTTTTCAATATGCCTTCCAGATTTATACTTTAATTTATTCTTCAGATATTGATCATTAATTTGTATGTCAGTGCCATATAATAATGAACAAGAGCAAGAAAAATAGATAAGCACACCAAAGAACACCAGATATAAGGTGGAAACCCAATGTGGGTGAAAACCACATGCTGCAATATGTCTCTATCTTCTTTCAATTAGAAACTTCTTTTACAAGGATTTTGTACTGGTGCAGTCCTTTACCAGTACGCAGGCTACAACCTACAGAGAGATACAACTCTCTCTCGTTTTCCAGTCTCTTCTGGAAGGGAGCTACAACCCCCTTTGCTCTTCTACTTCTTTAAGGACCATGTTTCATTAATTTTCAGACTGGATCCAAGAAGATCAAATAATCATCAAGTACATGCAAATCACCCAATCTCCCTATACAATCAACCAATGAATCACCCAACTTCTCATAATGCTGTAAACAGAAAAGTAATACCAGAAATCTAAACCCAGAACTCTGCAGTAATAGATAAAAGACAGCTAACAAATGTTTTAAGACAGGTCCGCAACTTCACCGATATAAACCTGCGGATATCCGCAGCCTTTCTGTGCCTGAACTGCGTAGATCCGCACCGTATCCTTCTGCTGCTCTGCGTACCACCGCACTTTCTCCTTCTGCTGAACTGCGTACCTCAACTCAGATACGCACTGTACTCTATGTCTGACCGCGTACCTCTGCACTGTTCCTTCTGTGCCTCTGTGTATCTCTGCACCTTGTTTTCTTCTACGCTGCGTACCTCGCACTGCGCCTTCTATTGCGCTGCATACCCTCCGCACTGCGTCTTCTCCTACACTGCGTACCCCCGCAATTACACCGTGTATCGCCTGCAAACCTCTGATTAGGGCCAAATTAACAGTCCTCCAATGTGCCACAATCAGTCAGATCCACAAATCTGATCATGCGCCTGAGAGATCATGACTTATCAATAGATTCGCCTTAAATTTTCTCCTTGATTTAGATCTAGCTTTTAAAACCAATCACCCAAACATTCAGATCTTAAGATATTCAAATTTCACAAGTGTCTAGCCAAGAGATCTCCTTCCCCTTTTTATAGTCAAACCCTTATCCACACCATGGGACAAAACCATCAAAAACCAATACAAGGGATCCAAACCGGGGTTCAATAAATTAGATCCTATACCACGGGCCAAAACCATAGGATCATAAAAGATGGGTTAAAAACCAAGGGCCAAACATAGGATACCCCACGTGAGCGCGCTTCTCTGCATTGGAGTGAGTGAACTAGGGGACCACACCTTATGAACGGTGAACCTACGGGTATGTCCGCACTCCCTGGACGGCGAACCTGCGGATCCGCACCTTTTGAACGATGCACCTGCGAACCTCTTATTTTCCATTATTTTAAGAGCCTGAATAGAGTTTTGCCACTTGAGTGAGTTGCCATCAAGTACAACACCTGTACCATAGAGCCAAACCAGAATCATAATGCCAACAACAAGTTAGATAGATTCATTATCTCTGAGGATCTAATGCCATTAGAAAAGGAAATAGTAGCAAGTTTTCTTCCTATTGGAGGCTCAGACCACTGGCCAATTCAAATGGTGATCTAGAGTATAGGTACCCCCAGAAACAGACCTTTCAGATTTGAAAATAATTGGCTTTCACACCCCGATTTCATAAGTAATATTGGAAAATGGTGGGCAGAATATCTTCAGATTCAGGGAACCAGAATGTTCATGCTTCATAAAAGATTAAAGCACATAAAAATGAGGCTCAAGGAATGGAATAATAAAGATTTTGGCAATATCTTCGTGGAAAAGAAATTAGTCGAAATCAAAATGCAGATACTCAACCAAGCTATGATCTTGAAAGGTTTCGATAAAGACAAAAAAGATCTAGTGGAGAAAGATCACCAAGACTGGGAAAACTTGTGTAAACAAGAGGAAATATTCTGGAGACAAAAATCTAGAGTCCAATGGCTAAAAGAAGGGGAGTGTAACACAATTTTTTTTCAAATATCCACCATGGCGAATAGAGCACACAACAGAATTTCTGCAATAAGAAAGGAGGATGGACAACTCCTACAAACTCATGAGGAGATAGAGGTGTAGCTAGTTCAACACTTCTGAGAAATAGCCAGGGAAAGTAATCTAGAAAGAGATCATCATATAAAGGACTTAATATAGCATATACCTAAGTTGGTGTCTAGAGAGGACAATTTCAACTTTAACCGACCAGTGACTAAAGAGGAGGTTAGTGAAATTCTCAACGAAATGCAGAATGGAAAAGCACCACGCCCGGATGGCTTCATTGTTGATTTCTTTAAAGCTTGCTGGAATATTGTAAAAATGGATATTTTGAATGTTGTGGAAGACTCCAGGACAAACAGAACTATCTTGAGAGCTCTCAAAACCTCCATATCCCTGATCCCTAAATAGGAAAATGCTCAAACACTAGATAGGTATAGACCCATAGCACTTTGCAATGTGGTATACAAGATAATATCCAAGGTTGTGGCCAATAGACTTAAACCTCTGCTGCCTGCTCTGATTTTGGGGGAACAATCAGGATATGTTGAAGGTAGACAAATTCTGGACAATATTATTCAAGCTCATGAGGTGGTTCACTCTTTAACCAGCACAAGGAGAGCTAGTATGATCCTGCAACTGGATATAGCAAAAGCTTATGACAAAGTGAACTGGTCCTATATCAGGCAAGTGTTAAAGGCGTTTGGTTTTGATGACAACTGGATCAGATGGGTAATGACCTTGGTAACCTCCTCCAGCTTTTCAATTTTGGCTAATGGCTCTCCTTCTGAGATTTTTCTTCCTTCAAGAGGGCTGAGGCAGGGGGATCCACTTTCTCCCTTCCTATTCATACTCATGATGGAAGGTCTTGGCCAGTCTATCAAGCATGCTAGAGTTACGGGAAAAATTCAAGGTCTTACACTGAAGGAGAATGGTCAGGCTTTGACTCATCAATAATTTGTTGATGACACCATGTTACAAGGTATCCCCACCGTCAAAGAGGCTCGGGCATACAAACAAATTCTATATGATTTTTCCTTGGCTTTAGGTATGGAAGTTAACCTCTCCAAATCTAATTTTTTTTTCTTTAATACTCATATTTCTATTCAGAGAAATATCTCCAAAATTCTTGGCATTCAGAGGGACTCCCTCCCTTCAAAGTATTTAGGAATTCCTCTCACGGCAAAGCCCCTGCACAAAAGCATTTGGGAATCGCTGATCAACAAAATGCAGGATAAATTCAAAAGTTGGATGAGCAGATCCTTAAACCTGGCAGGTAGACTCGTGCTAAGAAAGGCAGTGCTCTAATCAATTCCAATTTTCATGCTATCAGCACTTCCAGCCCCTCAGGGAGTTCTGCAGCAATTCATAAATATCCAAAAAGACTTTCTCTAGGGTAGGGAGGAAGCTAGAAAGAAGTGGGCCTTGGTCTCTTGGGAAAAAATCTATAAACCCAAGAATCATGGGGGTCTCAGCCTAGATGACCAAGAGATCCTAAGTAAGGTCCTAGGGGCCAAACTCTGGTGGAGGTGGGTCAAAAATCCCAAGGCACAATGGGCTAGCATATGGAAAGAAAAATACGCTAACTCGTGGCATCACTTTGATCTCATAAGGATGTCTGGTAACATTAAAGGCTCTGCCATCTGGAGTAAAGCTTGGGGGAACAAAGGTTTAGTTCAACAAAATAGCTTTTGGGAAATCAGAGAAGGAGACCTTGCTCTTTTCTGGGAGGACAAACGGCAAAAAGAACTGAAACTGTTGAGAGAGGATTTTTGGAACCTTAAGCATGAAACAGACACCCAAGGTCTGACTAAAGTGAAAGATTTTTGGGATTATACCCACAACATCAGGAAATGGAGGACTTGGAAGGAGATAGGCTGCAGGAATGATAGAATACTGGAAACAAAAGCTGAGGTTCTTGGACAAATATTGGAACAACATATGATCTTGGTGTCTGAAGGGCAAGACTAACTCAGATGGGGAAACAACAATAAAGGCATCTTCAACATTAAGGAGGCAAAAAGTATTCTCCTTGAGCTGGTTACCCAAGCTCCGAACAAAACCTGGCTAAAACTCTCGAGACATCAAGGTTGGATGAAGATTAAACTCTTCATGTGGTTGGTTCTGCAAAGGAAAATCTTGACTTAGGACAACATTCAAAAGAGGGGAATATTTGGTCCTTTGATCCGGATTTAAACAGGAACGCAACAAATTACAGAGATAACCATATACACAAAGATGCAGCGGAAATAATACTTCATTTCATTAATGGAAAATACTGAAATATGCTTACAACCAGAAATGGAAATAAACCAGCTAGGGCGATGGTAGCTTATCTCTGAGAAGAGATGTGATGGCTACATGCCTCTGAACTGTGTTACAATGAGGCTCGAAGGCCATTTTATTGTTGAGAAACAATGAAAAACCCTTAACATTCCAAAACCTAACCCTAGGAGATGAAACGCCAAACTGTGGGCCCCGTTTGGGGTAAATTGGTACATCAACTTCCCAGGGTCGTAACTTTGGCATATGATCTCCGTTTGACGCATACAATAGCTCGTTAGAAAGATCTATCCGAGCACTACCATTGTTGGAATGGGCAACATCCCCCAGATTCCCCAAAAAACGTTGTTTAGGGCCTCAAAACGGCTCCGGAAGTTCAGGACCCGAAAAACTGCTAAAAATAGTAAGTTGTGCTACAATTAAGGAAACTGAAAATGCTGAGAAGGACAATGGTGGGGGTCCAGGTGGACTTGGCAGGTGGCCACCAATATCCACCTGGATCATTCCTCCCCCCTTAGGAAGCAATGGTCCCCATTGCGTTGAGCTCCTCCATGAGATGAGGAAACTTTTGCTGAACTTGTTCCCTGGTGAGCCACTTGCCCTGCTGAAGGAGTTGGCCTGCTTTGACAACTCGATATAGTTGGATATTCTGTTGGCGAGTGTTCTTGATCTGTGTGTCCATGATCCGATCAGTTGCAGCTTGTTCCATGCAATCTGGATTTAATTATGTGGGTTTGAGCTGTTCTGCAATGTCGGATGTGTCTAGCAATGGTGGAAAGTATGGCCGAAGGCGGTCCACATTGAACACTGGGTGCAGGCCAAGGAATGGGGGAATGCTGAGCTCAAATGCATTGTCTCCCATAGCCTTAGTAATGGTGTAAGGACCATATCGGAGTGGTCTCAATTTCCGATAGGCTCCAGTAAGGCGTTCCTTTTGCAAATGCAACCAGACTTTGTCGCCCACCTGAAACTTGTGTGGCACCCGATGTTGATCATGTCGCTGCTTGTACTTGGCATTTGATTTCTCAAGAATTTCATGGACCTGCTAGCGAATATGTTGGATGCGCTCAATGAAGCTGGTGGCCTTATCTGTTTCGGACTGGACATGAGCTGAATTCATGTGAGTAGCTGCAAGTGGCATGGCCACATCAATGGGGCATAGTGGCTGGAATCCCAAACCCACCTGAAAAGGGCTATGGCCAGTGGAGCTGTGAAGAGCTCGGTTGTAGCTGTGTTGAACATAGGGGAGGCTCTCGTCCCATGTGCGTGGATGCTTTGAGTTATACATGCGCAGAATGTGCACAATCATCCTATTGACAACCTCTGTCAGGCCATCAGTTTGAGGATGGAAGGTTGTGGACTTCGTGAGTTTGGTGTCCAGCATTGACCAGAGACTGGACCAAAATGTGCTGAGAAACCGACTGTCCCGATCTGAGATGATAGACTGTGGGATCCCAAAGTGCACCCACACTCGTTCAAAGAAGAGTTTAGCAGTGGCTTCTGCTGTGATATTCTTCTTGCAGGCCATCATAATGGCCATCTTCGAGAACCTGTCGACGACCACAAAAACACAGTCATTTCCATGCTTGGTGGAAGGAAGGCCTGACATGTAATCCATGGAGATGGATTCCCAAGGTCGACTAGGGGTAGGCAACGGGGTATAGAGGCCGTGCTTCTTAATGGTCGGTTTGGCAATGGCACAGGCAGTACATGATCTGATGTACTTCCCAACATCCTATCGAAGATTCGGCCAATAGAAATAATTTTGCAGTACTGCCACTGTTTTCTCGACCCCGAAATGCCCAGCAGCCCGACTGTAGTGTGTTTCCCAAATCATCTTGGCACGCTCGCTTGAAGGAACACAAAGGTGACCGAGGTGGCATAATAGGGCATCCTGGAGGTGAAAATCTGCAACACGCCGACCCTCCAAGAGTGTCTGGTATGTGTGGCCGAATTCTGGGTCGCTCTTGTAGAGAAGTGGCCAATCAGAAGTCTCGTGCCCACAAGAGTTGAGCACGGTGGTTAACGCCATGATCGGTGGTCGACTGAGGCAATCTGCGACATTATTGGTGCTGCCCTTCTTATACTTGATATTCAAGTGGAACTGTTGCAGGTATGTAGACCACTTCTGATGGCGATCATTCTGCAATTTCCCTTGGGTCTGTATGAACTGCAGGGGTCGGTGGTCTGTGTGGATGACAGTTTCCTTCCCCAAAATGTAATGCTTCCATTGTCGGCAGGCCTGTACAATGGAGTACATCTCTTTATCATAAGTGGGGTACTTCCGGACTGTGTCTGAAAGTGTTTCACTGTGATATGCCACTGGATGTCCATGCTGAGTAAGGACTGCCACAATAGCATAGTCAGAGGCATCTGTCTCGACCTCAAATGGTTGTTGTAAATCTGGTAACGCGAGCACTGGTGTCGTGCAGAGGCAATCCTTCAACTCCATGAATGCCTTCTGTTGAGATTCAGACCAAAAGAACCTTGCTTTCGCCCCTCCCTTGGTGACCTGACTCAAGGGCCAAGAAATATGAGAAAACCCCAACACAAACCTGCGGTAGAAGTTGGCAAGACCTAGAAAGCTGCGGAGCTCTGTTAGAGTGGTTGGAGAGGGCCAATCCCGAATGACTTGGACCTTGGCTGGATCGACATGCACCCCCTGTTCATCAATGATGTATCCCAGATACTGAACCTGGGTCATGCCAAAAGTGCATTTCTCCAAATTGGCACATAGCTTGTGTTGCCGCAGTGTTTGGAGAACCTGTCGGATGTGGTGGAGGTGCTCTTCCCAACTCTGGCTGAAGATCAGAATGTCATCCAAGTATACTACTACAAAGGAGTTGGTGAATGGCCGCAAGATGTCATCCATTAGCCTCATAAAGGTTGCAGGAGCATTCGTCAATCCGAAAGGCATGACCAACAATTCGAAGAGGCCCTCCTTGGATTTGAAGGCAGTCTTCCACACATCAGAGGGTTCGATTGGTACCTGGTGATATCCTGACTTCAGATCGATCTTGCTGAAATTTTTCGCCCCCTTTAGTTGGTCTAGGAGGTCATCAATCCACGGGATCGGGTACCTATTACGGACAGTGATCTTGTTCAGCGCCCGATAGTCAATACAGAGTCTCCACGTCCCATCCTTCTTCTGTACCAACACGATCGGACTCCCACAGGGCGATGAACTCGGACGGATGTGACCTTTCTACAGGAGCTCCTGAATCTGCCTCTTGATTTCATCGTTCTCCAGAACGGAGCACCGATAAATTGGTCCATTGGGTAGCGACGCACCTGGGGTCAGATCGATGGAGTGCTTGACTTGACAGTGCAGAGGAACTCCTGCCGGAGAGGTGAAGATGTCCTCGTACTCCTCCACAATCTTGTCCATCTGTAGTTGTCGTGCAGAGGGACCCCGTCTGGAGGCTGCGGCCACTGTCTTCTTCTTTCCTTGAGGGCGTATCATCAGGAAAACAAATTTCCTGGTTTTGGAAATGATCTTACTGCATTGTTTTGCAGTAATCAAAGAGATGGCGGCAGGTGGTGCTACCTCTGGTATCCTGAACAACTTATTTCCCAATGTAATAATAACAGCACGGGGTCTTGATTCATACACAGCATGTCGCTTCCACAAGTATGGTTGTCCTAGTAATACATCACAAACTTCAAGGGGAGCAATGTCACACAATACCTCATCCGTGAAGGGCTTGATGTTGTATGGAAGGCGACACTGCTGGCTCACGCGAAGATCTCGTCCTTGGTGCAGCCACCCAATGGTGTATGGTTGTGGATGTGCTATGGTCGGTAAGCCCAACCGCTTCACAACCTCTGCCGAAATGAGGTTCTTTTGACTCCCACTATCAACAATGAACTATATCGGGGAGCCCTTTACCCACATCTGAGAGTGGAAGAGACGCTCCTCCTCCTCTGGATCTTCGGGTTCATTTTTCTGGATCTTTGCGGTAGCAACAGTGGCGCTGGGATCCGCATCAATGATCTACTTCCCTTTTTCATACCCCTTATCGGGTTCTGACTCAGAGTCGGAACATGCATCTGATTCTGAAACCTTTAGCTCCGCCACCAGTGACTGTTTGGCCCGACACTCACTTGTGTTGTGAGTGGAGCTCTTATGGAACTCGCACCATTTTCCAGTGTCCTTTCTCGGCTTCGCGGCGCTGTTCTTTGCTTGCAGCTTCGGCTGGTTGTCTTGGGTTGTCCCGCCTTGGCTTTGTCCTTTGTTCTGTGGTTTCGGGGCACCTTTCCCCTGCTTTGGATTCGTAGATCCAAAATCTCACTTCTTTTGTTTCAACTTCTGCTCGACCTTGACGGCATATCGGTATGCTGCGCCGAGCGAGGGGATGTTTAGGAATTGTATTTCTTCCTGGATGTACTTGTGCAGGCAGCCACGGTATTTGAGTATCAAATGTTGCTCCGAATCCTTGATACCCAACTTTGTGCGAAGGGTATGGAAAAGATTGGTGAACTCCGGCACGTCTTGGTCCCTTCCCTGCCGCAGCGTGGTCCACTTTATGTATTCATCCTCATAGCTTCCAACAGGGTAGTACTGCTCCTTGACGGCATCCTGGAACGAATCCCAGGTGGGTGCGGCTGAAAATAGTGAGCCAGTACTTTCATCCTTCTGCTCGCAGTAGGTTTCCCACCAGTCCTTGACGTGGGGGGCTGCTTTGAGAAGAGCAAAAACAATCTTTTCCCGACTAGAAAAATCACGAACAGAAAAATAACCCTCTAGCAGATTTAACCATTTATCTACGACATCTACGTCTATCTGACCCTTCTATATGGGGATTTCAAAATTAACTTGTACCTTGAAGGGTGTGGCGTTTCCAGAGTAGCTGCTGGAAGCCGATGCGTCGCTTCTGGGTAGCCGCTGAAGGATCTGGACAAAGCTGTCCATCATCGCGTTCCGTTGTCGCTCGAGAGCTTCTTCGAGCAAGATTTTGATGGGATCTCCTGCCCCCTCATCTTTCTTCTCGTCCGCCATGGGAGGCCGTCGGGATTTGCGAGGCTGGTCTTGCAAAGGTTCAACCAGTTCAAGCCCTAACTCCTTATATCCCGACCTTGTTGGGGACATGCAAAGAAAAACAGAGAAAAAGCAGACCGCTCTGATACCATTGATCCGGATTTAAACAGGAACGCAAAAAATTACAGAGATAACCATATACACAAAGATGCAGCGGAAATAATACTTCATTTCATTAATGGAAAATACTGAAATATGCTTACAACCAGAAATGGAAATAAACCAGCTAGGGCGATGGTAGCTTATCTCTGAGAAGAGATGTGATGGCTACATGCCTCTGAACTGTGTTACAATGAGGCTCGAAGGCCATTTTATTGTTGAGAAACAATGAAAAACCCTTAACATTCCAAAACCTAACCCTAGGAGATGAAACGCCAAACTGTGGGCCCCGTTTGGGGTAAATTGGTACATCAACTTCCCGGGGTTGTAACTTTGGCATATGATCTCCGTTTGATGCATACAATAGCTCGTTAGAAAGATCTATCCGAGCACTACCATTGTTGGAACGGGCAACATCAGTCCATTCCATGGACCCATGTTGCCCCTGGATTCCCCAAAAAATGTCGTTTAGGGCCTCAAAATGGCTCCGGAAGTTCAGGACCCGAAAAACTGCTAAAAATAGTAAGTTGTGCTACAATTAAGGAAACTGAAAATGCTGAGAAGGACAATGGTGGGGGTCCAGGTGGACTTGGCAGGTGGCCACCAATATCCACCTGGATCATCCTTCCATATGCTAGCTCTGTAAGGACCAAGAGGAAGCTATGGAACATCTTCTCAATAGCTGCAATTTCACTTCTAGACTATGGGATGCTTCTGCCAATATATTTCAATAGTATGACAGGGATAAAGAGAGTATTACCAACACCCTTAATAGATGGAGGAGAAATTTCTCAGATAATGAAGTTCTCAACCTAGCTTGGGCTCTCATGCCAAGTTTTATTATTTGGAACATATGGAAAGAAAGGAACAAGAGAATCTTTAAAAATGAAAAGAATCCCACTTCTCACCTGTTTGATCAGATCTTAAAGCAGATCAAGGAGACGGTCAACTCAATAGTTAAGAATCTTCTGAATAACCCCCCCACAGAAGCAGACTTGAGAACTCTCAGACTGTTAGGTCTACAGGGGATCACCCCTCTAAGCTAGTACAGAAGTGTAAGAAAAATGGATTCTGAAAAGGAATATTGGCAACCCCCTCCAAGAGGTTTTTTGAAATTCAACATAGATGGAGCCTCCAAAGGCAACCCTAGAACAACGGGCTTTGGGGGAGCTCTTTGGGATGAAGCGGGTAACATCCTTTCTTTGTTCCATTGTCATTTAGGAAGAGCGACCAATAACATGGCGGAATTAATGGCGATGAAGCAATGCTTAGATTTGTTGAAGCAGGAAAACTACTACAACTTGATCATCGAAGTTGACTTGGAGATGGTTATTAACTTGGTTAAAAGAATCAATTGTGGTTTAAAGCTGGAGAAAGTCTCTCAGCACTGGAAGTTAATCCGGGTTTTCCAGAGAATACAAAGTCACCTTCAGGGGCTTTTCTCTGTTAGGTTAAATCATGTGCGCAGGAAGGCTAATAAGCTGGCAGATTTCTTGGCCAACCAAGGGGTCAGCAGCAAAGAAACCAAAGTGGTGACAGGGTGGAAAGTAATGCCATTTGACAACCTAAAAACTCTTAGTCTCAAACTTGCGGAAGAGGACAGAGAAGTGTTTTGGGTTTCAACTGAAAAAGAAAGGACTCAATGAGCTATCCTTAGTTGGATCTCCCCTCTTTAATCAAACAGGTAGGTGGAAGGCATATGGAGGCAAGCTTCAACTGCACTGATAATACCAGTCTCAGGATTCACCAGCTTAATCCAGGCAACTGGCTTCATTCCAACAAGTTCAATAAAAATCCCGGGTGCAGATACTTTACCCATGACAAGGCGGAGTGGATCGGCATGCTCAACTTTTTGGTGGTCTTGAATGGGGCTCAGGATTATGAAGACAGCTATTTTTACCATGGTTCCGCTAGGAGGAAGGAAATACCACGTCCCAAGCAGTTTAAGGGTGATCGCACCACTTTCGATAGTAAGGCAGTTTATGTCAATCGAAAGCAACTCCACACATCTGATGACACATGGAGGAGAGAGGAGGAGAGAAACCGCCCTCATCGCACGGTAAAGCTCGAGCAAGTCTGCAGTGCGATGTGGGGGTCATCCGTTGATTGTCGCGGCATTGATCAACGGTCAGCTTTTACTGAGCAACTTGGTTGGGGTGGAGCGTTATCCAGTGTACGACTATTCAGAAAAGACAATTTTTTCCGAGATGGAATTCTAGATTATGGGGCAAAACGATATGTTATTGGGCTGTCAGATTTAGATGCAGTTGTGTGGGGACGGGGAGGTAAAGTTAGCATGTCTTCGAGAAATAAATCTCTCTTCCACTGTTGGGTCCATTGGTGATTGGGATAGTCACGGTTTTTAAGTTGGTGGTGGGGTCTTGAGGAAAGATTTGGCTGGTTATTCTTTGGCCCGTCTTCCCTTGTCGAGTCTTACTCATAGGTTAAGGGCCATGCCTCGGGGGGCGAGCAACCCTGTTCGGGGTCCACAGGGTATGATGGACTGTTGTAAATTTTGTAAATTATTTTCCGATTAATAGTGATGAAAGGAACGTCTCTTGCCTTAGCAAAAAAAAAAGATAATTTGATTTTTATTGCAAAGTATTTTGTTGGAATGCATCATGGTTGGTTCTTGTGTAACAACCATGATTGTGTTGCATCCAATTAGCTTTTAAGTACTTTTTACAAAGCCATTTATATGCTCATGTAATAGTGAATATATTTTGAAGGTATGTGGGTTTTAAATTGTGATATATGAATATGGAAAAATATGAATACGACAAAGTATGAATGTAAATGTATCCCCCCCCCCCCAATCGCATGGTTTTCGCAATTTTATGAAATGAGGAAAGGAAGTTTTTTTCCAAAAATTATCATTCCAGCTTTCAAGGAATTAAATGGCTAAAAGTTAGAAAATATCATACCGTAACTTACCCTTTCAAAAATGGTTGAGAGTTATGCATGTGTGGTTGCAAAATTCTGATCATAGTCTTTTTCACTTGGCTGTGAAAATGGTGGATGAAGTCGAAAAAGGGAATCTTTTATTGTTGCTGCATCTGCTGCTAAATCTGCTGCTGGTTCTTTTGTTGAATGTTTGGAATATGCTGTTGAATGTGGCTGAAAATATATAAGGTTTGAAAGGTACACAAAATTTATAATTCACACTCCCCCCCCCCAGTGTTATTTAGTGACTTTTCCTCAAGTCATTTACATCAAAAACTGAAAAGTAATGAAAGTAATTATGCTTCCTCTGCTACAAAATGATTGGTCTTCAAGTCTTCAACAGAACCAGCTCATTGGCACAATTCTTGTCATGTGAATAAATGTTTCGGTGTCGAACATAACAAGAAATTGTTAACTTAGTGGCCTTTGATGGATGCCACTAGTCAACATGAGAGCTCCCATCTTTGATGTGGATGAGAGTCAAGATGCCCCGAACACATCTTTCTAAGTATGAATGAATTTGTTGTTGTCAAATACTTAGAAGATTCGACAAACAAGGGAGATTGATGTATTCCATTTTTTATCGACATGATAGCTTGCCCTTAAGGCATGCAAGCTTCAAGGTGTTTTTAGAAAAATATTTAGACTCAAGGACTATGGACTCAATGGTGTATGGAAGCAAGGTTTTATTTGCAAGGGTAGGGAAAAGGAAACTGACAATGAATATGTAACGTGGAACAAAAAGCTTGTAAATGAGCTTCGTTGCTTTTATTGGTGGGTTAGGATTGATGAAAATGTAATGAAGTGTATGTGGATAATGAGAAATGGATAATGACTCTTGCTGGGAAAAAGTGAATTTTGGCATGCAAAATCTCAAAAATAGCAAATCTGCTCATTAATTCGGGAATTTCTGCTAAAATAGCTAAGTTTGACCAACGTTGACCAGCCACCTGTAGACTTCGAATTCATGAGTGGATAGGTATTTCACCATCCTTGGACATTTATGAACAAACCCCAAATTTTCCAATTTGCTAATCTATCATGCAACATGTCAAACCATTAAGCTATTACAAGAAGTTGCAAGAACTTGTAATTTTCTAGAAATTTCATTTATGTTCATGGACTTTTTCTTCAGAATTTCTCATGAAATTAGTCTTTTGAAGACCAATTGTGTGCACAATTAGTTTTCTTAATGATCAGTTGATCATCCAAAATCTGCAAAAAAACTTGGCATAAAGAACATAAGTGTGTTCAAAAAGTAATGGCCAAAAGAAATAGATTAAGGAGAATCAAAAACATAATTTTCAATCCAATTCATAATATTGATAACAATCCATTTTTAAGAAATAACCATGAAAATTAAATCATCTCCCTTTTTGTGTCAGATGTCTCATGGAATGTGCATGAAAAAGAGCTTGGCATTATATATTTTTTGTGTCTTGCAGATTAGTACGTCACATAAAAGCATACAACAAGAATACAAGCATAGATTTTATTGCCAACTATAATCCTCCAAATGTTCGATAAATGAATCCTCCAAATTTGCTTCCAAGTGTTCTATAATTTTTAAAAGGTGCATGGCGCATTTTTTAATTAATGTAATCTCACAAAGGCCAATGCATAACTTTATTTATCAATCTTGGAAATAAAATCAACCTGAATCCATTTTAATGGATTAAATTTATGGAGTTGCAAAATTTCCTTCAAATTTCCAACTTTCTCATGGCATATTAAAAGTGACAAGTAAAACAAAGTTTGGAAATCCATGATAAAATATGTGAAACTTGATTTGATACTCATGTGCCTTTGTGTAGAGTGCCCTTATAGACATGAATTCTAACTGTGGTTGTTTAGAGAAAACATGTAATGTGTTGAAAAAAAATATATTGTGGCATGTTTTCTCTCGGGATTTGTAATAGGAAAATTTACAACTTGGCACAATTTAACTTTTACCTGAAATTTTTATTCTTTACCTTATTTACAAGCATATGGTCACCAATAAAGGGCCTCTTGCATCATACCGGGGCGAATGAATTTTTTTGAAGTATTGATTGTTCAGTTTCACATGCATATCTCGATTAAATTGAATTTTTTATTTTTATTTTTTAGTTGTTTAAAAAAAAAATTGTTTGGAATTTTTTTTTAAATTGAAATAATCATTTATTTATAAAATTCACTCTCTCACATATAAATTTAAATTTACAAACTGTTAAAAAAAATAATAATAATAATAAATAAATAAATGTTCAAACTAAATTAAACTAATATTAACAAAAAAATAAAACCTAGACCACTATTTTGGTAAGATCCTAAGAACATTGGCTCCAAAAACCTCGTGGGGCAGCTAAAATTCAGTAGCTCACTCCAATTCTTCGTCCACCCGTCCTTTTGATCAATTTTCTGAGTGCGCTTGGTGTAGACACTGGAGCATTAATCCTTAGTGTTGTTGCAACGATTGGAAGTTGAATTGCACGCCAAATTTGTTTTTTTATTTGTAGGGTGACTAAAGTCGGATTCAAAACCAAATCCCCCTGCAACCAAAACCTACACAGTACGACCATTGATGATGATTTTCCTAGAGACCTCCAGGAGGAGGACACGTGCCACAACAATCTTCCTTCGACTAGTCCCTTGCTGGACTGTGGATTTGGGTAACGTGAAAGCCAGAAAACAAGGCAGCCAGAGAAGCTATCACCTACAAGAATGTTGCCCTGCACCTTTCCCTCTGCTCCCAAATAAGTTGGAACATACAATCCCTCATCAGCATTTCCATTGTCGGCCAGAGCATTCCTAAGATCAAAGATCTGGTTTGTGAAATCTGCCACTGTCAAATTGTATGCATCCACTGTGAAATCTGCCACTGTCAAATATGCATGTATTTGTGCTTGAAGAGATTTGATGACCTTGTTGTTAATGGTCTTCTCTCATGTTCATATTTTTTTTTTTTTTGAAGAATATAATAAGAAGAGAGAAAGTCAGATGTGGAATTGTGCTATTTTATTTTTCCTCTTCATTTTGAACCAACATTGGTCATTGTCAAAGCTGCCTTCACTCCTGCATCCAAAGAGAATAACCCAAGTGAGTGCAGCTATGAGAGGTTGCTTTGGATGTTCTAAATTTGGTGGGTCGATAACCCCATAGAGGACTCTTAAAACCCGAAGTGCACGAAGGCTAAAAGGAAGGAAGGTAGTCTTAATAGCCCTTAGCCTATGCCAGCGATTCAGCAGAGGGGAATAGTGCCGTTCTGCAAGGGTCTTGATGTGATACAGCAGGCCCAGTCTGGAACGGGCAAGACAGCGACTTTCTGTTCCGGAATTCTGCAGCAACTCGACTATGGCTCGCTGGAATGCCAGGCTTTGGTTCTCGCCCCCACCCGAGAGCTTGCACAACAAATCGAAAAGGTCATGCGCGCTCTCGGGGATTACTTGCAGGTTAAAGTTCATGCCTGCGTAGGTGGAACCAGTGTTTGTTGACACTCGAGGGTATCAAGCAGTTCTATGTCAATGTTGAAAAAGAGGATTGGAAACTTGATACACTGTGTGATCTGTATGAGACCCTGGCAATCACACAAAGTGTTATTTTTTTTAACACCAGGCTAAAGGTTGTGGATTCATATGAAAAGGGTTTTTGTTAGATCAAATATTTTGGAATATAACTAGAACTCACTGGGATTTCTATTCGACCAAATTACTAGTGGTTTCCTTGTGCGCTAGACCACTAACGCAAAGGATTGCATTTCTCCAGAGAAAATGGTGCCCTAATCTGGGTTAAGATTCCCTTTATTCTGCAAACAAAACCTAGAAATAGACTACCCACATCTTGAATATCGAACCTGCCTGCCTATAGATAGCTGAATATGGTGACATTTCTCCTATCAGTCCGCCGGATTTAGAAGAAATCCCATTCGATGAATAGGAAGCATAATGAAATGGGCAATAGGTGGATTGAAATATAGATTTCCTGTTCCAATAATTTCTTCTCTCAATTCAGATGATATCTAGGCATCCCCTGATTGTATCAGAAGGGCCTGATATATTAGTTTTTCCATGTTTGGGAGAAACTCGAGCTATTAGCTTTCGAACTTCATCGTAGCTATCCTCCAGGCTGGGAAATTTATTCGCTTCCACTAAGGATATGGTTTTCACATGTCGAGAGAGTAAATAACTTGCGGAGATTTGGAACTAGTGCTTGGCCTTGACCATTTCTTCAGGGGTTTCCCCGGCTAAGAAATCGAAAAATTGAGGAGCCAAGAACTCGTATTTTACATCGATGTAATTCTGTGGGGCATCATTGCTGGCTATGATTGGAACAAACCCTTAATTAACAAAGAATTTTCAATGATGTCATAATGATTTTGAAGGATTATCAATCTAAGCGTGGCATTATTTGTGCTGAGATCCTTACATCGGCCTACCAATCAAAGGATTATATGAATTTTCTCCAATAAAAAACCAGAGACTGCACTTTCAACCACTAGGGAGAAAAGAGACGGTGGAATATTTCAAATTTTAGAAAAATCTTACCACATGGAAACTATATACAGAAATCGAACAAAATTAATTTAAATTCACTTCATCGATGGATTTGCCATGATCGGAATACTGGAATCTTGTATTTTTTAAATTCTCCTAAGATGCGACGTTTGTTCTAGGGAATCGAAATTGGACCAATGAAATCCTAGTCTTGTAGAATTTGCAATAGGTCACCAAAAGAATAAATAAACATAGGCAGAGAAGTTTTAACACATTGAACAAATCACTGAACTACAGATTTCATTTTTAAATTTGAAATAAAAAATAAACGTTTTTTTTAATAATTTCGATTTCTTATAATGCTGTAATTTTAATGATTTGTGCAAATTCCGAGAAAGAGATTTTTATTCAATTTTGAAAATAAATCAATAGATTTTTTGATCTTCCTAATCGCTCAAAGCGCAGGAAGAGAGCATACTAACCTATTGATTTGTCTTCTTTTTTTTTTGCAGGTTAGCATGGATGGAGTGGCTCTTACTGCACTACTGAATTTATTCATGAAAAATGATGATGATTTTTTTGATTTTTTTTTTTTTTTTTTTTTTTAAAGAAGGCTAAAAGAAAACCATATGAGATCTCATTTTATTTTTCTAATCTATTCTACCTTAACTTGAAAGTCTTTTTTCTTTTTATTTCCTAGGTAAAAGAATGCTTCTAGTGAAGCCACCTACGGACTAAGAATTCGAAAATGCTCACATCAAGATTTAAAATTTTTACCTTTTGATTTGCAAACATGTGAGTAACATGTCTTATTCTTGGAGTTGGTGCAAGGTTCTTTTGAAACTAGTCTTTGATATTGTCCTTGCTCTCCAAGAAGTACCTGTTCAACATCTTCAATTTTCTCATCCGTAGATGGATTAGTAAGAAATGGGGGGTTTAAAAACACTAAATTTGAAACTAACTAAGTATGAAAATAAAAAAAAATGCTCAAACTTGAACTCCGTTAGGAAGATCCTGCTGTCACCAAGTTTCACAAGTTAATCCATAAAAAGAAATTGCAATAAAAATAACTTCCTAAGTCTATCTCCAAATGATCCTCCCCGAAAACGATGCCAAAACGTTGGGTTTAAAATGCGGATGCAAATTAGAGTTTCATTTACTGTCAATCTGGGTAAGTAAACTTCGAGGATCATCCAATATATATATATGGACTTAGAGACAATCTAAACTAACCTAGGTGAAGAAATGTCAAAGCTCCCTTATAGGAGGTCTTTCATTGGGATCTCCAACACATATTTAGTCATTTACCAAAATGAAATCTAAAGACATTGTGACAAGTGTAAGAAATATTAAAGCTCCCTTACAGGGGACTGTTCATTAATATCTCAAGCATATAAATCAGAAACTTAAACTAATGAAATCAAACATTAAATAACAAATCAAATTCATTGAAAGAAACATTAATACTTTCTTATGAAAGACCATTTGTTAATATTTCAAACATATGAACCTAATGAAATTTACAAACAAACATAAAATGAAAGCTTACCAAAACAAAAGTGGACTTGCTAGACAATGGGGGCTCTTCCAAGGATTCACAAGCACATCAAAAGAGAAGTTAAATGTAGAAGATCAAAGAAGCTCCATTTTATTTATCTTCAATTGCAAATTGCAATTACAAGTTCTACATTCCAAGAGGTTTTAAAATCTCCATTACAATGATTCCAAATTCTAACTTCTCAATTCTAAATGCTAAATTCCAAAATTACAAATGAAGGAGATAACACTCCTATTTATACAAAAGGTATGATAACAAACTCATAAATGTGGATCCACTCTTCCCTCTTCAAATCCACATATCTCTCAACCAATGGTGACACATAACCCTATCCTCCATGATCTTCTCCATAAGGTCCATGATCTTATCCATGAGGTCCATGATTTCCTCAAATTCGAATTTGAACATAGAGAACCACATAAGGGTGCCTTGGAAGCTTCATTTGTACCTACACATGTTAACCAACTCATTCTAATTGTTAGGTATAAGTATATGGATATTATTTTCTAAAGTTTAACCATAAATTCACTTAAAAATACTAAGAATTAATAATGTTTTGGGAAACACAATCGGAACCCATTTAATGATGAAAGTGAAGTTGATGTAGTGACATGGTGGTGGAATAGAGGTGAGAATATGTGTGAATGGAGTGAAAGTGGATGTATTTTAAGGATAATTCTTAGGCCCAACAATGTCCTTGTGCTTTAGTGATCTGTTTCTCTCTCTCAATATGCAGAAAACCCAAAACAAAGATGAAACTCAAGTGGGAGCTTAAATTGCAGGAGATGATAATGGTGACGATGATAATGATCATGGTGAAGAATGAATAGAAGACCCTCTTATTTATAACAAAGTATTGAGCTAGATTAGAAATTGGAAAATAATAAAATTTTATTGACCAAATCAAGATCTAACCATTAGGAATACTTTACTATATTTTTTGGAGAGGGAAAAGATATTCAAAGTGGTCAAATGTATTTATTTAGAAAATGGTTAAAGTAATTAACAAATAAAATGATTTATTAATCACTTTGTAAGGATTAAGAAATGTGTGAATTTGAGATAATTATTAAATAATGATTTAACAATTATTCCAAAAATAAGATTAAGGAATAATGAATAAATATTGATTTATTTAATTATTCCAAGGTGATTTAGTCAAATGTGTTATGAAATAATTATAAAATAATTATTTAATCATTATTTATAGAGAAAATTAAATAAATAATTATTTATTCAATTATTTTCATGTGGTTTTTTATTTTAATAAATAATTTAATAAAAATGATTTACTAAATTATTTCTATCGTGGAAGTGATTTTACTATGGTAAAATTAATCCTACATGGTGTATTGCAATCCACCTAGTTAGAAATGGCTAGGTGATAATAGTAAAGTCATGTTTACTATATTTAAATTATAGTTCTTGCAACATTCTGTAAACTAAAAGAAGTTCTTATGCATAAAGAAAATGTTGATTACATCTTTTTATGGACCATAAGAGAAACAAATGGGCTTACATGGCTGCATGAGAGGTTTTAAATTTTTCTTCATGGATATGGAACATTTTTGACATGTCTTTTCAATGGTAATTATAAATAAAACTTGAATTTGAAGAGTGTTGATTCGGAAAATCCATAGGTGTCATTTTAAGTCGACTGTTTGAGTCTAAAAAATGACTCATCATTAGGACATAATTGTCAAGAGAAGGAAGCGGAAGATAGATGAATAAATAGGAAAGAAAAAATAAAAATAGAGAAAAAAGAGGAATAGACGAGTCAACAAATAGGAAAAAAGAAAGGTTAAGAAAAGATAATGAGAAATCATGAGTATAAAGAAGAGAAAAGAACCATAAAAGGAAAATAAGAGAGGGGTCAAAAAAATAATGAAATAAATAAAAGGAAAGATAATAAAATAAAATAAAATAAAGGAAAAAGAAAGAGAAATAATAATACAAGAATAATAAATTCAATACGATAGAAAAACTAAAAATAAACCAAAAACATAGAATAAATTGAAAAAAACAAACAGGATGAAAATAAAATGCAATAAAATTATAATAATAAAATAAAAATATAATAAAACAATAAAAACAATTAAACCAAAAAATATAAAGAACAATAACTAAAACAAATAATAAAGGAGTTGTCTTTAGTGTGATTTTTTGGACTTTCCAATGCTAGAATCCAGCAGAAAATTTTGAGGTGAAATCTTGATTTGTGTTATTTAAACCAATTTTTTGACTCTGTATATATGGATTCAGCGCCCTGGAAAACCCTTAAGGTACTTGGATTGTGCAAGGGTTACCCATCAAACTTGTGATTTCAATAAATTCCTGTCGGATTTTAGAGAAATTCGACCAAAAAAACTTCCAATAAGTCGCACTAAAGACAACTCGAATAATAAATTAAAAAATTAGATGAAACAAAATTAAATAAAAATAAATGAAGTAATAATTTTTTATTTATAAATGAATATAAATAAAGAGACTAAATAATGGGGAAGGGAAGGGAAAACATAGAAAGTAATAAGAAAATAAAATAAGAAGGATCAAGTAATATAAAAGGAAAGGGGAGAAAGAAAAAGAGGGGGAAGGAAGAAAGAGTTCAAAGCAGAAAGGGGTGGGGGGCGAGGGAGGGGCGAAGAAGGAAGAGACTCAGGCAGGAGAAGCAAGAAGATAGGGAAAATGTTATATGTGAAAGAGTAAAGGAATCCAACTATTACTGACCTCAACACCTCCATCCATGTTAATATTGTTGGGATGTTTAATGATTTCCACAGCTTCTTTATATCTGCTCTTGAAATAATGGTCTTCTCTCATGATGATTTTCCAAGTTCAAGGCACAAATAGTGTTTAGTTTTGGAATAATGTTCAATGAGGGTAGATGAGAGAATTATTTCCTTCTTTATGTCTGCCCCTTGTTCTTCGAGTCTTATTTTGAATAAACGGTTATTCTCTCCAATGTAGCACTTTCCACAAGAGAAATTAATTTTGTAAACTCCTTTGAACTAAAATTGGTCAACTTTGTCTTTAATGGATCTCATCTTTTGATGGATGGCCTCTAAGGGTTTGAATGATGTAACAATACTATTTCTTAAATGAATAAATATTTTATGGCTAAGAAATTAAATGAGAAATAACGGGATGGTGATTAAGAGGCATTTGTTTGACTTTGAAATAGACTTGGTAATGCATTTTTCTTTCCTATTTAGATTGTCTAAAATAAATATCTATTTTTGTGTATTTATAAGTAAATTATTTAAAGTATACATGCCTTTATAAGTTTGGTAATAATAAGTGATAAGGCTACATAATAAGGTGTTGAGTGCAATATATTATTAAAATATATCCTGCCCATAATTATCATTGAAGGTCACGAGCCCAAGCCATGTACATCATGTCATTGAAAGTCACGAACCTAAGACATATAAATGGAATCTTCAGTTTGAAGGACATCAACTGTACGATACGACAATGGTGTGAAAGGCACGCCTGCAATTTTTCACGATGTTTAGTGTGTTACTGATAAGACCCATGAAACCCTAATCTGATATCTTTTTTTCATACCACTGCCTTCTAATTTCACTCTTATTGTACCATTTTAATTGGAAACATTTAGCAAAGTATAAACTTTTCACAATTCCATTTATGAAATCCATGGAGCCATGGCGATTTGTAGCAGGGAGCTCTGAAATCCAGGTAAGACACCTGGAGTGTGTATTGTAGGAAAACAATTATGTGTTCTCCCTCTCTCTGGCCTCCCATGGTTGGACCATATTGTATGGGTCCGCCATTTTCTTCTGCTCCCTCTGCTGACATCTCTACTACATGATTGACATATAAAATACATCAACCTCATACATAACAAACATTTTTTTATTAAATGAAAAATGTATTTATTAATATGGAAAATAACATTCAATTAAAAAACAAATCATCAGTGCACCAAAAAATCAATCATGCACTGGCTCCAGTGTGTTATAAAATACAACCGCACCGGCATTGGTGCACACATACCTGTGACACACCACTATTGGTTCACAAGTTTAAATTTTCATAGTGGTGCATCACACTTAGGCACAAGTGCTCACATATAACCTTTTCGCACTGGTACAGAACATTCACATTATTAAACGCACTTAACTATAGCTATACTTTAAAATATTGTTTTTGTGGTGCATTTGGTAAATATAATCACTTCAGTGCATGAAAACATATCAAGCACACCGCATTTATGATGATGATTAAGAGACATTTTTATGACTTTGAAATATACTTAGTGTTGCATTTTTGTTTCTTATTTAGATTATGTAAAATAAATATCTATTTTTATGTATTTATAACTAAATTATTTAAAGTAGACATGTCTTTATCATTGTAAACATGATGTAACATTAGCTAAGAGAAATGTGAAAACATGAATTTTAGTGACTATCTCATGATAAGTATGTGGAAAAAACAATATGTTTTTGAGTTGTTCATTTAGAAATAATCAATATATTATTTGTCAAAAGTATATAGTATCATTTTTGTATTATTTAACTCATATTTATTATTAAAAAGAGTTAAATTTAAACCAATACAATAGCAAATAATGAACCAAAATAACACCAAAATGTTGTATCTTTATTAGTAGAAAAAGGTTCACTTGTCTCTTTAAGGGAGGATTTCCAGTAGAGAAAATTCCCAACTACAAGTAACTTCACAAGCCTTATTTTACATTTCTTGATCCTTGTATTTAGAGAGAGAAATTTCTAATTTAAATTGCTAAGAGTTGCTATAAATATTACATTTAAATTGCTTGAAAATCTCATAACTTTAGTAATAAATTAAATTTTATAAAAATAGATTTTTTTTAGTTATATTAAATCAAAATTAATTGCGCCAAGAGGCGCTCTACAACTTAGTATGGGAGAGATTGTTGTCACATAACATTACATTTAAAAATAATAAAATAATAATTTAAATTAACAAATTAAAAATAGTAATAACACAGGAAATTGATGTCTCCCATAATTATAATACTTCAATTTACACCTTAATCTTATATAATTATATATAGAGATATAAAGTAACCGAAAGTAAAAAGGAAATAATTTAGTTTTTATTATGACCAAGGAAATGTAATGAGTAAAAGAATATAATTTACTTTTTACTACAAGGGAAAAAATAATTTTTTGCATGAAATAATATTATTGATATTAGATTATGTGTAATTCATTTTACGTTCCATTTACATTTGAGATATATATATATAACAAAAAAATATTTTGTTATCAACCATAAGTAAAATATTTCATGTCCATATTAAATAACATAATTTTATAGATACTTTATATAGAGAAAATAAAGTAATTTAAAGTGAAAATTTTCTTATATTTTCACGCTAGTGAGAAAGATTGAGAGAATTTTTAGTCCATTAATGGTTGCTTTCTAATTCGATGTATGAGGGATATTTGTAAAATTTTGAATGTTTAATATAGATTTGATATGCAATATTTTAGAAAATATTAATAATAAAAATAATTAAATGTATACATACATGAAAAATATGAGGGGGCATATTTTAATATTTTAATGTGGAGAATGTGAATTATAAATAAAATATTTCAATGTCAACTACATATATATATTATACTAGCCTAGATCCATCTTAACTCCAGATCTACCAAGTGTCTAGAGGGATCAAATCTCTTTTCACTCTAAAAGATATTTGCAACTCAAGAGATTTGATCCCTCTAGGTGCTTGGTAGATCTAGAGTTAAGATGGATCTAGGATGGTTATAAAATATTCCAACTTAAGTTTTTTAAATTAACAATAGATTAAATTTTGTAAACCAATATTGAATTAGCTAAATTATATTTTTGAATAATTTATTATTAATAATATTTTATATTAAAAAATGAATAAGTTACACATTTTCGTCTTATTAAGAACTAACTAAATTATTTTACCTTTAATTATTTTTTCCTTGTGAGTATTGAAATATTTTACTAATTAAGTTAGATTGAGTATCATTGGACTATCTAAGCAATAGAAAAAAAAAATTATCTTAATTTTACAATCATAGTTCCAACCATACTAAACTTCGTAATTTATAAAAATATCTTTGCATTTTTTTAAAGTAAGTCGTTTTGTATGCAATTTCATATAGAAAAGTTTTATACACGTTCACTAATACATAATCTATAATAAATATTATCTCATAAAAATAAGCATCATGATGATAACCATCTCACAAATATAAGCATCACCTAAGATACACATTCGAATTCACTACCATCATCTAATTATATACAACTCTAGCACATATAAATGTCATTAGCAAGCACACAATTCTAATAATCTAAGATGGCATCATCATCGTGATCACATCTAACAAAACACAAACAATGTAATCTAACAACATCACCACACATATCCTCAAATTATTATAAATCTCATGTAAAATAACTGCTAACACATACACATCTATCTACAAGCACATTAAAATGAACATATCTAACATGACCTAACATTATACATTTCAACACCAACATATAAATGAAGTACATAAACATGAACAAAAAAATGCACCATATATCCATATATATATATATAGAGAGAGAGAGAGAGAGAGAGATATACACACACACAAGTCAAATAAGTGAAATCAAATATTTGATACAACAAACATAGTAGTGCCAACCTGGTCTACAGTAAAAGAAAATGGATGGCCAACTACTGCCTCAATGTCTCTCGAACTCAGCTGAGGTGGAGGAGGAGGTGGTTGGTCTACAATAGAAGATGATTGATGGTCAACTATTGCCTCAATGCAGTATATCAAACTCTGAGGTGGAGGAGGAGGTGGTTGGTCTACTCTATTAGGAGAAACATAAGGCACGTCCTCTAACTTTGGCATCTCATGATCAGGTGACTAACGAGGAGGTGTACTATTAGAAGGATCACTGACACCCTGATGGCTATGATCTGATGGGATGGTACTACTAGAAGCATCATGATCACATCCCTCATTATCATGAACATGATCACCACCCTCATCATCATCACCACCACCATCATCTGATGTATCTACTGTTGCATTCCTTGCATCCCTCTTCGCTTCCAATACCCTACTGGCTATGACAATATGACACATAAGAGATATCATCTTAGGTAGACAGTCCCTATAGAGATCCACAAACCTAGGATATTCATTGATATCTTCAGCCCTCACAGGGAGGACTCCCTCATCAATCAAAATTTTGGCTAATCTATTACAGTAGTCTGTCTAAAATCACAAACCATTCCTACAGTGTTGGACACTCATGCCCCCTGAGGATGTGCCTCACCCTCATGGGCCTGACCCATCTCCTCATATCCTCCATCTTGTGGGGGAGGAGGCATGTCCCCATCGAATGTGCTGATGTCTACAAAATATATAGTACACAAAAATGATTAGGCAATTTCAACATTAAACAATTTAATAAAACAAGTTAAAGAACATGCTAGAATAACTTTTATTCTAATTAATTAAAACAATAAAATGAAAATATATTAATTTAAAGAAAACATTAGTATTACCTCTATCATCTAGAGGCTCATCCAATATGAGAAGGATGTTGAAACATTGTCTCCAACTAATCCTCGTGGGTAGAAACGTTAATGCGACAAATGCATGGTCATCCTTACTGACCAGTAGTGTCAATGCCTTGATGAAAATTTTGGCCAGATATGCAGGCAAGCCCCTCTTGGGTATCATCTACCCCCACATGTGCATTTGGACTTTAGTGATTGGCCTAGGACGGTGATGGTCAAATGTAGGCCTCGTCTCTCGAAACCTCTCAATAAATAAACAAAAAAGTTCTGAAGTGAAAGGGAAGGTCGCCCTCCCATATCTTAATGCATGACATCTAACCAAAGCCATGAAAAATTGCCTCAAAAAGATGGAAAACCATCTGATACAACGTGGCACCTAAATCAAAGAATCAACATAATACAAAATAGGGAAACTAATGTGCTACCCATCACTACTAGAGTGTACAATGGTGGTGACAAATAATGAGAGGCACTTAACCTCCTGTGCGGAAAAAGAAGAAATATGTAGTTGTCCACCACTAACTTGATAATCTATTGGATGGACTGCATGAGGCCAAACATATCTCTGAGTGTAGGTAAGCTGACTATTAGTTGCAACCCCATGGAAAACATTAGGGAACTGGGGAAAATCCTCCCCTCTCTTAGATAGTCTAGTGATAGAGTATATGTCACTGATACCATGGCCCAAGACCAACATGGAAAGCCTACTCCTAGGCACTCCATCAGTGGATCAGATGCACCAATAAGACAGAGTGCACCTTCAGGGACATAGCCTCCTAATAGTACTTGAGGAGGCCTACATTCCTTAATAGCGCTCAGGTCACTGAAGTAGTAAGAAAAGGGTATAAATCCCTCTCCCTCTCTCTGGCCTCGCATGTTCGTACCATATTGTACGGTTTCGCCTATTGCTCCTACTCATGTTGTTTCTCCCTCTATGCATGTCTCTACTACATGATTGACATATAAAATACATCAACCTCATACATAAAATACAATTTTTTTTATTAAATGAAACATGTATTTATAAATATGGAAACATAACTTTCAATTTAAAAAAAAATCATCAGTGTGCTTAGAACACAATCATGCACCGGCTCCCGTGTGGTACCAAACATAATCGCACCGATCTTGGTGTACACATAAGTATGACACACCAATTTTGGTTCACAAATTTAAATTTTCATAGCGGTGCATTATGGTCACACACTGAAATGCATTGCATGGTGTAAATTTACAAGGTGCACAACTATCAGTGCGAGCTGAATATATCTTGCGCACTACGTAGGGAGATTTTTTTTTTTTTCAAAAAAAATGGAAAAATTAACCTAATTTGTAATGCTAATCTGCTAAAAAATTAAATTGAAGAGAAACATAGACATTACTTGGAGATTTGGTCATCGGGGAGGCATTGTGGACATGTAATGGAGAAAAACAAATTTTAGCACAATTTGAAAAAAAATGAAACTCAGACAGTGAGCACAGTATGGAAGGATGGTGAGCAAGAGAATCATCGACATTAGGGCACTTGCACGATTCAAGAGTGGCACTAGTGCTTCAGATATCTCCAACATTGTAGATGGTAAAAATTAAATTTACAGTCGAGAGGGTTTTTATTTTTTTAACCCTCCTCTCGCGTGTTACTCTAACCACACCGGTGCAGAATAGATCCAAGAGCACCGCGTTTTTTTTTAATTAAAAAAATCTATCGCGGTGCTTTTCTTAAGACACCCTAGAGAATTCTAATATAGGCAATGCATCAGTGCTTTATTTGACTATAACACCACTCTATATTTAAAAATTGAAAACCACCTAGATGTGCTTTTTCGTAAACGCCCCGGGGGCCTTTTAGTACCTCTATCACACTGATGCATCATTGGAAAATAGCACCCATTTTTATGAAATTTAAAAACTATAGTGGTGCTACTAAGTGTTACGCACTAGGATGTTTTTCTACATGAAGGGCACCATTGTGTTGTGTTATTTAGCGCAACGTGTTTTCTTAGTTTATAAAAATAAAGTTTCCACGATGTGCCATGTTATATGTAGCACCAATTTTTTTATGGATAGTAAAGAACCAATACGTTTATATATTTTAGATGCACCATCCAAAAAAATCCGCTAAAAAATATGCCTATCCACCTCTACTACTGACCTTCGTTACAAATGGACTTTGGGGCTATTTATAAGGGCTTCCACAAAAACCTCCTCTAGAAGGCCTTTTCCTTGTAGTGTACATTGATACAACGAGACACCACTAGCTCTAATAGTGGAGCATCAAGCCACCACTTGCTCTCCAAAAGAAAAATCATCTCTCTAATGCCTAGTTGGAGAAGCCAAGGTGCATTTATTTTTTCTTGAGTAATGAGTCTTATTTTATAACAAGAGGAATGGCCTTTAATACCTCCATGAACCTTGAACTACCTTCATGACTCTTGGACTTCTAATGTGACCTTTGGACTTCCATAAGACTTTGGACTTTTCCTAATGACTCTTTTGTCCATATATGACCCTTGGACTTCCACATATTTACATTTACAATATTTCCCAAAATTACATCATCCACATCATCATATGATGACAAGATGACAAGTCATTAACATTGATGAGTGGGACACATAGTGACTTGTGACATGCGTTTCTTTGAGAAGTGACAACACTGCCACTATGTCTTCAATACTTGTAACATATGTTTCATTTTTGTTTCCTTCTACCCTTCAAAGGGTCTTGAGAGATTATGGATTCTTTATGAGTCACTTTTGATCATTGGGATCTAACTTTCCTTCAACTATCGCAACATGGTGCCTTTGTGCCTTTTGTCTTCAAAATTCTTCCTTGGGAAGCTTCTCATGGAAAATCTCCTCACACATATTTTCCATGCTTTATTGAACACTTGGGTATAGATCACTCATGGCTAGAAAACATTAGCCCAAAAATTTCCTATCCTAACATGATTCATGCAAATTTTCTGACTGTGGATCAATAGCATTCAAGGGAGAGAGAGGGGCCTTTTGGGCACAAAACGCACTTGCAAGAGACAAGGAAGGGAATCATTGCTTATTGATACTACACCATGTGAAACTTTGGAAGAAGATGAGGTAACATAGGCACAGGTCGCAGTTGCAAGAGGCAAGGAAACAAGGTTGTTCACTGAAATCGCACCATGCGCTATGGAGAAATGCTAGGTTCACAAAGAGGGTGTAGGTCATAGTTGCAAGACATAAGGTGGGGCATCACTACCCATTGGAAGTGCGTAGTGTGCTACACTAGGAGGAAAAGTTAGGATTGGCGCAAGGAGTAAGGATAAGTAGTAAGGAGAATGTCCTTGTAGACTAGAATTTCGCATTACATAGGAGAGAGTGGGAAGCCTAAGGCTAGCGCAGGGCATAGTTCTAGCTAACAAGGAGCATCACTGCTAGGCTTTAGAAGTGCGCAGTGCACTCTTCCTAGCCATGAGGGTAGCTTACAAATCCAAAAAAATGGTTAAGTATGAACTTAGGGTGAAACATGTTAAAACACACTAACTTAGGGGTAAAATCAAGTGTTATACATCTCAACTCATTAATAAAACTTAGATAGGACCCAAGACTAAGAAATATACATCAAATACAAATCAAATACAAATCACATTGCCCTGATGATGGACTCACTAAGCTAGTCCGAAACGTTGGTTTCAAAAATTGTTCACAGGTTTTTCCACAAACATAAAAATCAAAACACCAATTCACAAACAATCTTCAAGTGAAAAAAACAAAGTATGTGCAGTTGTGACGCATAAGTGTCGTTTTTGCGACTAAAGTAAATTATGACTCAAAAGTGTGTTATTTCCACCCTTAATGATCCAACGACACTTAGATAGGAACATGGACACTTGAAACATGTGTAAAAACATAAAATTACACTTGAAAACCAAAAGCAACACTTCACATAACATAAGGTAGGTTCCAAAATTCGAATGTAGCAAAATTTTGGAGGGTGCTATAGCAGCAACAACAAAACCTAATAGTCATAAAAATTATATTTATATGTATATTTTATTAATCAAATTAAATCCACATATATCCTTGATCCTAGTGTGCAATCTAATAGTGGTATCAGAGCTTAAGCACTAACCATATCATGTTAGCTTTAAACTCTACTATAGTCTACCATTCTCCTATCATGAGTAGACCTACACCCCATCTGTTCTCTAATTGAAATAAGAATTTATCATTCTCCTTCAAGAACTAAAGTTGAGTTATTCCCATTTCTTTGTGACTTCACTCGTCAACCCTAATTCTTAAGCAATTAACACTCCACAATGCCTTACCTCCCATTTTTGTTACGACTCAATGTGACACACATCCATTCCATTCCATGAAATTGTGGGCTTGATTATCAATATTTGCATGACTAAAACCTATTCATGGGACTGTCATATGGTTCTCCTCTCTTGCATTTGTACATCCTTGAGATGAAAAAGGTTTCGAACAACTCTGAGCTTCATATGCTTGTTTCTTGCACTATGACGACTATAATTTCTTTAGATTTTAGAAAAATAGATAGTGTCGCTAAGTATGATTATTTCATTTCAAATCATGTCTCCAACTCTGATGTGTTTATTGTGTCTTTGCACAACGTAGTCACCTATTTATCTAGATATTTAACATTGTTTTCTCAATGCATCCATCAATGAAGGTCTTACTAAACCTTCCTTGATGTTTTAGGGTTTGTGATTGAATAATTATTGACATAACGATAGAGTAAATCTTGGCTCCAAACCACCTACGTCTGATTTTCTTATAGTTGGTGGTTTTTTATCTGCTATTTTGTAGTCACTGCCTATAGCTTCTATAGTGGGTTAGTGCTTACAATGCTTCTAAAGAAATTGTTTATGCTTTATTGAATTGTCTATTATTCATGTAAATCTACTTCCCAAATAAAAAGTATATTGTAAATTTACGTAAAAGCTTCAAGAACTTGTATAACATATTTGTTTGGAACTTATATCTTAATAGGAAAAAAGAAAAAATGCTTCCCTAAACCTAAAATGTATATTGTAAATTTACGTAAAAGCTTCAAGAACTTGTATAACATATTTGTTTGAAACTTATATCTTAAAAGGAAAAAAGAAAAAATGCTTCCCTAAACCTAAACCTAAAATGTATAGCATAAAACTATTAAAGTTTTGATAAGTCGAATTAATAATATATTATCATTCATAATCTTATTTTGAACTCTCTACTAGTTATTCGAATTTATGTCATTTTCCAATAGTTTTTTACAATGAATTTATTAATTTTTTTTTTTTTTACTATGTTCCTTTTATTATTTTTTTTGTGCTCTTGGACTTGTACTATGACAATTGCATCAGTTCAATCAAATAACTACCCTGAGCTCAATGCACATTAGAGATTCTACTACCTCCGTTATTGACAATGAAATCTCAATAATTTCTTTTACTTGTATGCCTATAATTCGTGAAAGTACTTTTTGACTTAAGAAATTGTTGTTAAAAAATAACACAAATACCAATAAAAATAATAATTTATGTTAAATTTATATATAGGTTTATTTATATTTTTGGGTAAACACAAAGGATGTTACTTATATCAAATGTAATAATTTTAAAACTAAATTAATTTTTTTTTCATTACAAATAAAATTGTTAAACTTGATAGGATTTGTCAACATTGCAATATTAAGAGGGGAGGATGAAAATCACTTTCTTTTAGAGTGTCTGACCCTTACTCATATTCACTCTCATTTCCCTAACATCTGTCACACTTTCAATTTTTTTGAATTGTTAAGTCAGCCCAACTATAGTGATCTTGGTGCACTTCTTTCTCTTCTTTTTGAGCACATAAATAAGATTCTAAAGAATTACAATTAAATTCTTCTTCTTCTTAAGGTTTGATAGACCGCATTAATCTTAGTAGACATTAATCATCATCATCATTATCATATATTATTTATTTACATTTTTAAATTATGTTTTATAATAACTCACACCTTTTTTATAACGTTATCTTCTCATATACACAGCTTGCCTCATAACTCTTATTCACTTTTACTCCTTCACCCTTCTATGCACTTATGTCCGCTTTGTGAAGACATTGACATTATGCAATGCAAACTTAAATTTTGAAAAGCACTACAAAATTTTAATAAAAATTATTATTCATTGATAGTATTGTTTAATAATAAAAAAATTATTCATTATTTATATTGTTTTCTTTCATTTATACGTGTTAATTTAAAAATAAAAATATTATTTTAGGAAAAAAATATTATATAACATGATAATTTTTATTTAAAAAAATTCGATTACTATAATTAGTCAAGTGTCCGTTCTTAAAATATTTTCATCTACACATGAATGAAATGTTATATACAAAATTTATTACTTTTCAAATATGTAATGAACTTTTTCCATGTGCTTGACACATCTTTTAATATAAATCTAAGACATTTCAAAAGGTGAAATGTTTATTCCATTATATATCATGTGATTGTTATTGTGTTAGATAGATGCAATAGTGGTATCTCATGTTTTTTCATTATTTATGATTGAAAATGTGTAACTAATGAATTATAATGTTATTAATTATGAGAATTTAATAATTGATTTATAAATATAAGGAAATATCTATCTTTAAGCTGGGCTTACCTTTCTCCATAATATATGTTAGAATTATTCAAAAAGAAATCAATAATTATTACAATAGCCATTGCCATTATCAATTATTAATAGACTTCTAAAAATAAGTTAAAATCAATGTCCAAGTGCTTTTCCAGATTAGAACTAGAATGTCTTTTCACAAGTTCTAATTTGTTGGCTTCAAAATGCTACAGAGGAAACGATTTATAAAAAAATTTGCTCCCATTTATGTCATGTTCAACTAATATAGCCAATAAAATGCTATAGAGGAAACAATTTCTAAAAAAAAATTCTCCCATTTATGTCATGTTCAACTAGTATAAATATGTCTATTTATAACTTTGTGTGCCTTCAAAATAGTGTGACTGAGATGAGAAAACTGGAAGAAAAAATGAAGCTCTAGTATTATTTGTGGTGGGAGCACAACTAGGGTTTTCCTCAACACCAACTGCAGAACCGCAGTCTCTCATTGTCATCTCACAGTTGCGGTGTCATCTACACCGTCACAGTTGACAGATTACCTCTTCGATTTCGCTGTCAATGGATCGACCTTTTCATTGTCTTTAGGATTGTCTACAGGATGTTGGATATGGATGAAGACGTGGTGGATTACTCAGCAGACCCTAATCCCTACGAGCCTATGTGGATGAGCCCTAATGATTTTTCCGTAGGTAATGGTTGCTCGGTCCCTGAGAACGCCATTTCTGTTGTACTCTGATTTTTCGCCTGCCCGTTCTGACCCTGACCCTTCCATGCCTAGTTTTCCACTTGCCACACTCTCTATTGACTCTCTAGGCCTTGACTGCCCACCCCTCTCTTCGGCTACACTCTCGCCACCTACACCCCGCCCTCCCCCTCTAATGACTCTTTACCTCTGATTTCATCACCCCATCAGGTCTCTAATGCATTCCCCACCTCTCTAGGGCTTGTTTCAGCAGCGGGCATCTCTTCACCTCAGCCAGATTCCCTACCCTTCACTCACTTCGTGACGGAGCCTGGTCCATCTACCTCCCCTTCTGGTTGTTTTGACATGCTAGCGATAAACCCTTTGGATAGTAACCCTATACCACAACAGGAGAATCAGGGTTCACAGGATCCCCTGCAAGACCACCTGACAACGCCTCGCTCTAGTAAGGTAAAAAAATTGAAGTACGTAAAGGCCTCCCAAAAGGATCTATCACTTAGTTTTAGAGAGGGGGTACAAATGGGGGAAGTTGTAGGTACATAAAGCAAGGTTTTAGAGGTCCAATTCAGAGTTCGAGCATATTCAGCTGCTTGTCTACGCCTATGGGTCATGGAAATATGGGGGAATATCTTCAAGGAACTCTTGAAAGTTACTACCCTAGCTCGGGGTTGGTTTGCGCTTAGCTTTCAAAGGGAGGAATATACCTCTTGGGCACTCTCGAGGTATTGACATATAGAGATGGCTCCTATATTGCTCAAGCGTTGGAGCCCATTATTCGATCCTGAGTGGGAACAAATTGGAGCAAGACCGCTCTGGGTCAGGCTGCCTAGGTTATCCCTCCATTTTTGGTTCGAAGACATCTTCACTCGCATTTGAAATGCACTTGGCACCTTTCTAGACTACGACAAGACTTACACTACCTCAGGCAATAAATCAATGGCTCACATTTTGGTATACCTTGTTACCAGAGAGGGTTTGGAGGAGAAGATTACACTGCATTGGAAAAGATTCATGCATATACAAATTATGGACTACAAGGGAGTGCCTTTCAGATGCAAAAGGTGTCATAAGGTTGGATAACTCTATAAACAATTCCCTCTAGTTCGCCTTGTCACCTCTCCTTCCAAAGAAGCAGAAGAAGTTGATCCTATTGCATCTTCATCTGCTGAAGGTTAGATACCTTAGTCAAAAGGTCCTATGACAACAGAGTGAAGATTGACACAGGTGAAAACTTCGAACTCCCCCCATCCTCCCTCCCAGCCTATGACGAGGTCTAGGGCAGTAGCTGCAACCGCTCACTCATCAGGTACACCTCCTCCTTTTTGCTCTGTATCTTCTATTTCTTTAAATTGTACTACACATCACTTACATACTACATATGCATCCATACCTAGCATATCTTCTTCTGCTATTACCTACCCACTAGATCTCCATCAACCATCTATCTTGACCACTCCACCATTTATCCTTGGATTGGCTCTCTCATCCTCTCCCCCGAATCTTTCGACCACCTTTGGGAACTCACATTCATACAATCTTCGATCTCGAGTGCCACACCTGCCTGAGCATGTCGAGATTGGGTTGACCTCCCCACTTCGAATTTCCAAGAACACTGGGGGTTGACACTCACTCATTTCAAAAGTTATCTTGTAGGTTGGGGTGGAAGTGGTTCATGGTAGAAAATCCACACTTGACTGGGTTCTTAGAGCATTGAACACCCTTCCTCAATCACCCCCATGAAGTGGATCTCCTTTAATTGTAAAGGACTGGTTAGCCCTCCCAAAAAGTAGCACTCAAAAGACTATTAGACTATGAGCCTATTGATATCATTTTCCTACAAGAAACCCTTGGTTTGGCTAACTAGGTCATCCCTATCATGAAATCTCTGAAGCTAGGCTGGACCTTCTATGCACTTGATGTCATTGGTAGATCTGGGGGCATTGCCCTCGGCATTAATCCTTGCACTATCAAACTCAATGCTTCTTGGGGAGGGTGTGGTTTCATTGGTGTGGATATCTACTCCTAGAAGCTCGGCATGGACTTCAAAATTATAAATGTATATGCCCCCTATCATAATAGAGCTGATTTTTGGAACCACTTCCTCAACTTAACTCTATCCAACTCCGAAAATCTTATTTTGGGTGGGGACTTGAATTTATCCATTGGATATGGGGAATCTTAGGGAAGCAATGCTCAAATTGGATCCTTTATCATACACTATGGAACACCTCCTAGAGCAACACCACTTGATTGATATACCCATGAATAAATCACAACCTACCTGGTGCAACTAAAGAAGAGGGGATGCAGCTCTGGCTAGGCGTTTGGATAGATTCCTCATCAAGAAGCATCTAGTAAGAGCCCTGTCCAATTACAGATAGTGGGTGGGATTCGGTGGCATATCTGATCATTCTCCTATCTTCTTGGAGCTGTCGGGTCCCTTCTAGAATCTCAAGGCACTCTTCAAATTCAATTCAGCTTCGCTGAAGGACCCAAATTACATCAATTTGTTCAATGAATACTAGCGCACCCATCCACCTACTTAGGGGAGATCCATTGCAGAAGGTTTCTGTCATAACATTCTTGAAATTAAGAGCTTATCTATCAAATGGGCTAAAGATAAGCGTGACCGGGATGAACAGGCTCTCAGTATCATTGAATCCAAGATGGCAGAACTCTTAGGTGAGCAGGGAAGAGGGTTTACATTTGTAGAGGAAAAATCATTTCTCATTGAATTGGAGACTCAGAGATCCAAAATTCTCAAAGACCAGGAAGAAACTTGGTGCCTTAGGAGTCGGGCAATTTGGCTACAGGTTGGAGATGAGAACACCAAATTTTTTCACAATTATGCCAAGGGAAGAAGGGCCAACAACACCATTTGGCACATGCCATCTAAGGATGGCCACCTCACCAAATCCTTTCATCAATTGACACACTTGTGAAATTCACATTTTCATAAACTTTTCAAGGCCCCCCTCGATGCCTCACTTGCCGAAATTATTTGAATTGTTGGACTCTTCCCTCATTTTGTTGATCCTGATGAGGTAGAGGAGCTCACAAATCCTATTACTATTGGAGAATTGGAAAGCATGCTAAAATGGTTCAAAAAAGGCAAAAATATAGGACCAAATGGTTGGACCATTGAATTTTACTTAGCCTTTTCTGATACCATTGGACATGATCTCCTTAATGTGGTGGAGGACTGTAGGCTATCTAGGCATATGTATGAGGCTATAAACTCTACCTTCATCGCACTCATTCCCAAATTAGACTCTCCTCTCTCTTTCAATGATTTCAGACCTATATCTCTCTGTAACTGCCTCTACAAGATTATTGCCAACTGTCTTAAGCCTATTTTATCAAATCATATCTCACCTGAACAATTTTCTTTCTTACATAACCAACAAATTCATGAGGCTATTGCCACAACATAGGAGGCCCTCTATTCCATCAAGATTAACCATCTTAAAGGTGCCATCCTCAAAATTGATCTTTCCAAAGCTTTCAACCGAGTTAGCTGGATTTACCTAAGAATTATCCTAACCCATTTAGGCTTCCCTCTCCCCTTCATCAATTGGATTATGTGTTGCATCACTATTGTCTCTTTCAACATCCTGATCAACAGTTCTGCCTCTAATTTTTTTCATGCAGAATGACACCTCAAACAAGGATGCCCTCTTTCCCTGCTCCTCTTTCTACTTGTAATGGAAGGACTTAGAAGATTATTAGTTATGGATAAAAGAGAGGGGAGATTACAAGGAATCAAAATTATAGACCAGTGCATTCTTACCCACTTCCTTTTTGTTGATGACATGCTTATATTTCTCAATGGAGGCATTCGAGACACCACTGTATTCTATGACATCTTGTTTCTCTTTTCTACAGCCACTGGTATGGAACCTAACCGATTGAAATCCACTATCACTCTCTCATCCTTCACTCCACAGGAAGCTCATATTTCACATCAGAAATTTCCATTCCAGAACCTTTATTTGGATGATGGGCTCAAATATCTTGGGTTCCAAATCAAACCCCACTATTACAAAATTGTGGACTGGATATGGCTTGTGGCCAAGGTGGAAAAGAGACTACACAACTGGAATCACAGGATTTTATCCAGAGTAGGTTGATTAGTGCTTATTAAATCGGTCTTGGAGGCTACACCAGTGTATTGGATGTCTCTAGCATGGATTCCCAAAGGAATTCTCTCTTGAATACAAAAAAATTGCTGCAGATTCCTTTGGAATGGTTACAAGGAAGGGAAACCTTTTGCTTGGGTGGATTGGAGACACATTGCAATTCTAAAGAAATGGGGAGGATGGGGCTTGAAAGGCCTACCCTCTTTCACTCATGCACTTGCTGCTGCAAATGGGGTGGCTTATTCTTACCTCCGATAGTCTCTGGACCGAGGTGATACACTATGAATATATTTTGCCTCTCCAGATTATGGATTGGATCCGCCTACCTACATGGAAAAGATCTGGGATATCCATGATTTGGCACACAGTCTTACATACTCTTCCCACCATCAGAAATGGTATCACTTGGAAAATTAGAGATGGCTCATCTATGCATATTGGTATTGCTCCCTAGATGAGATGTGGCAACATATACCGACTCCCACCTAACCTTACTCAGTTTCTCAAGAACAAAGATATCCTCATGATCTTCAACATTGTTCACTCTGAGAATACCTCCCTATTCGCTCAAGCATGGAAATTCATTGATCATATGGGTATACCTATTCAATGGAAGCAAGAATGGGATGGATTTATCAACGCTCTGTCAGAATCTCATTTACACATCAAGGAGGGAGTTGATGAACTCATTTGGGCCCCTGTTGGGCATGGTGAATACACTCCCAAAGAAGGATATCCCATCATACATGCTGCCCATATGCTGCCTATGCTTCTGAAATGGTGGAATAGTCTTTGGAAGCTTAAAGCTCCTCCTCGAACCAAAATTTTCATGTGGAACGTCTTAATGAATAAGACACCTACCGAGGGTAACTTGATGAAGTGATCCTTTTTCGGCCCCTCTTGGTGTGTACTTTGTCATCAAGTAGAGGAAGCAAATGATCACCTTTTTCTACTTTTCCCTTCGGTGATCCACATATGGGAACAAGTTCTAACAACATTATCCATTTCCAATAGAGGGCACGGGCATAATGTATTGGAGGCCTGGAATCAATGGAGGGAGGGGTCCTCGAACCAAAAAATTCATTGTCTTCCTCTGATAATATGCTAGACCATCTGGCTAAATAGGAACGACTTCATATTCAGAGATAGAGTGGCTCGATGGCCAGCATCTATTGCCCAAATTTTTTCTGCCTATCATGATATCTCGGAAGATGATCCCACAACTACTGGATGCGTTTTGACACCACAAGTCATTGACCATAATCTCTCTTGAGCATACTTTGATGGTGCAACTCAAGAACAAGAATGTGGGGGGGGGTATACTTTTGCATAAATTTGAAAACCATCTCTTTTGAATCCAGATGGGTTTGGGGATTGGTACAAATAATTGCGCTGAACTGATCTCTCTTAGACATCTCATCCATTTTGCTCTTGCACATGCATGCAGGCATATACAGATTTTTGGAGACTCTAAAAATAATCATAAATTGGTTCAACAACTCATATGCATGTCATATGCACTCTCTCAAAAACATTTTGGATGAAATCATGCTCTTAAAAGAACAATTTACTTATATCTCTTGTCAACAGCTTTACAGGGAGCGTAATATGGCTTCCGACCAACTTTCCAAGGTGGCCATAGACCAACCCAGATGACTGTGGATAATACAAGAGCAACAGGGAGATGAACACTTCCAATATTATTATCGTCCTTATATAGATCAGTTCTACCAGTGGGTTGATAGGCCCTAATTTTTGCAGTATATAACAATGCTTACTATCAATACTTGGTTTATACATTGTATATATTTTTTCTATGAACAATTACAGTATAACCTGCGTGGTAAATATGTACAAACTTATATTTTTTATGGCTATGGCCAACTTTATAGCATATGCCATACATGCATCTACTACATGTAATTTTTTATATTAATGGAAAATTACGATTTTTGCCTGGGGAAAAAACTTTTTGTGCTTTTTTCACTCTGAATTGTCCTTAAAATATTAAAAATATATAGATATTCTCTATCCAATTATTGTTAAGAAAAAAAAAGGAAATTTTCTGTAGGTTTTAACCCCGTACAAGTATTTCCTGCATATGAATTCTAAAATATAGAAAATAAACAATACAAGAGCATAACACATAAAACACATATACACAGAGATTTTCTCCTGGATCCCAAAATCGGGACTACCAGCTTGATTTTTCATTATGTTCCTTTCAATGTTACAATACATATTTATACATGCCGAAGCATTCAATACCATGGACCGAAAACTATCGCATCCAAAACCATGGACCGAAAACCATTGCATCCAAAACCAAGTGCGAAAAACCATGCACAAAACAATAGGTAGGTCCGCCCAACCTAATAAAGGGTCCAAAAAAAATATTCCTCGGGGCGCTGCCCTAGACCCCATAGAGGGAGGTTACTTGCCCCCCTCAAACCCCCCAGATAGGGGAGGCTACTGCCCCCCCTCTAACCCCCAGGTTAACTACGTGGGCTAGTCATGGAAAGAATATAACACAACCCAACATTCTCCCAATTGTTGTTTTCTTTCCACAGGGGGCCACAGGAGAGCTTAGTCATTTATCTAACCCTGCAATGCCCATTGTTTCTCTACACCAAGAGAACTTTTCAGAGCTCACATATTTTGTCAATGCATCTGCAGTATTCTTCAAAGTGTCCACCTTTACCAATAACACATTTTTGTCTTCTATCATATCCCTCACCAAGTGATATTCAACATCAATGTGTTTTGTCTTTGAATGATAAGCAAGGTTCTTTGCCAAGAAAATTGCACTTTGGATTTCATAGTCTATCCTTATAGCTCCCTGTACTAATCCCATACTTGAACACAATCTCTGCAACCAAACTGATTCCTTGCTTGCATGAGTGGTTGTTGTGTATTCTGCCTCTGTAGTTGATAGTGCCACTACATATTGTTTCCTACTCATCCAACTGACTGCACCTCCAAATAGGTTAAACACATACCCACTTGTAGATCTTCTCTGATCTAGATCTCCAACCCAGTCTGCATCAACAAAGCCATGAATATCCAACACTCTGTCCAATCCTGGTCTTCCTTGGTAGCACAAACCATAATCACTAGTGCCACGCAAATACCTGAAAACCCACTTCATTGCTGTCCAATGCTCCTTTCCTGGTTTTGACATAAACCTTCTCAATACTCCCACTTCATGTGAAATGTCTGGTCTAGTATAGACCATCGCATACATCAGGCTACCGACTGCACTTGCATAAGCAATACATGACATATCCTCTTCCTCTTCTTGTTGTCTTGGGACACTGTTCAACAGATAAATTTACACCTATAGGAATACGAACCTTCACTGGTTTACTATCCTGCATATTAAACCTCTGCACTATTGTCTCGACATACTTCCTCTGGTTTAACCAAAGCTTCCTCTTTGCCTGATCTCTTTTAATTTCCATGCCCAAAATATAGTTTGCAACACCAAGGTCTTTCATGTAAAATTTGGAGGACAATTGGGTCTTCAAATCCTAGATAATTTCTTTGTCATTTCCAACCAGCAACATATCATCCATATACAAGACCAGATAAATAACATAGCCACCAATTAATTTAGAATACACATAGTGATCTGCTTTGCTTCTGGTGAAGTCAAGTCCCCATATAAATGTATCAAATTTTTTATACCACATCCTTGGTCACTATTTTAACCCATACAGAGACTTATTTAACTTGCATACCAGTTCTTTCTTACCCTTCACCGCAAAGCCTTTAGCTTGCTTCATGTAGATCTCCTCTTCCAGATCCCTGTGAAGAAATGTTGTCTTCACACCCATCTGTTCTACCTCAAAATCAAAAGCAGTAGCAACAGATAAAAGTAATCTAATAGAAGCTACCTTGGCAACAGGAGAAAAAATATCACCAAAATCAATTCCCGACACTTGGGAATGACCTTTTTCTACCAACCAAGATTTGTATTTATCCACCTTTCCTTCTGCATTTGTCTTCTTCTTGAACACCCATTTGTTGTGAATGGGTTTCCTTCCAGCCGGCAACTGCACCAGATCCCAAGCCTCATTTTTGTGCAAAGATGCCATTTCATCAACCATGGCCTCCTTCCAGAGTTTGCCATCCTCTGAATCTACTGTTTCCTTCACAGTTCTAGGATCATCATCAGTAACAAATAAAGCAAAATTTCAACAGAAAGCAGATGGACTATACCTTTCTGGCTACCTTCTTTCTTGAACTAATCTTCTCACACCTGGAGTTTATGGCTCTTCATCTTCTGATTCCTCCTCTACTATAGAGTCTGATTCTTCCTCCTTAAGCTCAAACTCTATCTTCTCAGGTTCCTTTGGTTGGACTTCATTTTTAATAACATCTTTCACCTCTCTGAACACCACATCTCGGCTATACACAACCTTCCTTGTTACTGAGTTCCAAAGCTTATAACTCTTTAAACCATCCTTATACCCAATAAATATGCACTTTTTAGATTTACTATCCAACTTGGTTCTTTTCTCCTTTGGAACATGTACATATGCATCACATCCAAATACCCTCATATGTGAAAGAGAGGGTTTCTTACTAGTCCATACCTCTTGTGGAGTCTTATCCTCCAACGCTGATGAAGGTGATCTGTTGACCAGGTAACATGTTGTCTCCATTGCCTTTGCCCAGAATTCATGTCCTAACCCGACACCACTGCACATGCTTCTTTCCCTTTCCATCAACATCTTGTTCATTCTTTCTGCAACTCCATTTTTCTCAAGTGTGTATGGAATAGTTTTCTGCCATGCTATACCACACTTCTTACAAAATTCTTCAAATTCCTTACTGCAAAACTCTCCACTGTTATCTGTCCTCAACACCTTTATCTTCTTCTCTATCTGATTTTCCACTAGAGCCTTAAATTCTTTAAACCTACCAAAGACTTCAAATTTCTTCTTAAGGAAATATATCCATGTATTCCTTGAGAAGTCATCTATAAATGATACATAGTACACAGACTTAGCTAGTGATGGAACCTTCACAGGTCCAAACACATCATTGTGCACAAGTTCTAATATCTGTTTCACCCTCTTACCACCAGAGGGGAAACTCACTCGATTCTACTTCCCATATACACAATTTTCACATAAATCAAAATCCAGAGAGCTATTACTCATACCTTCCACCATACCTTTACCATGAAGTATTCGAAGGCCCTTCTCTCCAATATGTCCAGGCCTTTGATGCCACAGCATGGTCTTCTCTCTAGAGACCACTAGATTTTCTTCTCCACTTTCAGGAACCACAGAACTGTTGCACCCATCAACAACAGTGATACCTTGCAGCTTGTACAGAGTTCCAATCTGAACTCCCCGCATCAATACCAGTGCTCCCTGAACCATCTTACAGATATCATTCTCAAACACTGTTTTTACACTTGCATCATCCAGTTTTCTTATGGAAATCAGAATTTTGGCCAACGTAGGAATATGCAGAACACTTGGAAGTGTTCTAACCCTTCAACATTGCAACTTCAACTTTACTTTTTTGCAACCAATGATTCTAGCCTTCCTGTCATCCCCTAAGAAGACATCACCACCATCATATTTCTCATACTTGTAGAACCACTCTCTATGGGGAGTGAAGTGAAAGGATGCACTTGAGTCAATCAACCATGGCTCATGATCTACATGTGTACTTGGAGAAGCCAAGTACACATCCCCACCTTCATCTGAGGTGGTTTTCGCTCTTGCAAAAGGAGCATCATCATATCCCTTTCCTTTATCAGGAGCTTTAGATTTACAGTCCCTTTTGTAGTTCCCTTCCTTTCCACATTTCCAGCAAACCACCTTTACAGGTTTTCCTAGAGATTTAGATCTCCCTCTAGATTTAGATCTCTCACTCGATGACATATTTTTTTTTCTATTCTGCGATCATCCTCGTACAGACAAGGCATCACCATTCCAGATCTCCATATTTTTTCATCTCATCTCTTCCGTCAGCAAGGATGAGACTATTTCATCAAACTGCAAGGCAGTTTCATTGCTACCTATTGCAATAACCAGACTATCCCACGAATCTGGTAGAGAACACAACAAACTGATGCACTTATCTTCATCTAAAATTTTAATATCAATAGACAATAACTGACTTACCACAATATTAAATGCGTTTAGATGCTCTGTCACCAAGTCTCCATCTTTCATCCTCAGGTTATACAACTTTTTCCGTAGGAAAAGTTTATTCACTAGAGACATAGATTGGTACAAAGTCCCTAACTTGTCCCACAAAGCCTTAGTCGTAGCTTCCCCTGATACATTCAACAGTACTGAATCTGAGACACACAACCATATTATGCTCTTTTCCTTCCGATCCAACTTCTTCCATTCTTCATCGGACACTCCCGTTGGTTTAGTACCCGGATCTACCGCTATCCCCTGATCTTTATCCACCAACAGATCCTCCATCTTTAGTTTCCATAACTCAAAACTCTGACCATTAAATTTCTCGATCTTTGTCTTTCCACTGCTCGCCATCTTCTTTCACCACCAGAATCGATCCCGCAAATCTCCCATTAAACAGGGTCTACCATAGGCCCGAGCGAAACCCCTCAGCGACAAAGGCGTCCCCTTGAAGCCAAAACAGATCTAATACCAAATGTAGGTTTTAGTCCCGTACAAAAATTACCTAAATATGAATTCTAAAACATAGAAAAAACAATGCGAGAGCATAACACATAAAACACATATACACAGAGATTTTCCCTTGGATCCCAAAACCGTTACTACCAGCTTGATTTTTCATTATGTTCCTTTCAATGTTACAATACATGTTTATACATGCCGAAGCATCCAATACCATGGACTGAAAACCATGGCGTCCAAAACCATGGACCGAAAACCATCGCGTCCAAAACTATGTGCGAAAAACCATGCACAAAACCATAGGTAGGTCTGCCCAACCTAATATAGCGTCCAAAAAAAATTTCTCCGGGGCACTGCCCCAGACCCCGTAGAGGAGGGCTACACGCCCCCCTCAAACCCCCCATTGCACAATCGGCGCAATGAAGGGGGGGCTCCGCCCTTCCTCTAACCCCCTGGTTAACTACGTGGGCTAGTCGTGGAAAAAATATTACACAACCCAACATTTACCTCAAGATTTGTGTTTTTTTTGTAATTAATCATTATATGTAAATCCTAACCAAAAAAGTAATTTTGTATTCTTCATAACAATTAACTTAAGATTGAAGTTTAAAATATTAATTATAAGTTGATGTTAGTAAATAATTTAATTTAATTAAATAATTATATAAAAAAAAAAATTAAAAATTGTATTTAAATAATATTTGATTGTTACGGATGTAATTTCATTAAATATATCATGGAAGCAAAATACGTTTTATTTATTATATAAAAAAAATTAATCAATATTTATAATTTATTATAATATTAATTTAAATTTATATAAATTTTTATTAATTTATTTTTAAAATTTAATTAATAAACTTGTAAAATATATATTTTAATTCAAAAAATATATATATATATGTTACTAAATACATTCGGCCTGGAATATGCCGTAAAACTGCTTCTGCTTGGCTAAGAGCTCGTCTTCCTCGGACGTAAGGAAACAGGTTAACGGCCCAAGACCCAGAGGCATCTGGCAGGAGTGAAAGCCTGCTCCCTTACGGACCACCAGCGGGTTATTACAGGTGGCGTGGTTTTCCTTGATAACAGTGATGAGTCAAACCGACATTCGCGGATAGCAGCCAGAGATGGCTGTCCTCACTGTTGGTTTGACACCTGAGTTTGATAGGTTTTGCCACCTTCGGAAAAAAAAAAAAGTTACTAAATACATACGACACTTTTACAAATATATTATTATTATTATTATTATAAATGAATGTGTAAATAGGCTCAAACCATTTACAAAGGTTTACTGCTATTTTTTATTGAAAGATAATCAAAATAATCATATTTCTAATCTTATTATTCTTTTTATATTATTCCAATGGTAGATATTAGAAATTTATTACTTCATATATAATATTGTTATTATGTATTTACGACGACATATAGTGATCTTGCTATGGAAATACAACTTTGTATACAGGTTTTGATTAATTGGTTGGGGTTGATGTTAAGTTTAGGTCTAAAATAAAATATTATATTATAATTAAAAATTATGGTGTTTATATTATAATGGTTTTTCTTAAGACGCTAATAGATTTTTATTATAAATAAAGATATTATAATAAGGGTTTTTCATATATATAAAAAATATATGAAAAGACAAAACAATGCTCCACAATAACATATTATCAAATTGTTGACAAAAATGTGAATTCACTATGAAATTTGCAACAAAAAAACATATACTAATCAATAGTAGAAATTAGTGCATTATTTTTGGTGGATTATTAGTCTAAGATGATGACGGAAGAAAGGGGAGGGGAGTTTCCCTGAGGAGAGGTTTTAGTAGGAAAATTAATGAATACAGGAACCTCATGCTACTCATTTGAGTCAGTATTTGAGTCAGATACAACAAACCTCTCCACCCTAGTCAACCTGACCATGATGTCATCCAAGTTGTAGCGAATGTCTCATAGAATTCTCTTGATCTCCTCCTGACCTGCAAACAACTTATAATTGTCGACATGCTTATCACGAATGACCATACTTAGCAGAGTTTCCAACTGACAATGCAAAGAAATAGAATGGAGGAAGTGAAACCTTCACTTGCAAAATTTCATAGATCGGGAACCCACTTGAGGTTGTTGCCTCCAATCTTAGAATCAGAGAAATATATGCAGTCCCCAAACTCCTTTGCCTCTAAGTGAAGAATTTCCTTCCTCACTTCAAGAGGAACTGAGTCGAAGTGGTTGGCCACTGACTCCCATCCAAACAAATGTTGACGACGAGAAGAAGATGAACCTGGTGCACCACCACGACGGCTGGGCAGTATCTACTGAGGGGCAATGGTTACATACAAACTTTGGACGTGGTAGAGAAAGACAATGTGCGAAAGTTGAGGGACAGGGATACCCAATGTCAAGGGTGGGTAGGGTCTTTACTCCAGGAAAACAACCGCTAAGGTAATGAGAGAGGGTGAACTGTGTGGCAAAAGAAAACATAAAAGGAGGCCACAAAGCTTGAAAACAAAAGACACCCTTAACTCCTTGAAACCCCAACCTTTGAAGGAACAGAGAGCAAAGGAGGGAAAAAACTTTAGAGTGACTGCAGTTCTAACCAAGCAATAACAATTTTCAAAACCAAATGGAGAAGGTACCAGGGTACCAAACTTTGCATACCAGCAATGGAAAATGAAATTAATTCTGGTAAAGTCATGGATTTGGGGCGACACAAAAGGTAACACGACCACCTGTTCAAAAGAAGGACCATTCCCTAAATTATGTAAAAAGAGCACAAAGAACATTGACTCACTGAACATCAGAGCAACTACGAGACCACTAAATAACTAACCAATGAACAAATGCAACAAGACGAAGGAGAATGACAAGAAAACAAACCTCCCTTAAGGCCAGAAGAGACTACCTTACTCATCCAGGCACAACTTGACAATTGTAATCCCTCACCAATAGAAACTAAACCATAAAAATCTTGCCACCCTAAGAGCTTACCCATGCATATATAGCAGGGCGAGGATATGCAAGGATGGAGTCATTGAGTGAAATAACCAATGTGAGTGATATCCATGGCAAGACAAGTGTACGACAGGGCGTGTTCCTTAACCAACCCAATAAACTCAAGAATCATGAGCTCTTGAATGAGCTCTACCTGTGTGTCAAGAAATCCTCCACCTACGACCAATCCACCATGAGAGAGCCTACCCATCTCAGATGACAAAGGATGAAACCTGGTGCCAAAAATAATTTCGTACTCAGATCCAAATGCAACCACCTGCATGCATTTAAGTCGATAGGACTAGAGTAGGTGATCCAAGGCTTGTAAATAAGGAGGGCACTATGCAAGGAGCACAAGATGATAGGTGGAGAGCATCGCTCTCAAACCAAGGGCCTCCACCCCATGTGTCATTCATTTGATCGACATGTTAATCATGTAGCCTAATGGAAGACGTTAACCGTAATACCACCCCCATCAGGGAGTGTTTATACCATATGTTATTGGCTCACCAATTATTGATGTTGATTTCATGGAGTGCATGATTGACCCCAGTGATGAGTTATTAGTCCTTGTGTCTTCCAGGGACTATATAAATCACCTCGTGGTCAAAGTCCTATGACCCTCTATTAATTCATGTCATTTTCATGTGCATAACCAAATTTTTCAGGATTTTTTTATGATTTTTTTAAATTATTAAAATAATTTTTGAAAAATGTATTTCTCATTTTCTAATTGGCCTAGAGAATTTTAATGGGAAATAATAGCCTTGGTAGAGTGCATTTTTATTTTCCTATTTTTCAATGCCTGGAAAATCATTTTAAAATGAAAAAAATGCTAATTTTGTAAGTTGGAATTCCATTGATGGGTGCTCTAGCATTGACACTAACACTTTTATGCTTAACACTACCACTGTTTTACCCAATGATTCCAAAACTGACAGGGTGCTAGGTCCCTTATGTTAGTGAGTGGGGGCAGGGGATGGGGGGTTGAACAAATATTGGGCCTTGAACAAAATGGTTTTTCTTGAGATATCTAGAACTCGATGTCAAATGAGATTACGACACATAAGCAATAGTAGTGTGATTCAAACGATGTATCATGTGACTTAGTAGCTATGTAGTACAATAGATGTATGACGGTGGGGATGTGTACAAAATACAAGTGGGGATGTGTGTGGAATATAGATTCTCCTGCATATTCAAAGTCCAAAATCACTGTGTTTCTCCATTCAAAAGTTTTCACATCAATATATAAAATAATATTCAGCCAAATAAAAATGTCTTTCTCCCCTCCCTCTATGCAGATAGAAGTGGGTGAATATGTTGGTATTCTTTTCACCTCGTTTACATTTTATCAGTAAATATTTTCTTTTCACCTTGTTTTAGTATATCAATAAAATAACTTGTAAATCATTAGTATTATGTTTTTAAATAAAATTAGATAAAGATAATGATTACAAATCTTCTAACCAGAAATCAGGCCGGGAGGTCAAAATCTCACCATTTATTTGATGGGGAGAAGAACACACATTGTGTGATGGAGAATTTTTGTTCTTAGGACGTTGGTTCTATGCTTGCATGGAACCATGCTCTAGAACTAGAGCCATTTAAAAAACCAAATCAGTACTTGATCAAGCACATTGTTTGTTCATTTATATTAATTCATTAAAAAACTAGAAACAAATATGGATTACAAATCAGGGATCCTTGTAGCAATGATTGAGATTTTCGTTAAAAAAAATTGAAGGTGTTTTGGTAGTCCCACGGGGATCACTGCGGTAAGCCATCTACTCTCCCTTCTTATCACATTCCTGAGAATTTCTATTTTATAGACTTTCATTTCTATTTTTATTATTTAAAATGCGTTATCATTGTATAAACAAATCTTGGCAAAACTTTTGAACTCAATACTCAAATAATTTCTTCTTCGATTTTAATATAGAAATGATTGACATCATCCAAAGTGAATCTCAAATTTTAGTAAAGAATCCTTTGTTGAGCACAATATTTAAATTAAAAATTTTCTATCATTATCAATAGTTATAAATCAAAGCGAGGCATTTTATTTAACAAATTATCGTAGCAATTTATAGTGGGGGTTGAAAGGGATTTTCTCATTCGATCTGGCCAATTCCTATTGGAGCTCGGATAACTAACTTGATCTGATATAATATGATACCCTTAAAACAATCTAATCTCTGCATATGAACATTTTTCAAGGCACAACTTGTTATACAACTAGCAATTTTTCGTGTCGTGGTTAGGTGTGATGTGTGGAGAGGGCCCCAAAGGGGAGACATATAAATAATATTTTATTGTTTTGACTACAATGTGATCGGGAGTATAAGGCAGATCTGACATATAATATATGAAAGATAAAAATATTATAATATATGTTGTTGCGGTTGTGGAATATCACTATTATATTTGATGGTGAAATTAAATTCTTTTTACAATATGCTTTCTAGTACTAACTGGAAGGCAACAACCACTCCTTGATTTATTAACATAAACTAAAAGGAGAACCAACCCCCTATGTGTCACGTTAGCACCCACTAACAATGAGCAACCACTACCTTTTGCTAGACATTTAATTGGCTTAAAATAAACACCCACTCCTTGATTTTGCAAGCACCCACTTCTGAAGGCACTAGCTCCCAAGCTATTGTTTAGACACCCACTTAGATGGAAGCATCGACTTCCTAAAGTGCAGGAACCAACCTTCTATCCATATTGATCCCTCTTTCATTCATTTTCAAACTCATATCAATAGGCTTTCCATGATAAAATAATTCCCTTTGTCTGTCTCACACGTATGATTCCAATCAATTACTCATTTCATTCACCAATGCATTCACATACACCAATTTCAATTCATGTTGACCACCAGTGCATTCTCTACTATAGAATCACCATAAAATCACATTCATCACTGATACAATATGCTTCTCTAATCTTTGATCCATTTCATTCTGTCTATACCAATGTTGCTTATAAAGAAATTTGAGCTGTTAATTTTAATGTTTATCTTTATTTAAATTCAACTCTTTCATTCAATTTAACTTTTTGTTTACTTGTTTTAATAGATTTATTAATGTCCTGCATGTGAACAATTCACTTTTTCCCTTTGCATGTTGATCTGAAGTGAATCCTTGATTTATCTACATATTTTATCAATTCTAGAACGTTACAGGTTTTAACTGTAGTGCTAACTTTAGTTAGCTTCCAAATTTAGCATAACTTCCAAATATAGAAAACCTCTTCCAAATATGCATGGAAACTAGACTAAGGCTTAATCAAGACTATCAAGTGGCTTGTATATGGTGCTTGAAACATGTTTTGTATCAAGACTATATATCCATAAATTCCTACACTCTTTGATACATGCCCAAAATTTATTTGTATTGAGCCTGAATGCTCGAGCGTTAAATAAATGGCCTATGGGCCCAAAGTGCTTAAATAGTCACGGTTAACCACTTCTCATTAACACCAAAAATAATGCACTTTTCCCCATGTATTGACGAATCATTAGATGATGGAAATGTTTCCATCTCGGCCTTGTCCATTGGCCATTTCGATTATGCATCATTTCCAAAACCATTGAGGTGAGAAAATCCATGTTTACGTCACCATCTACCATGTGTCCTTCAATGGAGGTGCCACATGTCATACGTTTTTGGCCCACTTAGCCACCAAAAAATTGCCAAATTTGCATGCCACATGTCACTATCCTGGACTATCATGTCATCTCAAGTTGATGTCATCTCTGACTCCAAGACTGCTTATGTCATCATATCACCATGGCTCCATCTCATCACTGTCATCCAAAGGGAATGTGCCATTTGTCTTCCTGACACTAGTCCACGCTATCTTGTTATCCACGTCACTATATGGAATATGGGTCTTGGGCCTATGCTTTTCCATGAATTCCTTTATAAAATTGTTAAGGCCAAGGTCCAACATAAACCAATGAGTGGTTTTGAGAGACCTCATTTACTATGGTTTTGAAATATAGGAGGGGGATCCCTCAATGCACCTAAGCCATTGATCTATGCAATTAGTTTGGGCATGAATCCAAACGAGGGACCCCCCTCCCCTTAATCTTTGATGGGGCTTGGGCCCCCTCACACTATTGAGTGACAACTTGGTATACAGGGTGCATGATCCGTCATTGATGTATATGCCCATTTGAAAATGGCCAAGCTGAGACGTGAAAATGTGTGTTGCAATTGACAAGGAAAGTTGTTATATTTCAAAACATTGGTCCCTCCAGACTTAGAACATAATGTGCCATAGAAAAAATGGGGCAAGATGGGAATGTTTCATGGTAATTAATGAGAATTGTTCCCTTCTTGGTTTGAGGACCTTCTCATAGGTGTAAACTTCATCTATATGAAAAGGGACGAGCTGATATATGTCATTCATATAAGTTGACAATGATGTTTTTGTCTTTTAAGGAACCTTGAGGCTCGAAATGTTGCGTTGTTGACCCTTTTACCTCTAAACTCTTTGACTGACAATAACTCTTTATCCTAGAGGTAGTTTTTAGAGTTCCATTCACCATTGGAATTGTATTTCCAAGGCCTATACATTTAAGCACTTTATAGGAGAAACTGACAAGATATTTTGTACCCAAAATGGCTCCAAATATTAGGCTCCTGAACCACCTTTATCATCAATGACAATTTTGTTCTAACAATCTCCTTGAAACCACCTTTGACATCAATAATATTTGCTAGTCTATAACAACATATTTGAAATCGATGACAACACTTTCTAACATTATCCCCCTTTGGCATTGATGGCAACAATAAACATTGCTAGTAGTCATAGAAGAGTGTCATGTAAGATTCATTGATGGTGTTATCACTCAGATTTTCCTAGAAGTTGTAAGAAGAGGAAAGGTGTCCGAGGTAACCACAAACCAACTTTTGGGTACAAAATCTAGCCAATCTGTACCTAGAGAGGGCTCTCTCTTTAAAATTTAGCTTTGTTTTATAAGGTTTTAGGCTAGTTATTAAAGCTTGGGGGGGGTTTGATTTTGTTTGGTGAAATTCAGTAGCAGAGGGGCAGAACTGAATAGTTTAGGCCATTGGGCTAATGGAGTCAACAAAATATGGCTCAACTGGATTTGGTTTATCAACAAAGGATGGCTTCACAGGGCAAGATAGCTAAACAGGGAGCAAATAGAGACTTAAAGGGATGGGATGGACTTAAAAGGGATGAAGGGCAATTAAGAATCCTTCAACATGTTTTAAGAGAAGAGAACTTGACTCATCACCAATAAAGAGCAATTAAGAATTCTTTACTAAATGATCAAAGTGAATAAACTAGGAAACATGAGCAATTAAGAATTCACTGTTTATGTTAGTTTAGAAGAAAAGATTTAGAATAAAAATGATTGAACACAGATTGCTCTTATGCACTTTCTGAATTATTCTTTTTCGTTTTAATATTCAAATCTGAAACATAATTGATATAATAAACAAGAAAACAATACCACATGAGATATAAGATACTTATTTGTCTGGTGTTTGACACATGAATCCTGTGAAAAGTCCTTTGCATTAATTCTTCATCTAGCCAGCCATGCAAAATTTGTCCAACAATACTTTATTCCAAAATAATCAGTTTTACAGCAATGTCTAAGAATCCACCCTCAATACTCTAAATGAGGGAGTATTTATACAAAAATTTTACAATAAAATATCTCATAACAAAGTGAGATATATTCTAGGATGACTAACCATATGTTACATGAAAATAGAGACAAATGGTCTCATAGATAACAAATAGAGGCAAACGGATGGTTTGCTGTCCCTATTCTTGAGAGTGTGCTGGAGTTAGGCCCTATGATTTGGCATTTTGCTGTCTTTGATGTAATTATGTGCTGGCTGCTCTGTTTTTATCTTCTTACTGATACACTTTAACTTGCTCTGATACTCTTTACCTGTTTGATCTTTGTTTATCCTCTTTACCATCATTAATTGTAGTAAAAACCAAAATTCACTTTTTACCAAAGACAAGTTACAAAATTTCTAACATTTCCTCCCACCATTTTGGCTATGGTATTCTAGTTTTTTGAAGTTTTCTGAGGGTTTCATCAGTTTCAGTGTACCTGAAAAAGGTAGGTTGGACTGGAAACAAATGCTTTAGCTCATGCTCAACATAGAAGAGGTTCTCTAGACTGTCATAGAGAACTCTGCGTGTAGGCAGTGCCTTTGATGCTGATGTGCTGGTTGATGAACTTGGCTGATTATTAGCATATTGATCCAATTTATCAACATAATCTATGTGTCTCATCAATTTATCATTTATAACTAAAGGACTGGGTAGTCCTTTGTTCTGCAAAATACCAAATTTCTCCATAAAAGCATTAATTTCCTCCTGCATGTCATGGCATCTTCTTTCTAAATTTTGCATTAGAGACCTTTTAGTTAATACCCTTTTGACTTCCAGAATAGTCCCTGTTCTGTCTTCAATGCCCAGTTCTTCAAGCTGGTACTTATTCTTGTCATTCAAAAGACTTATGAGTCTTGCGGCTTTCTCAGGCATCCTCCCTAATTCTGCTTTTGTCCTCTGAATTTCTTCTAGGGCTGCTTTCACTAAATCAATTTGTTCAAATATTATTTGTATTGATGGCCAAACATCATTTATTGATTGAGTGATGTTGGTCCAAAGAATCTTTCTAATATATACTAAGGGTTTGTCAAATGTGAGATCCTTTTCTAATGATTTCACCTTTTGTTCTAACACCTTAATTTCCCTCACTTTTTCTGAAAAATTTATCTTTGAAAGGTCATATTTATGTTCTAAGGTACCATATTGTTCTTTTACCTTTTTTAGCTCTGAAACTTGGAGTTTCATCTCCTCCATTGATTTTATTAGCTCTTTTGTACTTAGATTTGAAATCCCTGCTGATGTTGTTCCTGTTCTTGTACCTGCTTCTGTGATTGTACCTGTGACTACCTCAGCTGTGGCTGTTGGAATGTTTGGTGCCAGAGCTATTCCAAGGGTTGAAGGGACTGCAGTTGAGACTACTGGTATCACATTGGGAGGCTGAGAGGTCGACTCTCCCTGCTTGTCCTTCAATGATTTTTCTAATTCTTGCTCTGTCTCATTCAGTCGTTCATTAAGTTTTAAGAGTAAGTCCATCAACTCTTCTTCAAATTTTTGCTTTATGATCTCAGTAGTCTGTGGATGTCTTGAAGGAGGCAAATTTAGCTGCTTTCTTAAGGCAGTTATGTTTTCATCCTTCTTTTTGATTAAAGCTTCTGCAGCCTTCACATCTTGAGGATCATGACCCAACCCAATGATCAATTCTTCTAAAGATTTTATTTTGTTGTCTTTAGCCTGTGAGGAGGCTTTCTCCAGCTGTAGTTGGGAAGATGTATTATTCAAGGAATTTTCCAGTGTTTGGGCCATCATGGCCTTACCAGTCAATGTAGAATAGATCATCTCCCCTGTTTGTTTATGCAATTCAGTTTGGTCCAAAGGATGAATGTCCTTTGCCATGACCTCAAAATTGGTTCTGAGATAGTCTGCTGCTGATTGAGGCTGTTGCACTTTAGGTTTGAAATAACTCATTATCATTTTTCCTTCTTTGATGTCATAGGCTGACATCAATCTATTTTGATTAGTGGGAGCCATTTTCAGATATTGATTGTAAACCTGGAGCCTCAATGGATCATTTCTGGCTTTTATTTCTATAAATTTCTTCTTGATATCTGAAGTATCCTTTCCTGGTGGCCTGAAAGATGATACCTTTGCACTTTGTTGTCTCTCTAACTCCTGTCTCTGTAAGCTAGTAGATGTCCCACCTACTAGGAAAGTTTTATGACTCTCTATACCTATTTTCCTCTGACTATTAGTAGTCTCTTCAAAAAATTCCTCCTTTGAAAGAGGATTTAGCTTATGCCTTTTAGCACCAGGCTGTTTTGAGGGTCCACTGGCAGGGGTAGCTACTTTCCTGTCTCTCTTTTTATTATTTTCCTCATTCAGAGGAGTCTGCAAGATTGGGGGTTCTCCCACATTGCTTTGAGTTGGAGGAGTGTGCATTTGGGCTTGTTCCTTAGAAGTTTCAGGCTGTTTAGACATTATAGATTGCTCTATGGCTTGAGTGTTGATCTCTGGTCCCTTTCCCTTGGATGTTCCTGTAAATGGTGTGCTGGTATCCTGTGAGTGCTGCTGAGAGGTTTTAGCTGGAGAGGCACTAATCCCTGACCTTTGCGAAGACTCAAATCATACTTGCCCAAAGAATCTAGGTCAAGTGTTTTCTCAAGATCCCTCATAACATTTTCTATATTGACCTGTTCACTATCAGTTTCTACTAAGGTCCCTTCCCTCCATTCATCCATATTGGCAAATTGTTCAATCTCTGGGATTCTATGGTGTATATATGGTGATAGCCTATTCTTCATTCTTCTATCACATATGAAGCTATGAGGGTCATATTCCATCCAACCAAAACTTTTGTGTAACTTAAGATGATCTTCTAAAATTATTTCTGCTTCTCTCCATGCTTCCCTAGTGTTACAGACAAAAGGGCCTAATTGATTCTTGATTCTGAGTTGTGCTTTTTTTTTTGGCTTTTGAAAAAATGAACCAAGTCTGAATTTATGATTTGTCTGAAATATTCCAATGCGAACAGTTTCATTGGAACATATTTTGGTAACTTGAAAGGGCAGAGCTCACACCCATATATCTTGATTTCTGTATGGTTCTTGTATAATTACCAATCACCTATTTTGTATTGCTTGGAGAGCTGAAGGATCCTTTTAATATCACCACTGATCCTGGGAGGGGAAATCCCTGTCAATGAGGTAGTTTCTGGAAGAACAAACTAATCAATGAACTCATTATAGGAGTAAGGGGAATCAAGGGTTTCATGGAAGATGGAACTCCAAAAAATAATAGACCTTGGATTGCCTTTGGTATCAACCTTCATGACAGGGAAAGGGAAGTTTTCTGACTGATAATACAACATGAGATGATATATGAAGGTGGTATACTTGAAAATTCTTTCATTTTCCAGTCTCAAGAAATGGTCATGAATCTTATTAGCAATAAAGGAGGCATAGTCATACTTAACAACAGGGGGCTGTCTAGGAGTAAAGATTGACAACAACACTAAGGTTAACTCATCAACATACTCACTAGTGTTGAATCCCATAACTAAAGACATCATATCAACAATGAGTCTTCCCATATCTGTGAAGAAAGTTTGCAGATAAGGAGGTGGGCCCTTAGGCTGATATTTCTGTAACATGAAGGTCTGACAGAGGCGATTAAGTTCTGATTGGGATAATTTAGTTGATTTCTCAAGTAAATCTCCAATGGAAATGGGAGTGAGAGCTTGATTGGGGTGAAATTGCAACATCTCATTGATGGACTCAGTAGTTATTGAGAAGAGGACTGTTTGGCTGGGAGACATAACTGCTCTATGGTTAGGGTCATAATTGGCATGGCATTGATGAATTATATCAGGGAAAACATGGACTGAGGGGAGAAAGTACATGGGAAGATTGGATTCCCACAGTCCTAGGACATCAGAGCCATTCAGGTAGTTATCTCTACTTTGGCAAAAGACTTTGAGGTGATTTTTATCAGTGGCAAGGTCTTTTATTTGGAAGTCCTGGTCTGCCAAAGGTAGGTAGTCCAAATATTTATGAGGGGCATTTATAGGTGCAACATTCAAAGCCACCGGGGTTTCCATTTCTGGTTCTTGTGGATTCAGAAAGGGAATTTAGGTTTTCTTTGAAAAATGGGCAAAACAGAGGGTCTGGGAACTTATATGATGAAAACAAAGACTGAATTGTAATGAATTTGGGCCCTTTTTCGTCAATTTATAGTGGAAAACAAGAACTTGCAGGGTTTTGTCGGGAATTTGGATAAATACCTGTGTTTGGGGGATGAACAATGAAATTCAGGTACTGGTTGTGGCTTAAGGGCTTTGGGCTGCGTCGGCTGCAAGTTTTTGAGCATGTTGGCGGCTGAAAACTTCGAACTGTTTGACCTCAACGTTCTTTTGCATGGGTGCACATGTTTGCAGTACAAAGTAATGAAAATGATTTGTTTGTTTTTATTCGCAAAGTCAAGGTTTGGTGGGGTTTTTCGGATTTCGGACGGATGATGTCAGTGACATGATGTTTTTGTCGTATGTGGGAAGACGATAAGCGGTTTCATATCACACTGCCTTTTGGGGAAGGGCAGTAATGGACCTCGAGCTAGTGATTCCATAGATATCTCGATGCGTGGCGGAGGCACTGTGGAAAAACTGCTTTGTGATCGCGCGTTAACATGCAGTCACAAAGGGTAGCGCGATATTTATAATGGCCGTCAGATCTTGAGGACCTGATCAGACGGTTGACGTAAGGTGCGATACGATGGAGTTTAACAAGGCGGGGCCAATATAATTAAGGGTTAATCTAATCGTATCGGGAGTGGTGGGATAGGTCGGGGAGGTTATTAATTAACCATAAGGGTTAATTAATCCCATATTGCTTTGGCGAGGGATTTAAGGGCTGTTAATTAGTTGTGGATCAACTAATTAATCTCGATTAAAGGTACTTTATGGTTATAGTTAACCAGGGGCGGATATATAGAAATTCAGGGTTTTTTATATATTTAAATAATACGGGAGGGGGTAAACGTTATGCGAGAATTATGTAATATAAGTTAAAAGTTAATATGATAATGAAATGAAAAAAGTGCCAAGTATAAAAGCATTTAATGAGTGTATTTAACTTAGGCTTAAGTGAAAAAAGGGTTTTTATGAGAAATATATGAAATTTTCCTAAGTAAAATAGGATTTTACTTTAGGAAAAGACTTGTGAAGGTGAGTGAATGATTTATGAATGATTTTAAATACTTAGGCTTTACAAATTATTGGGCCAAGGGTCTGGTCCCTCCAGAAGTCATAGCAATGCTCTGAGCCCCTCTAATTTAGCAAATACTTTAGTATTTAGGGGAAATTAGTGAAAATTTTAGGGAAAATAAGAAGAGGAGTTAATTATTTAACTTTGCTTTGCCTGAGAAGTTTTCAATGCACTATATACCTTGGCCTTGTGATGAAAGTAAAATATTAACACATTTAGAGTCATCATTCATCATATATCACTCTGCAACATCATCTACCTACCCTACCTACTTTAACCTAGCATTTTCACTTCTTTATTTGGGTGCACTTAGACTGGCAAACCCTTATCAAATTTTCCTTTTCTTTACATGGCAAAGCCTATCTAAGTCTACACTTATTACATCCAAGGGCTCAGATTAAACTGTTGAGCTCCTTTTTTACTCTACCTATCTACTTTTCTACCATGATTACACTGTTTGGTCAGACATTTATTCTCTATGTCTACAACTTGAAATTGAAATATGAATTAGCCAAGTTTAAATTGTTTGACTATTCATGAATTGTGGCATAGGTGACAAACTGCACACAATTGTTAATTATACAACGGTAAAAAAAAAAAAATAGTGGCATTTAGACTTGCACCCTTTGATTGTTCTTTTAGGGTATATCCTCTTTACATTTTTTAAATTTTTTTATTTTTTGAAAATATGGAAAACCTTTGCAACAAGAAAAGGTATGAACATGTTACATAACTCATCAAGTCAATCATGACATATGACACCTATTGGTATAGGGGCCTAACAGATGGCAAGATGGAAACACTCTCAACAACACTCTATTGATGTGTGTTACAAGTCATTTTGTCACATCCAATCAAATGGCCTCGAAACTGAATCAATAAACATCCATTGACACTTTGCATTCATCCCTTGCAAAGCCAAGAACATCATCTCTCCAAAAGTTCCAAGAATTTTCGGTTAAATAGCTCAAAACCCTAATGTTTGGCCCCATCACACTTAAACTTCATGCAAAGTGCACTATTTCAAGTTCTACACAAAGAAAATTCACTAACAATCACATGTTGCTTTCACTGCAAGTGTGATGGCTCCTAAAAATTGGGAAAAAAAAAGAATCTTCTCTTTCTATAATTTTTTGAGTTGTTTTAACTATTTACCCTTGGACTAGATCTTGAACTCCTACTCTTGAGGTCTTATCTCTTATCCCTAGAACTTATCCTCCCTCTAATGTGGATTTAAGTCCTATAATGGTAAATCCAAAACCACCTCTTTTACCCTATAAATTCACTGCCTCCCATAGAGTCTAGTTGGCTTTTGAAGACTCTTAGTTATACCCTCATGTTGAAACTTTATGCCTAGGGATCCATTATCCATCCATGCAATTGAGTTGTGATTGAAGGCTTGATTTTTGGCAAAGGAAGGACAAGATAGTTGGGAGACATCTACAAGGTCAAGGTCTGAAAGGGTTGTATCTTCTCCTACATTCATTAATACAAAAAGTGTTTTTTTTTTCCTATGCTTATGTCTCATTTAATGCATATGTGGAACAATGCCTTCTCGACTCATTTTTTAGAGATGTTAGTGTAGGCTATTTGTATATTTTGGTTCCCTTGCTTGTTTTAGTTGTTTTGCAAGTTCCACTTTTAGCGTTTGGAGTTGGAGCTAGAGATTACAAGCAAGGATAAGAGGAGAGCTTGTGTTGGATTCCAAGTAATTATTTCTTCCATATACTTAACTCTCTAAGGAAAGCATAATTCTTTTTGTCTCTATTGTTTCTAGATCAAGCCAGTAGATCTAGGGAGTTTGCTTCTATCTACAGAAGGAAATTATATGTCAAACAATGTGTCCATTCTCCCACTTTGTGCCTAAGAAACACCTCACCTTTTATCATTGTTTTCTTATACTCCCCCTATCAAAATCCACAAGATATGTTATACCAATTGTGCAATGGTTTCTTATTTCTCCCTCTTTATGTATTACTATGCAATTTTTTGCTTATTTCTCCCCCTTTGACATCAATGGAAAAGATACTCCCCCTTGCAACTAATACCCCCCTATTATGTTGATCACGTGGATATATTAGCTACTTCTCACATTGATATATGTATTATAACTATCCCTTTACTCACCTAGAAAAATTCCTTTCTTCTTTGATTAGAGGAATTAGTTGATAAAAGAGAGAGTAATCACTCCCAATCTCTACCTAAAGTATTCAAAAGGGATCTCCTGCTAGAGGTTTAAGATATCAACAACTCATACTAATTTTGTACAAATGAACCAAGATAATATTTATGCCTATTGGTTTAAGCCTTGGCTAGGCTTACAATTATGATTATGCTACTTCCCCTAGACTCATGCATAATGTTTCTCATGTTATCATATAGTTGATGTCTGATAGCTAGCCACATATCACAATGACTTGCACAAAAACATTTGTTAGTCATTCAACAATAAACATACCTCCTGATATTAGATATCCTTTTCAATTTTTAAGAAGGATAATCTTTCCCTCTTTGACATCACCATCAAGGGAATCAATTCTCACAATCAAGAACAAATGTCCTTGTTTCTTGTTACAACTCATGATCTTCTCTCGAATGTTGGATATATTGTTGATATTCTCCCCCTAAACATATACTATCTCATTCTTAACACTTTAATGGCTATTGAAAACTATTTCTCCTAAAGAGATATTGATGTAGGAGCATCAAGCACTTAGCCAGCAATGTGACATCTTGGTCACATGTTGTGGCTAGTTAAAAATATATTAGACTTAGAAATAGTTTAAATAATATATTTTATTAAATTTGCTATTTATTTTAGGAGAATTGTAGTTGTTTAATTAAATACGGCATAATAATAGAGTTGGTTTCTTTCCCTGCGTGGAATAGAACCAAAATAGGGAAAATGCTAAATAATAGGGGGTATTAGTTTGTTGAGAAACTCTAGAAGAAATCTATTCTGAGAAGAATAGTTTCTCATATTTGTATAAATTAGAGAAAGGTTGAAGGTGTGAGGGGGGAGTTTTGAGTGTGTGATCTTGGAGAGCGAGAGCTCAGAAGATTGTGAAAAAAAACTGTGTGTTGTGTGTAATAGAGGTGGTTTTTTTATACAAATGGAATAAACGCAGGGACTCTGTTTTATAAATAAGTTCACATTGTGTGCGGCGATGTATGCGAAACTGGAAAAGTTTGTGTGTTGAATTCTGTGATTGAATGTGATTGCGTTTTAGTTTTAATATTAAAGATCTTGTAAATTTTACCGGGGAGAGATTGGGTCCGAGGCGTCGGATCAAGCGTGGGTCACTTTTGGTGAACCAGCAATTGGGCTTGCCGAATCCGATTTCGGATAGGAATTCTAAAACGCAGAGTTGAGAATAGTTGAAACATGATCTCCGATCTCCGATTGGATCGGATCGGAACACCGGAATTTTGCAACCACAGATTCCTGAGATCGCGCATCGGAGTTTGATTGGGGTGTTAGATGTGGTAATGAACGATATATCTATATGTTTGTGTGACCGCCGATTGTAGAAAATGCGTTGTAATGCGTTTTGGATATCGGTCAATCGATATGCACAAATATTATAACCGTGTCATTTGACGAATGCGAGTATATCGCATCGGGATTGGGTCAATTGAAAGCAATTGGCGTTTCTGACTCGATCGGGCCGGAATCTATGGAGCAGTGCAATGATAACGCATGGTGACTTCAGTTTGAATTGGATCAGGTTGTTTGGCATTTTCCAGTGCGTAATTGGTACATGTGTGTTCACTGTTAACTATTGATGCATGGTTTCATGCGATGTAGATCGCCCTAAATCGATTGTTATGCAGATGGTTCCCTTTGCAGATATAGCGCCGAGAGCGAACCTGCCCTCACTAACTCTTACGTCCCCATCTCTGTTATGATCCGAGCTGTCCGTGGTGTGCATATGTTCATCGACTTCGAAGTGGATGGAACTGTTCAATCGATTAATTTGTCAGCGCAGTGTTTACATGAAGGTTGCATATAAAAGGCGTTTAGAAATGCGAATGAACAGTTAGAAAATAATTTATAGAGGTTTTGAAAAGTTTGTTAAGGAGATTTGTAAATTATATGAAAGGACTTTCGTTCGAATAAGAACAAAGTCGATTACTGAGAGCAGATCTATTTTGCGCTTTAGGTTGTTTTCATTCTAACGCTGCTGCCATCATCATTTTTGGTATCAGAGCCAGTCACAGGTGTTGCAGCAAAGATGCCGCCAAGGCGAGGAATTGGTCGAGGAAGACCAGAACCACATGCAGTCCTGATAGAAGAAGTGCGGAGACTGCGTGAACGAATGGAGACAATGGAAACAGCCCAGAGAAGAGCACCTGATGAGAGAACTGAGAGTTCTTCAGAAGAATCTGATGAAGAGGAGGAAGCAGGAGAAGAAAATGAAACTGCCAAAGTCCTCAAGATGCTGGCAAAAGTTGGAAGAAAACCCAAGATAGAAATTCCTATGTATGAAGGAAGTTTAAATGCCGAGGAGCTCATGGATTGGATCAGATCCATAGATCAGTATTTCGATTATGAAGAGATTGAGGAGAATAAGAGGGTGAAGTTTGCAGTCACTAGACTGAAGGGCCATGCAGCCATCTGGTGGGACGAGTTACAGACATCAAGAGCGAGAAAGGGGAAATCTAAGATCAAGCAGTGGGATAAAATGGTAAGTAAACTGAAAGCCAAGTTTTTGCCTAAAGACTATCATTTGAATCTTTTTAAGCAGATGCAAAATCTGAAGCAGAAAGGAATGTCTGTTAAAGAATACACTGAAGAATTTTACAGGTTAAATATCAGAACAGGGCATGTAGAAGATGATTTGGAGAAAGTAGCCAGGTATATTAATGGGCTAAGGTATGAGATCCAAGATGAGATTATCCTGTTAAGTTTGAAAACTGTTGAGGATGCCTATCAAGCAGCCTTGAAGGCAGAGGAAAAACTGTTGCGCAAACAAAACCAGAGAAACAGAGGTAAGAATCCAGCAAAAGAAGGAAGGATACTTGAATCCAAAGTTCAACACTCTCAAAATGAGGCAGGGAGTGCGAGCAATAGAGCACCACAAAGAGGAGATTTTGGCCGTGGAAGGTTTGTGCCCAGAGGCAGAGGCCGAGGAAGAGATGTCCGGTGCTTTGCATGTGGTGAATGGGGACATGTACAATGGGATTGTCCTCATCAGAGATCAGCAAACCAGCGCAACGTGAATGTTGCAGAAGCCAAGGAAGAGATTCCTCAACCTGAAGCTAAAGAGGAACCACCAGAAGACGGAGAGTCCTTATTACTGAAGAGGGTATTACTGGAAGGAGCTAAGGAAGCCAAAGAACCAGTTCAAAGGAAGACTTTATTCTGAACTGTATGTAAGTCCAAGGGTAAGTGTTGCAAGTTGATAATTGATAGCGGTAGTACTGACAACCTTGTTTCTACAGAGATGGTGGACAAGTTGAAGTTGGAGAGAACAATACACCCCACTCCTTACAAAGTATCGTGGCTTCAAGAGGGCCATCAAATTTTTGTAACTGAACAATGTCAAGTTGAAATTCAGATTGGTACTTATAATGATGTCATTTTATGTGATGTAATGCCGATAGATGTATGCCACATATTGCTTGGAAGGCCCTGGAAATTTGACCGAAATGCCATTCATGATGGCAGAAGAAATACTTATACTTTGGAAAAATATGGGAATAAGCATACACTACTGCCGTTGAAAGCTGAAGCTGATCAAGAAGCAGCTGGAAACAGTGTTACATTGATGAATGAGAAGATCCTGTTGCAGGAAGATGAGAAGGGTAAGGAGATGCATCTTACTAGTGTTGGCAAACCCAAGGTAATTTTAACTTCTACAAATTTAGAAGATTTACCTGAAGAAATTCAGAATTTCTTGAATGATTGTGCTGATATTGTTATGGATGAGTTGTTACCCATCAGGAGTATTAGTGAACATAATGATCTAATATCGGGAGTCAGTGTGTCGAATAAAGTAGCCTACAGGGTAATGCAGGAAAATGTCGAAGCTGGAACACAAGTGAAAGAGTTGATGGATAAATGGCTAATCAGTGGAAGCCTTAATCCATGTGCTATGCCAATAGCACTCAGTCCGAAGAAAGAAGTTGAATGGCGCATGAATTCAAATTCTCGAGCCTTATATAAAATCACCATCAGGGTGAAGAATGAAGATTTGAAGGAATATGCAGTTTCTAAAGAAGAGCTGAAATGGGATCTGAAGAAGATCCAAGTAGATGTGAATTGGCTAACTCCTAGAAGCATATTTGAGGGAGATGTCAAAAGCAGATGGCAGGAATGCAGTAGCAAAGACAAGCAGCGAGCCGATATGAGGAGGCGGAAAAAGGAATTCCAAACAGGTGATTTAGTCATGTATTGCAGAATAGTACCTATACTAAAAGGCAAAAGAAGAACCACAAAGAGACCCCATAACAGACGGAAGCCCAAAGCAGGGAAAAGGAAAAAGAAAGTGCTAAAGAGAACCAGGAGTCAGACTCATTATCAGTGTTTGACCAAGTGGAAAGAGGAACCAGTAGAGGACGTCAGCAGAGCTACAGAGAATGAGGATCAACTCCAAACAACTACAAGATTAGTTTTCTTCCCCGGGAGTCTGATGCAGGAGCATCAAGCACTTAGCCAGCAATGTGACATCTTGGTCACATGTTGTGGCTAGTTAAAAATATATTAGACTTAGAAATAGTTTAAATAATATATTTTATTAAATTTGCTATCTATTTTAGGAGAATTGTAGTTGTTTAATTAAATACGGCATAATAATAGAGTTGGTTTCTTTCCCTGCGTGGAATAGAACCAAAATAGGGAAAATGCTAAATAATAGGGGTATTAGTTTGTTGAGAAACTCTAGAAGAAATCTATTCTGAGAAGAATAGTTTCTCATATTTGTATAAATTAGAGAAAGGTTGAAGGTGTGACGGGGGGAGTTTTGAGTGTGTGATCTTGGAGAGCGAGAGCTCAAAAGATTGTGAAAAAAACTGTGTGTTGTGTGTAATAGAGGTGGTTTTTTTATACAAATGGAATAAACGCATGGACTCTGTTTATAAATAAGTTCACATTGTGTGTGGCGATGTATGCAAAACTGGAAAAGTTTGTGTGTTGAATTCTGTGATTGAATGTGATTGCGTTTTAGTTTTAATATTAAAGATCTTGTAAATTTTACCGGGGAGAGATTGGGTCCGAGGCGTCGGATCAAGCGTGGGTCACTTTTGGTGAACCAGCAATTGGGCTTGCCGAATCCGATTTCGGATAGGAACTTTAAAACGCAGAGTTGAGAATAGTTGAAACATGATCTCCGATCTCCGATTGGATCGGATCGGAACACATGGAATTTTGCAACCACAGATTCCTAAGATCGCGCATCGGAGTTTGATTGGGGTGTTAGATGTGGTAATGAACGATATATCTATATGTTTGTGTGACCGCCGATTGTAGAAAATGCGTTGTAATGCGTTTCGGATATCGGTCAATCGATATGCACAAATATTATAACCGTGTCATTTGACGAATGCGAGTATATCGCATCGGGATTGGGTCAATTGAAAGCAATTGGCGTTTCTGACTCGATCGGGCCGGAATCTATGGAGCAGTGCAATGATAACGCATGGTGACTTCAGTTTGAATCGGATCGGGTTGTTTGGCGTTTTCCAGTGCGCAATTGGTATATGTGTGTTAACTGTTGATGCGTGGTTTCATGCGATGTAGATCGCCCTAAATCGATTGTTATGCAGATGGTTCCCTTTGCAGATATAGCGCCGAGAGCGAACCTGCCCTCACTAACTCTTGCGTCCCCATCTCTGTTATGATCGGAGCTGTCCGTGGTGTGCATATGTTCATCGACTTCGAAGTGGATGGAACTGTTCAATCGATTAATTTGTCAGCGCAGTGTTTACATGAAGGTTGCATATAAAAGGCGTTTAGAAATGCGAATGAACAGTTAGAAAATAATTTATAGAGGTTTTGAAAAGTTTGTTAAGGAGATTTGTAAATTATATGAAAGGACTTTCATTCGAATAAGAACAAAGTCGATTAATGAGAGCAGATCTATTTTGCGCTTTAGGTTGTTTTCATTCTAACGCTGCTGCCATCATCAGATATAAATGACTATTCAGTTATTACTGGTGTTTCCATTTGTGAGTCTGTTCTCACTTCCTTTGAGCAAACTCACCATTATCACCATATCTCTTATATCCTCTTGAGATCGAGCTACTCCAAATAGGTACTACTGCTATCATTATTGGTACCAATTCAAACTGCAAATGGTACAATGGTTGATGCTAACACCAATTGTTGATACCAATTGTTAATGATACAATTTTGGATTACTCATCATATCCTATGGTATAAAATTTGAACAGTCAAGCAACATCAATAGTAATTCCATCCTCTATCATCCACATTCGTACACACTTATTATGATATCAGTACACCAACAATATACTCTTGCAATAATAGTATTCTAACTCATTATTCTTAGCATCAATAAATTCATTAACTTAGCATAACATTCAATTCTCGACATCATTATTATGCTTCAACAACATGTGGTAATAAGATAAAAGAATAGTAACAAACCATAGTAGGCATAGCATAATACATTACATGAACACCAACAACTTCCGAAAACTCGATAAACAATTTAAAGCAAAAGGTAGTCTTTCCTTAAACATTCAAATGCATTACCTAGTATATTCCTTCCTGCTCCTCACATGTGACATCTTTGGCTTCACTTGAAGCCATCCTCTTCTTTTCAGTGAATATGGACAAGGGATCTACTCCCTTTGAGTAGATTATTTTCCCTCTTCTTTCATACCTTGGTGTGATGAGTCTTGATAGTGGCATCACCTTCTTCTGATAACATGCTTTGAGCAAGTTTTTCTATAGAAAATCCTTGAAACCTTGCAACTTCTAATGAGATAAAAATGATCACAAAAGAAACACAATCACCCATATAATACAAAATTTATATAGGGAACCCAATTGGGAAAAACCCCTCTTGCTTGTATTTAATCAATTGAGCAATCTAATCTATTACATAGAATTTTATTCAAGCCTAAAGCTCCTTGCAATATTGATCAAATATCTACAAGACTTTCCCAACACTTAGGAAAATAAGGCCTGCTAGGAGTTCCTATTTCCTAGCATAATTTTGCCCCTAAAAAATAGGAATTTCTCCTATTTACTTGTGCAATTCCCAAGAGAATTTCTCTTCTTTCTTCTCAAGCTCTACCCACAAAAACTTGTGTACCATAATAAATATAGTTTGGCCTTCATTCAATCTCGATAGGCAATTCAAATTACATGACCTACTAGGGATAATTTTAGTTGTTGCAACTATATAACTAAGAGTAAGTTGAGTTAACAGAAAGCCAACTACTCAACTAAACTCATAATTATCTTTAATCTATAACTAGAGATCAATTAACTAATAAACACTAGAGATAACTCCACTAGTTATCTAATTTTAGCCCTCAATTGGTCCACAACTCACTGAAAGGCATCTAACTCGAATTAACTGACAATAACTCACTGATAGGTCACATCACTCATGTCAACTGACAACTAACTCAAGCATCTATGAGATTGAATTCGAATTGGCATCTTTGACTAAGGCACAAGTCAAAGAATCCATTCCTTGCTACATTTTCAACACTTCCTCTTAGCAAGGCAGGGCTTCTTGGAAGAGCCTTGTCCACCTAGATTTGTCTTCAGCTCTACCAAGTTCTCTATTGCTATTGCTGCTCCCTCTGAACTAGAAAGATCCATGTACATTGTGTATCTAGGTGTCTGCTTCTTGGTGCTGGGAGACTCAACTTTATTCTGAGATCCCGTAACCAAATCTTCTGCCCACATGACTCAAACTTTCCATATATTGGAAGTCTATGACTGAGTGGTTGCCTCCACTCACCCTAGGCTATGGTCCTCATCATCATCATCCTACTAGTCAACCCAAATTCCAACTATCCTAGATTGAAACTAAGATACTAGTTGAGGATCCATCTTGAGAGCTTTATCCTACTCCCACTCAATCATCCCATCTCTACTCTGGGAACTCTCTACCTTTCTTCTCAATATTTCTTATACATCAACCTCCAATTTGTAGAGGTTCTCGATCCTATCCCCATTCTACTTGACTTGTCCTAAAGAAAAATGTTGGAGGTAGGCCTTCCCTTTGTTGAATACAACATAATACCCTTTGTATTCAATGGTTGCTACTAAGACAAGGTTTTCCTTCAATCTTGGAACAAACATCACATTCTTGAGATGGAGAAGGGAACCAAACACCCTCTTAAAGCTCATTGTACCAACTTGTTTGGTCAAGTATCTGCCATCATCTCTAAGCTAGATATGGAATTGCATGCCTTTCTCCTCCAAACTGCTGAAGAGATCTTCAATCCCTGTCATGTGGAATGAATCCCCTGAGTCAATGTACCACAAATTACCTTGTACTAAGCTTTCCATGCAAGCTATCAAGGAGAAATCCAATTTGAAATGAGAAGAGATTGCTTCTCCTCTCGTTGCTCTTGCAACATGCCATGTTGGATTTCTTGCTAGAACATTTTGTAGCATAATGTCCAAACTCATGACAATGAAAACACTTGATCTTGCTAAGATCCTTATTTTCTTTGCCTCCATTCTGACTAGTCTTGATTTTGCCTTTGGCCTTCTTTCCCTTTGATATATCCCCTTTGTCAGCTAACGAAAATTTCTCCTCATTTTCTGTCGTAGTTGAGACTCCATCCCTTATATTCCTCCTTATGTTTTCCTGCACAATATCTTAACATAGTCTCTCCAAATTAGGGAGCTTATCTCTGCCATTCACTTCATCTTGGAAACTATTCCAAGATTTGTGAAGCCAAAGAAGAGCAAGGCTCACAACTCTGTTGGTGGAATTTTCTCTCCAACACCTCCAATTTCATCCCTTACTTGAGAAAACCTAGAAAGATATGTAACAATAGGTTCATCCTTTCCCATTCAAATTTTCCTCAATTTGTTCTTCAAAGCAAGTTTTTTGGCATCACTACTGCTTTAAAATAGATCAATAAGGACCTTCCACATCTGGAATGGGGTTTCCTTCCCATGAAAATTAGCAACAATATGGTCTCTAACTACTTCGAGGATCATCCTCCTAGCTTTGGCAATGTTCTTCCTCCATTGAGTTAGTTGGTGTGCATATGATGCAGGAGGTTTAGGAATATCAGTGTTGATGTGTTCCCAAACCCCATTAGCATCTAATACAACCTCCACTCTATCCTTCCATGCAAATAAATTCAAAGTCCCTTCTAGTGCATTCTCTTTCCTCAATCCATAAACTGACATGATTCTTGCACTTGTAGAATTCCTACACTAATTGATCTCCTATTCAATGCACTTTGAATCTGATCAAAGAACTCATTTTCTATCTTGTTTTCAACTTTAATACCAAGTAAAAAATATTTTAAACCTTGCAACTGCTAATGAGAGAAAATTGATTATAAAAGACACAATAATTCTCTACCAAAATTTTGCGGAAAGAAAATAATGAATAGAAACACAATCACCCATAGAACACAAAATTTATATGGGTAACCCAACTGGGAAAAACCCCTCTTGCGTGTATTTAATCAATTGAGCAATCTAATCTATTATATAGAGTCTACTTCGAGCTTAAACCTCCCTGCAATACTGATCAAATCTCTACAAGATTTTCCCAACACTTAGGAAAATAAGGCTTTCTAGGAGCTCCTATTTCTTAACGAAAAATTTCCCTTAAAAATTAGGAATTTCTCCTATTTCCTTGCACAACTAGTTAAATAAGAGTAATTTGAGTTAACATAAAGTAAACTACTCAACTAAACTCATAACTATCTCTATTTTATAACTAGAGATTAGTTGACTGATAGACACTAGAGATAACTCCACTAGTTAGCTAGTTTTAGCCATCAACTGGTCCACGAGTCATTGAAAGCCATCCAACCTGAATTAACTGACAATAACTTAGTGATAGGAAACATCACTCATGCTAACTAAAATCTAACTCAAGCATCTATGACATTGAATTCAAATTGGCATCTTTGACTAAGGCAGAAGTCAAAGAAACCACTCCTCGCTACATTTTCAACATTTTCCTTTTGTATGAATTGTCTTAAGAATCCTAGTAACTTACTGTTATAACCTAAACATTTTTTCCATGGGTCATCCTTCTTTCTACTATATAGATCCAAACTGCATATTTCTTTTAGTTCTACTTTCTTTGAGCTTGTTATTTTCTTATTCTGCTATAGAGGAATAATTGGAATGTTGCTCGTTTTGACTATTTGAGGTTTGTGTTTATTGCAACTTATACTTTCAGAGAGGTCCACAATGGGAATATCATAATCATATCTATTAATATTCCTCCAAAATTCAAATCTTTGTTGATTTCTTGCTCCTTTCAGCATGCTTCTCTTATTGTTATAGTAAATATATCCTCATTGTTCCTTTATTATATGATCTGTGTCTTTGTTGTTAGTTATCAATGCATTTTTATTTCTTGCATAATATCTACAACTCGTTGCTTTGTGTCCAAGATTATTGTAAGAAAAATAGTGGCCACTAAAGAAGCTTTGGTATCTAAAGGTATTTTTTTGTTGATTCTTTTTTCCTTGAGGGGAAAAGGACCTCCAATGATTCTTCATTCGATCATCATGGTTGTTTGAAATACTTCCTTGAGAAATTACTTGTTGTGGCTAAAACAACTTGTTTATTTTCCTTTTATGCTATTGATTCTTTTTTTTGTACACTTAGAAGAATAAGGACTTGCTTTATCACAATTGAAACACTTGAGGGATAGCTTACCTTTAGCGTCATTGTTTTTAGATTCTTTATCTTCTTCAACATGGTTTTCTCATTTTACCTTCTTAGAGTATGATTCTTCTTTATATCCAAGTCCAACCTTGATAAGGGGAGATAATTGGATATTGGGAATCTCATCCAAGATTTTAGTACTCTTTTCAAGCTTATGATATTGTGATATTTGGTCTTTTAATGCAATAATCTCAGCTTCTAGTCTTTTATTTGTAGTTGTAATCTTCTTGATTTCTTCAAAAGCAGATATAAGTGATCTTCAAAAATAAATCTCTTCATCAAGAACTTTTGATTCATTAGAATATCTACTAGATTCACATCCAGAGTATATTTCACTTTCATTTCATTCAATATCTTATTCCCTTTCTATGTCTAGGGATTCTTATGTAGACATGTGATATGTTGCTTCTTACTCACTACTAGAGGTGCACCCATTATTTCTTGAGTAGCATCTAGATCTCCTATAGCTATGAATATAGGTTCTTCTTTACTACTACTATATGTACATATATCTCTTTCTTCATAACTTGCATGTGAACATCTAGAAGATAGGCATCTTATTGTTCTACAATAACAACATAACAACAACTTACTTATATATTTCATCTCCTTTTTATCCTCTGAGTGATGGTAAATGATGTATCCATTTGATACATGGGAATTTTCTTCCTTTTCTAATTTATGATCTTCAATCTTCTTTGAGCCATTCTGTTCTCCACACTTCAAAGGAGACTTCTTGATATCACCTGTAGCTTCAGAACCTTTATCATAGATGCACTTCAAGTCATCCTATATCTCTTTTGCAGTCTCATAACTAATTAGTTTTTAATATCATGACTTAGACACCCATTCAAGATTTCCTCCTTAGCTTGTGCATTAAACTAATTGTTTTTTATTCCATATTCTACTGAAAACCATACATCAAAGTCAAGGGATTTTAAGTAGATTTCCATTCTTACCTTCAAAGTTGTATAATTTGACCCATTCAAACATGGAACTCCATCTGGGGTAATCCAATCCTTGTTTTCCATGATCCTTGATCTTCCTTCTGACTATTAGATTGATCTTGAAGGAACCTTGCTCTGATACTAATTATGAGAAACCAGTACAATACTGAGAGGGCGGGTGGGGGGGGGGGGGGGGTGAATCGATATAGTGACCAAATTATACAACTATTGCCAATTTATACTTTTCAATCTATTTATCAAAAAATAATTTAATAATCATCATCAATTAACATATGAAACACATATTAGCATACACATATGCAATACATGAAGACAACAGACGTATCTCCAATCATTTTCTTAATTCCTTTTGCAAAGGAAAGCTTCGACTTGCTGTTATAATATGTTCTATGGAACCAACCAAAAGGAAGAAACCACTCATTGATTTATCAACATCAAATGAAAGGAGAACTGACCCCTGATGTGTTTCTCTAGAAACCACTAGTAGGAAGCACCCACTCCCTTCTTGTAAGCATATAATCATCTTACAAGAAGAAACCACTCCTCAATTTTGCAAGCACCCACTTACAGAGGCACCAACCCCTAAGCTATTCTTCAGACACCGACTTAGATGGAAGAACCGACTTCTTGAAGTGTAGGCACCAACTTGTTGTCTATGTTTATCCCTCTTTTATTCATTTTCAAACTCGAATCAACAAATTTCCATTGATAAAATAATTCTCTTTCTTTATCTCACACCTCTGATTGCAATAAATGACTCATTTCATTCACCAATGCATTCACATATACCAATCACCTCATAAACCAATTCCAATTCATGTTGATCACTAATGTATTCTCTACTACAAAATCACCATAAAAACACCTTCAACATTGATAAAATACGATTCTCTAATATTTGATCTATTTCATTTTGTTCATATCAATGTTGGTTATAAATAAATTTGAGCTACTAATTTTATTGTTTATGTTTAGTTAACTTCAACTCTTTTTCTTCTATTTAACTTATTGTTCACTTGTTTTAATAGATTTATCAATGTCCATAATGTGAATAATTTACTTTTCCCCTTTTCATGTTGATCTGTAGTGAATTCCTGAGTTTATCTATTGATTTTGGTAATTCTAGAATGTTATAGGTTTTATCTCGGGTTTTAAATGCATTTCTAACTTTAGTTGACTACCAAATTTGGAATAGCTACGAAATAGAGCAAAGTGTTGCCAAATATGCATTGAAACTAGATTAGGGCTTAATCAACACTGTAGAGCAACTTGTATATAGTTCCTGAAGCACCTTTTGTATCAAGACTATAGATTTGGAAATGGCCATGCCCCTTGATATATGCCCTCAATCACTTTATATTGAGCCCAAAGGCTTGAGTGCTAAATAAATGGCCTAAGGGACGAAAGTGCTTAAACATTTCAGCTAACCACTTTTCATTAACACAAAAAATACAACCTTGGCACTTTTCCCCATGTATTGATAAATTAGCAGGCGATGGAAATGTTTCCATATTGACCTCTTCCATTGGTCATTTCCTTTGTATTCCATTTCAAAAACCATTGAGGTGAAAAACGACATGCTTACATCACCATATTCCATATGTCCTTCAATGGGGGTGCCACGTGTCATACATTTTTTACCCACTTGGGCACCTAAAAATGTCAAATCTGCATGCCACATGTTAATGTCCTAGACTACCACATCATCTCTGGCTGATGTCATCTTGGGATCCTAGATTGTTGATGTCATCATGCCACCATGGCTCCACCTCATCACTATCGTCGAATTGGAGTGCACCATTTGTGTTCCTAACATTAGTCCATGTTATCCTATTATCCATGTCACTGTACAGAAGAGGGGTCTCGGGCTTGTGTTTTTTGATGAATTCCTTTATATAAAATTTAAGGCTGAGGTCCAACAGAAACTACTGAGTGGTTTGTGCATGAATCAAAACATTGGACCCCCCCTTCCCTTTAAACTATAATGGGGCTTGGCCCCCCTCACATTATTCGATGGTGGCTTGGTACACATGGTGCGTTATCCATCACTAATGTGTGTGCCCATTTGACAATGACCAAGGTGAGAACCGTTTATGGGGAGAAATGTACATATTTATAGGGTGATATGTGAAATTTTGCATTGCAATTGATGGGGATAGCTGCTTTATTTTGGGACCTCCGACCCTTGGGAATTAGAATGTAATCTGTCATATAAAAATGGGTCAAGACAAGACTGTTTCATGGAAATTAAGGAGGACTTTTCCCATCTTGATCTTGGGACCTCGTCGCGCTTGTGAAATTAGTTGATATGAAAAGGGCCGAGGTGATATATGTGTTGCACAAAAGTTGACGGGAATGTTTCCATCTTTTAAGGAACCTTGAGGCCCAAAACCCTAGATTGTTTACTCCTTTACCTGCAAACTCTTTGACTAGCCATAAATCTTGATCTTAGAGGTATTTTTCAAAGTTCCATACACCATTGGAAATTTATTTCCAATGCCTATCCATCACAACACTTTGTTGGAGAAACTGAGTAGATATTCTATACCTAAAATGGCTCCAAATATTAGGCTCTTGAACCACCTTTATCCTCAATGACAATGTTGTTCTAACAATCTCCCTAAAACCACCTTTGACATTAATAATCTTTGCTAGTTTATGAAAACACCTTTGACATCAGTGACAACACTTTCTAACACCAAACCCCATTCACAGAGGGGGCTACTACCCCCCATAATCCTCTATACAAGGGGTTACTCTACCTCATCATGACTCTCCCACTATGCCCAGTGCAGTAAATTGCATGTTGGGCTAGTCATGCAAAGAATATAACACATACCCAGCAATAATATCCATGGATTTTTCCATAAATTATTGTAATAAAAAGAGTGCAACTACTTCCTCAATCCAATGGACATAACAATATTATCCAATAAATCTAACAAATAATGTAAAAAATTGTGACATTTTTCCTCTTCATACATTCTAATATTAGTTGAAGGTAACTTGACAATTAAATGATTGAATAAATCCACACATGAAGATCTTTAAATTAAAAAATGATCCATATATAAATACAATGTTTAAGTGATCTTTGGTTTCATCTTTAGAGGTTTGATAACTCTTCATATTTCTCCTAATCTAATTATTTACAAAATATCATAATCTCTAGGATTAGGCATCAAACAATCCCCCCTTAGTCTAAAGGGGTGCTTGTAAGTATAATAATCTTTATAAACTTTTCAAACTTTTCTCTTCCAAGTGATTTTGTAATTATGTCTACAAGCTTTTCAATCATGGAACAATCAGATAATGTCAAATCACATAGTACTTTGTGTCTATTTTCTTGGTTCAATCACAAAATCTAGGATTTTTGTCCGACCTAATTGCAGAAGTGTTATAAAAAAATAGAGTAGGGTTTAACTCTTTCTCCTTCATATCCTCTAGTATACTCTTGAGCAACACAATCTTCTTTATTAAATTTGTAGTAGTCACATACTCTACCTCTATAGTGAAATTTTCTAGACTTGCATAATCTCCAAGAGATAGTTGTTGATTCAAGACTCATGATTTATCCTAAAGTAGACACTCTAATATCCTTATCTCAATCAAATCATGAATCTTAATGCTTAACAAGTTTCAATTCATCCACCTTAGAGTGTTTGAGTTCAAAATATTTAGTTCCTTTCAAGTACTTTAGAACTCTCTTTGCAACACACCAATCTCCTTCACAAGTTTTTTACATGAACTTGCAAAGAATACCAAGAATTACAAATCAAACTTTCGCTCTCATAGTGGTAAGTAGATAAGACTCCCATGACTTTATCTATACTTAATTGTATCTGAAATTCAGTCCCCTATTTTGATGTAAGATTTCAATTTTGTTCCATTAGAGTAGAGAGGATTACTATTTTCCATGCCAAATTTGTTCAACAACTCTCCAATTTTCCATGTTTTGGGAAATGAAAACATGATTTGGATTCTAATTTACTTCAATACACAATTAGCAACATAAATTTCCCATGTCTATCATCTCAAAACCCTTTTCAATTCTTTCTTTATTGATGTGATATATGCTTCATTTTTCCTTTTCATCAAAAGATCATCTACATACACATCAAGAAATAAAACAAATTTTCCATCTTTCTTGAAAAAAGAATTGCATCATCAAGATTATAATTTTTGAAATGGATATTTAAAATGTGCTCAATTCACTTCTCATACCATGCGTGAGGTTCTTTCTCTAGACCATATAAGAGTTGACGAGTTTGTGTACCTTCTATTCTTGACCTTTCACAACAAATCCTTTTGGTTGAGACATGTAGATGTTCTCTTTGAAGTCTCCATTCAAGAAGTCTATCTTCACGTCCATGTATTGTATCTTCCACATACTTTGTGTTTCCAAAGAAAACTCCTTATGGTTCTCTAAAAGGCTTACACATAACCATCTATCCAATCTCCTCTTTGCTACTTGAAATACATATCATTACCAAATAAATAGTATTTCTCTAATAACTAATTGATACCTTGAGTTCCTTCTATATTAGAGTTATTAGTTAATCCCATTATTATCCAAAGGATGATAAATAAACTCATGCAATGACATTGGCATAACTTCCATGTTTTAGGAGTCTTCAACTTCTCTCTATCATTGTTATCGTTCTTAGGTGCCTTGCAATACATTGAGGAAAAATTCCTTCACACATCCATGGCATTAGATACTTCCATGACCAAATGTCAATGGTTATAGATCCTATATACTTTATGTTTCCTTTTAATTTCTAACATTTATAAGATTATAATTTTGGGTGGGTTGAAAACCTATATGCAACCCCCATAGAAAGCTTGTAAGTGTTTAACATCCAGTCCATGGGACTTTGTAAAATTGTTGAAACATATTATGATGCAGGTAAATTCTAAGTGTGAACACAAACAATTCCTCTAGCCTGAGAGAGCGGGTCTAGTCACAAACAGACAATATATGGAAGATTTCCTTAAGCTGGAATCAATCAAGAGGGCCTACCTCTTAGAATGCTATTCCTCTTGGTGATGATCCTTCTTCCTCGCTCCAGCTATCTTTCATTTCCTTCCTTTGCACACCTGAAACAAGAAAACAACAACAAACAATATTGTATTCAACCTACTTAACAGGTCAAGAAACATTAATCCATAAATATGTGAGATGAAATTTCATGTAGGAAATCAATCGATAGTTGCATATATATTAGTTCAAGAAAAGATTACAACCAATGTCTTGACGTTGTTGTTATCCTCCAACATATCAAGGTTCCCACGCTTCTTCTAGCACTTCATGGACAACCCCAACAATAAAGGTTTTAAGGCCTCTTTCCCTCTGTCGAGCTATAAAAAGGGTCTCTTTCACCTCTAATTACCTCACATTAGTTGTCAATCCAGGAACATTTTGTTATTTCAAAGAGTGTCTCAGTCTGAGGCTATCATTTGCCAGAGTAATGCTAGTAGTACAGTGTTCAGAAATACAAGAGTAAACGGATGCTTGTTTACAACAAACTACTTCAAAAGATTAAACTATGCATTTAGAAAACTAAGCAATTGATCAGTCAAGGGTTCAGTAGCAGTAACTCATCCCTTTGTAAACTGATGGAACTAAGGTAAATCATATATCAGATCGTGGATCTGGGAGCCAGGCAGTAAATGTTAGTGCTCACTACAGCCCTGGATCGTTCTTCACACCAAAATAACAAAGGACAGGAAATGGAATGGCAGATAAGAAATGGAACAACGAAATAAGAAATAGAACAACAAATCTGAAATGGAACAACAAATCTGAAATAGAACAGCAAACAGGAAATTGTAACAGCAACTAAGTCTAGCAAGCAGTAACACCTTAGTCTACAAGATCAAATGCACGAATCGTGACCTACAGGAATCAAATGGCAATCCTTCACTCTTAAGGACGAATTGAACAACACACCAAAATGGAATAGCACTGATTAATGATGAATTATAGAACAACACTTCAAAACCATATATGCACACGGCACACCTTAATAGTAACCTGATCTTGGTAAACCAGTTATCACTCTCAGTTATAAAAGATTACGACTGTGTTTCAGAATGGAACAACAATGTCTATAGATCCAACAATCGCAAAGAACATAATCGCTAAGATGAATTTCGTAATATCAATGAATAAGTGCACAACACAGAGGCTCTGTAATTGAACAACAATAATATCCTGTAAAGACTGACAGTATTATATCAACACCTAGAAGAACAATGATACGTTGCAGAGTCAATGCAATAGTTCTGTCTCAGTAAAGTAAACATAACAGAGCATGTGATTTAAACTAACAAAACACATCAGATTACCAAATAATGCTGATAAGAAAACCACGCATAAACCAACGTAATAGTACAGGAGCAAGTGTCCTCCAGGGCCAGGCCCTTAGCCTCCAAGGGTACACTGCTTGAAGTTATTCCAGACTCAGGGACGAAATAGCAACCGAGTTTGTATTAATGCATAAAATGGAAATTACAGTAGATCATTTCTCAACGAGACTCGATGATCAAAGTTTCAATCTTCAGAGAAATTACATAAAAACATAAGGATTCGACCCCCTCGAGCTAACAATGTTGCCTCTTTTATAATGATGAAGGCGAAGATGTCTAGGTGCAAAAATAGTTAAAGCAGCGATCCCTCAAGATCAAAGGATCCTGAGGGATTCGCCGAACCGTTAGTTCTCAGTTATCTCTTTTCCTTCTTGCGCCAAGCCGACATCTCCACTTCCTTTCCAGGGCTGATTCGCTTTGATCTGTTTTTCCTTGTTTGCATACGGTTCCCCGTCAAAGGGACAACGGTTAACCCGGCTTGGTTCTTTCCTTCAAAACGACAATCTTTTGTTTTCCCTTCTTTTTGCATAAGAAAATGACAATTGTCAGTGTTTCCGCTTTGCACATTAATCTTACAGGTTTTATTACAATTCCTTATCATTTTCCTAGTTCATGATGCAAAAGGTTTGTAAGTTCTAATGAAAAGATGCTGAAATAAGTACCAAAAACATACCTTCTTTAGTACTCCACACACCCCCCTGCTTACCCTTTTTCATGCCGTCATGAAAACATTGTAGTTGACATGTAAGGCAGTGAGAGAGTAGGCTGGAGATGGAATCTCATGTGGAGGTCTACAGCCATGATGCATAACTAGGTGTTCAAAGAAATGGCCTGTCTGACCCTCAGGCATCTCATACAGGGCTTGGTACCCAAGTGCAGGGTGCCAAATAATTGGACTCCGGAACCTATATCCTAACCAGGATGGCCCTGCCCTCAAAATGACTTCGCCATAGAGGTGCAAGCGGTTGGCGGCTAACTTAAAATTTTCATACTTAAATGGCTCCCTGAGTTGGATATTCGGATTAGAGATCTGATATCGAAATTTAGTCGCATCAATGGCAAGGTCTTTAATAGTGAAAAAGTATTCTATTCCTTGCTGATTGATTGCTGTGTGAATGGGTCCTAATGCTTCAATTACACCTGGAGTCTTCATGAGGTTCCTATGTTCTCTCCACAACTGTACTAGATCCCTAGGCTCAGCTCTTACCCACAAATCTAATCCGTTTTCTTGCCTTTGGAAAGCATTATAGGCTTTAAGCCATTTAATTTGATTAACCCCAAATGAAATAAATGCTTGCAATTGGATATCCCCAACAAAAGGCCCAGGGTTTAGCTCGGTCTCCTGGTCTAATACAAGGTTATGTAAATAAAACTCACACAGTAGTCTTTGAACTTTTACCCTGTAGTGCTTACAGCAGTTTATAAAATCATCGAGGGTATTAATTTGTATGGGAGCACCTGCTTTAATAGCCTTTATTTTCAATTGCAAATATCGTTCCATTAAAAACAAGGCATAATTCTTAGCAGGGGCTCTACATGCTAGGACGTCATTGTACAAAGAACATAAGGTATCCATCTGCTTGATAACTATATCTAACCTACGAGTTACCTTCACGACTTTTTCTTCTTCCCTTTGCCACCCTTCAAAGGCCTGGCTTTCGGATAGATTGACGTTCCTAAGCTGTTGCTGTAGCTCTTCATACCTTTCCCGAGGGACCGTTTGCTCTATGAGATTTTCTGTTGCTTGCTGAGCTTGCGTCAAACCCTCCCATAGGGTTTTCGTTCTCGGATCTCTTTCCCATGCGGCAGTGGAGACCGGGAGTTTTACCTGAATTTTCCTATTGCGTTGTCTTGCGTTCATGACCCTTATCACTCCTGAGGGTGGTGCCTCTATCTGAATTTCCTTATCGCAGGTCAATCTATCATCCATTTCTATCTTAACGTGGATATCAGTCAAATGTTGTTCCTTTTTAATTTGAACATCAGTCTGCTTCTCAACAATACTTGGAACAACATCCCGTTTTTCGATAGGATTTTGAACAGCAGGGTGGACTCTGGTCCTCTGATCCTTTGTCTTTAGGGGTTCTACTGGATCAGTTGCATGTTTCCTCCTCGAAGTCCTTTTTACCCTTTTCCTTGCTTTCAAAATCCTAATTTCTTGTCGAAGCTGAACTATTACATTTAGTAGTCGCTGCTGTTCTTTCCGTAATTTCTTAATTTCCTCAATTTCCTTAGAAGAAATAGCAGACTGTTCACTGCGGCCTGGACTATGATCAATTCCCGGATTTTGCTTCTGGGGTGCTTCTTTGTTGCTTTGCTCTGGTTGCTCCGGGACAAGAACCCTAGTTGGTTCTGTTATTTCTTGGGTGACTTCCTTTTCTGCCCCCCTGCCTCCGGAGTTTCTTCTGGTGTCGTCTGGCTAGGAACGGATTGTTCCTGTTCTGCATCTCCTGTCATGTTTTCATCATGAACGGGCTGACTCTCCTCTTCTACTTCCTCTGCATGTGATTCTTCAGGTGCATTTCCCTCCTGAGCAGAGTGTTCTTTTGGTTCTTCTTCAGCATGGAGGTCTGATGGGCTGGAAGATTGGCCATATTCGCCCATATTGGCCAAAACTTTGGCCAATTCATCTTCTCTCAATGGATCCTGCACTGGGCTGCCTTCCTGCTGTTCCGTTTCCTCCTCCTGCTCAGATTTCTCAGTTTCTTCCTCATTTTCTCCTTCCTCGTTTTCCTGCATTACTTTCTCATTGTCTTCTCCTTCTAATCATGGGGGTTGCTCATCCCCTGTATCTTCTATCTCTACCGGTTGGTTGGTATTTCCTTGGGGCTTCTCCAGCCTCCCTCATAGCCATGCTAGTCGGACTGATTTCCTTCGTTTTTCTGGATGCTCAGGTGTACTGGTGGCATGTTTACGTTTCGGGGATGGTGTGGTCAATCTTCCATCTATCATGGCAATTAGATCTTCCCAGCTGCTCTGCTGCTGGGTAAAGTTATGGCTGACTATTAACCGTATCAACCCATGATGACTAACAACTGATTCTACATGCTATGCCTTTTTCGTGCTCCGTGCAACACCATGCAGTAATGAATTCAAGAATGCAGATAAATTTACAGAGCATTTTTGTTTTAACACAGCTAAAAGTTTAAGGTGCCGTGGTCTTACCACGTCTTTTCTTCCTTCACAGGTGATGTAGCTTTGAATGGTCCTTACCAATTCTGCCCACGGTTCTCCTAATGCTACTAGTAGAACCCCCTTTCCTCTAATTGCCAGGCTCTGGCCTTCCTCCTGGAAGGTTTCTATAATCTTCTACAATCTCTCCTTCTTTAGCGTCCATACAGGCCCAGTGGCTGGCAGTCCCGAGACCTCTGCGATTATGTCATCGGTGACAGCTATGTGTCTCCCCCTCACTGTGGAGTGATCCTCTTGCAAGTTCTACAAGAATTCAATTGCTACAGTCTCGTTGGATTCCTGTAAGTGATTGAGATAAGTTAGCCACCCGACTCTTGCTAGGATTTCCCGTGCAGCATCAGAGACTGTTAACACTAGCAGTTCTCTCCGAATCGATCTCCCTCCCATGTTTATGGTTTTGCTATGAAATCTCAGAATTTTGGCAATGGAACGGTAGTTGTTCACGCTGTTAGAAACACAGAGAGGCTGACAGACTCGAGAATCGCTCAAAATCTAATGCTGCAGGATATACAATGGAAATGGCTTAGGAACAGCAAGTCATGCAAAAAATAAAAAGTAGTATACCGCTGAGCCGTGCTATTTCCAAGTACGCAGTTTCCCTTATAGCGGTCTGACACGTCATCCAAGGAATGATGAGGTTAACCTCCCCCCCGCAATGTGATAGGTCGTCCTAGCCATCAAATAAAGGAGCGGCGTGTGGTCTGTTCTGAAGCAGAGTCATAAAGGAACAGCGTATGGCAATATGCCATGTTTACAAAGGTAGCAGATTACCAAAATTGAGGTGTCAAGTTGGATCGCTTAATACGTAAGAGATTGCTGTGATATGATGCGAGGCTGGGAGGATAGGACATCTGCCGTACATACCAAGTCTCATGCGGTCATTGTCAATTGCTCTGTCATGATTGGTGATAATAGATTTACATGCGTTGTATGGTTCAGAAAATAATATGCATTCATCTTATGTGATTGATTACTAAGGTATAAGAAACAGAAGGGTGCTAATAACTACCTATTGGTGTAAATAATGTGACTTCAATACCATTAACAGTGCTCTGCTGCCGACAGGTGTCCATAACCTTGGCAGAGTTGTTTATTTCACCCATGGAACCATGATCCTTTGTGTATGCTTAGGAAGTGTTGTGTGATGTCAAAATGTAGGCCATTATGCTGGCTTGGTAACCAGTTAGTCATAATGCCATTCACGAGGAAGGAGCGAAAGGTGGGCAGGCCGGCTCGTGATGAGACCTCCTGTTCCAAGGGTTCTTTATTTGATATACCTTTTGGACCATATCCCTGGTGTGGTGGCCATAGTGGGAACGCCACTTCACTTTCTTCCTCATGATCATGGTAGGCTGGCTCTTGGTGAGACCCCCTATCCTGCATTTGACAACTTTATATAAACAAGTCAGTTTGCTCTTTTTTCTCTTCTTTTTTCTTTTTCATAAAGTACTATCCCATTTATACACAAAGGGTGGTTCAACACTCCTTAAGAGTAGGAATGGTGGAAGAAGTCTTAACATCTCAATAGGAAGATATAAACCCTTTGCTCTTATTCCTGAATAATAATCAAAGAGGATTTAAAAGGAACCCACATGATAAAGATAACCAATCTGAGCAGAGTTAGTGAAGCAATGACAGCAAAAGATAATGGGTAAGTGTGTCCTTCCCTCTGTCCTTTTACCAATTCAGAGCAATTTCTTATAAAGATAACGATTTTACAATTCACCTGATTTCAATATGTTGTGATTTTGTATCCATTTCATAAGTGCATAGCTGTATTCCAAAAGACTTGAAAGAATAGGAACAGTAAGCATCCTTAATTTAAAATAGCAAGGGGAACAAGCATAAGTAAAAGGAATACGAGGACGTTGCTGCTTCAAAGAGGAAGAGCAAAATAATACAAGTGGTGTTCCTTTTAGAAAAAGGAACAACAAAGATCAGAAACGATGTTCCTTTGGAAAAGGAACATCAAAACACACAAATGCCGTTCCTTTGGAAAAGGAACAGCAAAAATTGAAACCAATGTTCCTTTGGAAAAGGAACAGCAAAACACACAAATGCGTTCCTTTGGAAAAGGAACAACAAAAATTGAAACCACTGTTCTTTTGGAAAAGGAACAGCAAAACACACAAATGTCGTTCCTTTGGAAAAGGAACAACAAAAAGCACAAGTGTTGTTCCTTTGGAAAAGGAACAACAAAAAGAAAAAGTACTGTTCCTTTGGAAAAGGAATAGCAGAAAGCAAAAATAAAGAAAAAGAACAAAATTAAAGCAGAATGATGGCTGATCCAACAGGTGCTGTTCTTTTGAAAAAGGAACAGTAAGAACGAAAAATGTTGTCCCTTTGAGAAAAGGAACAACAAAAATAATAACATTGCTACTGCTTCGAAAAGTAACGGCAAAGCATTTGATTCAAAAATATGTACAAAAACAAAAAGAAATTATGTACAAATTGTGAAAAGAGATAAATTACTTAATGAATCACAGGTGAGGAATACTTCTCTCCCTCTCCCAAAATTTCCATATCAGAGTCTTGGCATAGCTGCTGGCAGAAGGACTCCCGAGTGAGTGGTTTGCGATAAAGGCGAACTCGGTGGCCATTTGCCTTGAAGGCATATCCAGAACCGTCAATAGTGATTAGAGTAAGAGTACCATTGTCATGTACCTTCTAGATTTCATATGGTCCCAACCAACGAGTCTGGAGTTTCCTGGGAAAGTCCTGAAACCTGGAATCGTACAAAAGTGCCCAGTCTCCTTCGTGGAAGACTTTATTTTTAATGAGAGCATCATGCCATTTAGCTCGCTGCTGTTGGATAAGTGCAGTATTTTGGAGTGCATAGAGCCTGATTTCATCGAGCTCATTGATCTACTGCAATCGATTAATCTGTGCCTCAGTTAAATCTAAGCCAACTTCCTGTGTTGTTCACAGTGTTTGGATTTTGAATTCTATGGGAAAAATGGGTTGCTTGCCAAATGCTAATTGATAAGGTGAGTAACTAGTGGTACTTCTCCATGTTGTTCTATAAGCCCACAGTGCCTCTGGTAGTCTGGCAGCCCAATCACGTCTATGTGACGCGATTGTTTTTGTTAGGATTGCTTCTATTATTTTATTGCTGCTTTCTACCTAACCATTTGCTTGTGGGTGGTATTGAGTAGTGATTTTATGCTGGACATGATAGTTTTTGAGTGTTGCAGCTATTTTGTTCCCAGCAAACTGTGATCCACCGTCTATAATTATATCTCTTGGAAGGCCATAACGCACAAATATATGGAACAAGAACTATATGACAGAATCTTCTGTAGCTCTCGGCAACGCCTCTGCCTCAACCCATTTGGTGAAATATTCTGTTGCCACCAAAATATACGTTTTCTGGTTTGAGGGTGGGTTAATTGGTCCGACGAAATCAAGGGCCCATCGTTCGAATGGTTCAATGACTAACTGTGGGTTCAAGGGCATCTCATCGGACTGACCAGGGCGTCCTGCTCTGTGGCAACTGTCACAAGCTTGGACGAATTTCTTTGCATCTTTGAAAATTGTAGGCCAATAATACCCTGTTTGCAGGACCTTATGTCCAGTTCTACGATTGGCGAAATGTACACCACATGGTCCGTCATGGCAGGCTTTTAAAATGTCGAATATTTCATCCTCTCGAACGCATCTTCTGATATGTATGTCTGCCGCTGTGTGGAACAGGTAGCCTCCAACCCACGAGAATCGAGCACTCTTCTGAACAATCTGTTTCCACTCATTAGGGGTTAGATGTTTCGGTAGTTTACCTACTTCTAGGTAATTGGCAACATCAACATACCAGGGTGTTTGAACAGCAACAACAAACAGATGCTCGTTCGGAAATTGATCTTCAACTGCTGCTGCATCGATTGGCTTTGGCATTCTTGAGAGAAAATCGGCTACAGGATTTTCTTTTCCAGGTCGATCCTTGATTGTAATATCAAATTCCTGCAATAAAATCAACCATCTAGTTATTCTGCCATTTGTGATAGGCTTGTTTGCTAAATATTTGATGGCAGAATGATCTGTATACAAGATAACAGGGTATCCAGTAATGTAATGTCTAAACTTATTGATAGCATGTATTACAGCTAAAAATTATTTCTCAGTAACAGTGTAATTTAATTCAGCAGGAGATAAATTTTTGCTAATATAATAAATTGCATATGGTTTTTTATCCTCTTCCTGCCCAAGGACTGCTCCAATGGCTATATCTAAGGCATCAGATGATATCTAAAATGGCAAATCCCAATTTGGTCCTCAAAGGACTGGGGCTATGGACACAAGCTTCTTTAGATCCTGGAAAGCACATTCACATTTTTCTGTCTAAAGAAAATCAATGTTACCAGTTAGTGCATATAGAGGTGCAACAATATGCGAAAAATGTTCTATAAACCTCCTATAATAACCAGAAAATCCAAGAAAACTGCGTACCTCTGTTTGAGTGGTAGGAGTGGGAATAAGCAAAATTATTTGGATTTTGGCTGGGTCTACCTGAATGCCAGCTGCTGAAATATAGTGTCCGAGAATAAGTCCTTCAGTCATCATCATATAGCATTTTTCATGGCTTAAACAAAGCCTGGTAGCAATGCAGCATTGTAGGACTTTTTCTAGTGTATCCAATGCTGGATCGAAATTGTCTCCATACGGTGTAAAGTCATCCATGTATACTTCAAGTCCTTCATTTATTAAGTCTACAAAAATGTTGAGGATAGCCCTTTGGAATGTGGCAGGAGCATTGCATAAGCCAAAAGGTAGAACTCTGTAGGCAAATGTTCCCCAAGGACAAGTAAAAGTGGTTTTGTCTTGGTCTTCAGGGGCAATTTGGATCTGATTGTATCCACTAAAGCCATCTAGGAAAGAAAAGAATTTCCTTTTTTCCAAAGTGTCTAATACTTGGTCGATGAATGGGAGAGGGAAGTGGTCTTTTTGTGTTGCTTTATTTAGTTCTCTGTAGTCCACACAAATTCTCTATTTCCCATTCTTTTTTGGTACCACCACAAGTGGAGAGACCCATTTACTATCGGAGATAGGATAGATGAAGTTGACATCTAAAAGTTTTTGAAGTTCAGCTTTTACCACATCTTTTAGATGAGGATTAAGTCTCCTCTAAGGCTGGTGAATAGGTCTCGCATCATTTTCTATGTAAATGTGGTGGGTACATAATTGAGGGTCAATTCCTTTCATATCAGGATAGTCCCATGCAAATGCTTCTTTATATTTCCTCAACAGATGGATGAGATTCGTTTCTTGTTCGGAGGCGAGGTTGGCATTAATGTTTAAGGTTTTTCCCGGTTCGATTTCCACAATTGTACTATTTGCAACGGAGGTAACAAGTATCGTTTGATCATGTGTATCTTTAAGAGGATCTTCTTCTAATTCGTTATTGAATGTTGCCTCTATCATGTGACACTGTGTGCAGGATATGAATTCAGTTTGACTAATAAATTTATTAATGGCATCGTCCTCTGTCTGATCTTTAAAATCAAGTGCCTCTTGTATAATTAATGGAGATCTATTGTTGTCAGTAAGGTATGATACAGGGTGCTTATTAGTTTTGATCATTGTGACACTTGGCTGTGCTGGAGGATATAAGGCTAAGTTCTTAATATTTTCTCCCCTCGTTATGGTCATATTGCCTTGTCAGCAACCAATATAGGCATCGGCAGTTGCAAGCCAAGGTCTACCTAAAATCAATGGGTGTCCATCAAGTCAGCTTTTGGGATTTATTACCAGAAAATCAGTCGGATATTCCCAGGAGTCAATAGATACCATGACATCCTGTAGCGTGCCCTCTGGCCTAACCACAGATTGGTCAGCCAGCTCTAACAAGGTAGAGGTGGGTTCTACAGATGTAATGCCTAGCTTTTGGCAAGTAGTAGTTGTTAAGATGTTGATTGCAGCTCCTAGATCAACTAAGGCATTAGGGAAGGTTTGACCATAAATTTGTACAGTGACTATTGGATTTCCTGGGTCTTCGTATTTAATGGGTGTTTCTTTTCCTGATAATAAGTTAGATAGAGTGCCAACTACTTGGACTCTTGGATTGTTTGCTACATTCCTCCTTGGTTTCTTTACACATAATTCTTTGATAGTCTTTGCATATATCGGAATGTCTTGAATGGCTTGGAGGAATGGAATTTTTATGTACAAGTTTTGTAATTCTCCCAGAATGTCAAAATCAGGATATTGTGTAGGTCGAGGTATGATTAATCGTTCTGGGAACGGGGGAGAGGATGTGGTTGTTTAGTTATGAGTTTGTTGTTTGTTCACATCCTCTTCTTGTGATAGATGTTCTCTGGGAAACTGATTTTCAACATGGGCTGTCTTTTCTCCCTCAGTTTCAATAATATGCCCAGATCTTAACTGAAGATCATTACACTCCCTCAGATCAGCTGCTATTTCAGATGTTTCTATTATTTGGACAGATTGGACTAGTCTTTTATTTGGATTGGGGTTGGGTTGGGCTGGGAGTTGCGGTCTCAGATTAGACTGGGGATTTTGTTGTAAGGCTGGCAGTGTAGGTTGAGGGAGCGACATGGTTCCTACTGGCTGATGCATCGCTCTTTGTCAGTTTGTCTGCCAGGCTGAACTTTGTGAAGTAGGCAGAGTCCATTGTGGTGGGTATGCATTACTTTGCCAATATGGTGGAGTATATGGAAAATTCGGCCAACCAGAAGGGCTTGCCTGATTCAGCCACGGGGTTGATGAAGGAAACGACTGAGGTGACCAGTTTGGGGGTGGGGGTTGGGATTGACTTTGTCACATATTATATTGTTGAGCATTATACTGCAGAGACTGAAAAGAAGAGGTCGGGTCCGAAAACATACCATATTATCGTGGCTGCCACTAGCGACACTAGTTGAGCAAATATACCGATTCTGGCTCTTCTTCTGCTTCCTTATATACTGCTTTTAATCCGGGAAGTGAGGGACAACTTTCCGTAAGGTGATCTTTTGTGCAGATGGCGCATGTTCGGACTGCATCTAGTGGACACTCCTTATGGTTATGTTTCTTCCTGCATCGGGGACAGAAGATTGCGAAATTTTGTTCTGCCTCCATTTGCTTCTGCTTGGCCTGCATAACATCAAGTTATGTAGTTAGCATCCCTGGTATATCAGTTTTAAAATTTTCCAATAGATTTCCAATTTCTACATGCATTACTCCTTCTGTCGAAATTTTATTATCTCCTACAAACCGATCATGTTCTATCGGTTTCAATCTTATGCTACCTCTCGAACTCCTGATACATAAGTCAATAATGTCAGCAAAAGTTTCCTGATAAATATCTCCTTTTCCCATAACATTTAATGTTTTAATCCATTGTTCCTTCATGCCCCTAATTAATGTTGTTTTTAACACATTATCAGGTAAAGGTAGTGATGCATAAGGAGATCTTTGAAGATTATACTGAAAACGTTCCACATACTCCTCTAATGTTTCATTTGGTCTAGCTACCATCTGGAATATTTCATCCTTCAGTTCTCTAGACCTACAATAGTCCTGATATTTCTTTAGAAAAGATTCTTTCATTTGATCCCAATTATTTATAACCCCGCCACCTAATCCCATAAACCATCTTAAGGTAGCCCCTTTTAATGTAGAGGGAAATAATTTTAGTTTTTGGGGGTCGGTGGTGTAATCATATCCCCTACACAGCACATCGAACTCAAATAGAAATGCATCCGGATCTTTTGATGTAAGACCGTGGAATATAGGGATATGTTGAAGATGGATTGCTTTCATGGGCGCATTTGCTGCAGTATCCACTATGGGGTATTGCAATGTAGAGGTTTGGGTGTTTGGCTGGTTTTGAGCCATTTGGTCGAATATATTCCAATAACCTTCTGGGATATCTAGGAGGGTATTCCAAGGTTGAGAAGGAATGGCTTTAACAGGAATGGTTTTAATAATACTTCCTCTATCTGGGATAATGCGAGTACCTAATGTCTGAGGAGATTGAGTTTCTTCAACAATGATTTTTGCAGCACTTCCCTTGTCTGGGCTGTTTAATGGCTGAGTTGTCCCAAGAGGAGACCTTGGTTCCTCAGTTTCCCCTGTTTCTCCTCCTCCTTAATGAAGATTGCTGAAATTCCCTTCTTGCAATAGTTCTGGAGTAGAATTTTCAATTTCTTGAAAGTCCTGCTCTTCAGTTTGACTATGCACCTCAGCAAAGGCTACAGATGGTGATCCTGTGGCCTGAAGGGAACTAGTAGGCTGTCTAGAAATAACTTTTCTGGGTCCTACTGAAGGCTGAGATTCTGCTTTCTTGAAGATTTCGTCTATGAAGGTTGATCGGCCAAGGGTCACCAGCCCCTTAGATTTTTCTGGCTTGGGTAGAGGTTTGGAATTCTTTTCTGGCTTTTTCTGCTTAGTCATGCACACAAATCAGCTGCTAGATTCTACCCAAATAAAACAGCAGCAAATCTGTAGGAAAGCGGACAGGGGAGCAGGGCTGTTACATGCTCCAGAGGTAGGTTCTTACCTTCCGTTTTTAAAACCCAATTCTTCCCTAACATGTTCTTACACTACTCTGGAAAAAACAAATGGCTACACTCTTTTCCCGGCAACGACGCCAAAATGTCGAGCTATAAAAAGGTCCTCTTTCACCTCTAATTACCTCACATTAGTTGTCAATCCAGGAACTTTTTTTTATTTCAAAGAGTGTCTCAATCTGAGGCTATCATTTGCCAGAGTAATGCTAGTAGTACAGTGTTCAGAAATACAAGAGTAAATGGATGCTTGTTTACAGCAAACTACTTCAAAAGTTTAAACTATGCATTTAGAAAACTAAGCAATTGATCAGTCAAGGGTTTAGTAGCAATAACTCATCCCTTTGTACACTGATGGAACTAAGGTAAATCAGAGAACAGATCGTGGATCTAGGAGCCAGGCAGTAAATGTCAGTGCTCACTACAGCCCTGGATCGTTCTTCACACCAAAATAACAAAGGACAGGAAATGGAACGAATGATAAGAAATGGAACAACGAAATAAGAAATAGAACAACAAATCTGAAATGGAACAGCAAATCTAAAATAGAGCAGCAAACAGGAAATTGTAACAGTAACTAAGTCTAGCAAGCAGTAACACCTTAGTCTACAAGATCAAATGCACGAATCGTGACCTACAGGAATCAAATGGCAATCCTTCACTCTTAAGGATGAATTAAACAACACACCAAAATGGAACAACACTGATTAATGATGAATTATAGAATAGCACTTCAAAACCATATATGCACATGACACACCTTAATAGTAACCTGATCTTGGTAAACCAGTTATCACTCTCAGTTATAAAAGATTACGACTGTGTTTCAGAATGGAACAACAATGTCTATAGATCCAACAATCGCAAAGAACATAATCGCTAAGATGAATTCCGTAATATCAATGAATAAGTGCACAACACAGAGGCTCTGTAATTGAACAGCAACAATATTCTGTAAAGACTGACAGTATTATATCAACACTTAGAAGAACAGTGATACGTTGCAGAGTCAATGCAATAGTTCTGTCTCAGTAAAGTAAACATAATAGAGCATGTGATGTAAACTAACAAAACACATCAGATTACCAAATAACATTGATAAGAAAACCACGCATAAACCAACGTAATAGTATAGGAGCAAGTGTCCTCCAGGGCCGGGCCCTTAGCCTCCAGGGGTACACCGCTTGAAGTTATTCCAGACTCAGGGACGAAATAGCAACCGAGTTTGTATTAATGCATAAAATGGAATTACAGTAGATTAGTTCTCAACGAGACTCAATGATCAAAGTTTCAATCTTCAGAGAAATTACATAAAAACATAAGGATTCGACCCCCTCGAGCTAACAGTGCTGCCTCTTTTATAATGATGAAGGTGGAGATGTCTAGGTGAAAAAATAGTTAAAGCAGCGATCCCTTAGGATCAAAGGATCCTAAGGGATTCGTCGAACCGTTAGTTCTCAGTTCTCTCTTTTCCTTCTTGCACCGAGCTGACATCTCCACTTCCTTTCTAGGGCTGATTTGCTTTGATCTATTTTTCCTTGTTTGCATACGGTTCCCCATCAAAGGGACAACAGTTAACTCGGCCTTGTTCTTTCCTTCAGAACAACAGTATTTTGTTTTCCTTTCTTTCTGCACAAGAAAATGACAATTGTCAGTGTTTCCGCTTTGCACATTAATCTCATAGGTTTTATTACAATTCCTTATCATTTTCCTAGTTCATGATGCAAAAGGTTTGTAAGTTCTAATGAAAAGATGCTGAAATAATTACCAAAAACATACCTTCTTTAGTACTCCACACCCTTTAGTCTCAAATCACACCTAAGCACACTATTCCCCCTCAAACATACACTAGAAAAACTTCAGACTATAGATGTCTTGCTGATTATTCTAACTCCAAACTAAAAACTAGATTTTGCTGGGGAAAAAGAGAGGTTTTTATAGCTTGGATGGATGGGAGATGGTTCCTCTTCTCATGGGAGAAGGCCTTATCTCTTGGATTAGTTCCATCCTAATAGGGGAAAGGAGCCCAAACTAACATCCTCAAATCCATCTGGCCTAACCATTTACCAGACTTCCGTTACGAAGTAGAACATGCTAGGAAGTCACTTGATTACCAGTCAATGATGTGAACCATTAACAAGCACGAGAGAAACCACCAATAATGACAATGGCTCTCAAGGTACTGGCAGCACAGTTCATAGAATGTGAATAAAGGAACTGATGTTGAACACTCGTGAAATCACCTAATCGAAAGCCAATGATGTGAACGCCATCGAGTACGAAGAACTTGTCATTAGGGAATGCAAGCTCTAAGGTACTGGAAGGGAGTCTCTTGGCCAACTTCCTAGATAATGAGCTGAAGTCAATAGGAAGCAACCATGTCAAAGGAGGGCCTTGATGTATCCCACATCATCGACATGAGACAAAGGGATGAAAATGATTTCAGATGATATAGAGAATTAGGATTAAGTGTAACTGTAGAGGGACTAACTCTTGAACATATCGACAACACGCTTCTGGAGTTTGCCAGCTTTTGGATCCATAGGATCGGTGGTCCTGATGTCATAGCAGAGATCAAATGGAAGGCAAAAAATGAGCGGCCCAACCCAGGAAAGTCAATGATGAAAGGAGGATACCCCAACCCGACACAAAACAGATAGTGTCACGTTCAAGAGTGAGTTGTCAACACAAATGATAGAATTTCCAAATTTTCCCCCACCATTTCTGGCAAGTACCCCTAATTATTTTTTATCGCAATATTGAAGGGGATAGCATGTGCTTGCACTGTAAGTTCATCCTTTGGACGAATCTGACCTAGGAAATTTAATGAGCCCTAGGAAGGAGAAGCTCATGTTTATCATGGTGATGAATATGATGTCGTTTAATGTTTTAACAAGTCTGAAAAAGGTGTAACTCGGTATGTTTTTCATGTTTAGAGAGTTTGAAAAAGACACAGAAAAGAAAACTCCACATGGTCCCTTTTCGTACATTTGTGTCTCTCATGCCCAAAAAGGTAGAAAATTATACTTGAGAGCACTGCTTGACCATTTCAGTCAAGGAGTACCTTTTTCGTAAATAGTTTATCCTAGCCCAAAAAAGGGGTAAGACGTATACTGGGTAAATGACGTTTCACATCCTTTAACGAGTTCAAAATGACAAGAGCTTGACAATATTTTCATGTTTAAAAGGTCAAAAAAGAGCTGAAAGTAGACCTCCTCATTTTATTTTCTTTAATAAGTCAAAAGGGAAAATACACGACGATCTTTTCATTTGAGTTTTACGAGTCAAGAAAAGGGCTTAAACGGGACTCGAATACCATCGTCAACAATCCGTCACCTGTTGCTACACAAGAAAGGTAAATGCATTATGCATTTCTAAGAAAAAATAGGTCAAAAACACTTTGAAAAACATAAGATTTTCATAAAAATGAATAAAAAGGGGAAAAAGTGATTATTTTTTACCATTTACCATTTTACTTTTGTGTGAAGATATTTTACCCTTTTGTGCCCTAATTTTTCTGGAGAAGATTGTAGGAGATCCGGGAGGTCATTCGCTGAGCCGTCAGGTGCAGGTAAGAGCCAAGACATTAAGCTCCATTTTCATACTATTTTTTCCTATTTTTAGCCATTTTTTTGGTTTTATGGGGAGCTTTGGGCAAAAAAATAACCCTCAGTCGGCACGATTTCCAGGCACGGAATCGCGTCGATTGGGGGTGGCTAAAAATTCCAACTGTGCAGTCAAAGCCACTATTTTTAAAATAGTGATGTCGATGCCATGAACAAAAAATTACATGTTTTTTTCTCAATTTGACCGCTTGGAGCCAAATTTCTCTATCAAAAAATGATCATTGACTTGATTAAATGGTTTTTGCAGGAAGAAAATTATTGAGAATCGTGGATTGGAAAGAACGAGAGAATGAGGAAATTGATACTCTAGCAATAGTTGATCCAAATTGCTTGGAGGCTTTGAGGAACTGTGGCTCTCACACCAAGGATGGGGGCTCAACCTGAGCTGTTACGGTACCTAATTAGTCTCTAGGACATAAATTAGGAAATTTTTATCATCGGTGACCAAGAGTTGGAGTTGGAGACGTCAGATATTTATTTCATCATAGTACTGTCCCAAAGAGGGGAACCAGTCAACCTATATGGGTTGAGGCCGATTGGGGCAAGCGTGTCCATTTACTTGCCAAACATTGCCCAAAAGCCCTCAAATCCAAGAGTGGAAAGATCGAGATCGCAACTGTTCGGGATCTTGTGTTGAGAGTGTTACTGTTGACCATCAATAAAGTGGCTGGGTCCCAAACATCGCATGAGACTAACAAGTCCAAGTTCCCGTATGATATCGAGTGCACAACACCCACTATTTTTAATTGGGTGGAATCTATGAAAATCAACATGAAGCGCTAGCTATCAAAAGCTAAGGCGGGAAACCTGAAGCAGTTTTGCTTTGGGTCTATGCTAGTGACCTTCTTCTTGGAGCGAGTTCCACTATTCCAATACCAGCTGACTGAGGTGGATCTATCGATGCCATGAGACCCACATATGGTCTGTTGGAGCAAGTTGATGCCCAAGGTTACGAGGGGCCATCAAATGTCCTACAAGCCCACCTTCTTCTCATGGCTACGACGACAACTAATTGTAGTGGAGGATTGGCCTTATAGTGGTATTGACTTCCACGGAGATTTGGATATGCCACTCCTAGAAGGAGAGGATATTGATGGTGGAGGTAAAAACAAACATTTTTTTTAGTTTTTTGATGTTTTTACTATTTTTGAAATATATGTGTTCATGACACTGACTTTATGAATACAGATGTTAGACCAGAATGCCCTGCCGGGATGCCCTTGGTTGCGAGACATGTCATGAAACAATTTGATGTCACTCCTTATCAGGAGGGGAGCGACAATGAGGAGGAGATTGCGTGAAATCTCGAGGGTTTGACCCATGGGATCCCAGAGTACGCTCGGATGGGTGATGTCCCATGCCAGTACCAGAGGCATAGGGTGTCGGTGTCAGATCGGATCCATCGACTGCTGACTCACGTAGTCTGAGAAGTTACATGCCATCATGAGCATCATGTTGTTTAGTGCATAGGTCTAGCATTCCATATTTTTGAGGCCTGCGAGCCACGAATGTATAAGGCCTGCTAGCCACTGATGTATTTTGGACACACATTATTTTTTGAGGCTTTGATGTATGACAAACATTATTGACACACACACACACACACACACAAACACACACACAGACACACACACACACACATATGCTATGTTTTCCTGCTTACTATGGTACAAATGATTTTTTATTTTTATTTTTACATGTTCCGAAAATGTCTATCCAGCAAATGCATCTTTATTGTATTCATATGTATAAGAATATGATGATATGTAATGTAATCAAAATTTCTCTCCAATAGACAAATACGTAGATACATTCTCAATATCTGAGGGTTTTTGACGGAATATTGCCCGTTGAGTTGAAGAATGACAAGTTGTGAATCAAAGTTGACAACCAAATCCCAGATGCTAAGAGCGATAACTTCTGACAACAATTCATTAACGGCGCTATACTCTATGATGTTATTACTTGTTTGACCTAGACAAATCCCTTGAAGATAGATTAACTCACCATGGGGGTTATAAATGGCCCATGCTGTGGATGATAGGTTTCGAGTACTTTGGAAAGTACAATTAGTGAAATAGATGTGAGGAGACATCGACATCTACAGAGTAGACAAAAACATAATAAGCAGGAAAGATGCTTGCAAAACAACACACCAAACTACATTGCACAAAAATGAATAGCACACTTATTGTACAAAAGTAACCATGCAAGATAACCTAAGCATAGTACTTTTTAAGTGAGTCCATGCTGGGACTCTGGTAATCAATCAAGACAAATGAAAACTGAAGTTTTACCATTGACACGATGAGTAAGCATCGAATCGACCAAATAATAGAGTAGAACTCATATAAGGTTGTGCTCCCATGCCCCATGGGTGAGGGAGGGTTATGAGTTAGATGAAAACCCCATTGCAATGATGGGAAATTGGTAAAAACTTGGGGAGGGAGAAAAAACCTAAATCCATGAGGGGATAAAGGTGCCCTCAGTTGAAATATCTTGACAATGTTAGAAGAAATTGAAATGTAAATAGGCAGCAGAGAAGAGAACTTCTCAAGACACATAGACATGACTGTTGGGCCAGAACCAAGCCACGGGGATTGAGAATACATATCAAGAGAGGTTTTCGAAACAAGATAATTAGAGGATGCTGAAGGTGAAGACGAAACAATTTCCACGTAATTAATTTCGGCAGGACTTAATGGCATTACCTTGCCCCATGTGTCAACAAGATCATGAGAGGGAATGACCCAAGGATCAGACTTGACTGAAATCATGTTAAAAGAGGCAACATGAGGAGGTGGGAGTGGAAATATACCCATCAAAGCAGGATATTTAAAGAGTCCTACCCCTAGACTCTCATAATGAGCGCAGGTGTGCTTGTCATACGAAACATTGTCATCCAAGGAGGAAGAGGCAAAGAAGGACAGTTGGTCAACTGTGACCATTTTCCCTTGATGGGGAAAACGAATCACGTGGAACAAGGAGGAGGGTACAACATGCATGGCATGGGTCCAACTCCATCCAAGTGGAAGATTATAATTGAGATTAGCTTTAGTGATCTCTACCTTGATGTGAACTATCTTTCCCTCCAAAGTAATGGCAAGGTTAGGTAAGACATCGAATGGTCACAAATCCCACCCGTCAAAAGCTTCCAAAGTGTTAGGGGACTGGTTCAAAGTAGGAGAACTAATTGTCTTCCAACAAGCAATAGACATGATGCAGGTGGAAGAACCTTTATCAATGACAGTTCTGTGAATGGTTTTCTCAATGATGATGACCTGAATGAGAAAGGCAATCTGATGAGGAATACGCAGAATGTGGTTTTCTAGATCAAAACATATAAGACTGGAATCAACAGGATCAATACCCCCAATAGCCGATAGTAATGATTTCCATTGAGATGGACAACTTTGAAGTACCTCGAGGGCAGACATAGTCGATGGCGCCTAAGCCAAATCCTCAACAATATTATAGTGCTGAGCGGTGCGAGCATTGGGATTGTATGAGGACTTTCGTAGCACACCTCGAGAAGGTGGTCGAATGGCAAAATCAGGGGTAGGTCACTCTATATGAAGAGGACTAGAACTTGATGGGGCAGAAGAAGGGGCGGCTTCTTTTTATTTTCCTACTGCTCGGCTAGGAGTTTGATAATATTTTGATCTAGTAGTCACATTAGTGTGCTTACTCATCATGAACACTCGTGAACTTGAGGAAGTAGATGATTGAGGCTAGTCTACCATTTGGGTTTGCTGGACAGAAATGGCGCTTTTAGGACAGATGGGGTCCCTTTGAGTAAATGACTAACCTCAAATTGTTTGGGACAACCCTTAGTATAGTTTTCCTCTTCACAAATAAGGCATGGATACTTAGGCTTTCATTGGGAAGCATCACCAGTAGAGGACTGAGGAGGAACCTGTTTTGGGGAATTGACTTTACCTTTTACTTTGCCTTTCTTCTTACATTTTGAGGATTTGTCCATTGTGATAGACTGAACATCATGGATTTTGAGAGGGACTATTGGAAGCAGTGTTTGAGGCTAACTTCTATTTAGAAGAAGATTTTGCAGGGGCCTAGGACACAGAACCAATTACTCCATCAATAGGAGGTGTAGCCTGTGACTTCGATGTTGTTGGATCAGATGATAGCCTCGGAGCATCGAGTAATAACTCATACAAAGTGCCAAACTAAGAGTAAACAAGATCTAAGTACTGTGCACGAGCAACGCCTTGCTCCTCCATGACACACCCACCCCTAGCGATATCACGAGAAATTGGAGCGGTGAATGATTTGCTGAACCATTCAGTTAGTAACTGATCAACAATCTCGAATTTGATCAGGCGATGCCTACATCTTCATTCATGGATGTGATTGGAGATGTGGGTCGCAGTATTTTGCTTAAGCGATGTAAGCAAATAGGTGCCAGTTTCATAACGAATCGGCAATTGGAAATGTGTGAGGAAAGCTATGGCTAAAGAGTTGAAGTCATAATAAGCACTTCGAGGGAGCTCGATGTACCACTTGGCTGCAGCACCTGTGAGAGTTCGTTGGAAAAGACGGAGATAAATAGAATTGTCAACGTAAGATTTTGAACAACACTAGAGGTGATATGTCATCACATGGGCTTGAGGATCTTCTTTTGCTTTCCCATCAAACTTCGGACAATAACTCGAGATCCTGGATGGGACCGAAGGCTAGTAGGGTGAATGAAGAATTGGATCATTTGTGAGTCGAGACACATATGACAAATCTAGTGTAGCCAAGAACATCAATTAAGTATTGAAAGGCATTGGAGGTCAATAAGCAAGTCCAACTAGAGGAGCGCATCCCTGATGGTAAGGATTTTTCCCCCATAGTGGAGGGTTCTGTTACAAGGAAAAGTGTCTATGCAAAACTGCTAATCCCACTAAGGTGTGGTAGCTACCTTAGAAACAAACAAATTAAAGCTACTTTCACTTTTCCTTTATGAAATATAGATGAGAGAAGAATAAAGGAGACCAACCTCTATCTTGCGCTTGCTTCCTAGTTCAATTCTTCTCTCTTCTGATAGTCCTTTGCTACTTGCTTCCTTGTACGTCCAGCTTCACAGAGTACCTGTAGAATCAAAGTAGCATAACACTATACAAGAACATGGATCTATAATCATAAACAATCTAGGATCAGATGTAAATTGACCATACAAATGCATGAAACATAAATGACACAAGAGTATGGAGGAAAAGTTGAATAGCTTTATTGATAATCAAGAAAGAGCCAAGAGAGTTACAACCAGTTGTTCTGACCCAGCATCATCCTCTCAGCAAGTAAGCCCTTCTTCACCTCATGCAAAGCTTAGATCACCCAACACTATGATGTTGCCTCAAGAAACCAACAACAATTCCTTACAAGATGCAAAATTCTAGCCTCTGGATCTTTGGGATGAGGGATCCATATATAGATATCTGTAAGGGAGATGAGTCAACTTGTCATTTGATTAGTGTCTTCCCTCTGATAGTTCTTTCTTCCACTTGGAGATTGATGATCTCTTACTCATCCTTGGTTGAATTCAGAGAGGCAAGTGTCACAGGAGAAGTTTCTGGAAGATTCCATGCCTCTCCACCTCGCGGATTGACACTGCCATTTGTCACTTCTCGCCCATCGCACCCCATAGAAGGGATTTTTGAAATGCAACGCACCCACAAAGTGTACTTAGGTGAGATGCAACGCACTTTGCCTATGGAGCAGGTGAAATGATCCTGTTTTGACCAGTTCTGGGTGTTTTTTCATGGAGAACTTCTGGGAGAAGCTGTAATCAGTTGACCTTGTTCCTTTAGGGGTTGGAACAACACTTTTAGGGACTTAGGAACCCTTGGTTTATGGAAATTTTATGCTTGGGGTTGCAGTGCCCAAAAATGTCTATAACAGTTGCCCCCTAAAGCATGAGGTCGTTAATCTTTTTGATGTCGGGTGAAATGCTTTATCATGAGGATCCGAAGTTCTTTCAAGCTGGGAGGAGACCTGTAATAAGATACAATACAATACATTATCTTCATAATATTTTCATGATCTAGCTGAGGCGGGCATTCCCATGCTCAGCTTTATAAATTCATTTTCATGTACATAGGACAGACAATCGTCTGAGTGTAGACTGATGATTCTGGTAGAGCCATCATCCCTTTGATTGGATGATTATCTGTGCAACAATGATGTACATTTGATGTCTTTATTTCCCTGAATATATATCGCAGCCTGGATGGATGAAACTAGATCCGGGGTCTTCAATCTCGTTCGATCTTCACTTGAAGTACAAGTCAATCCATGTGAGAGATGTTCTGGAGTCGAACATGGAAAGACGTCGCCTGATTACCAGCCAATGATGTACGCTGTTAACAGGCGTGAGAGGAATCATCGATAATGATAATGACCCTCAAGGTACTGCAGCACAATTCACGTGGTGTGAATAAAGGACTTGGCGTCGAACACCACGCAAAATCTTTCGGTCGAAGGCCATTGATGTAAACTTGTCGCCGGAAGTGAGAAACTTGCCATTGAGGCATGCAAGTTTCAAAGTACTGAAAGGGTTGTCCCTAGATCAACTTCTTGGATAATGAGCTGATGTCGACAAGAAGCGATCCGTCATAGGAGGGCCTTAGTGAATCCCACATCAATGACACGGAATGGAGCAAATGATTTTAATGGAGGTGAAAACGATCTGGTGATATAAGGTTCAGGGTGGCGGTCATGAAAGAATGGAGCGTAAATGTATTGCAGCGGGTGAGACACAGGTGAATTCTCTGAGTGACTTCTCTTGAACATATCGGCGACACTGACGTGATGGATTGGTAGAATTAACCCCAAATGTGGATGGTGTGATGGGACCATGGTGATGTGACCGGTGAATGAAACAACCCAACCCGACTTGGATGCGGAGTGAAAGTGTCATGTTCAAGAGCGACTTGCTACCAACAAAGTTTCTTCAAGTTTTCTTCCCAATTTTTCCCCAGTCATTGCTGACCAGTACCTCTTTATTTTTGTCAAGCTTGAGGAGGATAACATATGCTTGTTCTATAATTTTCCCTTCGGGCAAACCCATCGCTATGTTTTAACGAGCCTAGTGATAGTGAAACTCGTTCTTGTCTACTATGGACAAGTTTGTCGCTATTAGGTTTTAACGAGTTTAACGACAAAGATAACTCGGTCCTTTTTAATTTTAGAGAGTCTGAAAAGGGACGTAAAGGAAACTCCAAAAATCCTTTTTCGTCATCTAATCCCTTAAGTCCGAAAAAGTATAAAACAATACAGAAGGGATGAATTTTTGATACTTTTAACGAGCCGAACAAAACAAGCGCTCGATCTTTTTGTGTAATAATCCCTCAGGTCCAAAAAGATTAAAATCTAAAGGAGGGATAGCACTTCCGGTCCCTTGAACAAGCTAGAGAGGCCAATGGCTCGGCAATATTTTCATATTTTACGAGTCAGTTGAAAAGAGCTTAAAGGAGACTCGTTTTTTGAGGAACGAGTGATAAAATGGGGTAGCAGCTGATTCCAGGTAAGGTTTGGAATTTTCCAATCACGACAGTGTTACAAGGATGGCTAATAGGATCACTCTTCGCAGTTGTTCCTCAAAAGGGGTAAACAATCAAATGGAGGTGAATGATCAGCCAATACAGAGTGGAGGTGATGGTGAGAACACAACCAAGGCTTTAAAGGCTGAAGTACTACATTCACGATGGTTATTTACCAGAAATCGGTTAATTTTTTTTTATTGAGCTTAAACACTGGGGGAAACATTTGCTCATGTCTTATGTTTATTTTTTAACGAGCTTGAACTATGTGCTAAAACTGCTCGATTAATCCAGTCGTATAATAAGAATGTCTCATTTAAAAACGACAATTTTTCAAATCTTTGCCCCACATCCTTTCTTTATGCAAGTTAGGAAACGACCAATCCAAAAAACAGATAAATGATCGCTCTTCGCTTGCACGCCAAAAGGTTTGCATGCCCCCAGGTATAAAAAAAAGTTTCAAGGTCACCTTTTATTCAAACCGACAAAACATTCATTTTATTAGGAAAGGTCTACCTCTTTCAGGTTACCAAAGATTGTTCTATTCACAACGCAAACAAAACACTTCTTCGACGATGTCTACCGAAATAAATAAAGGTGAGCGGTGCAGATGCCTCCACTCACATAACTTTGACGAGGGAATCTTATTCCAGTCTAACCCCCTCTTCCAATCATAGACAAGAGTACAGACCAGTCATATATCTCTCGTGGAAACCTACCCTATACCCGAAGTTTTCCTGCCAAAGTAGACCAGGGTGCATGCCCCCTGGGTTTCAATCATGTCCCCCGAATCACTCGCGCTCATCAGGTGGACGGACTAGGGATTGATGAGACATTCCTTGTGTGAAAAGACCATTCAGGGATGGTATATGACTATTTGCTATGTGTGATCCGGGAAATGAAATATGGTCTATGAGCTTGACCACTCTTCCTTCGTGCGGAAAACACATTACTCTAAAGAGTGATGAGACAATGGCTCCCATGCAATAAATATAGTCTCGTCCAAGGAGTAGATTATAATCCAGGGGTCCTTGGACTACCATTACGTTCATTTGAATGATTTTCCATCTCAATGTTATGGGCACATTGGGAAGGATCCCTAACGGTCGACTGGTTCCTTTGTCAAACCCTGTTAGATTTCTCATCTCAGGCAAAAGCGATGGCGAACCAAGCGCTTTCCAAGAAGTCAAGGAAAGGATACTCACAGAAGCCCCTTCATCTATGATGGTACCGGCCATAACCATTCTATATATTTGAGCAATGATTCGGAATGGTACACTAGCCGGTAAACGGGGTCTTCCTAGCTAATTCCAGTCGAAGGAAACAACTAGGTTGCTTGGAGGTGGGACCAAATAGATGGCCGGGTACGACTCTGATGAAATGCCTTCCTGTGGTAAAGGAATGGGTAAATTGCCCCCATGTTCATCGGAGTCTATGCTTACGAAAAGAATTTGGACGGTGTCATCCTTGTTCTCTTTGGTGACTGTATCATCTGAAGACGGAACCTCTGAAGGCAAGACCGGGTCAACTTCCACCTCAACCTTTTGACTTTCGTCTGGTATGGGTTCAGATGGTTCATCTTCAATGATAGATGCTTCGGTCGACCACCTGGGCGGGTCAGCCGGATTTTCAACTAGCGACGGACTCGGCAAGAGTTTTTTATATCCAGGCGGAAGTCGTAACGGTGAAACCGGATGATTGTCCAAAACTCTTTTAGCCTCATCTAAGAAGGGACAATGGTGGACGACATGATCGCCTTCACACAGTTTACAAGGAAATCTGTACTTTCCTTTTTGTCCAGGGGCTTCACTTTCACTAGTCGACGGTGTGTTTTCAACATGATCATCAGAGGTTGATGATACCGGGTTGTGCAAACAAGGAGACCAGTCCCTTAAGATCCGAGGGATGCAAGGACAATCTCTATGATAGTGGTCTCCTTTGCAAATGACACATGGCGATTTAGGCCTGGTTGGTGCAGTGTGTGGATTTTCGCTAGACGACGCTTGGTTGCCCCTTTTCGCCTTTGGCTCCTTCTTCTTCTCTGGTACTTGATTTTTGGCTTTACCAGCCTCATCAAGCGAAGAGGAAGGAGGAGAGGAAGAATTGGAGGAAGTAGAGGGTTGGGGGGTAACTCTGGAATCGTCTAATTGCTGACTCGATTGTTCAGGAATCGCGGTGTTCTAAACGACAGAGGTTGAGAAGAGCCATACGGGCAAGCCGATTGTCAATACTGGAAGCGACAATGTGGCCATATGGGGTGCACCAACATCTCCCCAAGAGGAGAAGGGACTAGGATTTCCTCCAAGGGGAATTCCTTGGTTGGTGGACTCCATTCTCTCAACCCAAGACTAACGTAGGAAAGGTGATGATTATTCCGTTTAAAATAAATTTTAGATGCTTTGACACAACTTGTTTTTTCAATTTTAAAGAGTTGAGAAAAAACAAAATATGACTCTAGTCGCCTTCGATTTTTAATGAGCCTGAAGTGACAAGTGCTCAGATGGACCTTTTTTGTTAAGGAGTCTGAAAAAGAACGAAAGGGACTGCTCTAGAAATCTAGGCAGAGGGATTACCAAACCAATCGCAAAACTGCAGAATACTTTTTACGGTACGACAGTCAATCTTCCCGAATGCTGTGTTCATTGCATTGCGATCGATAGGGCGGCAGACACGGCTTCCTATGGATAAAGGATTAAGCCTATTGTGGTCTCCCAAAATATACTTGACGGTACGTGGGAGCACAAGTCCGTACTGGCACTTATCGTCTCAAGGTGGAGGAATCACCCAACCAATAGTGAGAACAATAGTTACCAGGCTTTACGACGTCGGAATACGCCTCTAGCCTAGACTTCTAGATGTTGTGCGTTAGGTTCCAAAGCGTTGTTAGATTCATTAAATTTAGTTTATAGTTGATCTTGCTTAAGAAATTTGCCTTTCAAGTTCACCGCGTGATGTAGATGTACAATTCCTAAAATGCAATCTAAGATGATAAACAATCTTTTATCTTCTTTGTGCAATGAAAATCCTAGCTACTAAGGAAAGAAAGACAGAATTATTTCAACAAAGAGCAAAGAGCACACACTATATGCACTGCCCTAAATCAAACCATTCAAACAGTCTAAATGCAAATGCACATGCATGTATTTGTTTTCAGCCTTCTTAATATGTGAATGATAAAAAGAAAGCTAATGCGCAAATCTGAATTACTTTTCAAGCGACAATTACTAACAAGTTTCTTTTCAAAATAAAAAATGAAGACAATGACAACACTTTGCGATTTGGAAATGAAGACTTGCTTTTGACACTAGAAAAACTACAAACTCAGATCAAATACAACAGTAATAGGGTAATTGACTATCAAGAGCAATCAGACTCTCTTCTATGACTGAAAATGACACTTGCGACACTTTCAAATCAAGAAACGACAGTACAATTACGTTACTTTTTTGCAAAGGAGAACTGAAAATGACTCAACAAATACACAAAAAAATTTACAGTTCTTTGCACAATGGAGGCGGAATATCAGCAAGGAAAGGGGTTTCAAACAGAGGTATATTGACTACAGGCAACAAAATTCATGAATAGAACTGAAAAGAATGATCACAGAAACCAAAATTGAGGAACAATGCCTCGTCTGATCAGCGCACCTGTAACACAGTGATCTTGAAATGCAGCGCACCTACTACACTCAGGAAGTGCGCTGAATTTCGGATTCACAGAATAGAGACTGCGCTGGGCCAGAGACAAGACTTTGCTTGGGCTCCGGGTCGCAGTTTGCAGTTTAGTTCAGGGATTTTGGCTGAGCAAGTGGTAATCAGTAAATCAACAACAGGGGTAGATCTAAAGAGGTTACTAGAGCCACCACAAGGGCAATTAGAGAGTTTGTAAATCAGTTGTTTAATTCATAAACAAAACCCGGAGATTGACTGAAGCGACATTTATCTACTTTGCATTTGCATAGCAAATGCAGTTCGAAAGCTACCTGGCTCAACTTCAGGCTCCGTCTGTAAGTTTATAAAATAAACAACAAGGTAGATAAACAAACAACCTAGTCGCTCCCCAGCGGAGTCGCCATTTTGTTACAGGGAAAAGTGTCTATGCAGAACTGCTAATCCCACTAAGGTGTGGTAGCTACCTTAGAAACAAACAAAGTAAAGCTACTTTCGTTTTTCCTTTATGAAATATAGATGAGAGAAGAATAAAGGAGACCAACCTCTGTCTTGCGCTTGGTTCCTAGTTCGATTCTTCTCTCTTCTGATAGTCCTTTTCTACTTGCTTCCTTGTACGTCTAGCTTCACAGAGTACCTGTAGAATCAAAGTAGCATAACACTATACAAGAACATGGATCTATAATCATAAACAATCTAGGATCAGATGTAAATTGACCATACAAATGCATGAAACATAAATGACACAAGAGTATGGAGGAAAAGTTGAATAGCTTTATTGATAATCAAGAAAGAGCCAAGAGAGTTACAACCAGTTGTTCTGACCCAGCATCATCCTCTCAGCAAGTAAGCCCTTCTTCACCTCATGCAAAGCATATATCACCCAACACTATGATGTTGCCTCAAGAAACCAACAACAATTCCTTACAAGATGCAAAATTCCAGCCTCTGGATCTCTGGGATGAGGGATCCATATATAGATATCTTTAAGGGAGATGAGTCAGCTTGTGATTTGATTAGTGTCTTCCCTCTGATAGTTCTTGCTTCCACTTGGAGATTGATGATCTCTTACTCATCCTTGGTCGAATTCAGAGAGGCAAGTGTCACAGGAGAAGTTTCTGGAAGATTCCATGCCTCTCCACCTCGCGGATTGACACTGCCATTTGTCACTTCTCGACCATCACACCCCATAGAAGGGCTTTTTGAAATACAACGCACCCACAGAGTGTACTTAGGTGAGATGCAACGCACTTTGCCTATGGAGCAGGTGAAATGATCCTGTTTTGACCAGTTCTGGGTGTTTTTTCATGGAGAACTTCTGGGAGAAGCTGTAATCAGTTGACCTTATTCCTTTAGGGGTTGGAACAACACTTTTAGGGACTTAGGAGCCCTTGGTTTATGGACATTTTATGCTTGGGGTTGCAGTGCCCAAAAATGTCTATAACAGGTTCTATCCATAGGGCATTTGATTTTGCCCCAATTGTAGGTTACCTTGCCCGTATGGTTGATTTTGACCTTGAAATCCTTGAAATTGTCCAACCATAGGTTGTTGATAAGCAACATACGGGTTAAAAGGCTGTTGAGCCTGTTGATCTTGGACATATGGGTTTTGCACCTACTATCCATGGGTATACGGGTTTTGAACTTGTTGGCCCTAGACATAAGGATTTTGGACCCGCTATCCTTGGATAAGAGGATTTTGAACCTATTTCCCTTGGACATGAGGATTTGGGGCTTGATGCTACAGGACTTGACCCTAACCTTGTCCTTGTAAAGGTTGACCCTGTTGATATGTATATGAGGGTTGTTGTTGCCCGGGTTGGCCTTGCAGCTGCAAAAGTTGTCCTTGCAGCTGTAGAGCTTGGCCTTACGAAGACATAGGTTGGGAGGTTTGTTGAACATACTGCATTTGTGGCTACATGGTTTGCTGCAACTGCTACAAGGGTTGCCCCTACAGCTGTTGCAGTGGTCCTTACTACTGCATCATCGGACCCTACTACTGCATGGATGGGCCTTGCTGCAACTACTGTGAGGGTTTCCCCTACAGTTGTTGCAGTGGTCCTTGTTGCTACATCATCGGACCCTACTGCTACATGGATGGGCCTTGCTGCAACAATGGTTTCCCTTGTTGCTGCAGAGGTTGTCCTTGTTGCTGCAAGGGTACTTGGGTAGTTCCTGGATTGAAACCTTGAAAATTTCTAAACTGTATCTGGCCATAACCACCAGGAATGGTGGTCAGACTAGGCTGAAGGATGTAAGGTGGATTTACCATTCCTTGGGAACCATATGGAACATAAGGAGTTTGTTACTGAACATGAGCCTCATAAGGCTACTGATATTGGAAATTGCCTGACCCAAAGGGACCAACGGGATTTTGGACCTATTGGTACTAGACATTTCTTGATCTAGCAGGACCATTAGGGTTTTGAATAACATCATAAGAAGGCTAGTTCACCCCAACCATGTGAGCATGCGAGCTGCTCAATTAGTTGTGCCCGACACCATAGAGACATTCATATTCTGCCCCCCAGGTGGTGGCACAGCTTGTGCACTTACTGGATGGACCAAAGGACTGACAGAGGCAAGACTTGAGACCATCGGTTGCACCAGATGAGTGACTTGGATTGACGAGACAAGAGGGTTTAGAATGGTGGGCTGCACTAGGACTGAAGTAACTATAGAAATCAACGTCTATTGGGGGGTCAGATTCAGAATGAACAAACCTGTGGTAGGCATCGTGCCAGATGCCCAAACAAGATTATGATAAATTGAAGAGGCACTAGGTGTACCCAAGACCAACTGTGATAAAGTCACATAATTAGGAGGTAAGTTCTGATAAACACTGATGGGAATTCTTCCCATGTATGGGAAACCTTCAGGAGGAAACTAATCTTCTTCCTCTTCGAAATTGTGTGGAGTGGAAACCTTCGAGTGACCCAAAGAGGAGACTGGAAATTCACCTTCAAGTTCCATGGGTGGAAACAAGCGACAATGAATGACCGAAGATGTTCAAGGGGATAATTCCAAAGGAATACCCGACTGATCGTACGGACTGTATGGACACTACGGTGATATCACAATAGGGTTGAACAAAGGATTCAAAGGATAAACAACTAGTCCAAGCTGACTGTCAGGAGTCAGCTGACTCTCGAGAGTCTGGATAGGGTTATCCAGAGATTCTGGGCCAATATCAGAAAGTGACCCAGTATCTGAGGGAGGTGGAGGATGAGATGACAAAGGTTGAATGCTCAGAACAATTCCAAGTTCAACACCTTGGTCCTCAAGTGACTGCAGTAATTCAGGAAATGGCTCCTTAGATAATCTTTTAGATGGAGGAGAGGAAGAGGAACTAGGTGAACCAGATGGTTCAGCCACGATGGCTTTGCCTCAAATAACAGGAACAAAGAGATAAATTCCAAGGCTTTAAATATACTTTAAAAGGAATACTCATGATTTGGTCTAGAAAAGACTAACAGGGATGTTATGAGATCGTGGGCAACAATTTTTTAAGATGCATAAACAAATTGGTGCTCTTTCATGTTTTAAGAGTCAAGAAAGAAGCAAAGGTGACTCTATCACTTTCGATTTGAAGCGAGCTTAAAAGGACAAGTGCTCAGATGTTATTTTAAGCTTAAAGAGTCAAAAATATCAAATGACTACTCAGGATGATCTAGGTAAAAGGAATTACCAGGTAACCATGAACTACAGAATACCTCTCAGTGAATCGAGAAGTATGGGTAGGCGATCTCCCCGAATGTTGTGTTAAGTGTATGACATTTACAAGGCAACAGACTCAGCTTCCTATGGATAAAGGATTGCAGCCTAGTGGGGTCTCCCTTTATATACTTGACAATACGGGGAACAAAAGTCAGTACTAGCGTTGTCTAGTGCCAAAGAGAATGGCAGCTGCTAGGTTTAAAGACACTGGAACTTGTCTCTAGCCTAGACCTTCTAGATGTGATCTTTATTTTTCAAATGCGCCTTAGGTTAATTGAGTTCATTTTAAATTTTATCTTGAATTAAGTCTTGGTTTTCAGGCCTTAGCGATGTGACTTGAAAACTTATTTATGCAACTAAATGGGACAAGACTCTTTCAATTCAAAGAATAGTTTACACTAGAGAGGGTAGGAAACACAATCAAATACAAACAACCAAGCAACTAAAATCAAAATGATTTTTCACTACTTCACTTTTTTGAAAAAAAAATAATGAAAAACCTCTTCCCAATTCCTATTTTCCTAACAAGTGCACTTCAAGCAGTCCTTTCAAAGGTAAAGAGAATTATTTTTGTTTTCACATGCAAATGCAACTCTAGTGTTCAATGATGCTAACTAATGTAACATATTGATGCATCAAACTAGAATTGTGTACTTTTCATGAAATGACAAAAATGAATTTTTTGTAAAACACTTCAATGAAAAAGTTTTCAGGACAATCAATCCTGAAACATATGAAAAGACACAAAAATAACTTCGTCCAAACTAATGATGCAATGAAACTACCCAAAAACAAGATAAGCAATGTGATCTATGCTGGAAAAGAGACGTTTAAACCATAAAACGAAACTCTTCAAACTTGAATGATGGAAATCAAAGCAATAAGAGGACTAGAAATGAAACGTAAGGAGGAAATTCACCAACAACTTGACTCACTAAGTTCACAATCAGTGGGATGGATGACAACCTAGATGTCCTAGAGCCACTAACCATCCAAAGACTCAAGAAATCAAGAAAAAGAAGGAAAACTAACAAGCACATAAACCAAGCCAAATCAAGCTTTCCAATTAAGGAGAAATAGGCTAAAACAAGCTAAGAGGTAGAAATCAAGAGAGCAAGACACACTGGTTGAAATCTGGGGTAAACCCTAATCTCCATCTACAAGCATCGGCATGATTGCCTAACTAACAACAAGCGCTAGAAGGCGATCGACGCGACTTTTTTTGTGAAACTCGATCTGATCAACACGACTGTTTTAGAAAAAACCATGATGGTCGAGGATTTAAAGGAAAAATAAAAATTTCCTTAGGTAAAAACCAGACTTACTATTGTAAATTTCAGACTCAGACCAGTAAACCAGGTAAAGTAGAGAACACCAGAGGGAAATGGTGATACTGAAAAAGTTCAAACAAAACCATGAAATTACAATCAGTCAAACAGAAGGATTGGATCACCAGTGGAGTCGCCAATTTGTGATACTGGTAAATTTTAAGTGCAGACACAAACAATTCCTCTAGCTCGAGAGAGAGGGCCTAGTCACAATAGATAATCTATGGAATATTTCCTTAAGCTAGAATCAATTAAGAGGGCCTACCTCTTAGAACGCTATTTTGCTTGGTGATGATCCTGCTTCCTCACTCCAACTATCTTTCGTTTCCTTCTTTCGCACACTTGAAACAAGAAAACAACAACAAACGTAGTGGCATACAATATCGTATTCATCCTACTTAACAGGTTAAGAAACATTAAGCCATAAATATGTGAGATGACATTTCATGTATGAAATCAGTCGATAGTTGCATCTATATTAGTTCATGAAGAGATTACAACCGATGTCTTGACGTTGTTGTTCTCCTCTGACATATCCAGGTTCCCACGCTTCCACTAGAACTTCATGGACAACCCCAACAATGAAGGTTTGAAGGCCTCTTTCCGTCTAGTCTCAAATCACACTCGAGCACACTATTCTCCCTCAAACATACACTAGAAAAACTTCAAACTATAGATGTTTTTCTGATTATTCTAACTCCAAAATAAAAACTAGCTTTTTCTTGGGAAAAAGAGAGGTTTTTATAGCTTGGATGGATGGGAGATGGTTCCTCTTCTCATGGGAGAAGGCCTTATCTCTTGAATTAGTTCCATCCTAATAGGGGAAAGGAGCCTAAACTTACCTCCTCGACTCCATCTGGCCTAACCATTTACCAGACTTCTGTTACGAAGCTTCTAGAGCTGAAAGCTTCATCTCCATATTTTAAAAAAATTCCAAAAGAGGATTGGCGCGACTGAGAAATGGCTCAGTTGATCTGATCGGTGCTAGGGATAGTTTTAATCCCTACGTATCGGCGTGAGGGGGACAAAGGTCATTATCTCCGGTCTTGTAATCTGGGGTGAATAGAAGGTTTTTGGGAAATGATGCAAAAGAGAATTGTTCTACTCATGAAGAGGGACTTAATGGGAGTTTCTTCATGAGAGGAAAGCATGTGGGGTTCACTGTAGAGGTCCTCCATGATCATGGATGGGGAGTATAGGGACAATGACAAAATGTTGTGTAACACATTTTTTCAATTTTGGTATATTTGGAATGATACTATATTCATCATGAGTGCCATCAACCTAGATTCTTATTTTCCTGGATTCAATCAAATCTTGTCAATCTGATCTCAAATCCTTCCTAGGTCTATATGCCTTTTCATTTCATCATAATAGTTATATAAAATCAATACCACAACATTACTAGGTCAATAAAATTCACCTATAACATTGAGTAATAATATAAAAGAATGAAATACTAACATGTTAGGAGCAACATTGGGATAAAGATGAAAAACTCTAGAAACTAAAAGCACCCTATTTATACCACCTAAAAGCCATGTAACAGTTCCATATACACCATATCTTTTAGCCCATAACTTCATGGATCTAAGGGTTATGTGAAAATTCTCAATAATAGGAATAAGATCTAGAACCTATTCATTCACTAGGAAACTATTCAGACTTCACAGAGTATGATTGTCCACATTGTACAACACTATTTCCTATGTAATGTTTAAGTTATTCTATTCATAATGATATAGAGCATGAAATTAACATGAGAAAAATAAATTGAAAATCCTTCAAATTTTAACTTTCATAATAGTTACATGAGTTTCTAAAAAATCATTCAATTTTGTAACTTTACCTTGGACCACCAATGTGAAAATTATCATATGCTAGACAAAGCTAGAATAAAGAATTGTGTAAAGCCCCAAGACTTAGTTTTGTTGATTTGGATATTTTGGGGTACAACATATAACTTCTGTTTAAGGATAATTCTTCCCTATGAGGTGATCTAGATTGGATCATTATATTGTTTTTCATCCATAATGATGCTTTCAAAGTGGAGAAAGGGGAGGAATCAACTCATGGGACCATTTTTACAAATAGGATCTAATCTCGAAAATTAGGGTTTGGAACCTTTAAGGAGCATTTTGAGGCATTAAACACCATTTTTTAGGGGTAAAAATTAGCCACTTTAGTGATGAGCCTTTTTATTCTACACATGGAGACCTTTCCAACAACATAATAATCACCTTGAACAAAGTTTGCATGCAAATGTTATGACACTTGGAAGTTAAGCTTCCTATTTTATCCACCATAACTGGAGAGGATCCCATGTCAAAACTTATTACTCATGGAAAAGAGGCTATTCATGTGAGCATGATGAAGAAGACTCTAGAAAACTCCATATTGTAACTCTAGTTAAGAGTTGAAGGAGTTAAACCTAACCACTAGTAGCCTATCAGCTTGTGTTATAACTGAGCCACTAGGAGGAAAAGTTGTTCCATTCCTTTTTATGGAGTTTAGTTACATGCATGAATAGAGTAGATGAGAGGGATAAGGAGAGTACAAAAAGAGGATTTGTGCAATATAATATCCCATAGGCTACATGCCTTATTTCTTTGTACTTGTAGCCATTTTCTATTTAGAGAAAAATAGCAGAGTAACATCACCTTCCAATTGTGTTTTCTCACAAAATGGTTTCCCATCCCAGGATATATCTTGTGCCAATTAAGGTTTTTAAGTTTCTATTTAACTATTCTCTATTTGTTGCATAGTTATAATTTTCATGCATATGCAACAAACAATAATTTATAGATTGTTTAAAGAGAAATAAACCCTCATAGTGTATATTTTGGTGTTTTAAGTATAATTTTATCATAATCTATTGAGTCGAACTATCCATAGGAATATCCACGGTAGTTTATAGTTTATATTGGTATTAGATCAATTTTATTTGGGTATATATGAAAATTCACAAGGGATATTGATTGGATATGTTAAAAGTCATAAAATCCCAGTCATGGGTGACGAATTTGTGAATAACCCTCTTGATCTTGCAGAGGATAGGTTTTCACAGTTGGGAGACAAGTTGCATAACTGTAACATGAATCTCCTCATGGTGGACCTAACTAATAATCTTGGTATATTCATAGAAGATGGGGGTTCTAATGCAGAGGCCCAATCAGAGGGGAGATTAAGAGACTAAGAAGAAATATAGGAGTTGAAGAAAGAAGCTAAAAAAGATCAACCAAGTTCAAGTGTCGTGAACCATTCACAAACCCTATTCAAAATGGAAGTGGGCGTCAATATCAAGGCATATAAAGGTGATATCTATGCTTTGAAGCTAAATCACTAGTTACATAAATTTAAAGTTTATTTCAGTGTTCATCATATATATGAAGAACAAAATATTTCATTTGCGTGGTTTAAATTAGAGGACCATGCCCAAAACTACTGTGAAATCCATACAAATACCTTGAGGTTGGAGTGATATCCTACAGTGACTAAGTGGGAGGACCTTAAAATCCTCAGAAAGTCAAAATTATATTCTATCAAGTATGTAGAGGACTAGTGGATCTGGTGGCACTAATTAAGGCAAAAGTAGGGAAAACATTTATAGTAGCAGACCACATAATTTAGAAAGATGAGCATAATGTTGGGTATATCCCCAAAGAACCCATATGTGCTACTTAAGTATTTGGGGTGATCTGAATTGGGGTAGATTAGTAATTCTATCCTAATTCCCCTCATCAAAATATAAAAATGTGCTTGAGGTTGTACTCCAAAATAGCAAGCAAAGGCATGAATTTCATGTTTTTTTGCTTAAGATAGTTTCATGAAGAAAAAAATAAAACATGAAACCAAAACACTAATGGAAGCATGCATCAAACAATAATACACCAACCATTGATAAATGAGTTCACCCCTCCTCAGCTACATCCCCTTGGATCAGCTCTAAAGTCTTGACCCCTTCTCATTATGCTCACAATTCTTCAAATAAAGAGTACATTGTGTTCACAAAAGGAGTGGCTTGTTTCCCCTTCAAGGAAACATTCTTATGCAAAGAATTCTCACTCTAAACATATGACTACCTACAGTTAGTCATGAAACAATCAGCAAGCTAAGGGTTCTCAAATCAAGACCCCATACTCCAACTTCCAAGAGCATAAACAAGGAAAACAATCCACTTGAAGTACTTAAACAAGTCTCTTTCTCCATACACATATAGAGCAAATAATAAATACAGCTACAACACTATTGTAATGGCTACTACATAAAAAATATGGAGGTTGGAATACCCCTACAAGGTCATCTCCATCTTGGAACTCCTCCATAAACTGAATCAAAACTTTGGTTGACCGGGGCACCCATAGGCTTAACTTTACAAAAATCCTATCCAAAAGTGCTCCTTTGACTCTGAAACCTATCCTAATGAGTTCAAACTGCCCAAAAATGGCTATCTAGCCTCTTTTTGCATCCAATTTGGTCGAAAATCGCCTTAGTTATGACTTCTAGTCTCACCACAATTTCCTCCTCCAAATTTGGCTTACTACCAGTTAAATTCATTAACCATAGACAAAACTAGTAGTTCTTCCATAAACAATGGTTCCACCATCATTCCCACCAATCTCGCAGTTAAGGGTCAAGTGGTCACACTTACAGTTAGGTCCGGTGGTTACATTGGTGGTCTCCCAGTCTGTTAGATATTGCAATTGGATTTGCCAGGGGTAACAAAATTACACAAGACTTAGCTGTAAAACATGCGATTTGGTGATTGAGCGAACCCATTGGGTTATAAACTATAGCTTTGGACAAATATCGCATCCATAACGTCCCATCGTTCATTGCAATTCGGCGGAGACCCTTACTTCAGGCGCTCTGTGGGCCTGCTGGGTTATTAAATACAACATATAAAAATCCCACGTTCGTGGTCTCATCGCAATCAGCGAAGTTCAGCAACCCGAAGGTCTTGCTAACACAACGAACATTGCGATAGTGATACTAGTGGACTCGATGGGAGTTTTCCACTAGCATTTATAAATATTTCACGTTTGGGTAATTTTATCACATTACAACTTGGTTGCTTCCAGGGGCTGATTATAACTTGTTTCTCCCCTCCACCATTTTCAATTGTGATTTACGATCGCATTGCAACCTGCTCTACATCGCGGCTGATTCTTCATACTCATCCACCTTTCGCCAATATGCGATTTTGATCCATCACAATAGAAACTTCGGCCGATATCGCATCACAACCCTTCCCTTGTTGGGGCTGATTTTGTAATGTGATCTGCTTTTCGATCGCAATTGCCGATATGTGAGAGCCAATGGTGGGCTGCCACTTGGTGCCTCCTCATTCACTGAAGACCTTACCATGTCATCAAGTCAACCCTGAACTGTGACCGTCTCTAGCTTCTGCATATGAGCTCGGATTTGAGTGTCGTTCACACCATTAGATTCAGAATGACGAGCTCTTCAATCTGAAGCTGAACTTATCAAAATTATGACACTTTAAAATTTTGACAAATTTTGAGCTCCTGATCACTCTTCCCCACTAAAAAAATCTTTTGGTCTCCAAAAGAATTAAATAATCTACAACTTCTCTGTAGTTTTCTGCACCGCAAGTATCCTACATGTCATCCTTACTTATCCTTCACCTTTGTTCTTTGGAGCCATAAGCGATGAACTGACACCTGCATCCCCTATAAATATGTAGTACAATACCTTGAAAATTACATTTTTATCTATGTGACAAAAGAATTCAAGTTTGTTGTTCTTCTCAACCTGTCCATGTCACTATGGCCATCCACAGCAACATCCTTCCCAAGAAGGATTCCAAGAAGATTATCTGCAAAATCCTTATCAAGGATAAGATCCTAAAAGACTTTGTCAAATGAACCCAAAACAAGCTTCACATAGTGAATACTCGTATAACTCGAGTGCTACACACATTTGGAACATACTAAATGTGTTGCAACTACTCATACAACAATCTTAAAATTACTTTTACAAAATGTTTTGAAGAAAACATTTTAGAAAATGGAATGAACTTGACTCCCAAATCTCTCCATTCAAATTGACTATCAACAAGCCAAACTAGCATTGTAATTCTTAAAGAAAAACACTATTGCATATAAGTAATTTATTTATGAACATCACTTTTACAAATTACCCAACTATGGGGATGTGAAACTAGTGCAAAACAAAAATTACAAACTTTAGCTAGACAAATAGTCTGCCCATTTCTTACTCAACCAGGTAAATGAACCCTCTGTTTGAACTTTCTCTTCTTCTGAAGCTTCTTCAGGGATGGTCGAATCTTGCACCACTTTTTCTGTTATCGCTTCCTCTTTTGGTGCTTGCATGATCTGCTTTCCCTTACCAGGATGAAGATGTGGAAACAATTTCCAAGACTTCTTGACCTAATGCCCACTGATATTGCAGTGAGTACAAAAATTATATGGAGCTCCTCTCGGTCCACTTGCCTTTACCTTTGGATGCGATTTTCTCCTTTCGGTCTTAATTCTAGTAGACATAAACATCTTCTCGGGGATTTTTTTCCTTTTCTCACACTTATCTACACAATGGTTAGATGAAAGGAAAAAATCCATGGAAACATTTTCCTTAACACGTTATTCAAATCTACATTTTGTTTTCCATCATGAAAAGCATTTGCTTTAACAACATTCAAATTAACAACATTTGAATTAACAATAGTCGAATAAACAGAACTCGAATGAACAAAACGATTATACCTATGTCTATTGTCCTTTGGCTTATGTTGCCTACGTGAGGAACTCGTGTGGCTGGAAGAATTGTGCTTCCCCTTTTCTTCGATGCTTTCATCTCTCTTTGGAGATGTTTTCCTCCTTATGTTTGAGGAACCTCGCGGGAACCAGTTTTGGGTGCAAACTCCAACATGTTGCCTCCTCGTATCCTCCCTTATAGAAAAAGGAACACGTGATCCATGAATCATCACTGGAAGACCATTCTTCTTTGGTGACATAGCCTAAGCCTTCATATTTATGCCTTTCCTCAGCTTTAATTGGATTTTTAATGCCTTTCTAATTTACTCCAAGGCCTCCTCCCTTGTAACCCATCTTGGTCAAGAGTTTGGATCCAATGCCTTTACTATGTTTTTCAAAGGCTACAAATGAATTTACATCACTACTTTCACATAAGGAAGAAGCATGTACATTATTACCATTTTTTGCATCCTTTTATTGGCATACAAAGATTCTTTTGAATTCCATTTTGATTCGAGATGTGTCCACTTGGACTCTTTGGCTCTCTTCTTCCAGCTCCTTGAACTTGGGTGCTAATTGAACGTCATCTTCCACATCATGTGGACAAAAAGTACAAACATTTCCATCTGCCTTCTCTGAAGGACTTTCTACACTAGCATCTTGCATAATAGTTGTAGAAAAACATGAAGATTTGGAAAAGATGGTGCTTTATCACCATTCTTATTACCTTCTTCCCTTAGAGAACATTCTCCTCTTGGAGGTCTAAGATCATTCACCTTGCAAATTGGTATTCCTCTCTTCATAGAGTACTTTCACCATTTCTTCCATGTCTAAGAAATCCTTTCTGAAAGCTTTCACATCCTCTGACATTCTTGCAGGCTCTCCTCCTTGGGAAATTCTTTATTTGAAGCTTCTGCTGCAATTTGAGGTAGAACTTGGTGGTAGAAATTGAAACAATCTTGCTCTCCTTTCCAAAACCTTCTCCTCAATGAAATTCAAAACACATTTACTTGCAAACAACAGTCAGTTCCTCCTTGCACAAAGAAAAGCTAAGCTTTGATACCAACTTGATCTGAATTGGGGCAAATTAGTAATTCTGTGCTAATTCCCTCATCATAATATAAAAATGTGCTTGAAGTTGTACTCCAAAATAGCAAGTAAAAGCATGAATTTTATGTGTTTTTTCTTAAGATAGTTTCATGAAGACAGACTTAAAACATGAAACCAAAACACTAATGGAAGCATGAATCAAATAATAATACACCAACCATTGATAAAAAAGTTCACCCCTCCTGGGATACATCTCCTTGGATCAACTCTAAAGGCTTGACCCCTTCTCATTATGCTCACAATTCTTCAGATAAAGAGTACATAAATGTGCTGACAAAAAGAGTGGCTTGTTTCCCCTTCAAGGAAACATTCTTCTGCAAAGAATTCTCACTCTAAACATATGACAACCTACAGTTAGTCATGAAACAATTAGCAAGCTAAGGGTTCTCAAATCAAGACCCCATACTCCAACTTCCAAGAGCATAAACAAGTACAACAATCCACTTGAAGTACTTAAACAAGTCTCTTTCTCCATACACATATAGAGCAAGAAGAATTATAGCTACATCACTGCTATAATGCCTACTACAGAAAACATACGCAGGCTGGAATACCTCTACTAGGTCATATCCATCTGGGAGCTCCTCCAAAAACTGAATCAACAATCTGGTTGACTAGGGCACCCATAGGCTTCACTTTACAAAAATCATATCCATAAGTGCTCCTTTGACTCTGAAACCTATTCCAATGAGTTCAAAATGCCCAAAAATGGCTATCTAGCCTCTTTTTGCATCCAATTTGGTCGAAAATTGCCTTATTTATGACTTCTGCCAATCTCACCATAATTTCCTCCTCCAAATCTGGCTTACTACCAGTTAAATTCATAAACCACAAACAAATTTAGTAGTTCTGCCGCAAACAATGGTTTTTCCATCATTCTCGCCAATCTTGCGATTAAGGGTCGAGTGGTCACACTTTCGGTTAGGTTTGGCAGTTACAGTGACGGTCCCTCAGTCTGTCGGATATCGCAATCGGCTTTGCCAGGGGTAACAACATTACATAGGACTTAGTTGTAAAACATACGATCTAGTGATAAAGTAGACCCGTTGGGTTATAAACTGCAGCTTTGGATAGATATCCCGTTCAAAAGATCTCATCACTCATCGCAATTTGGTAGAGAGCCTTACTTTAGGTGCTCTGCGGACCTCCTGGGTTATTAAATACAACATATAACAATCCCATGTCCATGGTATCATCGTAATTGGTGAAGTTCAACGGGCTAAAGGTCTTGTTAACATGGCAGACCTGATGGGAGTTTTCCACCATAATGTATAAACACTTCGTGTCCGGGTAATTTTATCGCATCGCAACCTGGTTGCTTTTGGGGATCGATTCTAACTTGTTTCTCCCCTCCACTATTTTCGATTGCGATTTTTGATTGCTTTGAAACCTGCTCTGTGTCGGGGTTGATTCTTCATACTCATCCACCTTTCGCCGATATGTGATTGTGATCCATCATAATCACAACTTTGGCCGATGTCGCATCGCATCCCTTCCCTTGTTGGGGGCCAATTCTATAATGCAATCTGCCTTTCGAATGTGATTTCTGAGATGCGAGGGCCAATGGCATGTTGCCACTTGGTGCCTCCTCATTCGCTGAAGACCTTGCAATGTCATCAAGTCAACCCTGAACTTTGACCGGCTCTACCTTCTGCATACAAGCTCGGATTGGAGTGTCGTTCACACCATTGGATTCAGAATGATGAGCTCTTCAATCTGAAATTTTGACAAATTTTGAGCTCCTAATCATGGGGGGTCTACATAATCATTTTCAAAAGCAAGTGATTTTTTTCAAGCCCATATCATTGGATGAGGCTTGTGTACAAGCATAATACCTAGAGAACACAGGCCAGAAGAAAGAACAATCAAGTGGATCGAAGCAGGAGGAATACCATGACACTTCTAAGGAAGGGTAGAAGTGGAAAGGTGGGAAATATACAAATATGACATCCACAACACATCGATTCAAAGATTCCAACAACCACTATAACATTGATAGTCATATAGAGGTGAAATGTTTGAAGTAGCATCTAGAGCTTAACACAAAGAACAAAAATAAAGATAATAAGAAGAAGAATCTCATGGCCACTAATTCGAGCAAGTAGGTTGAAAGAAACTTGGTTTTGGATGAGAAGATCATTTTTACATTAGTGCAAAAGGAAGTGAATTTGAGTAGCCTTCAACAACAAGAAGAGAATAAAAAGACCAGGCTCTTTCATATAAAGATATAGGTTTAAAAGACCAATATTGATGCTTTGTTCAACTCGGGATTGTAAGAGAATCTCATTGAAGTAGAGATGGTCAAAAAATTGGGATTGGAATTTCATGATCATATAAGCGCATATCCTTTGGGATGAGTAAATAAGGATGCAAAAATAAAGGTAACTAGACAATGCAAAATTATATCTGCTATCAATGTTGATTATATTGATGAAGTAGAACTAGATGTAGTTCCCCTTGATGTATGTGGGGTGGTGTTTGGAAGTCCCCACATGTACATGTGGGATGCAATATTCATGTGGAGAGAAAACTGGTGTTAGCTCATCAAATATTGAAAAGTTTTCACCATCAATCCACACAAAGGCAAGTTGAAAATTTTGGTTGTAAGTGCTAAGCAAGCTAAGAAACTGACCAGTTCTAGAAATAAGTTTGCTTTACTATTTTTAAGAGAAAATTAGTATGTAGAAGAATCAATAAGAGAAAAGGAATCCTTGGAGGGGTGTATTAAGAAACATAAAAAACATCTGGAATATTTTCTACAACTATACAAGGATGTGTTTAGGGAGCCTAAAGGGATACCACCCAAGAGGGAAGTGGAGCATGAGATCCAAAAATGATTGGACTCCCCATTGCTAAACATAGGGTTGTGAAATAAGTTTATTATAAAATAAAGTGAGTTGAAGAAATAATTGCAACAACTACTAGAGCAGGGTGTCATTCGACCGAGTACATCACCATGTGGGTCACTCATCATCATTATCCCAAAGTAGGATGGGACTTGGAAAATGTGTAATATTATAGGGAATTGAAAAACATTACACTGAAGAATTGGTACTTCCTTCCTAAAATAGATTATCTATTGGATTATTTGAAACAAGAGAAATAGTTCACCAAGTTGGACTTAAAGTATGGATTCCACCAGGTTTGAGTGAGAGAAAAAGATACCTATAAGATTTCCCTCAAATCCAAGCAAGTTTTGTATGAGTGGTTACTCATTCCATGTGGCCTATGCAATGTACCAGTGACATTTATGAGGTTAATGAATGATATAGTGAACACTTTTATAGATTCATTATCTATTTTTTATTTAGATGATATTTTGGTATATAATGCTACCTAGGAGGAGAATATCTCACATTTGATGCAGGTGTTGGAGACATTAAAGAAGCAACAGTTTCTTGCAAATCTTAGGAACTGTGAGATTGCATAGTAGTATTTGGTGTATCTTAGGTATGTGATAGGTGGAGGATAGATAAAAATAGATCTTCCCAAGATAAAGGCCATCATGAAATGGCTAGTGCCTACTAATATTTTTGAGGTTAGGAGTTTAGTTGGGGTGATAAAGTGCCTAAGAAAATTCATGGTCTCATTTTCAATGGTAGAAACACCACTCCATGCAACAACAGTAAGTGGCAAGAGTTTCCAGTGGGAAAAGGGTCATCAGAGAGCCTTTGAGGAGCTAAACAAGAAGATCCATCAATCACCAATTTTGGTGTTACCAAACTTGTAGCAGCCCTTCAAAGTAGAGATAAACGTCAATGGGTATGTTATGGGAGCAGTCTTGATTTAGGGAGGAAGGCTCATATGTTACCATTCCAAAGTATTTCATGAGGAATTTATTAACTATCCTACCTATTACAAGGCACTATATGCCTTGATGCAGGCTATGAAGAGGTGGAAACACTACCTAATGGGTGAGGAGACAATAATCCACATAGATCACCAACCATTATAGTACCTCCAGGCCCAAGTAAGCTACAATAGACCAGACTTTAAAAGTGGATGGAATTTCTATAATAATTTCATTTAGTTATTAAGTATAAGAAGGGTATCATAAATAATTTTGATGACATGCCTTCAAGGTGACCCCTATCAAAGATCACAACTTTGGGAACTTTGATGCATGTGGAGCCACTCACCCATGATGCATATGGAGAGCTAGAGGATGATGGCTTCAAGGACATGTTTCAGTAGTTTTGGAGCTAGATTCATGTGTACGATGGTGACAACACAATCGACTACCATCTCCAGGGAAAGTTACTTCACATGCTGGATAAGTTAGGTGTTCCTAAAGGTGAGCGATTATAGCTAATTAGAGAGGAACACACCTCTAAGGTTGTAGGGCACATTAGTGTAGGGAAGATAACAACCAACTTGTAGATATATGTATATTGGCCCAAGATGTAAGAATAGGTTGTTAGGTTCATAATAGGATCCATTCTTTATTTTACCAGTAAGCCTAGTAACACGAAATAGGGTCTATATCATTATTTAGTTGTACCCACTCATCCCGAGGAAAGTATTTCTATGAAATTTGTAGGAGGTTTACCAACAACTAGGAATGGACATGACTACTTGTTTGTTGTAGTTGATAGGTTCAACAAGATGTGTTTTTTGATGCCTTGTACTAAAAAGAGCATCGGTGGGAAAGGAGAAATAAACTTGTTATTTGGAAAGGTTGGGGTGGACTTTGGGATAACAAGGAGAATAATTTGAGAAATGGACATATGATTTCCTTTTTCATTTTAGACTACATTGTGGGAGAAGATAGACAAGAAATTAAAGAGGTCTACAACATTCCATCCACGGACATATGGGCAGATAGAAGTAGTCAACAAGACTTTGGTGCAACTTTTAAGGGTTTACAATTAGAAGCATTTGAAGACATGGGATCAAGATATGGTATATACACAACACACTTATAATAGCGAAGTCCACATTTCAGCTAGTAAATTTCCTTTTAAAACTTGTTTTGAATATTTTCCACCTTCACCTTTATATATTACATATGGGTAATAAGGAGGAGGAGGGATGATCTTACAAGGGATGCCTTGAGGGCTCCAAAATTTATTGAGAAGATTAGATAGATCTATATAAAAGTACATGATACATTGTAAAAGTCACATGAATAATATGAGGTCGAGCATAATCAACATAGAACATAGAATTTGTTCAAAGTGGGAGATAAAGTATGGATACATTTGAACAAGTAAAGGCTTTTGGGTCCTGGTAAGAAAATCAAGGCTCTATGGTATCGTATCTTTGAGATACTGGAAAGGTTGGAGATGACACCTATAGTATTAGTCTACCCTATAAATGCACATTTACTCAACTGTGAATATAGAGAATATGAAACTCTATGAACCTTTCATGCTAGATCAATAAGAGGAATAGGTCTTACCTTTTGTAAAGGATTTGGTACTAGATTCTTAGGCAGAGTTGAGAAAGGATATAGTTTTGTAGAAGAGGTCTAGAACTACAAGACATGGTCAAGATGACATTTAATAGATTTTTTTGAAAGGAAAACTTCTAGGAATGTCTAAATAGTACACCTGAGAAAAGGTAGAGGAAACATTTCCTCACCTCATTCAATAGAATATTTTGGGGACCAAAAGCCTCCCAAAATGAGGATGTGTGATCAATATTGGATAATTATATTACTTTTCATCCATATAAGGCTTTCATAGTGGATAAAGTGGAGGAATTAACTTGCAAGACCATTTTTACTAGTGTAACCCAGTTTGGAAAGTTGGGGTTTTAAACTTTATAAGAGAATTTTAAGGCATCATATGGCATGTTTTTTGTGGTAATTTTTTATTTAGTGTCACACCTTATTTTCCTATTATACACATTTAAACTTTTCCAACAACATAAGAATAGCCTCAATCGAAGTTTGTATGAAAAATTTTATTCCATTGAGAAGTTGACCTTCCTAATTTGTCTACCATAATTCAAGAGGATTCCATGTCACCACCCATTACCCATGGAAAAAGGGATATCTACATGATCATGATGAAGGATACTCTAGAATATTCCATATTATAACTCTAGTTAAGATTTTAAGGAGCCAAACTTAACCACTAATAGGCAATTAAGTTGTGTTATAACTGGGCCACTAGGAGGTAGAGGGGTGCCACACTTTTCAAGGGAATTTTGTTCCATAGACAAGCAGAGTAGCCAAAATGGATAGGGTGAGATTACACAAAGAGGAGTTGTTCATTGTAGTTGCCCACAATCCATAGGCCTCATTTCTTTGTACTTGGAACCATTTTATATTTAGAAAAAGAAAGAAGAGCAACCTCACCTTCTAGTTGTGTTTTCTCCTAAAAGGGTTTCCAAAGATATATCTTGAGTTGATTTTGGTTTGTGATATTTTAAATATTTGCATGCATAATAAATAAACAATAATTTACACGAATCAATTAAAACAAAAAAATTGACCTAACTTCTCGCGTTGCATTGTGCTCTGCTGAAGCGGTGGTCTCCCTCTCTCCCTGTCAATTTTCCTCATGGCCCCACTAAAGTCAGATCCGGAGGGGGATCACCTCTCTACTCCCTGCCCCCCCCTTATGAGGTTGCCTCTACTTTTGCAAACCTCGTCTCCTCTCTTGGTCCCCCTCAGGACCCTCCTGTCGTATCAAAATTTGTTAAAAAACTCATTGATATCCCAGAAATTGATCTAACTCCCTCTCTACCTCGTAGGGATTCTCTCTCCCTTTATGAGAAGGGTCTGGTTGGGCAGTTAATTGGCCTCTGGCATTCTCCTAAAGCTGTGAAAAAATGGGTTGAGTGAAACTAGTCTCCCTCAACTCAAGGGAAAATATCTATTCGATTTTGTGGAAGAGGCTTCTTTACCTTCTACTTTCAATCTAAAAAAGATGAAGATTTAATATACAGAAATGGTCCCTATTTCCTGGATACCAGAGGTCTATATTTAAATAGATGGACCCCATATTTTTATCCAAAGCTTGATGCCCTAAATTTTGTTCCAGTTTGGGTCATCTTCCCTACCCCCCTCTTCATTGTTGGGGAGATGAATATGTGAAAGCAATAGGAAATGTTATTGGGAAATATATTGATCGAAGTGAACCAAAAGAAAACATGCATGCCTGTGCTAGAATCTGTGTGGAAGTCGATTTGGGAAAAGGGCTTCCAGAAGGAGTGAAAATAAAGGTAGATCAATAGAATCACATACAACAACTAGACTACGAGCATATTTCGTTCAAATGTAAGGTATGTCATGAATACGGTCATTTTGCAAACAGATGTTCAAAGAAAGAAGTAGAAGAAACAATAGAATCTCAAGACCCTCAATGGGTACTAGTAAAAAAAGAATAAGTCAAGACCCAAGTCTTCCAAGACTTCCACCCCCTCCTCCTCTACTCCCATTCCTAGGGGTGCCCCTCCTTCCTCCTCCCCTCCCATTTTCCCCTCTGATTCCAATCTTTTTGCCTCTCTAGCTTCCCCTCCTGGTCCTTCCCTAGCTAGATTGGATTTCCCCCTCATCCTATTGATCCCTCACCCTCTTCACCTCCCTTCCCTCTGGCTCCCTCTTCTCTTTCCCCCTTCACCCTCATCCTGACTCCTATAGCCCCCCCTTGTGTCCTCTCCCTCCTCCCTTTGAAAGGATTCTTATTCGAAATCAATATAAGGGCTCTCTTATACTCTATGATAGTCACAAGAGGTTTGGAAGGAAAACCAACAAATAATTAAGGGATGAAGCAGCAATAAAAGAAATGGCAATGGGAACCCAATAGCCAATGGAAACATATATTGAAAAAAATATTGGAAATAAGGAAAAAACTCAGCAGATAGTTTGAGGGAAGGGTCCCTCTGCCTCAAATCAAAGTAAATAATGTACATGGTCTCCTAGAATTATAGGGGCATCCCTCGAAAATCAATGCAGCAAAATATCTTCTAAAATCAGAATTTCCAAACTTCTTTCTAATCCAGGAGACCAAGTCCTCCGAACAAGAAATGACTCAAATAATTCAAAAAACAAAATATTATGGAGGAATATCAATAAAAGTTATAGGAGCTTCAGGTGGAATTTGCACAATGTGGAACCAGTCCACTTGGGAATTATTATCCCATCTCAAAGAGCTACACTGGATCAAAACTAATATAAGCAATAAAAATAGAAGGTATCAAATCTGCCTCTACAACATCTATGCCCCCTCTCACTATCGAGATAAGGAGCATTGTTGGTGCTCCTTGATTGATAGTTTAAACCTGGAATCGAACAATAATATTATAATAGGAGGTGATCTAAACTTGATACTAAATGTTGATGAAAAGCAAGGTGGTTGCTACCAGGCAAATCCTTTCAGGGATATCCTTGAAAATATCATAGAGAAGCACAATCTAATGGACATAGTCCCAAAAAATGGGAAATTTACATGGAGTAACAAAAGGTTAGGATTGGGCAACATCAAAGAGCGACTAGATAAATTTATTATCCAAGATAGTGTCATATCAAACTATAGTGTAGTAAATTCAAATATTATCTCTTCAGCAACTTCAGATCACAAGCCTATAGCAATCAAACTTGGGGAAAGTGAAAATTTTGGTCCCCTTCCCTTTCGATATAATCCTCTCTGGGCCACCCACGAAGATGTCAGATTGATGGTCACAGTAGTATGGAAACAAAGTATAAATGGCTCTCCAAATTTTGTATGAGAGACAAAGCTAAAAAATGTCAAAAAAAAATTTAAAATATGGGTCAGAGCACACTACAAAGAACCTCATAAAAATAAAAAAAAATAAAAAAAATCGAGTTTCATAGAGAGCTTGAACAAGTGAGTTTTTTTTAAGGAAAAGTAACAAAAGAAAATTAGTTGAAATAGAAATAACTAGGTTGGGAAATATATAAAAATAATAGAAAATATGAAGAGACGTGGAGGTTAAAATCCAGAAATTTGTGGATTCAGGTCAGTGATCAAAACACCGCCTTTTTTCATAACACCACAAAAATGAGAAAAATAAAAAAACATATAGAATCAATAAAAGGAGGAGAGATAGAAATCAAGGGACAAGAGGAACTAAACAAACAAGCTCATCAACATTACAAAAGTTTGCTATTAGGTGATCCTGTAAATCCAAGTTATGAAGAATTTATAAGTTATATTCCCAAAAAGATCTTTGAAGAGACAAATTCAGAAATCTTAAAAGAAGTGGAAGAAGAAGAACTACAGTCAGCCATATGGAATCTCCAATCAGATAAAGCTCCAGGTCCTGATGGGTTTTCCATAGCTTTCTATCGCTCCTTCTGGTTGATTATAAAAAAATGCCTTCTTAAGATGATCAGGTGGGTATTCAGAAAAAAGAAAATAGGTGGCTTCACTAACTCCACCTATTTGGCCCTTATCCCTAAAGAATTGAAGCCCTCCTCCTTTCACCGCTTTCGACCCATATCTCTTTGCAACTCCTCATACAAAATAATATCCAAGATATTATACAATCAAATTAAACCTCTTCTCCCTAACTTGATTTCCGAAAATCAAAGAGGCTTTGTCCCCAATAGGCAAATTATCGACAATATAATGGTCATTCAAGAAGCTATCCATTCAAGCTTAGCCAGAAAAGAACAAGGCTTCATACTGAAACTTGATATGGCCAATGCCTTTGACAAAGTCAATATCTTCTTTCTCTCAGTTGTTCTCCAAAAAATTGGCTTTGCTCCCGAATTCATAGACCTCATAAAAGCCTGCATTATAGACCCTTGGATTGCTCCCCTTATCAATGGAAGACCTAGATACTTTTTCTAAATTTGAAGAGGCTTAAGATAGGGCTTCCCACTCTCCCCTTTCCTATACATAATAATGGTTGAATCTCTTAGCAGGAACTTGGAACAATGTAGGAGGAATGGCTCTATCACTGGATTATTCTTCAGCAAAGGTGTCAATAGTATTAATCACTCTTTATTTGCTGATGACACCTTACTCTTAGGAGGTGCTTTGTGTATTGTGGCTAGAAGGTTCAAAAGCATCTTGGATAGTTTTTTGGAGGTCTCCGGTTGCCTCATAAACAACTAAAAAAGTACTATATATGGATGGAATGTTCCTGCAAGAAATTTTTAGTGAATATCCCAAATATTAGGATTTCCTTTCCAACCAAACTGTGATCATTTTAAGTACTTGGGATTTCCATCACAAAAGAATTATAAAGTCATAAATATGGAATAATTATATAGAAAAAATGAAGAAGAAAATTCAAAATTGGGGCATCCTTTGGCTTAACCTTGCCGGGAGGATAACACTAATTAAATTCATATTAGTTTTTCTTCCTCTCTACTAATTTTCTACAGTTCATACCCATGTTGGATTCCATAAGAAAATAGAACTTATTATTAGAAACTTCTTATGGCATGGAGGCACGAATGAAACAAAAAATATCAATTTGGTAAAATGGAACCAAGTAATTTCTCCATTTGAAAAAGGAGGAATATCCATCCGCCTTCCTAAATTAATGAATATAGCCTTAGGAGTTAATGTCATTCAGAGATTTATAGTAGGAAAGTCCACTTGGTGGAAGCGAGTTTTGGAGGCAAAATATCTTAACTCTCCTCGCCAATCCTTTCTCACTAGGAAAATTCCTAGCAGACCTTGCTCACAAATTTGGAAATTAATAAAAAATCCCTCTATTTTTTCAAATAAAACACATCAAGAATCCCTAGGGGCGGACATGACATAAACCTTTGGAGTGATATTATAATGGGCAATCCTCCTCTCTTATATATCCATAGAATTCAGGATCTTAAAACTTGGATGATTAATAAAGGAGTCTTCTCCATGGAACAAATGTCAGAATGGAATTGAATGAGAATTCTTGGGAAAGTTGGCTTCCTCCAACTTTCTCCCCATAACTCAAACCTCAATGGGACATCCTCATGTCTCATCTCAAAGGTGTAGGTCATATCAATTGTGGACATCGAGACTCCTTCAAATGGAATCCAACAGGAGGAGAGTTTACTGTAAAATCAAGGTATTCAAAGCTTCAAAAACAATAATATCATCATGATTGGCCTCTTTGGAAAGTAGTTTGGAAGATAGAGAGTCTTCCAAAAATAAAAAATCTTCATTTGGACCATGTTAAAATGGAAGATTCTTACAACAGAAAACCTTAAGAAAAAAGGCATTCTTGGTCCCTCTCACTGTCCCTTGTTCAAAGAAGAAGAAGAAACTATTCAACATTTATTTTAGGCTGAAAATTTATTGAAGAATTTGGTCTGCCCAATAGAAGAAACCATCAATACCAATCTCACCATCTATGAATTCTAATCAAATTAGAAAGAAAATTACCCATACTCCTTAAAAAACAAGAACTTTATAAAGAGGTTCTGGATCGACCTTCCCTCTTTTTTATGTTGGAAAATTTGGCTTACTAGAAACAACAATTTTTTTAAAATAAAAAACTAGAGGTCAAAAAAGTTCTTTCCAAAACTTGGGGGCTAGCTGCTAAATTCCTATTTTCAAAAGGAGCAAAAAATCTAGATTACAATCTCCTCCAACATGAAGAAAAAATATGGATGAATTTTGTCTCGGATAGGCCTCAAAACATTAGAAGTGCTCTTAGAATAGCACCAATTAAATTCAAAGATTGGAAAATTCGCCTGAAAGAAAAGGAGTTTATGTTATGGTTAAGTACTCTAAAGAGGCCATGTTTATTTTTTGATGGTGCTTCAAAATCCAATCCTTGAAGAGCAGGAGCTGGTGGCTATGTAATGGATCAAGAAAAGAAAAATGTGACAGTCTTCGAATGGGGTCTTGGAATAGAATCCAACAACAAAGTTGAAGCATATGGATTTCTTCTAGGATCTCAAATCCTAAATAGAAAAAAATATTTGAATCCTGTCATCTTTGGAGATTCTTCAAATGTTATCCAGAAAATAGTAAAGAATGAAGGCCGAAAAATGTTGGTCTTAGACAAATAACATCTAGAATTCATATCCAACTAAAAAATCTGGGAAATGTCATCTTATATCACATATTGAGAGAAAATTATAAGGTTGTTGATATATATGCAAACAAAGAAGCAGCTCATCCCCAGGAGAAATAAAAATAGATAATGAAGTCTCCAATCAAATCATTCCCTAAATCCTCTAGTCTTTATCTTCCTCTGATTATCCTCGTCATGCTATGGGAAATCTCCCTCATAATCTTGTACCTTCCTGCCTTTGTCATCTCCATTATCCCAATTCAATCTCTTTTTGCCTTAGCTCCTCCAAATCAATCAACTCCTTTCCTCGTACATTTTTCTCTGCTCCCTCTACTTCCCAACCTCCTGGTGATCATTCCTTCTCTGACCCTCGAGCTTCTCATTTGACCCTCCTCTCTATTTTACCCTGCCTCCTCTCTTATCCCTAGCATTGTGGATCCTCCTCTTGTGTTATTATTTTCCCCTGTGCCTCATCCCTCTCTTCCTATGTTGCACTTTACCATGCTCTGTGCTCCCTTATTCCTCTTTCCCTTGTGTTGTGTCCCTCATCCCTTATGCTCTGCTCCTCAGTCGTGCTTACTTGGTGTTCTCCCTCTGCCCTCCTTCTTCTTCCCAAATGGATCCAATGGAAATTTTCCCGAAGATACAACCATGCTCTCATTATAAAGTGCACAAAGTGGTGTTGGATCATATCTGATCCATGCATGAACAAATGTGAAACTAGATCAGGTCAAAGAACGCTTTCATTCTACAACAACTCAGCAAACATCGTGAAGAATTTGAAAAGTTCAATAACAAATGTGCTCATCTGGAGAACATTGTCACCTTTCTGCGAGATGTCATTGCAAAGAAGCCTGGGGAAAGCTCCAACACCTTGGATTATAGCAGTAGAAATCAACTACAAGAGGAGAAAGCAGTCAATCAAGAATAATGGGAACCCAAATTTTGGTGAAATAGAACCATTTTTTCTCCTAGCTAGAAGGAATTTTCAGCTCTAAACATCTATCTGATCTTCATATATAGTTATGAGATGTAAATGTAAATTACTGCTACAACAGTTTGTCAAGATATATAAGTTAGATGATGTAGGCAAATTAGGAATTTATGAAGTTAACTCAACAGTTGGAAAAGAAGATTCAAGGATTTTGTTTTCTTCTTCTTCCTTGATCTCTTTAGCACTTTTGTAATGGGAAGTGTTTCTTCCCCCTTTTTTTGGAATGAATATCAAATATCCGACTTTGTTAAAAAAAAAAAAATTACATATCCATAAATATAAAGAGAAATAAACCCCCATAGTGTAGATTTTGGATTTTAAAGTATAATTTTATAAGAACTATTGTGACAAACTATCTAGTAAAATATCCACAGTAGTTTACAAATCATGAGGTTTCACTAACTGTAGACTAGGTACCTTATATCCACAGTAGTTTATAGATCATTGATCTTGCAAGATGGAAAATGTGTCTTCCTCATTATGTTTGTTGAAATATAATAATATTTGTAATTATTCTTTATGCCTAAGTGATGATGAATTTCCTTTGTCCATAACAAAACATAGTATTAGATGAAAATTTTAGCACCAGTATCTCAAAGAGGGAAACAGTCCATGGCCTAAGCCAACATGGCCACTTCAGGAAATTTATTAATAAAAGAATGAAAATTTACATAATCTTCTCTCATGAATAGTTACCCTACAGATGACCCTCCATGCTCTTTAAATATATATCATGGACCAATCAGGTGTTAAGCCACAGGTCAAGTGTCGGTAATACCGAGGAGAGAATGTACGGTAAGATCACTACATATCGTGACCATCGGATTGTAAGTTACAAAAGTACATAGTAAAGAAACACAATTTACCTAACTCTACACTAGACCAAGTTATACTTAACTATTTCCTATGTGTCAGAATATCCTAACATCCCCCCTTAAGAACAACTTGGAATAAGATTAAAGGATGTATAAATATGGCATAATAGGAGAATGAATGAGGCATTAGAGCCTATCCCCCCTTGGTGACAACTTCCTAAACTCCAACCATAAATCAAAGTTTAGTAAACGTCGCCTATGTGAGAGCCTTTATAAAGATGTATGTAACTTGATCATCGATTGAACAATATTGCACTTCAAGAACATGGTCATGAATGAGCTTTCTGATAAAGTGCATGTGCAGTTCAATGTGTTTGTTGCGCTGATGTTAGGATGGATCTTTGCATAGTTGAATGGCACTTTGATTATCACACCAAAGTGTAGTCGGATGCTACTGCTGAAAGCCAAACTCTAACAGGATTTTATGAAGCCACAGGGCTTCCTTACTAGCTTCTATGGTGCTACGATACTCTGCTTCTACTGAAGAAAGAGAAATGGCACTTTGTTTCTTGCAATCCCATGTAATAGGTCCAGAACCAAGAGTGAAGACATAACCTGCAGTAGACTTCCGATCATTAGGGTCACCAGCCCAATCGGAATTAGTGAAACCAACCAATAGATGAGTTGTTTCTGCACTGTAATGAATCCCAAACTAAACTATACCTCGAACATAACAAAGTATTCTTTTAGCTGCTTTCCAATGACATTCATGTGGGTTTTTCATAAACCGAGCAATAAGGCCAACAAAAAAGGAAAGGTCAGGATGATTATGGGTTAGATACAAAATTTTTCCTACAAGCTGATGGTATAAGGTAGCATCAACATCAAGGGAAGTACAAGTGACTGAAAGTTTGGCTCTAGACTGAAAGGGAGAAGGGGCTGGAGTACAGTCTTCCATGTGAAAGTGGCGTAGAAGATCACAGGCATACTTGGACTGGGAATGGGAAATACCTTCCTTGGATTGCAAGACTTGGAGACCAAGAAAATAACGCAAGTGTCCTAAGTCTGCCACTTCAAACTTCTTTTTAAGGTTGGACTTCACATGGTTTATAAGGTTTGTATCACTACCAGTAAGGATAAGATCATCAACATAAAGAATAAGAATGATAAGAGACTTACCCACTTTCTTGGTGTAGATAGTATTGTCAGAATGACACCTAGAAAAGCTAGTATCTAAAAGAAAGCTATCCATTTTGGCATACCAAGCCCGAGGGGCTTGCTTGAGACCATAAAGGGATTTCTTAAGCTGACATACAAGGCTGGAGTCTGGTTGTATAAATCTAGGAGGTTTTTCCATATAGATTTCTTCATGCAAGTCCCATGCAAAAAGGTAGATTTAACGTCCATCTGATCGACTTCCCATTTGAAAGAGGCGGCAAGGTAAAGAACAACGCAGATAGAGTTCATTTTGGCAACAAGGGAGAAGGTTTTAGTAGATTCAATGCCTTCAACTTGTGAAAAACCCTTAGCAACAAGACAAGCTTTATGTTTATCAACTTTTCCATCTCGTCCATACTTGGTTCTGTAAACCCATTTGCATCTAACAAGTTTTTATCCCTTTGGAATAGGAACAAGATCCCATGTATCATTTGCCTATAAGGAATGATATTCTTCATTCATAGCTGCGTCCCAATTTGGATGGCCTGAAGCTTCTACAAAGGTGTCAGGATCAAAATTCGTTGAAGCTTGAGCCAGTACAAAAGAGGCTCTATCGAACTGATAACACGTACGTCGTTGATCTATAGGATCACCTGCTAAATCCTGAGTAGCATAGACCCATTTTCAAAGTTGAGGAGCTGAAGGAGGATCTTGAGAAGGTGGGGGAGGATTTTCATCCTCGCTGTCATCATCTGAAGAAGAAATATTTTCAGAAGTAGAAGGGATAGAGAGAGGTGGCACGTCCACCGAACTAGGCTCGTAGGCTGATATATTTTCAGAAAACTTTACATCTCTTCTAATGATAACATTTTTGGACTTAAGTGGAAAAAGTCTATATCCTTAACATCTTCAGAATATCCAACAAAAATACATTTTTCACACTGAGGTTCTAAAGCTTTATTTTTCTCATCTGGAATATGGGCCCATGCTTCACTTCCAAAAACACGAAAGTGACTTACATCTAGTTTAATTGAGCTCCATGCTTCTTCTAGAGTTATATTCCTTAAAACCTTAGTAGGAGTGCGATTTACAATGTAATTTGCACAGTTGATTGCTTTTGCCCAAAAATTAAGCCTAAGTCCTTTAGATTGAAGCATACAATTAGCCATTTCCTTTAAGGTGTGATTCTTCCTTTTAGCTACACCATTTTGTTGTGGAGTATATGGAACAGTATGTTGCATTTGAATTCCATTCTCAGTGAAAAAGTTGATGAATTCGTTGTTAACATATTCTCCGCCATGATTAGATTTTAGCTTAAGAATTTGATGTACAGATCATTTTTCAACAAATTCCTTAAAGGCCAAGAACATGTTAAATACTTTACTTTTGAGTTTTAAGAAGTATACCCAGGTGCATCTGGAGAAATCATCAATGAAAGTTAATAAATACTTATAGCCAGAGAATGAAACAACTGGAAGTGGACCACATAAATCACTATGCACAAGCTGTAAAGGGGTTGAAGTGTGCCAAGAAGCATGTTTTTCAAAACTATCCCAATGATTTTTTTCTAGTACACATCCAGAACAAACTCCGTCTCTGCAAGATACCATAGGAAAACCTGTCACCATATTTTATTTACATAGATTTTGAAGGGAGTGATAGTTTAAGTGACCAAATCGCTCATGCCAAAGTTTGCTCACTTCATCATTATGAGAAACAAATACCGAGGGAAGAGTTGATGACCCAAAGTTGTTAAACTTATACAACCTTGTAGAATCATCAACAATGCCAATAGCTAAAATATGTTTAGGATCTCTTAGGTCTTTAACTACAACATCGTGAGGTGAAAACTCAACGGCTTTACCTTCACCTGAATGAGTTATCTGATATACAGATAGAAGGTTGCAGGATAAGGTTGGAACACATAATACATCATTAAATTGACCATTGTCTAGATGAACAGTTCCAGTCTCTACAACACTAAGAGATCTATCATCACCAACATATATATTTTTGGTGTTACAATCATTTAAAGAAGAAAACATGGCTCTGTTTTTGGCCATGTGATAAGAAGCTCCATAATCAATGAGTCACTCATGAGAATGAGAAGAAGAAGATACATTTAGTGCATAACCAGACCGAGATGCTTGACAACCACATGTAGAAATTGTTATTCCTGAAGATGAAGTTGAAGTTGAAGAGTGCTCCAAATGGATGTTATGTTTCTTCATTGTTGCTTCCAAGGATTCCATCTTCTTAAAGCATTTGGATTTTAAGTGGCCATCTCGATTACAAAAGTGGTAATGTTTATCAGTCTTCTTCCCTTTGCTTTTATTTGCCTTATCATTTTGTTGAAATGATTTTTCATTTTGAGACTGAAATTGTTTAGGACCTTTGTTTGGTTTAGGACCATTCTTTTTAGGATACTGCTTCTTAGGATTCTTTGAATTTGGTTGTTGTTGGGTGGCTAAGGCTTTCTTAGAAGAGTTTCCAAGATTAAGAAGACCAAGATGTAAGAGTTTTTCTTCTTCTCTTATTAAAGAATCACAAAAGACATCAAAAGAGGCGGACTTGTAGTCTTGTCCTTGAGAAATAAATGTTTCTCCAGTAGAATGGAAGGTGGAAACAAACACAAAGTGGGTTGGTCCCAACTTAGTAAGAATGGAATAGATAAGGCTACCATCTTCTTTCTTAACCTGAACACCTTCCAAGAGAAGTCTAAGCGTATTGAACTTGGACAAAAAATCTTCAATGGAAGAAAAATTATTCGGGTCCAACGTAAGCAACTTATTTTCGAGTTGATGGGCTCTAATTTCATTTTTAATTCCAAAAACTTTAGTGAGTTGTTTCATTGCTTCATTAGGGGTATCAAGTTTTGCGATATGGAATCTAAGGTCTGGAGAAATAGACATCCCTATCAACCCACGTGCTTGATCTTGCCTATTTTCCCATTTGGCTACCTTATCTTCATCTTTAGGTTTAGTTTCTTGGCTTGAGGCTATTTTATAAAGACTTTTACTTCTAAGTAAATCCACAATGTAGGACCACCATTGGAAGTAGTTGGTGCTGCTAAGAATAAGTTGGCATGAAATTTCCATTTTAACAAAAACTGAAGCTGTAGATGCTGAAACTAAGTGTTCCAATGGAAATATCTTGAAAAATTAGGCTAATTAAAAAAAACCAGTTCTGAAAACGGCTTCCAGATGAAGAAGTAATGGATTTTTGAAAAAACATGGTTGAAGATGCCGACGAAGTGCATGAATGTGCGGAAGTGAATGATAATGTTATATTTAAAAGAAATCCCCCCCCCCCTTTCCAAACTTAATCTAATTATCTCACTTTAAAAAAAAATTTTATGTGACCCACTTTTATAAATAAGTGAAAGTCACTTTTACAATGGTACTTTATGAGCTACTCACTAAATTGTAACTTAAATAAAAGATAAAGAGACTTTAGAATTATAAGTGACTCACTTTTTATAATGGGTGAGAACACTTTTACATAAAGTAACTTTAAAACATAAGTTACATGTACTTTTTGAAAAAATAACTCAACAAAAAGAGAGACTTGAACCCAAGACCTCTATTCTCATAAAGCAACTTTGGACCAAGTGAGCTAGTTTAAAAGGTTAGTAATTTTTGGAAAAGTGGAAAGGTTTTTTTCTTTTTTTTTTGTCACTGAAGCTTTGGGGTGCATGCTTACTTGAAAAAGCCTTTTCTTCCCTACAAAACAAAAAACCACACAACCCAACACGGACATACAAAAAAAACCAAACCTTATGGCTTGAAGTTAGCTGTTTCCAGAAACTAAATATTTTCCTCTATGTTTCTAATGTTCCGAGATCACACTAAGGCACGGTGGAAAAGAGCATACGCATGAGAAAAATCCTTTATTTATATTTCTGATTTTCCCAAATCGCATAGAGTCGTAGGGCAAGGAGCATATGCAAAAATGAAAGGTATAGATCTGGTAATAAAAAAAACAGAGAGCTAAATAAACCGAAATAAATAGAGAGATGAATAACTAAAACTGCAAAAAAGATTGTATGCCTCTAGATCTTAAAAATGATGTAGCTAGGGATATCGGAAACATTTTCGTGTGAAATGAAATAGGATCCTCACTAGAACAGATGCTCCTAATACAATAGAGTAGTCCTCTCGGCCCGAAAGCAGTCAAAAACAGTAGATCTAGGAAACAACAGTTGGATGCAGTTGTACTAGTTTTCGATTTGGATCACCAACGGATGTGGCCCTCAAATAGCTTTGATACCATGTAGGGATTTACGGGGTAAGTTCCTCAGATAGAACACCAAAGGACACCGCTCACAAACAGATCACAGATCAATACACCAGTATTCTTGACGTGGTTAAAGCCCTCAAAGAAGGAAACAGTCCACGGTTTGAGCCAATGTGACCACTTTAGGCAATTTATTAATAAAAGAATGAAAATTTACATAAGCTTCTCTCATGAATGGTTACCCTACAAATGACCCTTCATTCTCTTTAAATAGAGATCATGGACCAATCAGGTGTTAAGCCACGAATCAAGTGTCGGTAATACCGAGGAGAGAATGAACCGTCAGATCACTACATATCATGACCGTCGGATTGTAAGTTAGAAAAGTACATAGTAAAGAAACACACTTTACCTAAATCTACACTAGACCAAGTTATACTTAACTATTTCCTATGTGCTAGAATATCCTAACACCACTTGATGAGATATTGCCATATAAAATCATTGATATGAACCAAATTGGTTTTTTATTCTATATAGAATTCTAAATTGTAAAATGTTTTTAACAATTATATATTATATTTTTGTCACTTGGGTTTATTTTAGGTGGTTGGGAAAAATGATTGTTATCCTCCTCATTTAAGTATAACTTTTATAAGTGACATGTTGAGTTCATAAATTTGAACTTTGTTTGTTCTACACCCTTCAACTCTATATAATATCTTACTTTTTGCTATCGGGTAAGAATAAGGTACTTTGTTACATAGAAACAAAAATCATCTAATAATTATTTTATTTATATTTTGTGTAAAATATCACCACTTTGCTAATTTTTTATATTTTTTCTATTAAAAAAAATTATACAATAATTATTTTTTAAACACTAATTTGCATATTCTTAAGAAAAAATTTAAGTCAAAAGAAAAAGACAAAACAAAGAATTTAAAACATATATGGTATTTCATATAATTTTAAAGAGTATTTAAATTTCTTGATATTAAAATGAATATTTGTTTTTAATTAAAAGACTTTATACTATCATTTGTCTTCATAGTATATAGTTGCTACATCTTGTCATAAGTAGAGATTCTTTTTGCCTCCAAATAATTCAAGGGAATTTTCCATTTATTCTTCTCAATGACGTCCAAAAGAAACAAACTAGAGGACAAAAACCTGACATTTTGGATAGACAATACAAAACATAGGTAGAGACTAGATATAATAGCAAACTTAATAGCCATTCAGAGTCAAAAGAAGAAATGGGTGTTGGATCCCTTGCACTCGAACTGGAAGGTGCAACAATATCAGAGTCACAAAGAAGATGCCCTTCTACATGGGTCAGCCTTGCGTCGAGCCTATCCATGAAGAAACACTAGTTCCATAGCATCTTTTTGATATCCTCTAATGAAGAAAACATGTTGTACCTTTCCACTTGTTTATCTTTCAAAACTAGACCAAGTAGAGTCTTCATCTGTTAGTGTAGCACTATAGAATTGAGGTATTACTTTTTCCATCCCTTGGTGTGACCAGGGTCAGGAACCAAGCAAGAGACCTCCTCTGGTATCTAAGAGTCAAAGTAGGATTGCTTCTCGACACTCGCCTTAATTTCCAATTTTCTGATTTTGCATTGGGTCTCAGGAGGCACCACATTGAAATATGTTATAACAGTGTCCTGGGAAAATATTTGGGCTCAATGTTGTCCTTGTGAGCTACTGTCACCACCACCTTTCTTGAATTGCATGTGTTTCCTAGTAGGTGTGGTGAGCTAAAGGGATTTAAGTCGCTGAAAATCTAGCAAGTAACAACAATCAAATTCCCAGCACAAATAGCCCACTAAAACAAGAACACTAACAAAATACAAATTGACCTTGTAACCTGAGACGCCACCACACAATTGAGACTGAAATAAGCCCAAAGACAAACCTCCATTGTCAGACTCCTAAGGGTAATAAGCTCCTCCCCCCTTGAAACCCACAAAGACCTAAGAATTTAGATAGAGATAGACCCACAGACAAGCCCAAAGACAAGATAACTTATACCTTACTAAATTGAACTAGGAGGGAAACACTACATAAATCGACTTAGACAAACCAATCATGAGATACAACACACTTTGGCTAGGTATTAGAACTTCCTCCTCAGCCCAAGAAAAGCCAAACTCAAGACCAATTTTCTTCAAACCAGTCACAAACCCTATAACTACAAGATTATCTAACAAATTGACCAGATCAAGACTTGCAAAACTAGGAAGAGTATTGGATAGAAAAGGAAAATTAAGGAGGGACGAAACCTAAGCATACATGCTAGTGTTAAATGTAGGTAACCTTCATCGACCACCACTATCCGTTGCGTGAGCCAGCTGAAAATTCACGTCTTTCCGACATATTTTCCCCACCCACCTCCACTTCTCCAACACTAGATCATACCCAAACCTCTCAACACTATTGTCAGGCACACAAACTAGTGGCACTTTCTTAGCATAGGAGCCAAGAGAACATTCCAACATTAGGGAGATTGGCTCCTCAACCTCACGCTTGCCCCAAACACCCACACAAAACATTGTGAATAAAGCAAACTCTATTAACCCTCTACTTGTATTAATAAACACTTGTCAAATTGCATGTGAATGCATATCTAAAACAAGCCACACTCCGTTCTCTTTATTTCTCATTAAAATGGTAAAGTGACAAAATCATACTCTGATACCCTCTTGATAACTAAGTTCATTCCTAACCAAGATAAAATAAATATTTTCAAAAATATTTATAATATTTACTATTATTAAATACATCATCAAAACACAAATTTCTATTAAAATATTATAAAGTAGTTCAATACATATTCATTTTATTGCAAATATTACTAAATTCAACATTTAAATAGAATCGTTGACATATGGTTACTCATCATGGATTTTATATTTCTTAAAATAAATTTATCATAATGATGTATAGTTATTAATTTTTGTATGAACACACAAGCATCTTTATATTTAATATTATATTTATATTTAATATTATATTTCTTAATCATCGATATATTTCATATTCCTTTATATTTAATATTATATTTATATTTAATATTATATTTCTTTCATATTATTTACACACATGGTCAAATTATAAGTGTTATTAATTTTATTATGAATATAAAAGTACTTTTTTTAACTATGGATATATTTCATAACGAGTTGTTTTTAGTGCGATTTTTTGAAAGTTTTTTTGGAGGGTTTTCTGGCAGGAATTTATTGAAATTACAAGCTTGATGGGCAATCATTGTATAATGGAAGTGCCCTAGGGGTTTTCGAGGGCACTGAATCTATATATACAGTCAAAAACTAGTTTAAATAACACAAATCAAAATTTCAAGCTTGATGGGTAATCATTGTATAATGGAAATGCCCTAGAGATTTTTGAGGGTGCTGAACCTATATATATAATCAGAAAACCAATTTAAATAACACAAATCAAAATTTCACCAAAAATTAAATTTAATTTAGTTTGGTCTCAGTGGACATTAACCACCATCATCATTATCATCAACAGTTGGTAAACACTAATTTACATATTCTTAATTGTTTTTCAATAATTTTCTATAAAATTAAAGTCAAAAGAAAAAGACAAAACAACATTATTAAATTGAACTACCATATACTTGTTTTTTTTTTTTTTCACTACTGGTTCATGGATACCCATGGTCAGTGGGTCTGCTACGTCCAGGATCGAACAACGCTAGGGTGGACCCCACCCAAAGGGGGTCACACCCCTCGGCCTATTTACTGACTTGACCCCAAGAGCTTTTGGATTTCGACCTTGTGACCTCCCATTGGCGAGGCACTTGATTGACCGATTGAGCTAACTCTTGGGGCTCAATACACTAGATTCTATATAACTTTAAAAATAATTAAATTCGTTGCTATTAAAATGATATTTTCCAATATATTTATATTATTTATTATTAATTTCTCCACAGGTCAAATGTATAATCATCAAAACAAAAACTCTATTAAAAAAATTATAAATTAGTTGAATAAATATCCATTTTATTACAAATATTGCTGAAAAATAGAATCCTTGACATATTGTTACGCATTGTGGATTGTGTATTTCTTAATATAAAAATATGATGAGGATTTATAATTATTAAATTTATTATGAATACACAAACTCGTTTATATTTAATATTATATTTCTTAACCATTGATATATTCATATTGTTTACACAGTTAGTCAAACTAAAAGTATATTCTAATTACTTTTCAACCAAAAACATTCCTTGTTATAAATAAAACAAAGATTCTTACCTGACCCACTCCCACACGGTAAACAATTAGATTAATTTTCATTTTTCCAAATGACATATTAATTTATAATTAATGATTCTATATTATTTATTTATTTATATATATTATTTAATTTAATTTAATTTAGATGAAATAGTTATTAATTTATAATATTGGCATGGTACTTGCAACTTTGAATTGGAATTTCTTTTTAGCCATTCTAATGTCCAATTTTTTTTATATATAAATTAATTTGAAATCAGAGTGGTTTTTTTTAAAATAAATTTATATAATTAAATATATTTCTTAGTAATGAAATAATTATATTTTATTTTAATTAAAATATATAATAATGTATTAGATTAATAAAATTAATTCTATAATGTATGTGATTAATTATTTCAATATTTTATATAATTATGTATTAATTTTTTTCTAGAGGAATTGATAACTAGGTCAATCTACTTGTGTGACATAGGGTCGATTCCAACCACTACCATTATAAACTCTAGGCACGTATGTAGGTCTTTTTTTGCACACATAAAACGAATCAAGGGGATTTGAAGAGTAAAACTCCTTGCACTAATACTTCATCTACACAACCATCGCTAGTTAAGGTGCCCCCAAGGGCATATATTATGTATTAATTTAAAATAATTGTAATTTTAATTATCTTTTAAAGAATGCACACAACAAAGGGTGATAGGAGAGTGAGGGATTATTCTCACCCAAAGGATAAATTGAAATTGAGTACAATTGGAGTTAGGAAATTGCACAAATAATGCAATAGAGGCATATGGATTACTCCAAGGGCTCCTTCTGGCCAAAAAAGAAAACATCAAAGAATCGGTGGTGTTGGGAGATTAGCAGCTTATTATCCATCACATTGTTCATGGATCTTTGCCTAAGGATTGCAAGTTGTGAAACATTGTTTATCAAATCAGGATTATGAAACTAGTGTTTTCTATTATTAACTTCTTCAATGTGTTGAGAATGAAACTTTTTTCTACAGATGATCTGCGCAATAAAGGTTTAAACTTGCATGTAAGAGTCATAATTAGAAATGTTATTCCTTCCCTCACAACTATTCCTTAATATTGGGTCTATCATGCAATCTAAATTTTGTCTGTATTAACAGCTCTTTTGGAGAACCTACACCTCCAAAGAGTCCATGTTCTTTAGGATACTAAGACAATTAATAAATATTGAGAATAAAGATCATCATGAAGTTATAGGTATAGCTAGCCTAGAAATATTTTCATTGTACTCATCTATTGTACAAGCCATGACTAGGTGTAAATTTTTAATTAATACAATATTATCATCACAATTAGAAATTAAAATAAAAAACTAAATACACATAATTCATGGTAAATTTATTTATTTATTTAAACAAACCATATTTATATTAATTAATTTTATATTTAATATAACTTAATAGAAGTTTTTAGATGTGGCATTTATATATTTAAAAAGTAATCTAATTAATAATATATACCTTAAATTATTGGATTTTTATTAATGAAAATTAAGAGCTATTCACATAATATAAATAATTAGTTTTTTTTTGTGTTTTGTTTGTTTATTTGTTTGTTTCTTTTGGTTAATTTAAAAGTAAGAAATTAATTAATAATTATATAATTTTGTTTTTCATTTGGTGAATCGCAATGGAGTCTCACTTATTTGCAATATTTAGGGTTTTTCCTTGACTTCATGTGCATCTTCTTTCACAATTGTCTAATGCCTGCATTGTCTTGTTTGGCTATTACACTTCTCATTTTGGTCCCCTAAATTTTCTTGATGCTCATTTTATCGTGTCTTGCCATGGTTCCCCTCATCTTTGTGACCTTTGTTGGGCTTATATCCTTGCTAGGCATGTCATCCCATGATCTATCAGCACCAAATTTAGCCATTGATTATCTAACAATTGTCTCTTTTCAAGAATGTCATGAAGCTCCCTCCATTTCCACTTCCATTGGATTTGAGGCTAATGAGGAAGCACTTTTTCTCAGATTTGGCAGTTTTGTTTTCTCTTTGCTTGGTTTTGGCCATAGTTTCTAGATCTACATGCCTACATAGTGAAAAATTGGATTCTTATGATCAAACAAGAATTTTTCATGGATCCCTACGCAAAGGGGTTTTTTGTTGCTAATTTTGACAATGATAAAGAGGGTGATCTAATGTTTGACTCAATTTCATAGTTTTGGGGCAATGCTAACCTATGATTGAATCCTTGGCATCCATATTTCAACCCTTTGGTAGAGGTTTTGACCTCAGATCCAATTTGGGTGTAACATCCAAATCTTCCACTACATTTTTGGGGTTTACCCTCTCTTCAAGCCATTGGGTCTATCTTAAGAAAGTTCCATTTGAACTCTCGTAAAAATCAAAGACAAATTATTACAAATTATGCTAGAATCTATCCAAAAATGAATTTTTTCTTAGCCTGTTCATAAATGAAATTCTTTTAACTAGCAATTATTTTTCCTACACTCAGAAATTGGAACATGATCATGCCTCCTTGTTTTGTAGGTCTTGTTTTCAAAGAGGCCATATAGCCACTCAATTTCCAAATGAGTTAAAAAATGAAGAAAAAGATATTTAAAATCAAATTGGCGGGTTGGTTTCTCCAAGTATCACGAATTAGATTTGAAAGAAAAGTCTCCACTAACTACTCCATCTGTTGGGCATGGAATCCCCCCATGACATGTTTTGGGGCTTAAAGCCCAAGTTTTGAGTTGGTATTATTGTAAAAACTTCGCGAGTTGTGGGCGCAAAGCACAAATTGTATGTTAGAGTCATAGGGTTTTCCACCCTAAGTTTTGAATGTAGTGTCGGCCTACCCATGGTTCGCGGACCATGGGATTGTATAAATAGAGCAAGGCTCTAAGTGTAAAGAGGAACAGATGGAATCTAAAAGATAGGGAGCATACAGTAAGAGTCTAAGTACCTTGGATTGTATAGTAGGAAGATGCTTTGCATTTGAGTGAGTAGAGGCCTAGTAGAGTCTGCAGCTGAGTGCGCGAACCCCTGCAGCTAAGTGCGTCGGGCAGGGTCAATTTTGTAACCAAGGAAGAAGAATAATAAAGAGAAGTTTTATCTAAATTCCGTGTATCTGTTCTTGTGTTATTTCTTGTCTGGTACCATTTGCAATTATATTGTTTATTTACTGTGCATACTTATATGAATGGTGAATATTGTTAAGTATAATTGAAAGCATATAGATAATCTAAATTGATCAACTAATATCAGGTCACTAGTAAGGGTTTGGGTAATAACACAGTTCGGGCCGCGAGTAGGGCTGCGTGAGGGCAACATCATAGGATGAGAGGTACTGATAAGTGCGCAAAGAGACGTGTGTGCAAGGTCAAACCACAGACCACTTGGATACCATCAGACATCCCTAGGGTGTGGAAACCTGGTTCTAGCACCCTCCCATACTACTTTGGGAAAGATCTCAGTCCGCGCTCCACAGACTGTTGCCGAAAGGGCTAGTAGTACCGAGAATCCATTGTATAAATAGAGCAGAGCCTCTTCCTACTACGATAACCCAAGGTACTTAGACTCTTACTCTATGCTCCCTATCTTCTAGACTCCATTCGTTCACTCCATTAATTCATTCCCTCTTTACACTTAGAGCCTCACTCTATTTATACAATCCCATGGTCCGCGGACCATGGGTAGGCTGACACTACATTCAAAACTTAGGGCAGACAACCCTATGACTCTAACATACAATTTGCACTCCGCGCTGGCAATTCACGGAGTTTTTACAATAATAACAACTCAAAAATTGGGCTTTAAGCCCTAAAACATGCTTTGGAGGGATTCCATGCCCAACAGGACCCCGACATCACCGCACCGCTAAAAACAAAGCAGATAAACATTGGAACGGAGGTAGAACCAAAGTATGCAATGCTTGGAGACTATTGGGATGCATGCACAGATGCAATGCAGCACACTAGAAACAGAGGGTTTAGAAGGGAGAATGCAGTAGGTTCAGCAAGTAGTAGCTCAGTGCGCTACAAACATCTAGACCATTCGAGACCAGCTGGAGGGACTTCGCGCCAAGATTGTCGTGCCGATCGAGTGACTCAAGGGTGAGTCATGATGTTTGTGTTGGGGGCCTATTGGGCATGGAATCCCCCATGACATGTTTTGGGGCTTAAATCCCAAGTTTTGAGTTGGTATTATTGTAAAAACTCCACGAATTGCGAGCGCAAAGTGTAAATTGTATTTTAGAGTCATAGGGTTGTCTTCTCTAAATTTTGAATGTAATGTCGGCCTACACATGGTTCACAAACCATGGGCCCCCATGAATTGTTTTGGAGCTTAAAGCCCAAGTTTTGAGTTGGTATTATTATAAAAACTTCGGGAGTTGCGGGCGCGGAGCACAAATTGTATGTTAGAGTCATAGGGTTGTTCGCCCTAATTTTTGAATGTAGTGTTGGCCTATGCATGGTCCACGAACCATGGGATTGTATAAATAGAGTGAGGCTCTAAGTGTAAAGAGGAACGTATTATTGGAGTGAACGGATGGAATCTAGAAGATAGGGAGCATAGAGTAAGTGTTTAAGTATCTTGTGTTGTAGTAGTAGGAAGAGGCTCTACAGTTGAGTGTGAAAAGGCCTAGTAGAGTCTGTAGCTGAGTGCGCAGACCCCTGCAGCTGAGTGTGCAGGGCGGAGTCGAGTATGTAACCAAGGAAGAGGAATAATAAAGAGAAGTTTTAACTAAATTCCATGTATTTGTTCTTGTGTTATTTCCTGTTTGGTACCACCTGCAATTATATTGTTTATTTACTATGCGTACTTATATGAATGGTGAATATTGTTAAGTATAACTGAAAGCATACAGATAATCTAAGTTGATCAACTAATATCAGGTCACTAGTAAGGGTTCGGATAATAACACGGTTCGGGCCCTGAGTAGGACTGCGTGAGGGCAGCATCATAGGCTGTGAGGTATTAATAAGTGCGCGTAGCGACATGCACGCAGGGTCAAACCGTGGACCACTTGGATACATCAAACATCCTTATGGTGCGGAAACCTGGTTCTAGCACCCTCGCATACTACTTCGGGTGAGACCTCAGTCTGTGCTCCACGGACTGTTGCCTAAAGGGCCAGTAGTACCGGGATTTGTTTGGCTAAATCACCTCTGAACCTAGGTCAGGCCCCTACAAGCCAACAAATGGTTTTGTTGCCAGGACCGAGATCTGCATAAGGGATGTTTGATGTCGTGTCATTGGAATCCAACAAAGAAAGAACTTGAAGGGTGGTTGGACAAGAAGATTCACGAGTTTGTGGCACAAGAAAACAGGAATCCGCATGTATCAAAGGAATAGTGGTTGAAGCACTACTTATATATGGAAATCCACGAAATTTTCTTTGCATCCTTTCCCTCTGAGCTGTATGAGTGGATTGCAAAGCTAGTAGATAGTTAGTGAAGGTGTAGGCTCGACAAACCAATCACGTGGACTCCAGAATTAGTGCGCAGAGTAGAAGCATCGAAAGATAGGAACACGCGCACTGCAGACTATTGGCTTGATCGAATTATAGGAGGATTTATCACTGAGTTCACGGTAGACACAACAATCAACTACAATGAGGAGGGACGTTGCTTCCTCAGGGGACCGCGAGGTAAGTACATTAAATATTTGAATACCTGGATTAAAATGCTGCTGTGTGAAAAGAGGGTTATGCGAATAAATTAATGTTTGGGACTACGTGAAGTGGGAAGATCTACAGAAATGGAAGTAGTGAAGAATTGGAAACTAGTCCCTTAATTTCACCCTTGTGGGAGAGCGAGGAGGAGCTCGCGAAAGTGTCTCCGAGAAGTGCGATCAGTTTGATAAAGCAACAAATTTTGCACATACCACCCCCACCTACACCACCACCAGTTTCACCATCATCACCCCCATCTCCACCCACACCACCTCTACCACCACCACAGTTCAATAGGGTGAGCGTGATCAAACTGTCGATATTCAGAGGAGTAGGGAACAAAGATTCGGACCAATTTTGGTTCATAGTAAGGGCGGTATGGGAAGCACAAGGAGTCGTGGATGACAATATAAAGAAGGCTACATTGGTAAGCGCATTGCAGGATCGCGCACTATGGTACATTAAGCATTCTAACGACCATCCAAATGCAGGAATCACAGATATCTAGGCCATGCTGAATAAGGAATTTAGTAGGCCAAAATCAGAGACACAATTGATTATCAGGTTTAAGGAAATCACGATGCTTCCGAGCGAGACCCCCTGGGATTTGGACTAGATATTGAAGAGTATGATTCGCGAAGCCAACATGACCTTGACAGATGGACGGCACTGCGCATGGTTTATAGCATCACTAACTCCGCATTGCTTGGTCTAGTAGATCTTTCACTGGTCCCTCCTTCATGAGGCTCTTGGAGTTCGAGGCGATAGCTATCCGAGGGCTCTGCCGCCTACCCTGCCCTTGTTCCGGTAAGTATAAGTGTATGTGCCCTTCCCTTATTCCTGGTATGTGCCTGCCCTTTATTCTCGGTGTCACAACAAAAGCTATCCACCCAGGCCGAAGCTTTAGAGATTGCAATGAGATTGCCGAGACCCCTATACAAGATCCTGGTTTGGGAGTCTAAAAAATCCATGCGCAACTGCAAAATTTGTGTTTGGAAATGCAGAGTTTGAAACAGGAAAGGACACCTTGGCCAGAGGCATGCGAGGAGGTATGGTGCATAAAATGCAAAGGCCAGGGGCATGACAAGGGCCACTGTCTAGTTTTCACGAATTACTTGGCAGGAGGAGGGATGATGCCATTAAGACCTGAGGCACAAGCAGGACCGAGTGCGGCACCTGCATTGTGGTGTACGATCTATCAAATATGAGGAAAATATGCTATGGATAATTTTCATATATTGCAGAAGTATACGCAGACATCCCAACAATTGTTTTGTAATTTCTGCAGGTCGGTAGGCCATGATGAGCGCACCTGCAGAAGCTATGAACTAATGATGGATCAAACTCTAGCCTACAGAGTACAGACCAAAACGCGAGCCCTCGACCCAAATGTAGGAATGGTGCACGATGGATTTAAGGGAGGCGCACGAGGTCAAGGTGGAATGGGACCAGGAAGAGGTCACAGACAACCAATTTGTTACAATTGCGGAGGGCCAGGGCACTATGCCTACGATTGTACGAATCCGATGAGAACATCATGTTTACATTGTACTCAGTTTGATCATGAGGCAGAAGACTACCTTACACTGATAGCGAGGCTGCGTGATAAAGAGGTACTCCAGCCTCCCCTGACTCAGAATTTGCAAATGATGAGGTCTAAGCCACTCGAAGAGGACTTGAATGTAAACATAGTGCTCAGAAGCGATATCACAATCGAAGATGACAAAGGTAAGCAACCAGAAGAAAGTGTGTGGGTTCGCAAGGCTCCTACAAAGGAACCTGAATTTGATTTGGAGCGTGCGAAGGAGGCATTCATGGAAACTAAGAAGAGCTTCCGGGAGGCCTCCACTTCAGGTAGTAAGGATCAACTTGAACTAGGGATGGATCCTTCAATGCTCACTACCTTTTTGGATACATGCATGAAACTGTTGCACGAAAGCAAGGCTATAAAAGGACTACAAGAACTTATCACTAGGTGCATAGGGTTAGGAGAACCACGCGTAGTCCGGAAACTTGGAAAGCATGCATTGCACATAGGAAGGGAAATGAGATTGACGACACAAATCGAAGAGTACGAAATGGATCAGGTAATTTTGGATCTCGGATCGGATGCAAATGTATTGCCGAAACAAACATGGGAGCGCATGGGCAGACCTGCGCTACAACGGTCTCCTATTCAATTGTGAATGGCGAACTAGCAAAAGATATTACCCATGGGAATATTGCAAGGAGTAATGGTGGATATTGAAGGTATGAGCGCACTGGCGGATTTTGAAGTAATAGAGATTGTCAACGATAGCAATCCCTATCCAATGCACTTTGGCAGGGACAGTAGTACCGATACTTGTTTGGCTAAATCACCTCTGAACCTGGGTCAGGCCCCTACAAGCCAACAAATGGTTCTATTTCTCGGGGAAGGCTAGCTAGATTAAGGCCAAGGCATTTCATCATGTTAACTGTCATTCGGTCCATCACATCTGCTGATACTAATGCTCCCTCTGGAAACACTATTGTGTTCGCTATCCACGGGCGTAGCATCTGCTCTGTTGTTGAAGTGCCCGTTGCAATGTGGGTAGATAGGATACCTTCCTAAGGGGGATGCACCTTTAACTCTTGCATCTGCACCCTAAAGGCCCCCAACACACTCTGGTGCTCTGTCATAAACTCTTGGAGTGCTTCACTGGTGACATCGCGGACCGTTGGGCATGGAATCCCCCCACAACATTCCAGTGTGTTGCGCTGCATCCGTGCATGCATCACCTGAATTTGCGTGAGCTTTCCTTCAATATTTGCCGTGATTATGAAGGCTTCATCAATCCATGGTTGGACGCACACTTTGAGAACTACTTCCTTATGGCACGCCACGTCCACGTGCTCCTTTAATTCCTTGTCTTGCTGCATCCTTGCAAGCCGTTGAGTAAGGACTACGGTCTACGCAATCCCTTTGATGTTGTCATACTATTGCTGGAGTTCGCGTGCTTCGGTCTCCAGCTGCTGGATGTTGGAGTCCTCTTGCAATGTCGTGAGGACCTCAAGTGCCAATTCCAACATGTTGGTACATTCGTGCACTGTACCTCCAATCTCTTCCAATCCTACTGTAATAGCATTGGCGCACTATTTTATGATCTCTAGGGGAGTGGAAGGCTGTGCCTTCAACTACAACCCAACAATCTGAAGGTTCAGCTCCAATTGAACCTTTGTTGTCTCTTCTCTGGCATCACAAACTCCACTTACTAAGCTGTGAATCCACACTTCTACTGGTAGATCTGTTGCCATAGCCATCTCTGGGACACATCAGCAAGTGTCATCTACCGTCTGCACCAACCTTTACTTCTCTGACACCAACTCATCGTGCTACAAGTTGAGTTTCTCCACATTGATCTTCTGTTCACTAAGAACATGGATCGCGTGGTTCTCCCTAGTGCGCAACTTTGCTGTTATTCCATCCTATAGCTGATAGAGTGTTTCCTGGGGAAGGGCAGCTAGATTAAGGCCAAGGCCTTTCATCATGCTAACTATCATTTGATCCAACACATATGTTGATACTAACGCTCCCTCTGACAACACTATTGTGTTGGCCATCCTTGTGCGCAGCATCTTCTCTACTGTTGAAGTGCCCGCTGCAATGTGGGTAGACATGATACTTTCCTGAGGGGGCTGCACCTTTAACTCCTGTAGCTGTGCCTTGAGGGCCCCCAACACAATCTGGTGCTCCATCATAAACTCTCGGAGCACTTCACTGGTGACATCATGGACTGTCTCGCTGATGTCATGGATATCACCGTTAGTTAATGTGATTGGGTCAATGGCCAACTTCGAGGCCTTGACCTTCTTTCTTCCCAATTCACGTAGTCCCAAACATTAATTTATTTGCATAACTCGCTGTTCACACAATAGCATTTTAATCTAGGTATTCAAATATTTAATGTACTTACCTCACAGTCCCTTGAGGAAGCGACATTCCGCCTCACTATAGTTAACTGTCATGTCTACCACAAACTCAGTGATAAATCCTCCTAGAATTCGATCAAGCCAATGGTCCGTAGCATGCGCGATCCTATCTTCTGATGCTTCTAGTCTACGCACTAATTCTAGAGTTCACACGATTGGTTTGTCAAGCATACACCTTCCCTGACTATCTTCTAGCTTCACGATCCACTCATACAGCTCAGAGGGAAAGGATGCAAAGAAATTTTCACGCATTTCTGTATATAAATAGTGCTCCAACCACTATTCCTTTGATTCTTGCAGATTCCTATTTTCCCATGCCGCGAACTCATGAATCTTCTTGTCCAACCACCCTTCAATTTCTTTCTTTGTTGGATTCCAATGACACAACATCAGACATCCCTTATGCAGATCCTGGTCCCAGGAATGGAACCATTTTGTTGGCTTGTAGGGGCCTGAACTAGGTTCAGAGGTGATTTAGCCAAACAAATCCCGGTACTACTGGCCCTTTCGGCAATAGTTTGCGGAGCGTGGACTGAGGTCTCACTCGAAGTTGTATGGGAGGGTGCTAGAATTAGGTTTCTGCACCCTAGGGATGTCTGATGGTATTCAAGTGGTCCATGGAATGACCCTGCGAGCACGTCACTACATGCACTTATTAGTACCTCGCAGCCTACGATGCTGCCCTCACGCAGCCCTACTCGGGGCCTGAACCATGTTATTACTAAAACCCTTACTAGTGACCTAATATTAGTTGATCAACTTAGATTATTTGTATGCTTTCAGTTATACAGTTATACTTAACAATATTCACCATTCATATAAGTACACACAGTAAATAAACAGTATAATTGCAAATGGTACTAAACAGGAAATAACACAAGAACATATACATGGAATTGAGATAAAACTTCTCTTTATTATTCTTCTTCCTTGGTTATAGACTCCACTCCACCCTACAACACTTAGTTGTAGGGGTCTACGCACTCAGATGCGGACTCTACTAGGCCTCTATGCACTCAGCTACATGGCCTCTTCCTACTATTACAACCCAAGGTACTTAGACTCTTACTCTATGCTCCCTTTCTTCTAGACTCCATCCATTCACTCCATTAATCTATTCCTCTTTACGCTTAGAGCCTCGCTCTATTTATATAATCCCATGGTCCGCGGACCATGGGTAGGCCAACACTACATTCAAAACTTCGGGTGGCAACCCTATGACTCTAACGTGCTCCGTGCCCACAATTCATGGAGTTTTTACAATAATACCAACTCAAAACTTAGGGTTTAAGCCCCAAAGCATGTCGTGGGGGGATTCCATGCCCAACAGGCCCCCAACACAAACATCATGACTTACCCTCAAGTCACTCGGTCGACACGGCAATCTTGACGTGGAGTCCCTCTAGCTAGTCTTGAACAGTCTGGATGTCTACAAAGCACTAAGCTTCTACTTGCTGAACCTGCTGCATTCTCCCTTCTGAACCCTATGTTTCCGGCGTGCTGCGCTGCATCTGTGCATGCATCCCCTGAATCTGCATGAGCTTTCCTTCAATATCTACCGTGATTGTGAAGGCTTTGTCAATCCATGGCTGGACACGCGCTTTGAGAACTTCTTCCTTATGGCGCGCCACATCCACATGCTCCTTTAATGCCTTGGCTTGCTGCATCCTTGTAAGCTGCTAAGTAAGGACTACGGTCTGCACAGTTCCTTTGATGTCGTCATACTGTTGCTGGAGTTCGTGTGCCTTAGTCTCCAGCCGCTGGATGTTGGGGTCCTTCTGCAATGTCGTGAGGACCTCAAGCACCTGTTTCAACATGTTGGTACATTCGTGCACTACACCTCCAATCTCTTCCAATCCTCTTGTAATAGCACTGGCGCATTATTCTCTGATCTCTAGGGGAGTGGAAGGCTACACCTTTAACCGCAACTCGGTAATCTGAAGGTTCAACTCCAGTTGAACCTTTGTTGCCTCTTCTCTCGCATCGTGGACTCCACTTGCCAAACTGTGAATCCGCACTTCAACTAGTAGATTTTTTGTGATAGGTAGCTCTGGGACTCATCGGCAAGCGTCATCTACCGTCTGTACCAACCTTTGGTTCTGTGACACCAACTCGTTGCATTGCAATTTGAGCTACTCCATATTGATCTTCTGTTCACTAAGAACTTGGATCACGCAGTTCTCCCTAGCACGCAGCTCTGCTGTTATTCCATCATGTAGCTGATAGAGCGTTTCCCAGGGAAGGGTAGCTAGATTAAGGCCAAAGCCTTTCATCATGCTAACTATCATTCGGTCCATTGCATCTGCTGATACTAATGCTCCCTCTGGCACCACTATTGTGTTGGCCATCCTCGCGCATAGCATCTTCTATGCTGTTGAAGTGCTCGCTGCGACGTGGGTAGACAGGATACCTTCCTGAGGGGGCGCACATTTAACTCCTGCAGCTACGCCCTGAGGGCCCCAAACACACTCTAGTGCTCCGTCATAAACTCTTGGAGCGCTTCACTGGTGGCATCACGGACCGTCTCACCGATGTCATGGAGATCACCTTTAGTTAAGGTGATTGGGTCGATGGCCAGCTTCGAGGCCTTGACATTCTTTCTTGGACCCAATCTTTATGCGATGCATGGTCATTTGAGCTATGTGGATATGGCCCCTGGGTCCATGCTCTCTTTTGCTATTTTTGTGTCCTCTTCCTCCTGCCCTGAGGATGCGGCTTGGCCCTCCTCTACCTATACTGTTGCGGCCTCTACTATCCGCATTGCTGCTGCTGCTTTTGTGGCCTTCTTCTGCTCCGTAGCTTCTCATGCCACTTCGCAGACTGCCCTTACCTTAGCTGCCGCCTTTTCATTCCGCCTTCTCTCGACCAGTTGGGTGACACACAGCTTGGCATCATCCTTCTTTTTAGGTGATGTGCAACCAGGAATCCAACAGAGAAAGAAATTGAAGGGTGGTTGGACGAGAAGATTCACACGTTCGCAGCGCAAGAAAACAGGAATCTGTGAGTATCAAAGGAACAATGGTTGGAGCGCTACTTATATACAAAAATCCATGAAATTTTCTTTGCATCCTTTCCCTCTGAGCTGTATGAGTGGATGACGAAGCTAGCAAACATTCAGGGAAGGTGTAGGCTCGACAAACCAATTGTGTGGACTTCAGAATTAGTGCGTAGACTAGAAGCATCGGAAGATAGGATCGCGTGCACTATGGACCATTGGCTCAATCGAATTATAGGAGGATTTGTCACTGAGTTCGCGGTAGACACGACAGTCAACTACAGTGAGGCAGAATGTCGCTTCCTCAATGGACCGCGAGGTAAGTACATTAAATCTTTGAATACCTAGATTAAAATGCTTCTGTGTGAAAAGTGGGTTATACGAATAAATTAATGTTTGGGACTACGCGAAGTGGGAAGATCTACAGAAACAAAAGTAGTGAAAAATTGGAAACTAGTCCCTTAATTTCACCCTCATGGGAGAGCGAGGAGGAGCTCACGAAAGTCTCTCTGAGAAGCGCGATTAGTCTAATAAGGCAACGAATTCTACGCATACCACCCCCACCTACACCACCACCAGTTTCACCATCGTCACCCCCATCTCCACCCACACCACCTCTGCCACCACCACAGTTCAATATGGCGAGTGCGATCAAATTGTCGATATTTAGAGGAGTAGGGAATGAAGATCCAGACCAATTTTGGTTGGTAGTAAGGGTGGTATGTGTTATTGGGAAATCTAGTGTCTATGCAGAGCTGCTAGTCCCACTAAGACTGGTAGCTATCTTAGAAACAAACAAACTAAAACTACTTTCTTTTTCCTTTATGAGAAGTAGATAAGAGGGGAATAAAAGACACCAACCTCAGTCTTGCACTTGGTTCCTTACTTGATTCCTCTCCCTTATGATAGATCTTTTCCACTTGCTTCCTCGTCTACCCAGCTTCAAAGAGCACCTATGGAATCAAAGCAGCATAACACTATCCAAGAACAGAGATCTACTATCATAAACAATATAGGACCAGATATATATTGACCACAAAAATGCACATATCATCAATCATACAAGAATGTGGAGGAAAACTTGAATAGATTTATTAATATCAAGAAAAGTAAAGAGGATTACAACCAATTGTTCTGACCCAGCATCATCCTCTCAGCAAGAAAGCCCTTCTTCACCTCATGAAAAGCTTAGATCACCCAACACTATGATGTTACACCAAGAAACCAGCAGCACTTCCTTACAAGATACAAAATTCCAGCCTCTGGATCTCTGGGATGAGGGATCCATATATATATGTTTACAAGGGAGGTGAGCCAGCTTTTGAGATTTGATTAGTTTCCTCTCTCTGATAGTTCTTGATTCCACTTGGAGATTGATGATCTCTTACTCATCCCTGGGCGAATGCAGAGAGGCAAGTGTCACAGGAGAAGTTTCTGGAAGATTCCATGATCTTCCACCTCGCAAATTGACTCTACCATTTGTCCACTCTCGCCCATCACACCCAATAGAATGGCTTTTCAGTATGCATCGCACCTCCCGTGTGCATTTAGGTGGGATGCAACGCACTTTGACCATGGAGTAGGTGAGATGGTCCAATTTTGACCAGTTCTGAGTAGTTTTTCATGGAGAACTTCTGGGAGATGATGTAATCAGCTGACCTTGTTATTTTAGGGGTTGGAACAACACTTTTAGGGACTTAGGAGCCCTTGGTTTATGGTCATTTATGATTGGGGTTGCAGTGCCCAAAAATGTCTATAACAGTTGCCCCCTAAAGCATGAGGTCGTTAATCTTTTGATGTCGGGTGAAATGCTTTATCATGAGGATCCGAAGTTTTTTTCGAGCTAGAAGGCGACCTGTAATAAGATACAATACAATACATTATCTTCATAGTATTTTCATGATCTGGCTGAGGCGGGCATTCCCATGCTCAGCTTTATAAATTCATTTTCATGTACATAAGTGTTGAAGCCCCGAAAATCGGGTCGACAACAAGGGGGATACCCACCCGGTCCGGACCTTGGTTGGCAGCTCCTTATCTGTTTGGTATAGCGGGTCTGACTGGGGATAATGGGACCAGTTTCCCAATTTAAGGGTGTGTGTGTGTGTAGAGTTGGATGATGCTGATCTAAGAGTACTTAAAGCTAATTTAATTCAGACTTTTAAACTAACTCTATGCTATTGTAATCTAATGAGAAACAACAGATCTAATCTACGCTAACCCGGGGTGAATTTCTTCTATTATGCGATCTAAAGAGATTTCAAACAATAACTGGTAATAAAGATCATTCAGCTATCATAAGAATAGAAATCAATTAAGATAAACCACTTTGCATAAAAAGTTAGGCAAAACAGTTGTGAACAACATATCGCATAACAAGTTATTCATATATCAGACATAAATAAATGGCTCCACCGTACAAAAGTGCCAAATGGTAACTCACACATTCATTCAGTAACATATAAACAACTAAAAACTGTATATCACTTTAAGAATATAAGAAGAAATGGTCAAGAGATAAAAGTACCATTTATGACTGGTTCCACTCATAAGCTTCAAGCAACAATGATTTATCTCTCCTTGCTCTAACATCTACTAAGAGTACAGAAGTGCAACATCAGTAGCAGATATCAAATGCAAACATTAATAAACCTTGATCCATCCATTCATCAAAACCCCCTCCGAGGGTGCAAAAGTGCATGTTCTGAGGATAAGTTTTTTGACAAATTTCTGGACCCTTCTCCTAATGCCTGAGAAGGGTTTAAATACTGCTAACTAATTAACTTAATTACATAAATTTAGGATACGGTTTTAAATGACCGCCCTTCTGCTAAAGCAAAACTATTTCTAAAAATTGAATCTAATTCCTAACCATTTCTGTATTTGCTCCTTAATGCTGCAAGCATGCAACATTCGCCTGGGAAGAGTCGGCTGGTCGCCTTCTGCTTTCGTTTGAGCTACGAAAATAGAAATAACAAGCGCTGGCACCACTTTATGGTAAACTAGAAGATATTTTCGAGAATCTTCCTTTGGCTGGGTGTATTCACTGCGTGTATACTTGGTAACAACCCAAATTTCTCTCAAACTGATTCTGCTTTTGCTATTTCGGTTTCCGGCCTTGCGAATGACTGAACAAGTTAGGGACTTTGCTCTCTAAACAATTTTCTTAGCGATGCACGATTAGCGCTAGGCGCTAATCGTGCATCGAAAACTGCCTTCGTTCTTTGTTCCGGGCTTTTCTGGTGCGTTTTCCTTCTTTAGCGCCTTTTTTCTTTTTGCTTTACCAGGCATAAGCTTCAGGATATTTTGTAAACATGTTTCTTTTGTGCGCTTTTGACTCTGAGCGTTGGATGGCCTATTGACATCAGCATCTGTTGAGTGATACTCTGGAATCTGTGGTCCTGTTGCATGCAGCATCCATTTATGAAGGCATCTCTTCTCTGTTCTCTGATCATTGACGCTTTCCCCTTTTCCTTAGATGTTTCCTGCACATTGCTTCATGTTATTTCCTGTCTTACAATTTACGCAAAGGAAAAGAGTAATGATAATAAAGATTGACATGAAAGTTTTAAGCTCTTATGAATGCATAATCATGACACCTATAGCGAACTGACTCTTCGAAAAACAAAAAACTGTCCTTCTTGAATACTTTGGCGTACATTCATTAATTTCTTTTAAGGCGTGCGCCCAATTTTGGTTTACGGACAGCTTTCCTTGAACACTGCGCCGAGGAAAATTTGCGATGAGTGATTTATGCAACTCGCATCGCAGCATCGCGGATCGCGTCGTCAGGATGTGTCATCGCAGAAATTCATGATCGCATTCATCGCAGATCGCAGATCGCAGATTGCAGATCGCGCTTAGTCATTCAATCATTGTGTGCTGCTTACGCGATGTTGCGATATGCGACGTCGCATATCGGCCGTCGATATTTCTTAAGATTTTTCATTTAAGAGCGCTTCATAATGTATGCGATGCGATGAATTTCGCGTCGCTTCTTCGCAGTTTATTATGCTCATAAGAAAACGTTTTATTCTCTTCTCGCGATGCGATACAGTTTTAAGGAGTTGAATACAAAAATTTTCATAAAATGTTTTTTGGATTTTTTATTAAGGGTCCCCATTTGCTTGGTGTTATTGCTAATACCAAACAAAGAGGGGGGTTGTTGGTGGCCACAACAATGGCGATTCATTGGGAAGAACTAGTTATCTCTGCTTTTCTATTGAATTTTAACTTCCAAAGCAGAAAAATTTTCATAAGTCTAAATTTTGTTATGGACAGATAGAGTACATTATGTCTTATCCTATCAATGATATTTTGTTTCAACCTTTTTCTATTCCAATTGTTTGCTTCCTCAGGCTTTGTCCTTGTATTTACATCAGCCATTACTTGGTCTTTTAAAGATAAAATAAGGTCTTCTCTGTGTGTTGGCTTTTAAAATATGGTCATTTGTCGTAGGTAAAGCCTCTGCTGCCAGCAGGCGTCCATAGCCTCGACAGGGTTACCTGTTACCCAGCAATGATCCTTTATCCTGCTTAAGGCTATTTACAACTTTTCAGAGAAAAATCCATTTTGACACTTTTTCCTTTTTTATTCTCTAAAGAACAATGTCTTGGTTTGGTGGCCAAATTATGACACAGTCATTCACTTGATTTACACTTTTGCTGAACAAGCTGGCTCGTGATGAGACCCCTTGTCTTTTGATTACAACAATCTTGAGTCGTTGCCCTGTTTTGGTGGACAGTATTGGCAAAGTCAGCAAGTTATAATATCTGTGATCATGATAAGCCGGCTCGTGATGAGACCTCTTATTCTTTGAGATATAGTGTTTTCTCGGATTGTTCCTTTGAATGCTGCGATTTCCTTTAGCAGGGAGGAAGTCATTGTTTTTCCTTAAGAAAGCTCTGGACGACAATCATAGAGTTTGAAAACAACAGTTTTACAGAGAATATTTATTTTGTTATTGATACCTTTCATTATGCTGATATAAAACAATTTCTTCGCTAAAGGTTGCTTTCATCAAACTTTTAAAGTTGAAACTAGTATCATATCTAGGCTAAAGTTTTTAACTCTATCTGTCAATAATAAAGATCAGATTTTCAAAAAAAAATTGCTACTTGTACAAGCGAAAAAGCTCAAAATCTGAAAGAGAATTGGTGTTTTTTCGTGAATACCTGTAGTAACCATCTACAACTGGTTTTATTATGAAAAAAGAAAAAGAAAAACCAAAACTATCCTACAGAATAGAAGAGTAATCTTTTATGGAAAATATATTTTAAGGATTTGTCCATTAACAGGCAAAGAATCCCTTCTACCTGCTAAATCTTGCAACACAAAAGTTGATGGACCTATGACTTCTACAATCTGAAAAGGACCAAGCCACATCTTCTGAAATTTTGTATGTTTGCCCTTTTCTTCATGAGCCTTATCCCATTTCAAAACTAGATCTCCCATCTGAAAAATTTTTCTGGTCATTATGCTTGAATCAAAAGAGGATTTTATTAGCGCTTGGTGATGAGCATGGGTTTTCTTAGCTTGTTCTCGTTGTTCTTCTAATTTAATTATTTCCATTTGTCTTAGTTGTATGGAGGAAGTAGATACTTCATCGATGTACTGGACTAAAGACAAAGAGGGGATGACTAAGTGAGTTGGAAGAACCACTTCTTTCCCATAAACTAAATTAAAGGGAGAAGTGCCGATTAAAGCTTTCTTCGTTATTCTATCTGCCCATAAAGCATTTACCAAAGCTTTGTGCCAATTCTTTTGGTTCTGGTCAACTGTTCTTTTAATAATCCTGATTAGGTTTTTATTTGTTGACTCAGCCAATCCATTACCTTGCGGATAGTAGTTGGCCGAATATTTCAGTTTGAACCCTCTTTTAAGTGCAAACTCAGTCATTGCATTCCCAAAAAGTATGAGGCATTATCAAACATTAAAGCCATTGGCAATCCAAACCTAGTGATTATAAATTTATCTATGAATTCAATGATGTTTTCAGAATTAGCTGTCTTGAGAGGAACTGCTTCTACCCATTTAGTAAAATAATCTGTTTTCGTGAGGATGTATCTATGCTACTTAGAAGAGTGAGGAACGATCTCACCTATTATGTCCAAGCCCCACTGACTGAATGGTTGCTCGATGTTTACCGGCTGTAGTGGCATGGACAATTTCTTTTGTCTCCCTGCAGTGGTTTGGCAGACTTGGCATTTCCTCACGTAACTGTGTGAGTCTTTGAACAGTGTGGGCAAATAATATCCTGCACGTAAGATTTTATGTGCAGTAGCATCTCCAGCATAGTGTCCGCCTGCTGGCCCATCGTGGAGTTCCCGCAAAAGCTTTTCGGCTTCAGTTTTCTCAAGACACCTAAGAAGAATAGAATCGTAATTCCTTTTAAACAGAACATCATTTATGAGCTGATATTGTTTAGCTTTCAATCTCAGAGCTCTTTTCTTAGTGTGATCCAGGTGTGATGGAGCATACCCGTTCTTAAGATAATAAATGGTGTCAGCATATAATGATTCTACAGCGTTTAGGATTACCTCATACATTTGTACCTCTTCAGATGAATTTTCAGGAATTTGCGATGCTCCAGCCAATATTTTGCAGAAGCCTTGACCTCTTACAATGCTTGCTGGTTTGATCTCAAGGTCGTATTCTTGTAAAGCAGTGATCCAATTTGCTCTTTTTTCACCCACATCCTTCTGTACTAGAAGATTTCTTACCGCTGGAAACGGTACTATGACCTTAGTATGGGTTTTAAGTAAGAAAGGTCTGAAATATTTGACTGCTTTGAAAACAGCATATGCCTGTTTCTCCACATCTGAATAGTTGAGTTCAGCACCTTGTAAATTCGAGCTAAAAAATGCGATTGGAGCTTCCACTTTCTCTTGATTTGCTTGAGTTAGAATCGCGGCATATGATTTCTCTGAGGCAAATGTGTATAAGATAAAAGATTCTGAAAAACTCGGGGTTGCTAAAGATGGAGCGTTAACGATAGCTTGTTTGATCAGGTTGAATGCTTCATGCTCATCTTGACCCCATTTAAAATTTGAATTCTTTTTAATCATGGTTTGCAAAGGAGAAACAATTCGTGAAAAATCTGGGACAAATCTCTTCATAAAATTGATTTGACCAAAGAAAGATTGCATGGCTTTTTTATTATGAGGTAGGGATATTTCAGAAATTTCTTTGATTCTGTCGGGCTCAATGTGAATACCAGATTTTGACACTATGAATCCTAGAAGTTTTCCTTCATTTAATGCGAAAAAAGATTTCTTTGGGTTAAGTGAAATTCCATACCTTAAACATCATTGAAAGATTTGTTTCAAGTCTTTGAGATGGTCGCTTCGCTTCTTGGAGTACACTGTTATATCATCCAAATAAATTACTACAGATTTATTGACTAAACCCTTGAATGCGATGTCCATGGCTCTCTGGAATGTAGCGCCGGCATTGATCAAACCAAATGGCATCTTCCGATATGCGTATGTGCCCCATTTAGTTCGGAATGTGGTTTTTAACTGATCATCGGGATGTACCAGCACTTGATTGTATCCTGAAAATCCATCCAAAAAAGACATTAGTTCTGAGCCTGCTACTGCCTGTAATATCTGCTCCATAGGTGGGAGGGGAAAATTGTCTTTTTGACAGGCTTTGTTGAGATTCCGAAAATCGATGCAGATTCTAATATCTCCGTTTTTCTTTCTAACGGGTACCATATTGGAGACCCATTTGGAATTCCTGACGGGGAAAATTATTCTGGCTTTTAATAACTTATTTAGCTCAGTTTTTATCTGATTTTCTAAATTGGGGTGGATTTTCCTGAGTTTCTGTTGGACAGATTTTTCGTTGTCAATCATAGGGATAGTATGTTGAATGATAGAAGTGCCGTATGTCTTCAGCTCATCGTAATTCCAGGCAAAAACATTTTTGTATTGTCTCAAAAGACGAATATACGCTAGTTTTTCTTCAGGGGCTAGGCCGTGGCCTAGATTAACGTTTTGTGGTTTATCATCGGTTCCTAGGTTTACTAATTCGTAGTTCAGAGTTGAACTGTAGAGCTTAGAATTGGTAGACCTTTTAAACCGACTTTTCAAATCGTATAAGTCTTCCAACTTAACCACCGATTTAGGTATAGCATTATCAATGCTATCTTGTTGTATTTGTCGATCGTGATGGTCTTCATCAATTATTTGATTGGAGTAGGATCCTTCAGAAGTGAGGAAATTTACAATATCAAGATCGTCATTGAATACTCTCCAATTTGTAATGTTGTCAGGGATGGACGGTCTAAAGATTAATTCTATTGAGAATCTATCCGGACTAAAATCTTCGGAGGGAATAAGTCTAGAGGCTACATTAGCTAAAAGGTCTGCGCTCGCGTTTTGGAGTCTTGGGATTGACGAAATATTGAATGCTATGAAATGCTCAGTCAAGTCTTGTACTAAAGATTGATAGTGTTTCAAATGACCTGATAGGCAATGTATGGTGTTACGTACCTGTTTGACAACAATCTCAGAGTCTCCGAAGACTTGAAGATACTTGACGTTCAACCCGATTGCTTTGTATAGGCCTTGCACCAAGGCCTCATATTCCGCTGTATTGTTTGTGCAATCGAATTCAAGTCTGCACGTAAGCATGGTCTTATTTCCTTCTGGACTAATCAGAACGCATCCTGCTCCTACTCCTTCATTAGATTTAGAGCCATCAAAATATAATTTCCAAAACAAAGATGTATTTACAGGTTTATCTACAAAATTAACACACTTTGAATTATCAGTTTGGGAAAAAAATTCGACTTGGGACAAAACTGAATTTTCTAAGTAAGGTGATGTTTGAGCATTGAAATTGCCGAGGAAAGAATCTACCAAGTAATTGCCTATGATACTACTATTATATGCTATTGCTTCATTTTATCCCTCCAATTCCGTTACTATGTACTTCTGGTGTAACTCTCGTTCAACCTTTATTTGATTCGGTTTACCATTGTAGGGTAACCACATGTGCGACCAGTCGGTTGAGAAGTATCCATGGAGTTTTTCGGACCAATCCCTGCTAAGAATCAAGCCATAGAATTCTGGGATATCAGCTACTAGAATGTCAATAACCTGACATACCTTCGGGTTGGACGACAATCTTATGGTTACTTGATTAAGTTCACCAATCACTTTGACTTGAGATCGATCAAGCTGAACTATGCGCACTGCAGATTTTTGTGGTTGAACATTCAACTTGGCACATATTGATCTGGGTAAAATATTCATTGAAGCACCAGAATCTACCAAACAATTGTGCACATTTTTATTGAAAATTTCATAAGTGAGAAGAAAAGGGGGAGTGTGAGACCTTGATCTTCCTCCAATCAAGGCGATGTCATTTGGATCAATCTTATTGATCGTGTTGGTTGGAGGTCTTCCCATGTTGTGGGAAGCTACAGCTGTAGGCAAAGATGTAGTAGGCACGGCATGTAATTCTTTCATCATTATCTTCTGTTGATGTTTCAATTTGCTCAATTCATAAAGAGTGATATTAGCCCTAGTCTTTTTCATGTCATCAATAATATTGTATTCCATTTCATCCGACACTATGAGTGTTCTTGATGGAGGTGTTTGATCTGGTTGGACTGGGCTAGATTGAGTCGCTTTAGTGGTCGTTTTCTTTGTTGCGACTTTATCTTTTGCTGCAGGGCTTGCGCCCTTCTGCTTAGGGGTAGTTTGGGGAGGATCAAGTTGATTTTTGCTTCGTGTGCTAACTGGAAATGCTTCTTGATCTTCTTCTTGTGGGAGGATGAAATCCCACATTCCTTGTAGTTCCACAACTTCTTCGTCATCGGTCTGCCCTTCAGTGGTACTCTCTTCTTCTTCCTCTTCTTCGGATTCGATATTTGAGATAGCGTTGGGTGGTTTCACATCCATTGAAGGGCCTCTTTTAAAAGCTCTGTAGGGCTTTTTTGAAGAAGTTTCTGCCACTTGTTTTTTTATGTCAATCATCTCATTGGACATGGTCTTTAATACTTTTTGCAATCCTTCCAAATCGAAAGGGTCTTTCGTTTGTTTCTTCTTGGAGTCTTCCTTGAAGGTGACTTTTTTAGATTTGCGTTCCTCTATCGTAGATCTCTTTTCCATGGCTACTACGCGTTTCTCTACTGCTATCGCCTCTGTCAGGTTTTCAACTAAGGTTGTTTTATTTGCCCTATCCACGAAGATTGCTAAGTTTGATGGTAAGGCCGTAATATACCATTCACATCGTACTTCTTTGCTGGGTTGGGAAGCAGTGGGAATTTTGTTGAGGATCTTATTGAACCGTAAATTAAAATCTTTGATGGGTTCTCTAGCCTCGGCTTTAAGATTGGATAGGTCATTGATTAACGTTGCCGTTGATCTGTCATCACCAAACTTGGTAAGGAATTGACTTTGAAAAATGTCCCAACTTGTGATAGACCCGGAGGGTAATGAAAAGTACCATGACCCGGCTGTTCCTTGCATTGTATAGGGAAAAAGCCGGACAACAGCATCCTCATTGATAACTCCGTTGAGATTGACAGAAAGCATGAAATTGTTAATGTGCTCTTCAGCTAGGATGCCTGCTTCTGGATTGAATTTGTGTAGCCATTTCTCAGGGTGGGCTGGTATTTGGCTCAGGGGTGGAGGCATTAAAACGGCCCCAGGATTGTTCCATGTAGACTGGGCCATCGTTGAGCTGCTAGTTAATGAAAGTGCAGAGGATGATCCCTGAGGCTGGGAAGATGAAGATATTATGATCTTAGATGATTGAAGAAGAGGGGTTGTGGAAGATGGATGAGTGGTTTGGAATGAAGATGTGGGTGGATGACTTCGCGGTGAGGGAGTTGAAATGGACGATGTAGATGAAAGAGTCTCACTGTCAGACTCTTGTGGTGTTTTCCTTGCTCTTTTCCTGGTGGGGAGAGGGAATTCAATTGGCTGGATGCCAAACTTTTCACTCTTTAATCTGGTCAGGGGATGAGAAGGACTGTACTGCGAAGTCACGCTGCTTTGAGATTTATCAGACCTCTGTGTAGAAATGGAAAATCCCTGGAGTTTGCAAATCAGAGTTTGAACTTCAGGGGGTTCAATGGTAGATTGGTCTGAAATATTAGGGTATGTAGCAGCGGTTAATACTCGAGGACTTCTGACTCTAGATTTAAACGTACTGGGGAAGTCGGGGGAGTTGATGAGGGCGATTTACTCTCAGATGGTATTTAGATTTTGATTTAGGTTCCATTCATAGTTCTGGCCCTCCTAGCGCCAAATATGTTGAAGCCCCGAAAATCGGGTCGACAACAAGGGGGATACCCACCCGGTCCGGACCTTGGTTGGCAGCTCCTTATCCGTTTGGTGTAGTGGGTCCGACTGGGGATAATGGGACCAGTTTCCCAATTTAAGGGTGTGTGTGTGTGTAGAGTTGGATGATGCTGATCTAAGAGTACTTAAAGCTAATTTAATTCAGACTTTTAAACTAACTCTATGCTATTGTAATCTAATGAGAAACAACAGATCTAATCTACGCTAACCCGGGGTGAATTTCTTCTATTATGCGATCTAAAGAGATTTCAAACAATAACTGGTAATAAAGATCATTCAGCTATCATAAGAATAGAAATCAATTAAGATAAACCACTTTGCATAAAAAGTTAGGCAAAACAGTTGTGAATAGCATATCGCATAACAAGTTATTCATATATCAGACATAAATAAATGGCTCCACCATACAAAAGTGCCAAATGGTAACTCACACATTCATTCAGTAACATATAAACAACTAAAAACTGTATATCACTTTAAGAATATAAGCAGAAATGGTCAAGAGATAAAAGTACCATTTATGACTGGTTCCACTCATAAGCTTCAAGCAACAATGATTTATCTCTCCTTGCTCTAAAATCTACTAAGAGTACAGAAGTGCAACATCAGTAGCAGATATCAATGCAAACATTAATAAACCTTGATCCATCCATTCATCAAAACCCCCTCCGAGGGTGCAAAAGTGCATGTTCTGAGGACAAGTTTTTTGACAAATTTCTGGACCCTTCTCCTAATGCCTGAGAAGGGTTTAAATACTGCTAACTAATTAACTTAATTACATAAATTTAGGATACGGTTTTAAATGACCGCCCTTCTGCTAAAGCAAAACTATTTCTAAAAATTGAATCTAATTCCTAACCATTTCTGTATTTTCTCCTTAATGCTGCAAGCATGCAACATTCGCCTGGGAAGAGTCGGTTGGTCGCCTTCTGCTTTCGTTTGAGCTACGAAAATAGAAATAACAGGGGCTAGCACCACTTTATGGTAAACTAGAAGATATTTTCGAGAATCTTCCTCTGGCTGGGTGTATTCACTGCGTGTATACTTGGTAACAACCCAAATTTCTCTCAAACTGATTCTGCTTTTGCTATTTCAATTTCCGGCCTTGCGAATGACTGAACAAGTTAGGGACTTTTCTCTCTGAACAATTTTCTTAGCGATGCACGATTAGCGCTAGGCGCGAATCGCGCATTGAAAACTGCCTCCGTTCTTTGTTCCGGGCTTTTTTGGTGCGTTTTCCTTCTTTAGCACCTTTTTTCTTTTTGCTTTACCGAGCATAAGCTTCAGGATCTTTTGTAAACATGCTGCTTTTGTGCGCTTTTGACTCTGAGCGTTGGATGGCCTATTGACATTAGCATCTGTTGAGTGATACTCTGGAATTTGTGGTCCTGTTGCATGCGGCATCCGTTTATGAAGACATCTCTTCTCTGTTCTCTGATCATTGACGCTTTCCCCTTTTCCTTAGATGTTTCCTGCACATTGCTTCATGTTATTTCCTGTCTTACAGTTTACGCAAAGGAAAAGAGTAATGATAATAAAGATTGACATGAAAGCTTTAAGCTCTTATGAATGCATAATCATGACACCTATAGCGAACTGACTCTTCGAAAAACAAAAAACTGTCCTTCTTGAATACTTTGGCGTACATTCATTAATTTCTTTTAAGGCGCGCGCCCAATTTTGGTTTACGGACAACTTTCCTTGAACACTGCGCCGAGGAAAATTTGCGATGAGTGATTTATGCGACTCGCATCGCAGCATCGCGGATCGCATCGTCAGGATGTGTCATCGCAGAAATTCATGATCTCATTCATCGCAGATCGCAGCATCGTAGCATCACAGATCGTAGATCGCGCTTAGTCATTCAATCATTGTGTGCTGCTTACGCGATGTTGCGATATGCGACGTCGCATATCGGCCGTCGGAGATTTCTTAAGATTTTTCATTTAAGAGCGCTTCATAATGTATGCGATGCAATGAATTTCACGTCGCTTCTTCGCAGTTTATTATGCTCATAAGAAAACATTTTATTCTCTTCTCGCGATGCGATACAGTTTTAAGGAGTTGAATACAAAAAAATTTCATAAAATGTTTTTTGGATTTTTTATTAAGGGTCCCCATTTGCTTTGTGTTATTGCTAATACCAAACAAAGAGGGGGGTTGTTGGTGGCCACAACAATAAGATAGACAATCGTCTGTGTGCAGACTGATGATTCTGGTAGAGCCATCATCCCTTAGGTTGGATGATTATCAGTGCAGCAATGATGTACATTTGATGTCTTTATTTTCCTGAATATATATCGCAGCCCGGATGGATGAAACTAGATCCAGGGTCTTCAATCTCGTTCGATCTTCACTCAAAGTACAAGTCGATCCATGTGAGAGATGTTCTAGAGTCGAACATGGAAAGACATCACCTGATTACCAACCAATGATGTAAGTTGTTAATAGGTGCGAGAGGAATCACCGATAATGATGATGACCCTCAAGGTACTATAGTACAATTCACGTGGTGTGAATAAGGGACTTGGCGTCGAACACCATGCACAATATTTCGGTCGAAGGCCATTGATGTAAACCTGTCGCCGGAAGTGAGAAACTTGCCATTGAGGCATGCAAGCTTCAAAGTACTGAAAGGGTTGTCCCTAGATCGACTTCCTAGATAATGAGCTGATGTCGACAAGAAGCGATTCGTCATAGGAGGGCCTTAGTGAATCCCACATCTATGACACGGAATGGAGCAAATGATTTTTGAGGTGAAAATGATCTGATGATATAAGGTTCAGGGTGGCGGTCATGAAAGAATGGAGCGTGAATGTATTGTAGTGGATGAGACACAGGTGAATTCTCTGAGCGAATTCTCTTGAACATATTGGCGACACTGACATGATGGATTGGTGGCGTTAACCCCAAATATGGATGGTGTGATGGACCAATGGTGATATGACCAGTGAACGGAACAACCCAACCTGATTCGGATGCGGAGTGAAAGTGTCATGTTCAAGAGCGACTTGCTACCAATAAAGTTTCTTCAAGTTTTCTTCCCAATTTTTTCCCAATCATTGTTGACCAGTACCTCTTTATTTTTTTCAAGCTTGAGGAGGATAACATATGCTTGTTCTATAATTTTCCCTTTGGGCAAACCCATCACTATGTTTTAACGAGCCTAGCGATAGTGAAACTCGTTCTTGTCGGTATGGACAAGTTTGTTGCTATTCGGTTTTAACGAGTTTAACGACAAAGATAACTCGGTCCTTTTCAATTTTAGAGAGTCTGAAAGGGACGTAAAGAAAACTCTAACAATCCTTTTTCATCATATAATCCCTTAAGTCCGAAAAAGTATAAAATAATACAAAAGGGATGAATTTTCGGTAATTTTAACGAGCCGAACAAAACAAGCGCTCGATCTTTTTGTGTAATAATCCCTCAGGTCCAAAAAGACTAAAATCTAAAGGAGGGATAACACTTCCAGTCACTTTAACGAGTTGGAGAGGCCTATTACTCGGGAATATTTTCATATTTTACGAGTCAGATGAAAAGAGCTTAAAGGAGACTCGTTTTTTGAGGAACGAGTGATAAATTCGGGTAGCAACTAATTCCAGGTAAGGTTTGGAATTTTCCAATCACGGCAGTGTCACAAGGATGGCTAACAGGATCACTCTTCGCAGCTGTTCCTCAAAAAGGGTAAACAATCAAATGGAGGTGAATGATCGACCAATATAGAGTGGAGGTGATGATGAGAACATGACCAAGGCTTCAAAGGCTGATGATAATGCATTCACGATGGTTATTTACCGGAAATTGGTTCATTTTTTAATGAATGAGCTTAAACTCTGGGGGAAACATTTGCTCACTGCTTATGTTTAATTTTTAACGAGCTTGAACTCCACATAAAAACTGCTCGATCCAGTCGTATAATAAGGATGTCTCATCTAAGATACCATTTTTTATGGAGCTTTCACCTTACACAGCTTTGCCCCGCAGCCTCTCGTATGCAAGCTAGGAATGACCGACTACGCCTCTCTACTTAACTACCAAGATCACCGCCAAGGTTAGGTAGGAAACTTTCTCCTTTACTTTGCCGGCGCCATTTGGCCCCTGCGAAGATGAACGGTCGATTAGACCACTCACCCGACCTAGGTGGTTGAAGTTAGTGGAATCATAAAGCTAACGTTAGCTGGTCATTTCTCGCTTGTTTACAAGGGGTTTTCATGCCCCCGGGTATAGCGAAAAATTTCCAGGTTACCAAAGATTGTTCTATCCGCACTGCAGACAAAACACTTCCTCGGCGATGTCTACCAAAATAGACAAAGGTGAGCGGCGCAACTAGCTCCACTCACATAACTTTGATGAAGGAATCTTATTCCAGTCTAATCTCATAAACCAGTCATATATCCTTCGCGGAAACCTACCCTATGCCCAAGGTTTTCCTGCTGAAACAGACCAGGGTGCATGCCCCCTGGGTTTTAGTCATGTCCTCCCGAATCACTCACGCTCATCAGGTGGGCGGACTGGGGATTGATGAGACATTCCTTGCGTGAAAAGACCATTCAGGGATGGTATTTGACTATTTGCTATGTGTGAGCCAAGGAATGAAAGCTGGTCTACGAGGTTGACCACTCTTCCTTCATGCGGCAAAACACATTACTCTAAAGAGTGAGGAGACAATGGCTCCCATGCAATAAATATAGTCACGTCCAAGGAGTAGATTATAATCCAGGGGTCCTTGGACTACCATTACGTTCATGTGAACGGTTTTCCTTCTCAATGTTATTGGCACATTGGGAAGGATCCCTAACGGTCGACTGGTTCCTTTGTCAAAGCCTATTAGATTTCTCATCTCAGGCAAAAGCGATGGCGAACCAAGCACTTTCCAAGCAGTTGAGGAAAGGATACTCATAGAAGCCCCTTCATCTATGATGGTACCGACCATGACCATTCTATATATTTGAGCAATGATTCGAAATGGTACACTAGCCGGTAAACAGGGTCTGCCTAGTAGATTCCAATCGAAGGAAACAACTAGGTTGCTTGGAGGTGGGACCGAATAGACGGCCGGATATGACTCTGACGAACTTCCTTCCTGCGGTAAAGGAATGGGTAGATTGCCCCCATGTTCATCAGAGTCTGTGTTTACGAAGAGAATTTGAACGGTATCGTTCTTGTTCTCTCCGGTGACTGTATCATCTGAAGATGGACCTTCTGAAGGCAAGATCAGGTCAACTACCACCTCGACCTTTTGAATTTCGTCTAGTGTGGATTCATACGGTTTATCTTCAATGATAGATGCTTCGACCGACCACAATGGCGTGTCAGTCAGATTTTCAACTAGTGATGGACTTGGCAAGAGTTTCTTATATCCAGGAGGAAGCCGTAACGGTGAAACCGGACGGTCGTCCAAAACTCTTTTAGATTCGTCTAGGAAGGGACAATGGTGGACGGCATGATCACCTTCACACATTTTACAAGGGAATTTACTTTTCCTTTTCTGTCTCGACATTTCGCTTTCGCTAGTTGACGATGTGCTTTCAACATGATCATCAGAGGTTGTTGACACCGGATTGTGCAAACGAGGAGACCAGTCCCTTAAGATCCGAGGGATGCAAGGAAAATCTCGATGATAGTGATCTCCTTTACAAATGACACATGGAGATTTAGGCTTCGACAGTGCAGTGTGTGGATTTTCACTAGATGATGCCTGGTTGCCCCCTGTCGTCTTTGGCTCCTTCTTCTTATTAGTAACTTGACTTTGGGCTTTACCAGCTCCATCAAGCGAAGAGGAAGGAGGAGAGGGAGAATCAGAGGAAGTAGAAGGTTGGGGGGTAGCTTTGGTATCATCTAGCTGCTTACTTGATTATTAAGGAACCACGGTGTTCTGAACGACAGAAGTCGAGAAGAGCCATACGGGCAGGCCGATTGTCAATCCTGGAAGCGACAATGTGGCCATATGGGGTGCACCAACATCTCCCCAAGAGGAGAAAGGACTAGGATTTCCTCCAAGGGGAAATCCTTGGTTGGTGGACTCCATTTTCCTCAACCTAAGACCAACGTAGGAAAGGTGATGTTTATTCTGATTAAAATAAGTTTTAGACTCTTTGACACAACTTGTTTTTTCAATTTTTAAGAGTCGAGAAAAAGCAAAAGATGACTCTAGTCGCCTTCGATTTTTAATGAGCTTGAAGTGACAAGTGCTCAAATGGGCCTTTTCCTTTAAGGAGTCTGAAAAGGAACGAAAGAGACTACTCTGGAAATCTAGACAGAGGGATTACCAAACCAATCGCAAAACTGCAGAATACTTTTTACGGTATGGCAGTCAATCTTCCCGAATGTTGTGTTCAGTGCATTGCGATCGATAGGGCGGCAGACACGGCTTCCTATGGATAAAGGATATAGCCTATTGTGGTCTCCCAATATATACTCGATGGTATGTGGGAACACAAGTCCATACTGGCACTTATCGTCTCAAAGTGGAGGAATCACCCAACTAGCAATGAAAACAACAGTTACCAAGCTTTACGACGCCGGAATACGTCTCTAGCCTAGACTTCTAAATGTTGTGCGTTAGGTTCCAAAGCGTTTTTAGATTCATTAAATTTATTTTACAGTTGATCTTGCTTAAGAAATTTGCCTTTCAAGTTCACCACGTGATGTAGATATACAATTCCTAAAATGCAATCTAAGATGATAAACAATTGTTTTAATCTTCTTTTTGCAATGAAAATCCTAGCTACTAAAGAAAGAGAGATGATATTATATCAACATAGAGCAGAGAGCACACACTATATGCACTGTCCTAAATCAAACCAACAAACAGTCTAAATGCAAATGCACATGGATGTATTTGTTTTTCAGCCTTCTTAACGTGTGAATGATAAAAAGAAAGCTAAGCGCAAATCTGAATTATTTTTCAAAGCGACATTACTAACAAGCTTCTTTTCAAGACAAAATGAAGACAATGACGACACTTTGTGTTTTGGAATTGAAAACTTGCTTTCGACACTTGAAAAACTACTAATTCAAATCAAATACAAGAGTAATAGTGTAATCGACTATCAAGAACAATCGGATTCTCTTCTATGACTGAAAATGACACTTGCGACACTTCCAAATCAAGAAACGACAGTTCAATTACGCTACTTCTTTGTAAAAGAGAACTGAAAATGGCTCACAATGCATAAATTTTTTTTACAGTTCTTTGCACAATGGAGGCAGAATAATGGCAAGGAAGGGGGTTTCCAACAGAGGTATACTGACTACAGACAGCAAAACTCCTGAATAGAGCTGAAAAGAGTGAAGAAAAACCAAAGTCTGTAGGCAAAATTAGCCTCTTCTGATCAGCGCACCTATTACACAGGGATTCCAGTATGCATCCCACCTATAGCACACAGGAAGTGCGACGCATACTGATATCCTTGAAGAGAGGATGCGATGGTACAGTGCGAGACTTTTGATCCAGTTCTTGATCACAGTTTTTAGCACAGTTTAGGGATTTAAGCCGAGCAAGTGCTAATCAGTAAATAAATCACAGGGGTAGATCTAAGGAGGTTACTAGAGCCACCACAAGGGAAATTAGAGAGTTTGTAAATCGATTTTTCAATTCATAAACAAAACCCGGAGATAGACTGAAGCAGCATTGATCTACTTTGCACTTGCATAGCAAATGCAGTTCGAAGGCTAGCTGGCTTGACTTCAGGCTCCGTCTGTAAGTTTATAAGGAAAACAAATATAGACAAACAAACAATCTATTCGCTCCCTAGCGGAGTCGCCATTTTGTTATCAGGAAATCTAGTGTCTATGCAGAGCTGCTAGTCCCACTAAGACTGGTAGCTATCTTAGAAACAAACAAACTAAAACTACTTTCATTTTCCTTTATGAGAAGTAGATAAGAGGGGAATAAAAGACACCAACCTCAGTCTTGCGCTTGGTTCCTTGCTTGATTCCTCTCCCTTCTGATAGATCTTTGCCACTCACTTCCTCGTCTACCCAGCTTCAAAGATCACCTGTGGAATCAAAGCAGCATAACACTATGCAAGAATAGAGATCTACTATCATAAACAATATAGGACCAGATATATATTGACCACAAAAACGCACATATCATCAATCATACAAGAATGTGGAGGAAAATTTGAATAGCTTTATTAATATCAAGAAAAGCAAAGAGGATTACAACCAATTGTTCTGACCCAGCATCATCCTCTCAGCAAGAAATCCCTTCTTCACCTCATGAAAAGCTTAGATCACCCAACACTATGATGTTACACCAAGAAACCAGCAGCACTTCTTTACAAGATACAAAATTCCAGCCTCTGGATCTCTGGGATGAGGGATCCATATATAGATGTTTGCAAGGGGGGTGAGTCAGCTTCTAATATTTGATTAGTGTCCTCTCTCTGATAGTTCTTGATTCCACTTGGAGATTGATGATCTCTTACTCATCCCTGGGCGAATGCAGAGAGGCAAGTGTCACAGGAGAAGTTTCTGGAAGATTCCATGATCTTCCACCTCGAAAATTGACTCTACCATTTGTCCACTCTCGCCCATCGTACCCCATAGAAGGGCCTTTCAGTATGCATCACACCTCCCGTGTGCATTTAGGTGGGATGCAGTGCACTCTGACCATGGAGCAGGTGAGATGGTCCAATTTTGACCAGTTCTGAGTAGTTTTTCATGGAGAACTTCTGGGAGATGATGTAATCAGCTGACCTTGTTCTTTTAGGGGTTGGAATAACACTTTTAGGGATTAGGAGCCCTTGGTTTATGGACATTTATGATTGGGGTTGCAGTGCCCAAAAATGTCTATAACAGTATGGGAAGCATACGGAGTCGTGTATGACAATATAAAGAAGGCTACGCTGGTAAGTGCGTTGCAAGATCATGCACAAACATGGTACATTAAGCATTCTATCGACCATCCAAATGCAGGAATCATAGATATCCAGGCTACGCTGAACAGGGAATTTAGCAGGCCAAAATCAGAGACACAATCGATTATCGGGTTTAAGGAAATCACAATGCTTCCAGGCGAGACCCCCTGGGATTTGAACCATAGACTAAAGAGTATGATTCGAGAAGCCAACATGACCTTGACAGATGGGCAACACCGCACATGGTTTGTAGCGTCACTAACACCACATTTAAGGATGGCACTATCACAACAAAAGCTATCCACCCAGGCCGAAGCTTTGGAGATTACAATGAGATTGCACGAGACCCTAATATAAGGTCCTGGTCTGGGAGTCCAACAAATCCACGCGTAACTGCAAAATTTGTGTCTGGAAATGTAGAGCTTGAAACAGGATACGACACCTCAGCCAGAGGCATGCAAGGAGGTATGGTGCATAAAATGCAAAGGCTAGGGGCATGACAAGGACCACTGTCCAGTTTTCGCGAATTACTTGGCGGGAGGAGGGTCGATGCCGTTAAGACATGAGGCACAATCAAGACCGAGAACGGCTCCTGAATTGTGGTGCACGATCTGTCAAATAGGAGGAAAACATGTTAAGGATAATTTTCATCTATTGCAAAAGTATATGAAAACGTCCCAACAATTGTTTTGTAATTTCTGCAGGTTGGTAGGCCATTATGAGTGCACCTGTAGAAGCTATGAACTAATGATGGATCGGCCTCCTGCCTACAGAGTACAGACAGAAATGCGAGCCCTCGACCTAAATGTAGGAATGGTGCACGTTGGATTTCAGGGGTGCGGATGAGGTTGAGGTGGAATGGGACCAGGAAGTGGTCACAGACAACTAATTTGTTACAATTACGAATGTCCAGGGCACTATGACCATGATTGTACGAATCTGACGAGAACATCATGTTTATACTATACTCAGTTTGATCATGAGGCATAAGACTGCGCTACATTGATAGCGAGGTTGCATGAGAAAGGGGTACTCCAGCCTCCCCCAATTCAGAATTTGCAAATGATGAGGTCTGAGCTGTGCGAAGAGGACTCGAATGTAAACATAGTGCTTAGAAGTGGTATCACAACCGGAGATGACAAAGGTAAGCAGCCAGAATAAAGTGCGTGGGTTCTCAAGGCTCCTACAAAGGAACCTAAATTTGATTTGGAGTGCACGAAGGAGACATTAATGGAAGCTAAGAAGAGCTTCATGGAGGCCTCCACTTCAGGTAGTAAGGATCAACTAAAACCAGGGATGGATCCTTCAATGCTCACTACCTTTCTGGAGACATGCATGAAACTGTTTCATGAAAACAAGGCTGTAAAAGGACTACAGGAACTTGTCACTAGGTGCGCGGAGTCAGGAGAACTGCGCATAGTCTGGAAACTTGGAAAGCATGCATTGCACACAGGAAGGGAAATGAGATTGACTGTGCAAATCGGAGAGTACGAAATGGATCAGGTAATTCTGGATCTTAGATCGGACATGAATGTACTGCCAAAAAATACATGGGAGCACATGGGCAGACCCACGCTACAATGGTCTCCTATTCAATTGTGAACGGCGAACCAGTAGAAGATCTTACCCATGGGAAGATTGCAAGGAGTAATAGTGGATATTGAAGGTGCGAGCGCGCTGGAAGATTTCAAAGTAATAGAGATTGTCGATGATAGCAATCCCTATCCCATGCTACTTGGTATAGATTGGGCCATTGATATGAATGGAGTCATAAATCTGAAGAAGCGCAAAATGATTTTTGAGAAAAAGTCACTATGCATAGTAGTACCACTAGATCCTGCCAAAGGAGTGCGATACACTAAACTGGTGTGCAACGATGATAGTGATGACAATCTCAATTGTATTTATAAGATAACTGAACGAGAACAAGATTGGGTGAATCCAATAGTAGATGGTAGGATTTCGTGGGAGTGCGGAAGCTCCTGCACTTCGGATTCGAACGAAGAAATAGAACGATGGCAGCATCGGCTGCATGAAGTAACAACGCTCAATTGCAACATGATGGTAAGATCACTACACTACATGAAAAAAGAGATAAGGGATCTGCCTAGGTACGATGGGTTGACAGCGGTGGATGAATTTCTGAACAAATTTGAGGGTGAAGTACTGAAACCACAGTGTTTTGACACTCTGAAAAATGGGCACTACGCACTACACCCGCAAGATGGTGGGGCACACACCAACAGAGTTTTGTGGATTGGCATGAATGTAGAAGGTGGATGCTTATACGATTTGGAAAACCCCAGCTATGAATGAAATCCGGTGACGAGGGGCAAAACAGCTTGCACACCCACCTTTCCCAATGGGTACAGAAATATGACATGTAGCCCACATAAACGCACACCACTCCCATAATAGAAAACTGGAACAAAAGACAGCGGCAGGAAAGATGAAACACACCAAATATTATCTGCGGAGAAGCATTTGACATGGTGTGCGAAGTGCTGAACAGGGTCCACTCGGTGAGATGCCCTGAGTAGGACCTGCACATACCAGTAGTTCGATGGGCCTATAGGACCATGTGCAAAACCCTATCCGCGAGAACAATTCCAAGGCTGCGGAATGAAGCAGGGACCATAATCTCTGAGGAGCATGCAAAGATGAATCTGCACGTAATAGCACCCGTAGATTCGACAGTGCGTGAATCCCAGGATGACGAAATCACATAGCTACACGAAGCAGAACACAAAAGACTTTAGGAAGCAATTCAGCAGGGAAACTTTAGACTTCGTGAACTTGAAAAGGATTGAGTACAGCTAAGGAAGAAAGGCATTTTAATAGATCCAGAGGTCAAGAGGATGGAAAATGAAATCAAGGAAGTGTTCCTCATCAATAAACCAAGGATGGCAAGGCAAGGTGCATACGATCATACTAACGAATTAGAGGACTATCACCGGAAATTGGTTAGTCTGCTACCATGGTTGGGACCGCGTATCACCAAACACAGTAACCAGGGAAGCACAGTACAAATAGTAGAGCATGCAACACCAATCGCCACAATAATAGATGAGGATTTTCCGTGGACTATGTTGAAGGGTGGGATGGAGCCCCGTACAGGGGGTGCGACCACCTAACTAGCTGTAGGAACAATAGTCTTAGAACTCCAAGCAACTAAAAGGGAGTGCGAGACTCTAAATTACTCTACTTGGGAGCTGTGTGCTCTAAGAGGTGTGCGTAGGAACAGAATGTCATAGGGTTCCAACCCACGCATGGAGGGCTGCATTGTCGTGCAGGTTCGCTGGGAAGTGATCATTGGTGTCACTGTTCATGACAAGATGTTCGAGTTGAGGCCAAAGGGAGCGGACGGTGGGGATTTAAGACGAGAGTTATGGGTAAGATTTGGGAAAATCTACTACCAAGGAAGCACTGATGGCCTGGAATTGGGGGAACAGTCAAATTTGAATTCAAGAGGCACTATAAAACTCAAAGGGCTAGCCATTAGACAACACTTGGTCATTTGAGACTTGAGCGGTTGAACAGAGCATAGAGTGTTGAGAGTCGAGCGATAATAGAGCCCCTAAGTTTGCGAAAGACTGCATACAATGTAGAAATGATGACGGCCACTAAGGATGGGTTGGGCATTAAAGTGGGCACCGCTGGTGAGGCCGCGTAGACCCCCATGTACAGGATGTTCCCGATGGGGTCATGACAGAAATCCCCAAATCACCCGGAACACCAAGAATGAAGAAAGATAAGCAGGCATTGGGACCAGTATGCATGTCCCTGAGGAATCCACGACACAGTAAGTTATCAATGGAAGAAAAAGGAAAGGCAGTCACCATTGAAACAGATGAAGAGGAAGAGGACTTGTAGGCCCTGATTGCCACTACAGAGGAAAAAGAAGACGTGGAGGAAGTGTCTAGTCAATTTAATGTCTTAAATTTCTCTACATAAATTATCAATCCGGGTATCGTAAACTGATGAAGTGTGGTGCACCATATGTGCTTAGTTAACCTTTTTCTTACTTCGTTGTTTTATAGATTTTATTTTGTTTTGGGGTTTTGTTTTTGTTGGTTTCCTAAAGTGTCTAATGCAAATGGAAATCCTATTCTAAGGTCTTAAGAATACTTTTAAAGGACAAGTATGGATGTAGATTTCAAGACAAAGTCTATGTCCCTAATGGTAATTTCCAAAACTTAGCACTTCAAAAGATCTTAAAACATGTTATTGATGGAGTTAGTACTTAAACAAAAGTGTAAATATGCAGCTACTTCAATCAAAATAGAATGCAACAACCAAACAATGAGCTAGTGACTATGAAACCCAGTATCCTTGCTACTGTATAAAAAGAAAACTGAACTTAAAGCAATTCAAAAACTGTAAGCAAAGTAAACTAAGTCATATTACATCAACTCATATTCTGACCCCTCACCATTCGACTCGCTCTGGCTATAGGAGGTAATCATAAACAAATTGAGTAATCTGATATCTAATTTGCATAAAATGAAACTAATATTAAACTACACATTCATACTTCAATCCCTCACCATTCGACTCGCTTTGGCTATAGGAGGTAACTGAAAATGACATGAGCAATTCAATAACTAACTTGCAGAAAAATAAACTAATATCAAACTACGCATTCATACTTCAATCCCTCACCATTTGAGTCGCTCTGGCTATAGGAGGTATCTGAAAATGACATGAGCAATTCAATAACTAACTTGTAGAAAAATAAACTAATATCAAACTACGCATTCATACTTCAATCCCTCACCATTTGAGTCGCTCTGGCTATAGGAGGTAACTGAAAATGACATGAGCAGTCTAATATCTATCTTGCAGAAAAGTAAATGAACAAAAAAAAACTGAAAGAAATAAACAGTGCTGGAATTAGAACTAAGAAAATAAATCAGCAGAAGGACAAGATAATTCCATCATGTCATTAGTCATTAAAAAGCTATGTGCATTACTAATCTACAATCAACCGGTTGAACACACTTGCATGAATTAAAATTGCATGAATGAAAAATCTAATCTATCAAACTTGAAAGCAATCAAATGACATAATGAAATCAAAGCAAAATTTACAAAATGAAATCTACTCTACCTTACATTCTAATATGCTCCATGACATCTACTTCACATCTCCTTCCATGTTGAGAACATCAAAGCTTTATTCAAATTCTTCAAAATTACAAAGTACAACAAAGCTCTCCAAAGCTTTCAAAAGCCATCAAGGAAGAACTACAAACTCCAAGCTAAAGAACTCACAAGCTAAAAGACTAACAAGCTAAAAGACTAACAAATGAAGGAGAGAGATCTCCTATTTATACAAAAAGATGAGAAGCCATCTCATTAATGAGAGTCCATGAATCTCTCCCTCTACCTCTAGAGTCCTAATCAAAATAGGAACTGATAAGACACATGTCTTCTTAGAGTTACAATATAATTAGGAGATGTGACACATATCCTCATGATCCCATGATTCTTTCCACTCAAATTCGAATTTGGCCTTAGAGTGCCACATAAGGGTCTTCTAGAAGCCTCCTTTCAGCCTACACATGTCAACAATCTCAACCCATTTGTTAGGTATAAGCATATGCACATTATTTTCTAATTTTTAACCACAAATTCACTTAAAAGGCTTAGAATTAATAAAGATTGGAAAAACATAAATGTGGCCCAATGATAATGAAAGTGGGATGAATGTAGTGACATAGTAGTGAAATGGAGGTGAAATGGAGGTGATATAATGGACATAATAGTGAAAGTGTAATGGAAATGAATGGCATTTTCAAGACTCAACAGGAAGACATCCAACCGTTGTGCTTTGTAGCAAAATTGTCCGCGTATGTCCCTCCACGAAAAGGGAAAACCAAAATACTGAAGGATTTGGATGCAATGAAGAGTGCACTCCAAACCCCGCTCCTCCCTGATGGAATTGTCTTTGAGAGCTCACACCTAGGCCACGTGGCCGCCGTGAAATTTGAAGACTGGGACCTCGTGGATAGTGACAAGTTTCTGCACCTAGAAATGGCGAATTTGATGAAGCAAAATACAGAGGCGGTGTTGATAACATTAGAGCCGCGAAAATGGCTGCGCAGTGTGGAAAAGGCTGGGTTGCTTCATTTGTTATGGATACCACATTTCCGCCACGTGCCCACCACCATTTTCGTCATTAGGCAGCTGCTCTACTTGGTGCATGATGGGTATCTATGGCTGGAGGAGCCTATTCCCATCATGGCAGACCTCATCCACCAAGTTTCTCAGCTTCCTTGTAAGGGAAAGGACCTCACAACGATAGTCGGGAAAAGTAGCGATTTGGCTCTCGCAGAGGCCATGAAAGCAAAGTATAAGCTCGAGAAAAAAAAATAGGGGTTACGCTATCACAAGCATCAAGGACAAAGGGGTGCGCATAGCCACCCAACTCCTGGCCATAAAAGTTATAAGAAAATGTTTTGCCAATGAGGTACAAGCGCTGGTGGTTGCGTTGGATAAATAGTGTGTGGAGGGGGTCCAGTTAAACTGGGCCGAGTTCCTCTGCGAGGAGTTTTTCGTAAACTTTCGCGAGGCCCAGGAGAAAGGTAAGACCTTCCACTACACATGGTTGCTCTTATCCATCTTACTGGTAGTAGGAAAACTATTGGAGGATAGTCAGTTCCCGAACATTGACCGAGACTTACCAAAGGCCGCGAAGTACACTTCCTTTTGGGCCACCAAGGATGTGAAATGGATTCATGATATGAAAATTTTCTGGGTGCTCATGGAGGCAAGCATCCGAATTTGGATCAACGGGAGGCTGCGCTTGTCACCTATGGTACACAATAGTCTGCAGAGTTTTGTAGACTTCAAGGTGGATATGCGCAACATATACATCAGGATGCGAAAGGATCCGGCGCAGTAGTGGACAAAGCTACCATTTATAGCCACTGATGACGCGATATTTACTGTGTTAAAGACATGGCCTCCTGAGTGGCGTGCCCCATATTTGGCAGAATTGGAGAAGGCGGTAGCATAGAAAAAGAAGGATGATGCCAAGCTACGCATCACCCAACTGGCAAAGAGAAGGCAGAACGAAAAAGCGGCAGCCAAGGTAAGGGCAGTATGTGAAGTGGCACAAGAAGCCACGGAATAGAATAAGGTCACAAAAGAAGTAGCAACAATGCAGATAGCAAAGGCCGCAACAGTACAGGCAGAGGAGGGCCAAACTGCGTCCTTAGGTAGGAGGCAGAGGACACAAAAATAGTAGAAGAGAGCGTGGACCCAGGGACCGCATCCACATAGCTCAAACGCCTACGCATCGCAGAAAGATTGTGTCCAAGAAAGAAGGTCAAGGCCTCGAAGCTGGCCATCGACTTGATCACATTAACTGAAGGTGATCTCCATGACATCGACGAGATGGTCCATGATGTCACCAGTGAAGTGCTCCAAGAGTTTATGATGGAGCACCAGAGTGTATTGGGGGCCCTCAAGGTGCATCTTCAGGAGTTAAAGGTATGGCCCCCTCAGGAAGGTATCCTGTCTACCCACTTCGCAGCAGGCACCTCAACAACAGAGCAAATGCTATGCACAAGGATGGCCAATACAATAGTGTTGCCAGAGCGAATGTTAGTATTAGCAGATGCGATGGACCGAATGATAGTTAGCATGATGAAAGGCCTTGGCCTTAATCTAGCTACCATTCCCTGGGAAATGCTCTATCAGCTACAGGATGGAATAACAGCAGAGCTGCGCGCTAGGGAGAACCGCGCAATCCAAGTTCTTAGTGAACAGAAGATCAATATGGAGCAGTTCAGCTTGTAGCATGACAAGTTGGTGTCACAGAACCAAAGGTTGGTGCAAATGGTAGATGACGCTTGCCGACACGTCCTAGAGCTGGCTATCATAACAGATCTACCGGTCAAAGTGCAGATTCACAGTTTGGCAAGTGGAGTCCGCGATGCAAGAGAAGAGGTAACAAAGGTTTAGCTAGAGCTGAACCTTTAGATTTCTGAGCTGTATTTGAAGGCCCAACCTTCCACTCCCCCAGAGATTAGAGAATAGTGCGCCAACGCTATTACAATAGGATTGGAAGATATTGGAGGTGCAGTGCACAAATGTACCGACATGTTGGAACAGGCGCTTGAGGTCCTCACGGCATTGTAGGAGGTGCCCAACATCCAGTGGCTGGAGACCAAGGCACGTGAAATCCAGCAATAGTATGACAACATCAGAGGGATTGCACAGACCGTAGTCCTTACTCAGTGGCTTTCAAGGACGTAGCAATCCAAGGCATTAAAGGAGCAGGTGGATGCGGTGCACCATAAGGAAGAAGTTCTCAAAGTGCGCGTCCAGCCATGGATTAATGAAGCCTTCACAATCATGACAGATATTGAAGGAAATCTCGCACAGATTCAGGGGATGCATGCATAGATGCAGCACAGCATGCCAGAAATAGAGGGTTCAAAAGGGAGAATGCAGTAGGTTCAACAAGTAGCAGCTCAGTGTGCTGCAGACATCCAAACCATTCGGGACCAGCTGGAGGGACTTTGCGCCAAGATCGCCTCACCGACCGAGTGACTCGAGGGCGAGTCACGATGTTTGTGTTGGGGGCCTGTTGGACATGGAATCCCCCACGACATGTTTTGGGGCTTAAAGCCAAAGTTTTGAGTTGGTATTATTGTAAAAACTCCGCGCGTTGCGGGGGTGGAGCGCAAATTGTATGTTAGGGTCATAGGGCTATCCACCGTAAGTTTTGAATGTAGTGTCAGCCTACCCATGGTCAGTGTACCATGGGATTGTATATTTAGAGTGAGGCTCTAAGTGTAAAGAGGAACAGATTAATGGAGTGAACTGATGGAATCTAGAAGGTAGGGAGCATAGAGTAAGAGTCTAAGTACCTTGGGTTGTAGTAGTAGGAAGAGACTCCGCAGCTAAATGCACAGAGGCCTAGTAGAGTCCGCAACTGAGTGTGTGGACCCCTGTAGTTGAGTGCACAGGGCGAAGTCGAGTCTGTAACCAAGGAATAAGAATAATAAAGAGAAGTTTTATCTGAATTGTGTGTATCTGTTCTTGTGTTATTTCCTATTTGGTGCCATTTGCAATTATACTATTTATTTACTGCGCATACTTATATGAATGGTGAATATTGTTAAGTATAACTGAAAGCATACAGATAATCTAAGTTGATCAACTAATATTGGGTCACTAGTAAGGGTTTGGGTAATAACACGGTTTGGGCCCCGAGGAGGGCTGCACCAGGGCAGCATCGCAGGCTGCGAGGAAATGATAAGTGCGCATAGCAATGTTCATGTAGGGTCAAATCGCGTACCACTTGGATACCATCAAACATCCCTAGGGTGTGGAAACCTGGTTCTAGCACCCTCCCATACTACTTCAGGTGAGACCTCGGTTTGCACTCCATAGACTATTGCTAAATGGGCTAGTAGTACTAGGATTTGTTTGGCTAAATCACCTTTGAACCTAGGTCAAGCCCCTACAGGCCAACACCATCTCAAGTTACTCCAAATTATTAAGAAAAAACAACAAGATTAGGTGTCCCAAGTTCCTACAAAAGAAGATCTTGTCCCATAAGACTCAAGACATAAATCCCATGGTATGTCAAGCCCTCAACCAACATAAAGATGGGAAAATCAAGTTGATGAATCCCATTCTCAAGCATAATAAGAATCCTTAGTATAAAATACTTTAGGTCTAAACAAACTAGAAAGAACTCCACCTACTTCAAAAATAAGTCTAGAAAAAAGTAGGGAATGAGAAGGAAAAATCTCTTGTAGAATCCAAACTAATGCTTACAAGAAAATGGACCTAAAAACCATTTTAATCATATAATATTGTTGTCTACTATTATGTAATTAATTTGTGAGGATTATTCATGTCAAAAATATTGGAATGTAGCTCTTTTGAGTAGTTAGAAAAATTAGTCGATTAGATTCTTGTTAGGCATGTTGACAGTTTATGATTTAGATCTTCTTGCCTAAAAAATTTGGCAAGCCATAAATTCTCAATATAACCTCACTATGTGCTACATATTTTTCTTAATATACAATCCCTAGATATTAAAGAATATTATATCTTTTTTAAAATTTAATAATAAGTATCTTAGAGTAAACCTTAGCTTTAATAATCCATCCTTGAGGAAACCCTAATCAACCTCAAGCATTTCTAATTTTTGATGTTTGATTATGTTAAGGGGATGGAGGTCCACCTCCCAATATTTATCTAGAATCATTCCAATATTAGATGATTGCCTCATTGGTAACTCCTTTGAAAATTGTGCCATAACAATTTTTCAAAAAGTCGTAGGAAATCCTAGAAATTTCAATCCCCTTCATTTCATGTTAAATGGCTATGATATTGGAAAAAAATGGTTAATCAAGTAGTTTACAAGGATTTGGCCCTACCTAAGGGCCATGACAATCTGGACCTAGAAAATTTGGGAACCTATGATTAATGGAAAAATATATCACTTTCTTTGTGTAGCTATGGATATGTTTTCTTATTTGAATAACAAGAAGATAGGGATTCAACATTCCACTATGGGCCATAATTTTTTGGAAATTTAGGGATGTAATTAAATCACTATACATGTCACTTCAATTTGGGAAATGACATTCCATTTGCAGTGACATTATGAGTTCATCTACCTCACTTCCCATTACATTGCTAGAATGAAACATTCATGAGATCCATTAGAAATGATCTAGGAAAATATATAGATTCTAAAACATTAAAGAATCAAATATTCTCTTATGCTTAGCTCTATGTGGAATCAGACATGGAATAAAGGTTTCTTAAGTCCATTTACTTAAACCTGGATCACTAAAAAAACACATACTCAAGAGATTATAAGTACCTTCCTTTTATGTGTCAACAATTCCACAGATATCGAAAATTTACCAAGAATTTCCCTAAAGTATCTCTATAAAGGAAGACCCATATAAGAATGAATATGTAACAACCTCTGGTTGATTTTCCATGTAAATAAAATAAGACCAAGGTCATGGGACATGTATTTGAAGATGAATGTTGGGCAAACATTTTAGTGGACATCACTTGTGATTAATTAATGGTTATGGAAATTGACAAAGGCATTGGTAAAGGTATAGAGGCAATTATTGCAATTTAATTACGAAAATAAAGGAAAATAGGAGAAAAGGAAGGTGAAGAGACACATATTTGCATGCAAGAAAAATTAGAGTAAAAATGAAGGAAAATGAAGAAAATAGAGGCCTCAATGATAAAAAGGCTTCAGAGAAACAATTCACATCTTTGATCAATTTTAGCTTTTTTGTCAGTTCATTTTTTGGCTCTCTCATTCATTCTCTCATTCTCTCATACTCTTGTACACTTACACCATTCTTGGAGCATGCTTGGAGCACTCTAGTATTCACTTGAATTTGGAGAAAGAAGGCAAAGTAAATCAAGGAAGTGCAAGGGATATAGTTGGATCAACAACTACAACTGGATTGATTTGCATGTAATAGGTTGCATGTGTCACTTCCTTTCTGATTTTTGGATGCATAATATATGCATGTGATTCCTTAGTTATGTGTTGTCATTAGCATGGAGATTTTCGTGGATTGTTAGTGGTTTCGACCTTTTTTTTCCATTTCATGGATAACCATGTTGTTGTGGATTTTTCCACTTGTTTTTTTTGTTGGTGCTTAGGTTCCCTATGCTTGTGGTTTGGAACAAACACTCTAGAAGACCTAAAACAACTTGGGTTGAATTACTAGTTACTGGAGCTGTACGTTCGGAAAAATTATATGGAGCCCTTGGTGGGTTGAGTTACTATTTCATGGAGCCATGGTTGGAAAAAACACTCTAGAGCCCTGAAAGGCTGTGGGTTGAAATACTAGTTCCTGGAGCCATAGATAGCTTGGGTAGAGACTGATCTGGTTGATGTTAGTGATTTCTGGACCATAGAGATGGAATCACTATGGTTAAGGGTTGAAGTGGTTTGGCCTCTGGAAGCCTTGGTTGGTTTATATGGTGCTGGGGTGATTGGATGAAAGAGAGATTTGGTTAAGCCTAAACTATGGTTGGTGGTATGTTGAAGTCCCTGACTTGGTTGGCATTTTCATATGTTAATAAGGATTATTTTCCTATTATGATTTATGAACACTTGTATCAGTTGTCATGTTGACATTATGGTTGGTTTTCCATGGTTTCTATGTTATTTATTTGGTGGTTATATGTTGTATTCTATATATGGCTCTTGACATGTTTTGATAAGTATTTGAATGGTTAATGAATGCATGGACTAACAGGTTTTATTGCAGCTAGCCAGAGAGGGCTTATAGCCTTCTTGGTGATTCTCAGATGAATACTATCAATTTATGATCTTATATGAATTCATGACCTGTATTTTACATACTTTCCATATGTTTGATGAAATGTTTGTCATGGACTAGGAAATCTAGGTCAAGTTATGGCTTCAAGTTTGAATGTTTGGCATTGTCATCATGTTAATTATAGGCAATTCTGGGAAGTGGTATGGAGGCTAGCCTGAAAAAGTGGTTCAAATTGCAGAACTGATGGCATTAAAATAACCAGTTTATGTCATAACTACATGGAAGTGGGATTGTGCATGCAGTTAGGGCCTCATAATTGCACTCTTGCCTTGTTATATGTGAGGTTGGGGTGCTAGGTCAGAGAAAAAGTGTTCTGAATCAGGGATTGATCACCTAGGGCGGTTGTTCAACTCCTAAGTGATACGTAGTTCCTGTAGGATGTTAGTCAGTGTTCATTTTGTAGGCCTTGCTTCCTTAACTGGAACTTGGAGGTTAGGTCATGTCATAGTGACACTATTCTCATGTTTACTCAAGAAAGATTGTGAATTTGGGTAAATGTGGGTGGAGTCGTCTACATATTGGTTGTATCAGAACGAGGTTACAACACCGGACCTAGGGGTAGATATGATTATTATGCATGCATTGGGATGGTCATTATTGCAGCTTGAGTTATCGTGCATGATGTCGATAGGTTGATATGTTGGCATCATATATATATATTGTACTAATATGGATTGATTGTGCAGACAAGATAGCCACCCATGAACTTCACCAAGGTATGATTTGATTATGATTCTATTTGGCTTATCTAACATGACATGTTTGCAGGAAGAAGAAGATCAGAGAGGACAAGAAAAATGGTGGATTGCAGTTCACTTGACTCTCCTTATAAATTAGTTGAGCAACAAGGAGATGAGTATTCTCCTGATATAGCGGTTACAATGAGAAATTTGAAGGTGGTAATCAAAAGTTGCAAGGTAGATAATGATAGGATAATTCAGTCACAAGAAAGAATTTCTAGAGCTCAGGAAAAGAAATCTGAGGTTAATGTAGTGATTTTTAGAGCTTATTAGATTTGCAGAGATAGGGACAACCATAGATCATTCATGGAAAAAAGGAAAGGACTAATGGGGCAATGGTAGCAGGTCTCGATCAAGATACAGGTTGGACATGGATGACACAGTCAGAGGTGGTAGATGGTTGGATACAACTGATAAGAGAGGTAGTTCTCATGGGTTTTATTCTAGTTCTGGTTCAAAGAGACATCATGGTCACCATTGCCGTCATCCTTATAGGAGGAGCGATACGAAGTACTTTCCATATGAGTTCAAGAAAGCCAAGCCTCCTACATTTGATGGAGAGACAAAGAAACTGGAAGATGTAGAAGCATGGCTACTTGGAATGAAGAATTTCTTTGGATTGCATGATTATACAGAGAATATGAAAGCCATAATAACTATTTTTAGCCTCAAAGGAAAAGCATATATCTAGTGGGAAGACATGAAGTGTGTTAGAGGCATCAAGAAAGAGGAATTGAGTTAGCATTAGTTTAAAAGACTCTTTTGAAAGAAGTACTTATTTGAGAGATATTACAACAGAAAGGCTAAGGAGTTGTATGAGCTTTAAGATGGGTTTTATGACAGATGAAAAGTACACGTCCAAGTTTCTGGATTTTTTGAGGTATGTGCCATATCTTAAGCATGAGAAGACAAAGGTCCAAAGATTCATCTATGGATTTCCTTTAGCATTTAATTTTGAAATTGAGTATAATGAGTCTTAATCATTAGAGGAAGTCATTGGGAAGTTGAAGCATTGTTATAATTAGTCTAAGTGTAAGTTTAAGTCCTAAGAAGGGTTAGAAAGGTAATGATAATTTTAAAGGAAAGTGGGTTAAGAAGAAAGGAAGACATCAATATGTAGGTGAATAGGAGAATGTAGCATCATATAATAATTTCAATGCAATTGACAGAGGGCATGAGCCTTAGCCTAAGGAGCATAACAAAGTTGATGGCAAGAATCCTTTGTAGTGTTGGACTTGTGGTGGAGAGCATTAAAAGAGGTATTATCCACAACATCAGGGTAGCAAAACTCATATTTACAGTACTCAAGAGGCACAGATAGTTGGAGATGTTGGGCAGAGTATTCCTCAGATTTATGCCCCAGTGGATGATAGTTAGGCTGATAATCAAGCTATAACAACTCTGGTTAAAAATTCATGTAAAAAATATATAAGACCATGATTGATGGGAAATGTATTACAAGCTGAATATTGGGAAAGGCATCCTAATGTTGGTGTTCATTGGTTTATTATGGCTAAGAAAATTGGCAAACACAATGTCTTTGGAAAGGAAAAGTGGCATTAATTGACATTTTATTTATGAAAATAATGGAAATTAGGAGAAAAGGAAGGTGAAAGGTCACATGTTTCTTGTGAGGAGGAAAATTAAGGAAAATAATGGAAAATGAAGAAGATAGAGGCCTCATTGATAAAAAGGATTCTAAGGATAAGTTGGCAAGCTTTAGCTCAAGCTTGGTTAGTGTAGCTTTTGGTTAGTTCAGTTTTGAAGCTCTCTCATTATTCTCTCTCTCTCTCTCACTCTTGGACACTTATATTTGTCTTGGAGCACTTTGGTATTGGATTAAGAAAGGAAAAGAAGGCAAGAGAAAGGAAGGAGAAAGCAAGGAAGAGAAGGATCAAGTAGCTACAACGGGATTCTTTGCAGGGATTGATTTGCATGTGTTTTTTCTGTGCTATATTTGGCATGCATGGTATTTCATGTGGTTCTTTGATGTCATGGCATGGGTTTTTCCAGGTGTGACAGTGTTTTCAACCTAGCCTTGCCATTTCCAACTAGCCATGGTGTGATGGGGTTCTCATGTTTTAGTTGAGATGGATTTCCATATGGATTCGAAGCTGAGTGAGGTGGATCTTAAAAATAAATAACACATGGCCTAGTGATCCCTAAACTAGACTAATTGCATTAAAGCCACTAGCCTAGTGACCCCTGAACCAGACTGTGGGTTGCGGTAAAGCCAGGTATTTTGTGCCTTAGTGGGCCTAGGTATCCTCGACCCATTAATGGCAGGATATATGGTAAAGCCTGGAGGTGGTTTCCCTTGATTAGGCCTAGGAATCCTTGTCGATGAATGGTGGGATATATGGTAAATCCTAGAGGGTGGAGTCTCGATTTAAGGCCTAGTGATTCAGTGTGGATTGCAATAAATCATAAGAGACTAGGAGACATGAAAATTCCTGACGGTTTAGGTGGAGAAATGCAGTGGAAACCATGCTTGTTTTGGCCTAGTGATTTGGTGGAGATCATGGTAAAGCCTATTATTACATGTTTATTGTTTTGGCCTAGTGATCTGGTGTGGATTGTGGTAAAGCCTGGTTTCTATTAATGAGGGTGAGGTGGTTTAGCCTCAGGATTCCCTGGTTGCTTTTGGTTTGACTCCCACATTCATGCTTGGAATATGGCACGAGGGTGATTGGATAAAGAGATATTTTTCTCAGCTAATCTATGGTTGGGTGGAATGTGGTAGTCCCATACCGGGTTATCTTTTGCATTCATTAATAATATGTTCTTTCCTTAGTATCTTATGTGTTAATGTATTGGTTTATATGTGGATTCTATGGTTGATGTATCCTTGATATTTCTGTTGTTATTATACTGGTTATAAGCATGTATTATGATAGTAATGATGTATGGCTCTTTGATTTGTAAATGAATGAACAATGCATCTATGACCTAATAGATGATAATGTTGCTAATGATATAAGGGAACAATGCTTCTTAACGATTCTTAGATAATTATGAGACCCCTATGCTCAGATCTATTATTTAAACTTGTAGATTACATGTTTGTGACATGTTTAATGAAATTTTTGTCATGGATAGTAGGGTTTCAGCCTAGTCCTTGTTAATGTTTTTGCAAATGTATCATTGTTCTGTTGTGTAAATTCATTTCTGAAGGTGTCATTGAGTTCTGGGCAGTGACCTAGGCTCTAGGCCTGAAAAAGTGGCACAAATCTCAGAGTCACAAGCATAGGTCTAAGGAGGAATGTCCTTGGACGCTCACTTTCCCTTGTTGTGCGAGCGTTTGGAGCCTCCTAGATGCACGTTGGTCCATACCAAGGGAGCGTACACGGGTTTGATGAATTAAAACTTTAGTTGGTCTCAGGGGCTGGTTACCTGAGTGGTTGGGATGGATCCTGGGAGTTCTATTGTTGATGTGGAAGATATGTGTGATGTGTTTCCATCGATTCCACTTCTGTAAGGTCACCTAGGAGGTTTAATCCCATTATAGTGGTGACTCGTCGCATATTTACCCCAGTTGGCTAGTTACTTGGGTAGATGTAGGATGAGGGTGTTACAAAGTGGTATTAGAGCATGGTTCAACACCAGGAATGGATGAGCATAATGTGATTGTCATGCATACATGTAGGTTGTATATGTGCTTGTTATGTATGCATGGTAGTAGTCATTGTTACAGTTGTGTTTCCATGTAGGAGTTGATGATGTTGTTAATGGGATGCGTTTGTCATGAATGCATGTCGGATGTATATGCATTTGTTATGAATTTCAGTGTCTATATGTTGTTATGCATGCATTGTCATGGTTATGGTTATGCATGTATGGTAGGTCGGACATGCATTGTGAGGTCATTGTATGTAGTTATGCCATCATGATGTAGTTGTTATGTTATGATTCTAATGTGTTGACTGAGATAGAGAAAGAGGTGCAAATCATCAAAGTGAGGTTGCAGCACTAGAAATGAACTTGTTTTAAGATGGTTTTACTCACACATATGTGTTGAGATAAATGATATGAATTTGAGTGTAAGTAGGTGATAGTTGTATCATTATGTCTAATGACTATAAGTTGACTATGGATTATGACATGATTGTTAGTCTTGGTAAAGGTTGATTTCAAATTGATATATATGATTGTCTTGATATTTGGAACATGTGGTTGATATGTGTGAGTAGTTGTAGGGTAACATGATTGGCATTTGTATGACAAGGTAAGGTAACTAGTATGTTGTTATGTTTACTTATGAACTGACAATTATGTGTTTATGGTAGTATGATGTAGGGGATTGCATGGAAAAATAGATTGCCATGAAATCTTAAAGAAGGCTCAAGTTGAGATTTGACTTGGAAGCATTGGAAACCCGTGGGGATGGAATCATGGTGTCTATTTCCAGTCTTGTGCTTTTGGTATTTTGTAAATTGTTGAGACTTATTTGCGGTTTTGTTTATGTCTCGTGCAAGACCTTCCCACTTTTTTTATGGTTTCGTATTGTTATTGATTTTCATGGTTTTCTTCTTGTTTGTTTCTTGCCTTGCCTTTATGTCTTGAGTCTTGGGAATTGGTTTGAAAAATAGGAAAGTTAATGGAGTTCAGGGAGAGTTGTGTGGTATCTGATGTAAGACCTGGATGAAGCTTAGTGCATGTATAAGGGTAGCTGAAAGTAAGCATATGAAATCTAGTTGGATTGGTTGGGTCCATTGAGGTAAATGGATGGTGATAGGACAAGTATGAGAAAGGTAACAGAAAGGGTAAAGTAAATGGATTTGAGGTTTCAAACACCTTGGATATGTTGGGAACTGTTGTTCTAAATATTGTGCATGTTGTGCATGAATAAAGGAAGTTATCTTAACCTTAGCCTTATGATATCTAGTAATTATGATGTGATCATGATTGCTTTATGCTAATGCTTATATGCATATATGTATGTATGTACATTGTTATCTAACAAGGTCATCAAGAATCATGATTGTCTTATGTTGATGTTTATATGTATACATGTATGTATGTATGTCATTGTGTGACAGGGTCACCAGGGATCATTCTTGTGGAGGAATGATTGCTTATGGAGGTAAAAGGCATGAAGATGTTTCCGTTTATGAGGAATCAAGTGGGAAGAGTAGTCATGACAAATATATGAGGTCAGTATCATGTGGATATGAATTGTTATCGTTTTCTTGTGTTATGGCTATCTTTATGTTATGACAAGTAATACCGAGGGATACATCAATGGAATGAAAACATTCTGCTTTGCAGCATGCTAGGATAAGCATAGATGGTGGAGAGACACTAGAAGCAAGGTTGCTTAGTAGAGGTAGTATGGTTTTGGATGTGCAACGGTATTGTTGTGTATATGTTGTCCACATTGTATATTCAATGATTATACCTATGGTGATGTGTAATGTTGTATATGTAGTATTGTGTACATATGATGTTGTATGCATGTTGTATGGAGTTGTGTGTATATTACATATGCAGTGTTGGGTATAGATGGTGCTATGTACATGTTGTATATGCAGTGCTATGTACATATGGTGTTGTGTGCATGTTGTATATATGGTATTATGTACATATGGTGTTGTGTGCATGAATGTATATGTGGTGTTGTGTACATGTTTTTGAGAAATGGAAACAAGAAATTTTAGTTTAAATTTGTCCTTGAATTTAAACTGAGAATTAAAATAGAATTCTGTTCTCATAGTAATTTGTAAATAGTTAATTAAGTTTGATTTGCTTAATTAGCTTAGGAATTTTGAGTTGGAAGTCTTTTTGAAGTCATGTAAATGTTGTCCCTAAATTTTAGGGGTCCAGTATGAGTTTAGATTGAGTTGTAATTAGATAACTTAGTTTACTAAGTTATAGGCAGTTAAACTAGTTCTAACTGTTTGTTGAACTAGTAGAGGATTAGCAGTCAGTTAGTGCACTGGAGCATCCACAGGTGATACTCCAGATAAATGAAGATTCTCTCATTGAAAACTCATGCATGTTAGTTATGAGAAAGACCCAGTTGAAACTAGAGTGCAGGGACAATGTACTATTAGTTGTATGATTTACTAAGTTGTATAGATCATGCATGCAATCAAGAAGAGGACCTAGATTGGATTGTGTAGTTTTGGAAGCATTGGATTTCCATTAATATGGGCTATTCAGCCTAGGAATTACGCAAATAAATAAAGGCTTGGCAGGTAGTGGAAATTGGCTAATTTTTGGCTAAGAGCGGGCTTGTGAGGTAGAGACTCAAGCATAGTTGTGCATAATTATTCTTGTGAGAACATGTTGGCTTAGGGGGTCCTGACCCAGGTTCAGAGTTAGTTGTGCCAATCGAAAAAACCTTGCACTATTGGCCCTTTCAGCAACAACCCGCATAACGTAGGCTGCAGTCTCACCCAAAGAAGTATGGGGGGGTGTTGGAACCAAGTTTTCGCATCCAGAGAGCAGTGTGATGTCTTTTAGCACCTGAGATCTACCTTGGTGCAGATCTATAAGCCCCTAGGGCTCAGTACTGTAACTCTGTCTAAATAGCCCTTAGACCTTCATGAAGGTCTATGATCAGATTTTGCATACCTTTATCAGTTGATTTACCCACTTATGTGCATTAAAGAAAAACCCTAATCTAGGGTTCACATAGATAGGCTTACATTATTAATAAACATTAGATAATTCGTCAGAGTCTTCGCAAAATTACATAAACATGCTTGCGTACATCATCTAACAGTTATTTGATAGAATCACACATCATTATATCACTATTTCATAAACACAGAATTCATTCACAACATATATTATAAGCGGAAATAAACAGAGATAAACATATGGTAAGTTCCTTACCTCTAAAGAAATGTAGCACAACGATTTAGTCATCATGTTGCAGTGCAGTGTAGATACTTCATGTAGTTGATTCTACCAATGTTCCAACCCTTCATCTGAATCATAGGTGCAGGAACTCTCCCAGTCCCATGCAATCCATCCATCTGCCATCGGATTGATCCAGTCCTGGTCTCGCACTATTATTTTGTAGATCTGATCTAGCTCATCCTCACTCTCTTCATAGTCGCAGACCGGTTCAGTGTAGCATGCTCCTTATGTAGGGTCTAACGGTAATACAACTCAAAGTGATTTCCATTCAAACGACATTGTCCTCTTCTTCAAGTTGATAACTCCATTCATGTCAATGGCCGAGTCACTTCCCGGGAGCGCGGGGTATGGATTGTTGTCATCAACAATCTCTATCACCTCAAAATCAGCCATCGCATTCGCACCTTCGATATCAACAGTTACTCTATATAATCGTCCCATATAGATGATATTCTGCTAGTTCACCATTCTGAGCTAGATTGGAGACCGCTGCAGTGCAGGTCTCCCCATTCTTTCCCATGTTTGTTTAGGAAAAGCATTCGCATCAGATCCTAGATCCAAAATGACCTGGTCCATATTGTAGTCTCCTATCTGTGTGGTGAGCCTCATCTCCCGCCCTGTTAAATGTTTCCTTCACATGCTCCAGATCAAATCCAAATTCCTTTTCTGGGGCCTCGCGGACCCATCCATCCTCTTCAAGTTGTTTTCCCTTATCATTACCAGTCGTTATTCTGCTTCTCAACACTATATTTACATTTTGATCTTCTTCTCGGGTCTCAAATCTCATTATTTGTATGTTCTGTGTAGGTTGCTAACATTGTGCCTTCTTTTCCTACACCTTAGCTATCAACACATGGCATTCTTCTATAGTGTGGTCAAAATGGCTGCAGTATTGACACGACAGGCGTGTCTAATTCTGACACTCCTGCATGTAGTGCCCTGGCATTCCAAATTTATAGCAAATAACCTATTTTCAACCTCTACTAGGTCCTCCTCTTCCACGGCCTTGTCCTCTCCCTTGATATCCTCCATGTGTTCCTCCGGCGCCCTGATTTGGAGGCCACATTTCTGCTTGCATCTAGTACGTAGGCATTCTTTCCATCATCAATTCATAGCTGTGACAATTGTGCTCATCACGGCCCACGGATTTATAGAAGTCACATAACAACTTTTGTGGTGTTTGAACGAAATTTTGAAGCAAACGAAAATTATCTGTTGCATGTTTTCCAGCAACCTGACAAATAGTGCACCATAGCGCAGCCCCCATCCTTGGTCTTGCTGGGGCTTCTGGCTTCAGGGGAATTGGTCCCCCTCCTATAATGTAATTTGCGAAGATAGGGAAGTGGTCTTTATCATGCCCCTGGCTCTTGCACTTTAGACAACAGACTTCTGTGCACACCTCTGGTTTATTCTCCTTCTCTTTCTTCAAGCTCTGCAATTCCAAGCAGAGGCTCTACAATTGGGAGTGAATTTGTTGTACCCCCAAGGTTGCATCTCAAATGGGTGTTGCATGCAATATCATTGCAATTTCCAGGGCTTCTTCCTGGGTTCCTATCTTCTGTTGTGACAAATCAATTCTCAGGTGACGTAGAAGCAAAGCTATAAACCATTCGCGATGCTGTCCATTTCTGAGCTGCATGTTAGCTTCTCGAATTACACATTTCAACCTTTGATATAACTCTCATCAACCCTCATCATCAACCCTCATCGTGATTTCCTTAAATCCAACTACTAACTACTAGTCAGAATTAGGCTTACTGAACTCTTTTTTTAAAGCAACCTTAGTATCTTCTAGCAAAGCCAGAGGATTATCAGAACAATACTTAATTTACCAAGTTAGTGTGTGATCCTACATAGTGGTAACCAATTGTGCCTTCTTTATATTGTCATCTGTAATCCGTTGTGCTATCCAGACATCATTCGTAGCAAACCAAAATTGATCTGTATCTTCACTCCCTATGCCCTTGAAAATCGACAACTTCATTGTGTTCGACATGTTGAATGGAGGAGGTGGTGCTAGAGGTGTCGGTGAAGGTGTATGCAATGGAGGTGGAGGTGGAGGTGGAGTGGATGGATGATGTGTCTGTGAAAACCCTATCTTATCAGCTGGAAAACCACTCCATAGTGAGTTTTGTACCACTCCCTTGTCGTCACTCAAAGGAGTTCCAATCAGCGGGCTATATTTTGGACCTGATTTCTCTCGATCCCTAAAGAGTTTTCCACTTCGCATAGCTCTGAATATCAAGGCAATGGCATAAATCGTTTTTCACATAACAACATCTTAATCCAAGTATTCAAAGATCTTAAATACTTACCTCGCAATCCCTTGAAAAACCTTCTCTCTACCTCATTGTAGCTGAATGAGGTATCAACTATGAATTCTGTAACAAATCCTCCTATAATTCGATCAAGCCAGTGATCAACAGCCCGCGTGATTTTGTCTTTAGAGCTTCTAATCATCGTACCAGTTTTGGAGTCCACACTATTGGACCATCAATCTTCCACCTCCCTTGGCTGTCTGCCAACTTAGCTATCCACTTGTATAATTGGATTAGGAAGGTGCAGAAGAAAATTTCGTGTATCTTCGTATACAAATACCTGTCCAACCACTACTCTTTTGATAGGTGCAGATTCTTGTTTTCCTACACCGCGAATTCATGAATTTTTCTATCTAGCCACTTTTCAATTTCTTTCTTCATCGAGTTCCAGTGATGCGACATCACACATCTCCTTCAAGTAGATCCTGGACCTGGTAACAGAACCATTTCTTGGCTTAGGGGGTCCTGACCCAAGTTCAGAGTTAGTTGCAACAACCAAAAAAACCTTACACTATTGGCCCTCTCGACAACAACCCACGTAATGTAAGATGAAGTCTCTCTTGAAGCAATATGGGGGGAATGCTAGAACCATGTTTCCGCATCGAGAGAGTAGTGTGATATTTTTTAGCACCTGAGATTTGCCTTCACGCAGATCTATAAGCCCCTATGACTCAGTACTGCAACTCTGTCTAGACAGCCCTTAGACCTTCGCGAAGTTCTATGATCGGATTTTGCATACCTTTATCAGTTGATTTACCCACATACATGCATTAAAGAACAACCCTAAGCTAGGGTTCACATAGATAAGCTTACATTATTAATAAACATTAGATAATTCATTAGAGTCTTCGCGAAATTACATAAACATGCTTGTGTACATCATCTAACAATTATTTGATAGAATTGAGCATCATTAGATCACTATTTCATAAATGAAACATTCATTCACAACATATATTGTAAGCGGAAATAAACAGAGATAAACAAAAATACACAGAATTATTCAATAATCTTCTTTATTGATCTTCAGTTCAGGTTTACAAACTCAAAACTACCCTGTGCACTCAGCTGTAGGGGTCCGTGTACTCAGCTGCGGACTCTACCTAGGCCTCTGTGCACTCAGCTGCAAATCCTTTCTCTCCTATTTGGCCCACTTCTCTACACTAAGACTTCCAATACTTCATTTGTTATCCATCATGACATTAGATGCTCCCTTAGATTCTTTAATACACACCTACTTATAGATTTTTACATACAATCCCATGGTCCGTGGACCATGGGTGGATCTCAAAACTGACTCAACTTTTACATAAACAAGGGGATAAAACCCCTTTTACTCCTAACCATCTATGTGCTCTACATCCACAAATCGTGGAGACTTTACATTACTTACAACAATTACATCAAAACTTGGGTTATTTTAACCCCAAAACTGACCCAGGGGACCCCATCCCAACAAAACAAGCTTTGTATCTTCACTAATATTTTTTATTAATACAATACAGATAGGTAGGGTTTTGAGTAGTGGATTTCCCTAGAAAAACTTATTGTGTTATGTGCCATTGATTTGTCTTCTTCTTGTTCATATTTCTTTGATCGATCTATTGGCTTTCGCTAGTTGAAAGCCAAAGTAGATTTTTGTCTCTTGTTTAGTAGATTACATGAGCTTGTGAATCTACAGGAAATTCTACATGGCATTGGAGCTGAAGATAGTATACTAGAGGAGATTTTGATGTTTTGAGTGTTGGGTTACAAGTGAAATTAAAATTTGCAGTACATACTTCAGGATCGGCAGATGTCGTTCTACGGTTTGCAGCTCGAGTATGCCTTGGAAGGCAACTCGAATTATATTGCTTGGAAGGATAGAATGGAGGATGTGCTAGAGGATAATGGTTTGAAGGAATTTTTTGATCAAGGCATTTCTAAGCCATCAACATCGAATGCACAAAATCTAGCTGAATGGAAGAAGTGTGTGGCGAAGGCGAGGCAAATAATCCTTAAGGGAGTTTGAGACCACATTGTCTCAAGTTTCCATGGCAAGGAAACTCCATATGCTATGTGTAAAGAATTGATGGACTTGTATCAAAACATCAGTGGCCAAAGGAAATTGGCATTGAAGGACAAACTATGAAAAATCAAAATGTAGAAAGGTGAGACTATTCCAAAATACTTGACCAAGTTCACTCAATGTCATGATGAACTTAGAAGGGTTGGAATCATGGTTGTCAAGGATGATATGGTGAGTCTTGCTCTTTTGGGACTCCCAAAGAGTTTTCATAGTTATTAGGGCTTTGTCAATGGTCGGGAGAAGCTACTAGATTGGAAACGAATGTGGTCGGATTTGATGCAAGAGGAGATCAGGAGGAATACCAGGGATGGATCTTCATCAAACACTGATGATCAAGAGAACTGTTCCTTAGTGATTAAGGCGAAGAAGGGGAAAGGGAAATCTTCCCATTCCAAATAGGTTTCTTTCCATGGAGGTAAGAAGAAAGACATGACAAAATTTAAGTGCTTTCATTGTCACAACTTGGGCCATTTTCTACAAATTTTCCACTTAGTAAGTCCAAGAAGAAGTCCTCAAGAGGACTGATGGGTGAGGCTTTGGCCTCTCAATTCAAATTGGAATTTTCCCTCATTTCATGTATGGTGTCAATAATGATGGGAAGTGTGTGGTACTTAGATAGTGGAGCTTCATTCCACATAACTGGCGACAAGGCGTTATTCAGTGGCCTAGAGGAGAAACATCTCTAGATGCATATCGAGAGAGGTGACAATAGGAGGTATAGTGCAACTAGATTGGGCACAGTTACTTTTCAGAAGGAGCAAGGGGATCACCTCACTTTGAAGAATGTTATGTATGTGCCCGGGTTGAAGAAGAACTTGGTATATATTTCCATGCTTGAGGATAGAGGCTATGATGTGATCCTCTTGAAAGGAAAGGCATTCCTTCAACACATAGCCACGGGACAAGTAAAGAAGATAGGGATTCAGGTGAAGAATCTCTATAAGTTGGAGGTAGAGGATTGTGTTGCTTTGAGCATGAAAGCAAAGATGGTGCAGAACCAATACATTCGTGAGTTATGACACAGGCAATTGGGCCACTTGCATCATGGGGGACTTTGAAATTCATGCAACAGATCTCCACCAGTTTGCCCAAAGGTACACTAGAGCAAGTTGATACATGCAAGGGGTGTACTTTGGGTAAATACAGCAAGTCTTCCTTTCACAACAGAGATAGTAGAGCTGAGGCTATTCTGGAGTGAGTCCATTCAGATGTGTGTGGAACATTCTCGATAGTATTCATGGCCAAACACATGTATTATGTTATATTTGTTGATGACTTTTCTCGAAAATGTTGGATATTTTTCATGCAGAAAAAGGATCAAACCTTCACAAAGTTTTGTGAATTTAAAGCACTGGGGGAGAAAGAGTTGGGCAAGAATGTTAAAGCTCTACGGAGTGATAATGGTGGTGAGTATGTCTCAAATGATTTTAAGAACTTTTGTGTATCAGAAGGGATTAAACGGGAGTTGAAGAAACCCCATAACCCTTAGCAGAATGGGGTGGCAAAGAGGAAGAATAGAAGTATAGTAGGCGCAACAAGGGAAATTTTGCATGATCAGGGTCTCCCACTCCTCTTGTGGGTTGAGGCATGCAACACAACTGTTTGTGTTCAGAATCATAGCTTGCATTGGATACTTGGGATGAAGACACCAAAGGAGGCTTATTCCGGTAAGAGGCCAGATGTTGGTTACTTTAGGATCTTTGGGTCAATGGTATATTTCCATGTGAAAAAAAATGCATGAAAGAAGTTGGATCCAACAACGGAGTTGGGGATATTTGTGGGGTACACTGAGACACCCCACAACTATCAAGTCTACTTGCCGACCAGCAGGTTGATAGTGGTCCGCAGAGATCTCAAATTTGATGAGGAGAAGGCCATGTGATATTCCCTTTAGAGGGAGCTTCAGCTACATATGCTTGAGGATATTTTAGCTCCTAAGGAGGAGGATCCTTAGATTTATGTGGAGTGGCCACATCCAGAGGATCTGGGAGTGGAGAAATCCACTCAGGTAGAGTCTTATAGAGATGGGGGAAAGCGCTCCATAGAGGCATATAGATTGTTGTCAGATGATAGAGAGAATGTGAGATCAGCCACATCACAACGTAGAAAGAGGAGGTCACCTGAGAGGTACACTGGACACATGGATCTTATGAGTGGATGTGTTGTGACAGAGCCATCTTCCTTTAAGGAAGCAGTGCAACAACTGATTTGGGTTGATGCTATGGTGGAGGAGTATGACTCCATAGTTTGTAACAGTGTTTGGGATGTGGTCCCGAGACTGGAGGATATGTCCGTGGTGAGCTCTTGTTGGATTTACAAGGTAAAGAAAGCTATAGATGGTAGCATGGAGAACCATAAGTCTAGATTTGTGTCCCGTGCATTTTCACAGGTAGAGGGGATTGATTATGATGAGACCTTTTCTTCTGTTGCAAGGTACGTGTCGATTAGATCTATATTAGCACCATCAATGTAGATGGGTTGGAAGATACATTAGATGGAAATAATATTGAGAGGGGGGGTGAATCAGTATTATTAGATCAATAATTTTATTTCCCAAATAGATTTGTATATGCTACTTCAGCTAAGTGAACTAGCATGTACACGCCACTGTACTTAAAGCAACTAGCGTATATGTAGAGAACTTTTGATTTAGCCAATTTATCATGCATTGAACTTTAACTAGTATATCAGAGATTTATTAGATAGTGCAGTAAAAGCAGAATAAAGCATCACACATAAGCAACACACATGAGCACCAATATATAAGGTGGAAACCCAGTGCAGGTAAAAACCACCTGCTGCTATCGTCTTTGTCTTCTTTTAATAATAAGAAAATATGTTTACAATCTTGTATTGGTGCAGACTCATACCAGTACGTAGGCTTCTACCTGTAGAAGGTTACAACCTTCTCTCATTCTCCAGCAACTACTGGAAGGGAGCTACAACCCCCTAACTCTTGTACTAGGAGATATGTTTACTAGTATGTAGGTGGTGACCTACAGAAGGCTACAACCTTCTTTCTTCCTCCAAGGACCACGTTTCATAAATTTCCAGACTGGATCCATCAACAACATCATAATTACAATTCTATCATCAAATAAATCTGCATCAACCAATCACTGAAACTCAATCATCACTTTCTGAATCAACCACAACTGAATCAATCAATCACTTTGACAACCCATCATCAAATCACAATCAATCTAATCATTCAAAATATTGTCATCAGAATACAGTCACAAGAACCCAAACTAGAACCTAGAACTCTGCAACAGCAAACAAAAACAACTGAAACATACTTTATAAGGTATACACTACTTCCATGAGTCGAATGAGCGTGTATACACACTTTTATCAAAGCCAACCAACGTACACATCTACAAATATTAATTCATAATTCTGTAGCTATTCCAGACTTCAATTATACCCAGATCATAATATTTACAGAATAACACATGCGTCAGTATTTAGATCTAGACTATACATGATCAAACCACATAATGATAATTCATTTCAAGCCTTAAGGTCCCGATCCATCATTAGATCTTATCCCTCATCAACCGCTAAGGTTCATCCTTGGTTTAGATCAAGCACAACACCATAAGCCAATAACCTGCATACTAGATCTCACACTTCATCAGATATTCGATACTTGCACACTTGGCCTAATGATCTTCTCCTCTTTATATAGTTTTAAGCCTTTCTCAATACCATGGAACAAAACCACTTAGGACCAATACCTTGGACCAAACACCTAGGGTTAATACCTTTGACCAAATACCTTGGACCAATACCTTGGACCAAAAACTTAGTTTTCCAAGATATACGCGCTTTTCCTTCTGTGAAAGTGCATGTGTACATATAGGCTACTTGTGTTCAGTGAACCTGCGTGTATACGTAGCTTTTTCAAGGTGAACCTGCGTATACCTCTCTTTCTTCATTCTTTGTAGTCTGATCTGTAATTATTTGTTGTTGACATGTTGTACTGTGATATTTCATTTGAGTGAGTTGCCATCAAGGACAACACCTGTATCATAATGCCAATAATCTCCCCCTTTGGACTTGATGGCAACAACAACACCAAGTCACTCTCCCCCCTTGACATCAAGGGCAAAGGGTGGACCAACATAATTTCTCCCTTTGACATACATTATGTTGGTCATGATTCCCCTGAGTACATGTTGAAATCTTTGATTGAGCTCTCATGCTGAGATATACTGAAACCGTCCATGCTAAAGTCTGCAAAAATATTTTCTAAAAGAATAACATGACTCTATAACTCAACTATGTGAGGATGACCTTCCTATCACCAATGACTCATACATACATCCATCTCCCAACCAAGTGGGGATATACCAATTGTTTATACATGACAAAAACAAGAAATATTACATCATCCATCCCATGTAAAGTGGTGATATAAATTACATCAATTATCCAAGAGGACTCATTCAAATGTATGAGAAGACATATCACACCCTAGACTTTTACATGACTTGAGAAACAAATGGTATAAATATCTGAAGCCATAGCTAGACTCAACAACCATAATGCCAACAATGTTGAATGTACGTGAAGGCTAATGCTCCCCCTGAACTGGTGCTACCTGTGCATTTTTAACAGGTCAATGATCAAGGCATCTTTGTTAGTAAGATAAAATTAATGAACAGAGCATATTAATCATCAATATCAGTCAGAGCACCCATATCATAGCTTGCCCCATTATTTTTCTTCTCTGAAAAATGTATACGCTCCTTGACCCACAGAAACCCGCATGTGTACATGACTACACTTCATGAAACTCGCGTATTATAACCTTTCTCTGAAAATTTTGATTTAACAGCAGGATGATGTAGTAACTACTCCCATCTTTTGTCTGAGATATTCAAATGTCTCTCTGGGCAGTGGTTTAGTGAATATTTCAACAACCTGTTCTTTGGAGGGAACATATTCCAATTTGACCTTTTGTTCAAGCACTTGTTCATGTAGAAAATGGTATTTGATGGTTATGTGACTGGTCTCGGAGTGCATGACTAGATTCTTTGAAATACTGATGGCACTTGTATTATCACATAGAATGGAGATGGGTGGAGTACATGTGATCTGAATGTCTTGCAATGTTTGCATCATCCAAAGTAGTTGTGTGTAGCAAGATGCAACAGCCACATATTCTACTTCAACTGTAGATAACTCAATTGAACTTTGTTTCTTGCTGAACCAAGACACTAACCTGGAACCCATATAGAATGCACCACCACTAGTGCTTTTTCTGTCATCAACACTTCTTTCCCAATCTGCATCTGTATATGCATGAAGATTAAGATATGTATCTCTAGGATACCATAAAACAAAGTTCTGTGTTCCTTGAAGATATTTGAAAATCCTTTTGACTGCCTGAAGGTGTGATTCCTTTGGATTTGCTTGGAATCTTCCAACTATTCCTACTGCATGCATGATGTCAAGTCAGGTACCTATTAGATAAAGCAGACTGCCAATCATGGATCTGTAAGTTGGTTGATGTACTATTGTTGATTCATAATTTGAGCTGAGATTGCATCCTATTACCATTGGGGTACATACAGGTTTAGAATATTCCATGCCGTACCTTTTCAAGATCTATTTGAGATATTTGGTTTGTGAAAGAAAAATACCATCTTTATTTTGTTGAACTTGTAGACCAAGAAAATAGGTAAGTTCATCAAGCAAGGACATTTCAAATTCTTGTTGCATTGCTAAAGCAAAATTCTGACTCATGGATTCTTCATTGCTACCAAAAATGATATCATCAACATAAACAACAATTATTAACAATTTATCAGTGTCAATCTTTATATATAGATTGCTATTTGCTGACCCTTTTGAAAAATCCTGTTGGTGTAGATATTTGTCAAGGTAGTAATACTAGGACCTTGGAGCCTGTTTTAGACCATAGAGAGCCTCTTTGAGTCTGCATACAAGTTTTGCATGTTTTACAAGAATGAATCCTTCTGGTTGTTTAATATAGACTTCTTCTTCTAAATCTCCATTAAGGAAGGCATATTTTACATCCATTTGGTATACTTTGAATTTCTGAAAGCTAGAAAGAGCAAGAAACATCCTTATGGCTTCAAGTCTAGCAACAGGTGCAAAAGTTTCTTCAAAATCTATACCTTCTTGTTGAGCATACCCTTTACAAACAAGTCTGGCCTTGTTTCTAATAACTTCTCCATTTTCATTTAGCTTGTTTTTGAATATCCATTTAGTTCCTATGATATTTTTATCATGAGGTCTAGGAACTAATTCCCAAGTATTATTCTTTTCAATTTTCTCAAGTTCTTCATTCATGGCCTTGACCCAACATTCATCTTTGCATGCTTCATTTACATTTTGAGGTTCGGTGGAGGATAGTAATGCTAGATAGCTTGAGGTTTTTATAATAGTTCTTCTTGTCTATACACCTGCCTCTTTTTCCCCTAAGATTTGAGTTTCTGGATGATTTTTTTGAACATACCTGGACTGAGTCTTTTCTTCTATCGTTATCTCTTCTTCTGGTGCTTCATTGGTTTCTTCTTCAGAATCATTGTGACTTGATGTGGGAAAATAATCCCCATATTCTTCATTGTCATAATCTTCGGTTTTTATTTGTTTTGGATTTTTACATGCTTCATCATCTACAACATCAATACTTTCAACAACTTTCCCAAGTCTTTTATTATAACTTTTATATCCTTTACTTCGGGAAGAGTAACCAAGAAGAATACCTTCATCTTCTCTAGGCTCAAACTTACCAAGTTTTTCATTAGTCCTTTTGATATAACATTTGCTTCCAAAAACTTTAAAGTATTTTATACTAGGAGTCTTACTATACCAAAGTTCATGTGGAGTTTGAGTGATGTTTACCCGAGCATTTTCTTGGTTGAGAATAGTTACGGCGGCGAATGCAGCTTCACCCCAAAAGGTTGCAGGAGTTCCAGATTCATCTAGCATAGCTCGAGCCATTTGTTGAACAGTTCTGTTTATTCTTTCTACCACTCCATTTTGTTGAGGAGTCCTTGTCGTAGAGAACTACCTTTTTATTCCATGTTGTTCACAAAAGTCAAAGAATTCATCCAAGGTAAATTCTCCTCCTTGATCAAATTTGAGGCATTTGATTTTGCAATCGGATTCATTTTCAACCAAGGCTTTGAAGGCTTTGAATTTTTCAAATGATTCATCTTTATGCTTTAGAAGACCTATCCAACACATTATGGAAAAATCATTAATGAACAAAATAAAGTATTCTTCTCCACAAGGTGACTTTTTCCTTGATGGTCCACATAGATCAGTATGGATAAGTTCAAGAGGCTTACTAGCTGACCCTTCTTTTTCAATGAAGTGAGCTCTAGTTTGCTTACCGAATTGACATGGTTTGCATATTGTATTTTCAGGGATGCTGATATTTGGAAGATCACGAACAACCTTGAATCTACATGCTTTTCTTATTTGAGAAAAGCTTAGATGTCCCAATCTTCTATGCCACAGCCAATTTTCATCATTTTTTCTTATATAGCACTGTTGTTGTCCTCCCTTGAGTATGTATAAGTTGTTTTGAGTTCTTGTACCTTTGATCACGGTTTCTCCTGTATCAAGCTCATGAACAACACATCTGTTTGATCGAAACACCACTTCATTTCCTTTATCACACATTTGACTAACACTCAATAGGTTATGCTTTAGACCGTCTACATACATAACATTCCCAACTTTAACCTTTTCTTTCAAGAAAACAGAGCCTTTACCTTTTATGACAGCAGGAGTGTCATTTCCAAATGAGACATTCTTTTCCTTTTATAAGGCATTATATGAGTGAAGTTTCTCTTTGTCACTTGTCATGTGTTTTGAGCATCCACTGTCGATGTACCACTGATTTTCTTGTCCTTCTGCATACAAGGTTGTACCACATCTTTCTGTTTGAGGTTCTTTCCTTCTCCATATCTTGGGATTTAATGGAGTTTGCTCCTTTTGAGATGTTTGTCAAAATTTGCTCCTACATTTAGATTTTTCATGGCCAAAGTTGTTACAGATTGAGCATTCTATTTCATTTTCAAGAAGAGAAAAGTTATTATAGGAACTTTTCTTGATTCCTGTTACATTCCTTTGATTTCGTGCTTCTCTAGTCATGATGGTTTTGTAAGCAACACATTGAGCAGCTTTGTGTCCAAAATTATGACATGAGAAACATTATCCAGTAAAGAAGTTCCTATGACTATCGAATCTATTGACCTGGTGATTGTAGTTTCTATTGATATTCATCTTTGGAGAAAATTGAGTATGATTTACCTAAGGTTGGTTGTGGCTTTTGTTCATCCTTGGAGCAAATTGAGTCTGATTTACCTGGTGATCTGCCTTATGCCTTTGATGATGATTGTCATACCGTTCATTGTTCTCTGCTGCATCAAGATAGCTTTTAGTGGAGGTTGACGACTTCTGTGATTGAGATGCTTCTTCAATATATCCAAGACCTGTATTTATTAGAGGAGAATGATGCACTTTGATAATTTCATTTAAGATTTTTGATCCTTTAACAAATCTAAGATTGAGAGATTTCATTTTCTTAAGATCCTTTCTTAGACCCACAATTTCACATTCTAGTTTTTCATTGTGTTTTTCTTTTTCAGCAAGTTGGTATGTCAAGGTATCTATAATCATATTCTTTTCTTCTAAACAGATTTTGAGTTTAGATATTTCTTCATGAAGGCCATATTCTTCTAAAGCATCCCAAAAATTATCACTGTCATAAGACACTAGAAGTCTATAGTCATTACTATTTTCATCTTCATCACTATTTGATAAACCATCGCTAACTTCATGAGTATATTAACTCTTTTTGCTTACAACTTGTTTTCTATTCCATTTTTCATATTCCTTCCCTTTTTCATATTTATCTTTATGAGAACATTTGTTAGCATAATGACCAACTCTACCATAGGCAAAGAATTTGAAGGGTAGTTTACCTCTAAATCTTCCGGAACCCCATTGAAGCTTGTTGACAAAGTTTACTTCATCTTATTCTTCTGAAATATGTCCTGATTCATTGAGTTCTTCCTTTCCTTTTGCTGAAGCTTTAAATGCAACTTCTCTCATATCTGATGGACCTCCTTTTCTCATCTCAAAAGTAGTTAAGATTCTGTGAAGCTGTGTCATAGTGATAGTCTACAAATCCTGTTTTTCTTCTATGGCAAGAACTTTTGATTCAAATTTAGTAGATCTTAAAACTTTCTCAACTAAGGTAAATTCCTTTATATCTTCACCCAGATTCTTCATACAATTGACAACCTCATCTATATGTAAGAAGTAACTAGCTATACTTTCATCACTATGCATCTTAAGAGTTTCATACTGAATTCTAAGAGTTTGAAGTTTAGCACGTTTTACCTGAGAGTCTCCTTCGTAGCTCAGAATGATTTTGTCCCATATTTCTTTGGCTGATTTGAGCTGCATGACTTTGACAAACTCTGAATGTGACAGACTTCCCAATAAACTATTGACAGCCCTGGCATTGGTTTTATATTGCCTTTTACCTACCGTATTTGTGGGAATTGCTATTGGAAATGTATATCCTCCTTCCACAATTTCCTAGACATCTGTTCCAAGAGATTGTAGATAGGTTGTGGTTCTTATTTTCCAATAAAAAAAGTTGCTCCCATCAAATATTGGCAATCTGATGGATCCCATGGTTTCTTGATTACTCATGATGATGGATCTCCCTTCAAGCGATCAAACTTCTTCTAAAGGACCTGCTCTGATACCAATTGTTGGAAATAATACTGAGAGGGGGGCTGAATCAGTATTATCAGATCAATAATTTTATTTCCCAAACATATTTGTATACACTACTTCAGCTAAGTGAACTAGCATGTACACATGACTATACTTAAAGCAACCATCGTATATGCAGAGAACTTTTGATTTAGCCAATTTATCATGCATTGAACTTTAACCAGTATATCAAAGATTTATTAGATAGTGCAGTAAAAGCAGAATAAAGCATCACACATAAGAAACACACATGAACACCAAGATATAAGGTGGAAACCCAATTTGGGTAAAAACCACCTGCTGCTATCATCTCTATCTTCTTTTAAGAATAAGAAAATATGTTTACAATCTTGTACTGGTGCAGACTTATACCAGTACACAGGCTTCTACCTGTAGAAGGTTACAACCTTCTCTCATTCTCTAGCTATGACTAGAAGGGAGCTACAACCCTCTAAATCTTGTACTAGCTGATATGTTTACTAGTACGCAGGCAGTGACCTATAGAAGGCTACGACCTTCTTTCTTCCTCCATGGACCATGTTTCATAAATTTTCAGACTAGATCCATCAACAACATCATAACTGCAATTCAATCATCAAATACAGCTGCATCAACCAATCATTGAAACTCAATTACCACTTTCTAAATCAACCACAACTGAATCAATCAATCACTTTGACAACCCATCGTCAAATCACAATCAATCTGATCATTCAGAATACTGTCATCAGAATACAGTCACCAGAACCCAAACTAGAACCCAGAACTCTACAACAACAAATAGAAACAACTGAAACATACTTTATAAGGTATACAATACTTTCATGTGTCGAACCAGCATGTATAAACACTTTTATCAAAGCCAACCAGCGTACACATCTGCAAATATTAATTCATAATTCTGCAACTATTCCGGACTTTAGTTATACCTAGATCATAATATTTACAGAATAACACACGCGTCAGATCTAGACTATACATGATCAAACCACATAATGATAATTCATTTCAAGCCTTAAGATCTTGATCCATCATTAGATCTTATCCCTCATCAACCGCTAAGGTTCATCCTTGGTTCGGATCAAGCACAACACCATAAGCCAATAACCTGCATACTAGATCTCACACTTCATCAGATATTCAATACTTGCACACTTGGCCTAATGATCTTCTCCTCCCTATATAGTTTTAGGCCTTTGTCAATACCATGGACCAAAACCACTTAGGACCAATACCTTGGACCAAATACCTAGGGTCAATACCTCAGACCAAATACCTTGGACCAATACCTTGGATCAAAATACCTTGGACCAAATACCTCAGGCCAAAAACTTAGTTTTCCAAGATATACATGCTTTTCCTTCTGTGAAAGTGTGTGTGTACTTATACGCTACTTGTGTTCAGTGAACCTGCGTGTATACGCAGCTTGGTCAAGGTGAACCTGCGTATACCTCTATTTCTTCATTCTTTGTAGTCTAATCTATAATTCTTTGCTGTTGACATGCTATGATCTTTCATCTAAGTGAGTTGCCATCAAGGAAAACACCTGTATCATAATTCCAACAATGTGGAGCGGCCACATCCAAAGGACTCGGGAGTGGAGAAATCCACTCAGGCAGAGTCTTACAGAGATGGGAGAAAGCGCACCATAGAGGTAGATAGATTGTTGTCAGATGCTAGAGAGAATGTGGGATCACCCACATCACAGCGCAGAAAGAGGAGGTCACCTGAGAGGTACACTGGATACATGGATCTTATGAGTGAATGTGTTGTGACAAAGCCATCTTCCTTTGAGGAAGCAGTGAAACAGCCGATTTGGGTTGATGCCATGGTGGCGGAGTGTGACTCCATAGTTCATAATAGTGTTTGGGATGTGATCCCAAGATCGGAGGATAAGTCTGTGGTGAGCTCCTATTGGAATTACAAGGTAAAGCAAGCTATAGATGGTAGTGTGGAGAACCATAAGGCTAGATTTGTGTCCTATGGATTTTCACAGGTAGAGGGGATTGACTATGATGAGACCTTTCCTCCTGTTGCAAGGTACATGTCGATTAGATCTATATTAGCACTATCAACGTAGATGGGTTGGAAGATACATCAGATGGATGTAAATACAACCTTCCTTAATGGAACAATTGAGGAAGAGGTGTACATAGAGCAGCCTGAAGGTTTTGAGACCTTTGACCATGAGTCGCATGTGTTCTGACTCAAGAGAGCATTGTATGGGTTGAAGAAAACACCTCATTCTTGAGACACCAGGATAGATAGCTACTTCACTGAGTTGGGCTTCATGAAGAGTGAAGGAAATGCAAACCTATACCACATAGTGGTGGAAGGTAAACTATTAATCAATTTACTTTATGTTGATGATCTCATACTGATAGGTGTGATTAGCTAATCAAATTTTGCAAGGAGGACCTTGCAATATAGTTTGATATGAAGGAATTTGGGCTCATGCATTACTTACCGGCATGGAATTATGACAGGGTGATGGGGAGTTGTTTGTGTCTCAAGGCAAGTATGCCAACGAGAAACTCAAGGGATTTCGCATGGAGAGCTGCAAGCCTATGGAGACTCCTCTAAATGGTAACTAAGGGAAGGAGGATGCTACTTCAGGAGAGGTAGTCGAAGCTATTGTTTATATGCATCTTGTGGGTTCACTCATGTACTTGGTGAGCAAATGACCAAATTTATGCTATGTAGTTAACCAATTGAGTCAAGCGATGGTTAGACCTACGAAGTTGTATTGGAAGGTGGAAAAGTAGTGCCCCTACAAAGTAGTGCCCCTGAGGATTATGGTACAGACGGACAGAGGCAGTGAAGCTTCAAGGCTTTATGGATGAAGATGGGTGGGGAGTCCATCCAACTAGAAAATCACATCAAGAGGGATTATGGTACAGACGGATAGAGGGAGTGAAGCTTCAAGGCTTTATGGATGCAGATGGGTGGGGGGTCCATCCAACTAGAAAATCACATCAAGAGGGATTTCAGTATTGGGTCAGCAACAGTTTCCTGGAACAATAGGAAACAAAGATTGGTTGCAATCATTTTGGTAGAGGCAGAGTACATGGATGCAAGTTAGGAAGCATGTGAGACCATCTGGATGAGGAAGATCCTGGTTGGTTTGTTTGGTTAGCATATGGATCAGAAAGTGATTTACTTCGATAATCAGATTTGTATCAAATTCTCTAAAAATATGGTTTTTCATGATAGAACCAAGCACATTCATATTCAATATCACCATTTACGAGATTGTGTATTGAGGTGGATCATGTTGTTAGAGTACATTCCCATGGAGGAGAAAGATGCTAACATTTTGACAAAGGCATTGTCAAGATGTAAATTCGCATTTCACAGAGACAGGATTAGGATAGCAGATAATCCCTTTATTGTTGAGATCGAGTTTGAGAAATGGCAAGAAGAAATTCTAGTTTAAATTTGCCCTTGAATTTAATTTAAGAATTAAAATAGAATTTTATTCTCATAACAACTTGTAAATAGTTAATTAAGTTTAATTGGCTTAATTAGCTTAGGAATCTCAAGTTGGAAGTCTTTTGGAAGTCATGTAAGTGTTCTCCCTAAATTTTAGGGGTTCAATATGATTTTAAATTGATTTGTAATTAGATAACTCAGTTTACTGAGTTATAGAGAGTTAAACTAGTTCTAACTATTTGTTGAACTAGTAGAGGATTAGCAATCAGTTAGTGCACTGGTGCATCCACAAGTGCTACTCCAGATAACTGAAGATTCTCTCATTGGAAACTCATGCATGTCAGTTATGAGAGAGACCAGACTAAGACTAGAGTGCAGGGATAGTGTACTATTTGTTTTATGATTTACTGAGTTGTATAGATCATGCATGCAATCATGAAGAGGGCCTAGATTGGATTGTGTAGTTTTGGAAGCACTGGATTCCCATTAATATGGGTTATTTAGCCTAGGAATTATGTAAGGAAATAGGGGCTTGGCAGGCAGTGGAAATTGGCTAAGTGTTGGATAAGATCGGGTTTGTGAGGCAGAGAGTTGAGCATGCTTGTGCGGAATTGTTCTTGTGAGAACAAGATATGTATCTTCACTCATATTTCTAATTAATGTAATATAGATAGGCGAGGTTTTGAGTAGTGGTCTTCCTTAGAAAAAGTTATTGTGTTATGTGCCATGGATTTGTATTCTTCTTGTTCATATTGTTTTCATCGATCTATTGGCTTCCACTAGTTGAAAGTAGAAGTAGATTATTGTCTCTTGTTTTAGTAGATTACATGAGCTTGTGAATCTATAGGAAAATATACACATGAGGTGTCATGTGCAAGTAGTGATGTGTGCATGTCGTGCATGTGGCATTGTGTACATGAGGTGTCATGTACATGCCATGCAGGTGGTCTTGTGTACATGTGGTATTGTGTACACATTGTACAGGTGGTGGAGTGTACATATGGCACTATGTACACATTGTGCATATGGTGTCATGTACATGTGATGTTGTGCACATATTGTGCAAGTGGTGCAATGTATAGGTGGTATTGTGTACATGTTGTACATATGGTACTGGTGTACATGGGGTATTGTGTGCATGTCATACATGTTGTGTTGCGGGCATGCGGTACTATGTATGTACATTGTGTAGTCATGGTATCATGACATGTGTATTCGTTGTGTTGTACATCGGATGTAGGTGTATATAGTGTGTGGTGGTGTAGACCAGATATTGGCATATGTATTGTGTTGTGTTTTCCATTGGGTGTAGGTGTATGTGTTGTATGTCAGGTGTAGGTGCATGTATTGCATGGTGTTGTATGTCATGCGTGGTTGTGTGTGTGATGCACACTATGTGTATGTGCACATGGTTGAGGAGAAGACACTGGGTGTTTGTTGGGTGTGGCAACCGATCCAAAGTGCATACAGAAAAAAGACAAAGGTAGAAGATAAGGATTGATTCAAGGATCAGTATCGATACTTCATTTTTATTATGCATGTGATTTATGATTATGGTATATGATGATTACATGTGATCTATTATTCTCATTTATGATGGGTATATATGATCTATGATTTGATTATGATGGTTGCGTTTTGTGCTAACCAAATGTGATATGTTTATGGATGATGATTTGATCGAAAAACTAGTTTGACTTGTTGTGAAAGGAAGTAAACAAGATTGCAAGTGTGCCTTATTAACGAGCTACCAATGAGGTATGATGTATGTTGGCTTAGGGGGTCCTAACCCAGGTTTAGGGTTAGTTGCACCAAACAAATCCCTACACTACTGGCCCTTTCGGCATCATTCCATGGTGCGCAGACTGAAGTCTCACTTGAAGCAGTATGGGGGGATGCTGGAACCAAGTTTATGTACCCAGAGATCACTGTGATGTCCTTCTGGTGACCCAGATCTGCCTTGCATAGATCTCTATACTCCTGCAACCTAGTGCTGTAACTTACCTTAATCGGCCTCTAGACCTCAACGAAGGTCTATGGTTGACTTTTACGGACCTTGAATAGGCCAATTAGCTACTTACATGCACCTTAGATTACCCTTAGATCATTAATCACTCGGAATTACCTAAGTGTTCGATAACTTTAACAGAAAGCATTATGATATTCACGTAATCACTTAACATTAATTGTGTTAAGATAATAATACAGATTAAGTAAAGTTGCACATCAATACATCAATATTTTATAAAACCATCATTCATCATAGAATATAGCACATTCATGCATAATACAAGTAAAGGGAATAAACACAAGAATTTATGTAACAATCTTCTTTATTGATATTAAGCAAAGTTTATAGACTCAAAACTTCCTTGCGCACTCAACTGCAGGGGTCCACGCACTCAGCTGCGGAAACTACTCTAGGCCTCTGTGCACTCAGCTGCATAGCCTTTTCCTCCGATAATATTTCTATCTCGATCCTCCTTCTATTGACCCATTACATTCATCATATCTTATTATGCCTTAGAATCTCTAAGACACGCCTATTTATAAAATCCAATGGTCCGCGGACCATGGGTAGATCTTCAAAAACCAATTCAAGTTACATAAAAGAAGGGTAAAACCCTTTTTGACTCTTAACTAGCTACGCACTCCACAACCACAATTTGTAGAGACTTTACATATTTTTACATCAAAACTTGGGCTTTTGCCCCAAAACTGACCCAGGGGACCCCATCCCAACAGGCCCCTAACACAAAGATCGTGACTTGCCCTCAAGTCACTCTGCTAGCACAAAGATCTAGCTGTGAAGATCCCCCAGCTCCATCTGCACCACTGCTACTTCAACCACACTTCGCATGGCTGCTTGCTTCACCTGTTCAATCAACTGTTCTGTGGTTGGTCCTTTGTTGTCCTGCTTGATCTTCTGCTATGTAAGCTGCAGGTTTGCCAACTTTTCCTGTATGTTGGTGGAGACTTGGTAGGCTTCTTCCAACCAAGGATCCAACCATGCCTTAAGGATTGCCTCTTTTTTCTGCGCTTCTTCCACTTGTGTAAGGAGTTGCTTCCCCTCCTGCAACTTGGCGAGGCGCTGCGCTGTAGCCACTGAGCGCGTCATCGCCCACACTTCGTCATATTGTTGTTGAAGCTCATGGATCTTTGTTTTTAATCTCTATAGGTTGGGATCTTCCTGCAGGGTCATCACTACTTCCGTGTCCTATTCAAACAATTCTATGTAGTCCACAACTGCAGCATCCACAGTAGCCATTCCATCCTTAACAGTAGCTTCACACTATTCTTTAACTTCTGGTGGGGTTGAAGGCTGTGACTTGAGCTCTAGTTCTGTGATTTTCATGTTGATCTCGAACTGAACTCGGGCCACCTCTGCCTTAGCATCGTGAACACCTGTTGCACGTTTCCTAATCTTGGCTTGAAGTAGTGCCTCCTAAGGTATTTGCAACTCTGACACTATCCTGCAAGCATCTGTAACAGTGGCCGTTAGTTGGGCGCTCTGCACCTGGATCATCTCTTTTGCCTTCAAGGCCTTTGTGTTTCTGGTGAACATTTTCTCATTGTTCACCCAATATTCACTTATTAGGCTAAGAGCACGTTGCTCCCGTGCTCGTAACTCTACTGTCACATTTGTCAGCAGTATGTGAAGATATTCGTTAGGGAGCGCTGCAAGGTTGAGGCCAATTTTCTTCAGAGTAATCATGATGACCTTGTCAGTGGCCAATTCCGTGCTCAAGGACCCTTCTGGTAGTGCGACTACTTGGAGATCCACTAACCTGAAAATCTCGGTAGGCTAACTGGTCCCTGGTGCAAGACTCGTCTGTGTGAAGGTCACCTGCCCTGCACCCACCTGGATCCTACTTGTCTGGATTTGCAATTCGGGAAAATCCTTCTGAATAGTGCATAGAGACTGTAGGTGTTGTTGTTGGAACTGCTGCAATAGTTCTACAATGGTGTCACACACTTTATCTATGATCTCGTCGAGATTACCTTTTGTGAGCGTAATGGTATCGAGTAGTGGCTTCATCGCTTTTGACTTCTTTTGAGGCCCCTCCTTCTACTGTTCCCTGTAGCTCTTCACTTGGAATGGGGTGCTTTGTCCTTCATCATCGCCACTACCCTTCTTTAACTATTCTTCTTCCTTGGTTTGGGGTGAAGGGGATTTACAACTTCGCTTGGAGTCACGATGTTCTTGTTCAACTTGCTACATTGCAGCGTGCTCCTTTTCTAAGTGGACCTTCTCCTCAACCTCCTTCCTTCGCTTCTTTACCAACTACTAGACCGTCTGCTTTGCTACCTCCTTCTTCTTCTTCTCCGTGGAACTCCTCGTGCCTTTGCTAGTACCCATAGCTAGATCATATAGAGAGTGCCATTCTATCAGCTAGTGCTTGATGACTTCCTGGATGGCATAATCTATGGCAAGATAGGGCAGATCAAACCACTTCTGTTGTGGATCCTTTCACACCCTGATATATACACGGTGAAAGTATTCCTTGAACTCTGCGTACTTCGATAACTGATCATACACAGTTGGGGACAACCGTGGCTGTTGGTTGATGGCCATGCAAATGCTCTGCTCCATCAGAACCTAATTTTTTTTTTGTCTGTGTGATCCGCGTGGAGTCCTTCATGGCCCACAGGGAGTCAAACTGGGCAGCCTCCAATAATACTTTCTCCAAGGGAGGAAACTGATTATCCTCCGACAACTCCCAAGCGACTAGCACAATGGAGAGTAGCAACCACGCATAGTGGAAGGTCTTGCTCTCATCCTGAGCCTTGTGACAATTCATAAGGAACTCACTGCAGAGGTAGCATGACCAGTTAAACTGCACGCCCTCCATGCACTGTGCAGCTAATGAGATCATGGGCACTGGAACCTCGTCCACACAACATTTCCTCATGACTTTACTGGCTAATATCTGCATGGCTATTTGTACCATGGGGTCGTTGATGGACGTGATGGAGTACCTGTGCGGCTTCTTGACTAGGTCAAATTTCTTCTTCATCTTTTCTGCCAAGTCGCGCTCACTGGTCTTTCCACCAAACTCCTTGGCCAGATTCAAGCTTGAATGTGGCAGGAGCATGATCCAATGGATCAGCATGTCCATGATGGGGATAAGCATGCTTAGCCATAAACACCCATCATGTACTAAAGTCAGCAGTTGATTTATACAAACGATATTGATGTTGGAGCGGTGATAGTGGGGCGCCCACAGCAGGTTCAACAATCCCAATTGATTTACTCCATGGATCCACGCCACTAGCTCCAGCGCAGTGACACCAGATTCTTTATAATATACCTGCTTCATGTAGTTCTTCATCGCAAGTGTGGAGTACTAAAAAGGTATGTTTTTAATGATCATTTCAATGGTTTTTCAGTGGGACTTGTGAATCTTTTACATCATGAATGTGGAAAACAATAAAGAATTATGACAAAATATGTGGAATTAGTATGCAAGACTTAACCGCTGATAGTTGTCATTCTCCTGTGCAGGAAAGGGTAAAAACGAGGAGTTGTTGTTCCAAAGAAAAAGACAAGAATAGGGTAACTGCTGTCCCTTTGACGAAGGATTGAGTGCAAACGAGGCTAAGCAGGTTGAAGCAAACCGGTTCGGAAAAGGAGGAGAAGGCACCAGCTCGGCGAAGGAGAAAAGAAGTGATTAAGGATTAATAGTTTGGCGAATCCCTCACGATCTTTGATCCTGAGGGATCGCTGCTTTATTTATCTTATTGCTTAGACATCTCCGCCGTCACCCTTATATAAAGGGACGACACTGTTAGCTTTGTGGGGATTATGCTTTTATGTAACTTTTTGTCAAAGATTGAACTTTGACCATCGAGTCTCGTTGAACTTGGCTCATTGTACTTTCTGTTTTATGCATTAATATAAACTTGGTGATTATCTTATCTCTGCATCTGGATTAACTTAAAGCGGTGTACCCTTGAGGCTAAGGGCCCGGCCCCGGAGGACACTTGCTTCTGTATCACTACGATTTGATTTCTGCGTGGTTTGCTTATCGTCATTAGTTGGTAATATGATATGCTTTATAAGTTACATCATATGCTCTGTTAAGATTCATTCATTAAGGTTTTTATAACTGTTATATTGACTCTGCATTATATCACCAATACCTTCAGAGTTGATTGAATATTATTAGACTTAATTGAACATTGTTATTATTTTGTTACGGAGCTCTTATGCTGTGTATTCGTGTTGTGGAATTTATCTGAAAGATGTGTTCTTTATGATTCAGGATTAATGCTGTTCCATTTTGAAACACAGTTGTAATTCCTATTGATGATTGGTGCTAGATCAGATTACTTTTCAAGGGTGTTGTGTGTGTATGATTTCCAAATGTTGTTCCATAACTTATTAGTAATTAGTGCTGTTCCATTAGCGCGTGTTGCTTGATTTGCTTGGAGAATGAAAGATTGGAGTTTTGATTACAATGAGTGCATTTGAGTTGATAGGATAAAGCTTGATTACTGCTCGCGAGGTTTAGTTATTCGATTGCTGTTCCATTTCAAAATTGTTGTTCCATTTTAAGCATTGTTGTTCCATTCTAGATTTGCTGTTCAATTTCTTATTTGCCGTTCCATTTTTACCTGCTATTTCATTTACTTGTATTTGTTATTTTGGTGTGAGAGACGATCTGTGGCTGTAGTGAGACTCGGCATTTACTACCTCGCTCCCAGACCCGTGGTCCATTCTCTAATTTCCTTTCCATCAGTTTCCAAAGGGATGGGCTATTGCTGTCGAACCCTTGACTGATAAAGTTGCCTAGCTTTAAGAGTGTGTGATTTAGTCATTTGAAGTAACTTAGTCATAGACAAGCATCCGTTTACTCTTGTATTTTTGCAGAACGTTGTACTACTAGCATTACTCTGACAAATAGCCTCAGATTGAGTCACTCTTTGAAATAACCAAACGCTCCCGGATTGACATATTAATGTGAGGTAATTAGAGGTGAAAGAGACCCTTTTATAGCTCTACATTTTGGCGCCGTTGCCAGGGAAAGAGTGTAGCCATTTGTCTTTTTCAGAGTAGTGTATGAACCTGCTAGGGAAGAGTTGGATCTTAAAAACGGAAGGTAAGAACCTGCGTGCAGAGCATGTAAAAGCCCTGCTCCACTGTCCGCTTTCCTAACAGATTTGTTGTTGCTTTGTTTGAATAGAATTTAGTAGTTCATTTGAGTGCATGACTAAGCAGAAAAAACCAGAAAAGAATATTAAGCTTCCATCCAAACCCGAAAAAGCTAAGGGGTCGGTGACCCTTGGCCGAACAACTTTCATAGACGAAATCTATAAGAAAACAGAATCTCAGCCATCAGTAGGTCCCAGGAAAATCATTTCTAAACAACCTACTAGTTCCCTTCAGGCCACAGGATCACCATCTGTAGCCTTTGCTGAGGTGCATAGTCAAACTGAAGAGCAGGACTTTCAAGAAATTGAAAATTCTACTCCAGAACTATTGCAGGAAGGGAATTTCAGCAACTTTTGTGAAGGAGAAGGAGAAACAGGGGAAACCGAGGAACCAAAATCTCCCATTGGAACAAATCAGCCATTAAAAAGCCTAGATAAGGGGAGCGCTGCGAAAATCATTGTTGAAGGAGTCCAATCTCCTCAGACATCAAGTATTCCTCTTATCTCAGATAAAGGAAGTGCCATTAAAACTATCCCTGCTAAAATCGTTCCCTCTCAACCTAGGAATACCCTCCTAGATATCCCAGAAGGTTATTGGCATATATTCGATCCTATGGCTCAGAACCAGCCAAATACTCAAACCTATACATTACAATATCCTATAGTGGATTCTGCAGCAAATGCGCCCATGAAAGTTATCCCTCTTCAACATATCCCTACATTTCACGGTCTCACATCAGAAGATCTGGATGCATTTTTATTCGAATTTGATGTGTTGTGCATGGGATATGATTACACCACCGATCCCCAGAAATTGAAATTATTCCCCTCTACATTAAAGGGGGCTGCTTTAAGATGGTTTATGGGACTAGGTGGTGGGGTCATCAACAATTGGGATCAAATGAAAGAATCCTTCTTAAAAAAATATCAGGATTATTGTAGGTCTAGAGAATTGAAAGATGAAATATTCCAAATGACAGCCAAACCAAGCGAAACATTAGAAGAATATGTGGAACGTTTTCAATACAATTTACAAAGATCTCCTTATGCATCACTACCTTTACCTGATAATGTGTTAAAAACTGCATTGATAAGGGGCATGAAGGAACAGTGGATTGAAACATTAAACATCATGGGAAAAGGGGATATTTATCAAGAGAATTTTGCTGACATTATTGATTTATGTATCAGGAGTTCGAGAGGCAGCACAAGAATAAAACCGGTAGAATATGATCGGTTTGCAAGAGACAATAAAATATCAACAGAAGGAGTAACGCGTGTGGAGATTGGAAATTTATTAGAAAATTTTAAAACTGATATTCTAGGGACACTAACTACACAACTTGATATTATGCAGGCCAAACAGAAGCAGATGGAGGCAGAACAGAATTTGGCAATCTTCTGCCCCCGATGCAGGAAAAAGCATAGTCACAAGGAGTGTCCACTGGATACAGTCCAAACATGTGCCATCTGTACAAAATATCATCTGACGGAAAGTTGCCCCTCACTTCCTGGATTAAAAGCAATATACAAGGAAGCAGAGGAAGAACCAGAATCGGTGTACTTGATCAACCAGCGCCGCCAGTGGCAGCCAAGACAATCTGGTATGTTTTCAGACCCAACCTCTTCTTTTCAGCCTCCACAATATAATGCTCAACAATATAATATGTGGCAAAATCAGTCCCAACCCCCATTTTCAAACTGGTCACCACCATCGTTTCCTTCTTCAAACCCGTGGTTGAATCAGCCAAGCCAATCTGGTTGGCAGAATTTCCCTTATACTCCACCATATTGGCAAAATAGCCCATATCCTCTGCAATGGACTCCCCCTACTTCACAAAGTTCACCCTGGCAGACAAACTGGCAAAGACCGATGCAACAACCAGTAGGAACTATTCCGCTCCCTCAACCTACTCTGCCAGCTTTACAACAAAATCCCCAGTCTAATATGAGACCGCAACTCCCAGCCCAACCCAACCCCAATCCAAATAACAGACCGGTCCAATCTCTTCAAATCATAGAATCACCATAAATAGGACCCGACCTGCGGGAGTGTAACGATCTTCAATTACGATCTGGACGTATCATTAAAAATGAGGGAGATAAAACAGTTCATACTTAAGATCAGTTATCAAGAGAACATCAGTTGCAACAAGAGGATGTAAATAAGCAGTAGACTCATAATCAAGCAACCACATCCTCTCCTCCGTTCCCAGAACGATTAGTCATACCTCGACCTTTACAGTATCCTGACTTTGACATTCTGGGAGAATTACAAAATTTATATATAAAAATCCCATTCCTCCAAGCCATTCAAGATATTCCTATATATGCAAAAACTATTAAAGAATTGTTCATAAAGAAACCAAGGAGGAATATAACAACTAATCCAAGAGTCCAAGTAGTCGGTACTTTATCTGATTTATTATCTAGGAAAGAAACACCCATTAAATATGAAGACCTAGGAAATCCAATTGTAACTGTTCAAATTTACGGTCAGACCCTGTCTAATGCCTTAGTTGATCTAGGAGCTGCAATCAATATTTTAACAACCACTACCTGTCAAAAGCTCGGCATTACATCTGTAGAACCTACCTCTACTTTGTTAGAATTGGCCGACCGATCTGTGGTTAGACCAGAAGGTACTCTACACGATGTCATGGTCTCTGTAGATTCCTGGGAATATCCAACCGATTTCCTGATAATTAATCCAAAAACCCGACTTGAGGGACACCCGCTAATCCTAGGTAGACCTTGGCTTGCCACCGCCGATGCTTACATTGGATGCCGGCAAGGAAATATGACCATAACCAAAGGACCTGATATCAAGAATTTAGTTCTATACCCTCCAGCACAGCCAAGTGTCACAATAATTAAAACTAACAAGTATCCCGTATCATACCTTACTGATAACATTAGATCTCCATTGACTATACAAGAGGCACTTGATTTTAAAGATCAAACAGAAGATGATGCCATTAACAACTTCATTAGTCAAACTGAATCTAGACCTTGCACACAATGTCACATGATAGAAGCAACATTTGATAATGAATTAGAAGAAGATCCTCTGAAAGACACACATGATCAAACAATACCTGTTACTTCTGTCGCAAATAGTAAAATTGTGGAAATTGAACCGGGAAAAACTTTAAATATCAATGCCAACCTCACATCTGAACAAGAAACTAAGCTCATCCATCTGTTAAGAAAATATCAACAAGCATTTGCATGGGATTACCCTAATATGAAAGGAATCGACCCATAATTGTGTACACACCACATTTATATAGAAAAAGATGCTAGGCCCATCTGTCAACCGCAAAGAAGACTTAATCCTCATCTAAAAGATGTGGTAAAAGTGGAACTTCAGAAACTTTTAGATGTCAATTTTATTTATCCTATTTCTGACAGTGAATGGGTCTCTCTACTTGTGGTGGTACCAAAAAAGAATGGGAAATGGAGAATTTGTGTGGATTACAGGGAACTCAATAAAGCAACACAAAAAGACCACTTTCCTCTCCCATTCATAGACCAAGTGTTAGATACTTTGGCAGGAAAGAAATTCTTTTCCTTCCTAGATGGCTTCAGTGGATACAATCAGATTCAGATTGCCCCTGAAGACCAGGACAAAACTACTTTCACTTTTCCTTGGGGAACATTTGCCTACCGAGTTCTACCTTTTGGCCTATGTAATGCTCCCGCCACATTCCAAAGGGCTATCCTTAGCATTTTCGTAGATTTGATAAATGATGGACTCGAAGTATATATGGATGACTTTACACCCTATGGAGATGATTTTGATCCAACACTAAATACCCTAGAAAAAATCCTACAACGCTGCATAGCTGCTAGGCTTTGCTTAAGCCACGAAAAATGTTACATGATGATGACTGAAGGACTTATTCTAGGACACTATGTTTCAGCAGCCGGCATTCAGGTAGACCCGGCCAAAATCCAAATACTTTTGCTTATTCCCACTCCTACTACTCAAACAGAGGTACGCAGCTTTCTTGGATTTTCTGGTTATTATAGACGATTTATAGAACATTATTCACACATTGCTGCACCTTTATATGCACTAACTGGTAACGTTGATTTTCTTTGGACAGAAAAATGTGAACGTGCTTTCAAGGATTTAAAGAAGCTCGTATCCACAGCCCCAGTCCTTCGAGGACCAAACTGGGATTTGCCATTTCAGATATCAGTTGATGCCTCAGATACAGCCATTGGCGCAGTCCTTGGGCAGGAAGAGGATAAAAAACCATACGCTATCTATTACATCAGCAAAAATTTATCTCCTGCTGAATTAAATTACACTGTTACTGAAAAAGAATTCCTAGCTGTAATACATGCTGTCAATAAATTTAGACATTATATTATAGGCTATCCTGTTATCTTGTATACGGATCATTCCACCATAAAATATTTAGCAAATAAGCCTGTCACAAATGCCAGAATAACTAGATGGTTGATCTTATTGCAGGAATTCGATATCACAATCAAGGACCGGCCCAGTAAAGAGAATCCTGTAGCCGATTTTCTCTCAAGAATGCCAAAGCCAATTGATGCAGCAGCAGTTGAAGATCGATTTCCGGACGAACATCTGTTTGTTGTTGCCGTTCGAACACCCTGGTATGCTGATGTTGCCAATTACCTTGCAGTAGGTAAACTACCAAAACACTTAACCCCTAATGAACAAAAACAGATTGTTCAGAAGAGTACTCGATTCTCCTGGATTGGGGGCTATTTGTTTCACACAGGGGCAAACATGCATATCAGGAGATGTGTTCGAGAAGATGAAATCTTTGACATCCTAAAAGCCTGTCATGACGGACCATGTGGGGGACACTTCGCTGAGCGTAGAACTAGACACAAAGTATTACAGACAGGATATTATTGGCCCACGATTTTCAGAGATGCAAAGAAATTTGTCCAAGCCTATGACAACTGCCAGCAAGCAGGACGTCCTGGTCACGCTGACGAGATGCCTCTGAAACCACAGTTAGTCATCGAACCATTTGAGCGATGGACTCTTGATTTCGTTGGACCCATCAACCCCTCATCAAATCAGAGAACATATATCTTGGTGGCAACAGAATATGTCACCAAATGGGTTGAAGCAGAAGCATTGCCAAGAGCCACAGAGAACTTTGTCATACAGTTCCTGTTCCATCTATTTGTACGTTATGGCCTTCCAAGGGAAATAATTACAGACAGAGGACCATAATTTTTTGGCAATAGATTAGCTGCAACACTTAATAATTATCATGTCCAGCACAAAATCACTACTCCATATCACCCACAGGCGAATGGACAAGTAGAAAGCAGCAATAAGGTAATAGAATCAATCTTAACGAAAACCATTGCATCACATAGGCGTGATTGGGTTGCCCGACTACCTGAAGCACTCTGGGCCTATAGAACAACATGGAGAAGCACCACTGGTTACTCACCTTATCAATTAGTGTTTGGAAAACAACCCATTTTTCCTATAGAATTTGAAATCCAAACATTACGAACAACACAGGAAGTTAGCTTAGATCTAACCGAGGCACAAATTAATCGACTACAGCAGATCAATGAATTGGACGAAATTAGGCTCTCTGCACTACAAAATACAGCATTGATTCAACAGCAGCGAGCTAAATGGCATGACGCGCTCATCAAAAACAAAGTCTTCCACGAGGGAGACTAGGCTCTGTTATATGACTCTCGGTTTCAGGACTTCCCTGGGAAACTCCAGACTCATTGGTTGGGACCATACGAAATCCAGAAGGTACATGACAATGGGACCATCACTTTAATCACCATTGACGGTTCTGGATATGCCTTCAAAGTGAATGGCCACCAAGTTCGTCTCTATCATAAACCACTCACTCGGGAATCCTTCTGCCAACAGCTACGCAGAGACACTGATATGGAGATTTTAGGAGAGGAAGAGAAGTCTTCCTCACCTGTAATTCATTAAGGAATTCATTTCTTTTCACAATTTGTACATAATTTCTTTTCTTCAAACTCATTCGTGTACATATGTTTGAACTAAATGTGTTCTTTTGCTCAAAGATTTCAATTATTGCCATTCCTGAAACGAATGGCATTTGCGTGTTTCTGTTGTTCCTTTTCAAAAGGAACAACATTTTTGATTTCTCGATTTTTCTGCTGTTCCTTTTCAAAAGGAACAACACTCTCGATTTTTCTGTTGTTCCTTTTCAAAAGGAACAACACTCTTGATTTTTCTGTTGTTCCTTTTCAAAAGGAACAACACTCTTGATTTTTCTGCTGTTCCTTTTCAAAAGGAACAACACTTTTGATTTTTCTACTGTTCCTTTTCAAAAGGAACAACACTTTTGATTTTTCTGTTGTTCCTTTTCAAAAGGAACAACACTCTTGATTTTTCTGCTGTTCCTTTTCAAAAGGAACAACACTTTTGATTTTTCTGCTGTTCCTTTTCAAAAGAAACAACACTTTTGATTTTTCTGTTGTTCCTTTTCAAAAGGAACAACACTCTTGATTTTTGTTGTTCCTTTTTCAAAGGAACGACGTTTGCTTGTTAGAAAAGGAACAACATTTTGATTTTTACTGTTCCTTTTTCAAAGGGAACGTCATTTTGAGTGTGTTGTTGTCCTTTTTTTCAAGAGAGATAACATTTTTTTATTTTATTTTCTGTTGTTCCCTTTTCAAAAGGAATGGCATTGGTGTGTTCTGCTGTTCCTTTTCCAAAAGGAACAGCATGTGCACTTTTCAGACCTATGCTCCTTTGTTGTTCTTCTCTAAAAAAAAGAGAACAAATCTAGCATTGTGAAACAGCTTATCCCTTTTGCTGATCCAAATTTGAGGATGCTTCTTGCTCCTATTCTTTCAAAGTCTTTTAGAGACAGCTATGCACTTATGCAATGAATACAAAATCACAACATACTGAAATCAGAAAATTATAAATCTCTATCTTTATAAGGCTCTGTATTGGTAAGAGGATAGAAGGAAGGACATACTTATCTTTTGTTGTCATTGTCTTACTAATTTTGCCCTGATTGGTTATCTTTATCATGCCATTCTTTTTAATCCTCTTTGATTTTTGTTTAGGAATCAGAGCAAAGGGTTTATATCCTCCTATTGAGATGATAAGACTTCTTCCACCATTCCTACTCTTAAGGAGTGTTGAACCACCCTTTGTGTATATATAAGGAAAAGTGCTTTATGAAAAAAGAAAGTAAAAACAAATGAATTATGAATTGTCAAATGTAGGATAGGGGGTCTCATCAAGAGCTAGCCTACCATGATCATGAGGATGGAAGTGAAGTGGCATTCCCACTATGGCCACCACACCAGGGATATGGTCCAAAAGGTATATCAAATAAACAAACCTTGGAACAGGAGGTCTCATCACGAGCCGGCCTGCCCACTCTTCGCCCCCTCCTCGTGAATGGCATTATGGCTAACTGGTTACCAAGCCAGCATAATGGCCTACACTTTGACATTACATTCCTTAATATGCACATAAAGGATCATGGTTCCAGGGGTGAAATAAACAACTCTGCCAAGGTTATGGACACCTGTCAGCAGCAGAGCACTGTTAATGGTATCGAAGTCACATTGATTACACCAATAGGTAGGATACTAATACTCTTTTGTTTCTTATATCCTAGGCACTAATCATACATTATTTCTCGACTTATATATCGCATGAACATTTATTACACCAATCATGGCAAAGGAGGTGACAATGACCACTTGATATTTGGCAAGTACGACAGAAGTCCTATCCCCCGGCCTCGCATCATATCACAACAGCCTCTTACGTAATACGCGATCCAACTTTACGCCTCAATTTCGATAATCCGTTGTTTTTCTAAACATGGCATATTTTCATACGCTATTCCTTTATGACTTGGTTACAGATCGGGTGCCGCTCCTTTCTTTGACGGTTGGGATAGCCTATCGCATTGTGGGGGGGGAGGTTAACCTCATTATTCCTTGGGTTATGTGTTAGCTCACTATTCGGGAAAGATAGTGTACCAGGGAATGGCACAGTTTAACGACATGACATTTCTATTTTTTTTTCTACACAAGTTGTTGTTCATAAGTCATTTCTGTTGCATACTCTGTGTTTTTTTCTAAATCCTACGATTATTACCCTCTCTGTGTTTCAAACAGCACAAGCAGTTGCTGTTCCATTGAGAATCCACAGTGAAACCATGGGAGGCAGGGCAATTCGAAGCGAACCACAGGAGTTGACAGTCTCCGCTGCTGCTTGGGAGATCCTGGAAAGAGCAGGATGGCTGACTTATCTCAGTCGCCTGCAGGAGTCCAATGAAACAGTGGCGATGGAATTTCTGCAGAACCTGCAGGAGGATCACTCCACAGTGAGGGGGAAGCAGATAGCAGTCACCGACGATATAATCGCAGAAGTCTCGGGACTACCGGCCACCGGACCTGTATGGACACTAAATAAGGAAAGACTACAGAAGATCATGGAAATTTTCCAGGACGAAGGCCAGAGCTTGACGATTAAGGGGAAGGGAGTTCTGCAGGCAACGCTAGGAGAACCCTGGGTAGAATTAGCAAGAACAGTGCAAAGATACCAGTGGTAATTGAGGACGAGCAACCCTCACGGCCAGAAGTAGAAGAAGAACAAGCTGAAGGAGAAAAGGAAGAAGAGGCCGAGGAGGCTGAGCAATCCGAAGAGGAAAATGAGGAAGCAGCTGAGCATTCGGAAACAGAAGCTGAGCCTCCTGAAACAGAAGCTGAGCCTCCTGAAACAGAAGCTGAGCATCCTGAAACAGAAGCTGAGCATTCTAAGGCAGAAGCTGGACAATCCAGGGAGGAGGAGGAAATGGGACAGCAGGAAGGTAGCCCACCACAGGACCCAGTGGGAGAAGATGAATTGGCCACAATCTTGGCCAATATGGGTGAGTATGGCCAATCTTCCATTCCATCATACCTCCACGACAAACCCCAGGAAGGAGATACATCCGAAAAACCACATGTAGAAGAGGCAGAAGAAGGAAATCTGCCTGTTCATGATGAAAAGGAGATAGGAGACACTGAACGGGAACAATATGTTCCCAAGGCACCAGAGGAAATTCCAGAGGAAGTTGGGATAGAAAAAGAAGTCACGGAACCAGTTAGGGTTCCTACCCCAGAAAAGCCAGCACAAAACAGTGAAGAAGCACCCCAGGAGGAAGATCCAGGGACTAGTCACGGCCCAGAACGCAGTAGAAAGCCTCCTGTTCCTTCTAATAAAACATTGGAAATTAGGGAATTACGAAAGGAATAGCGGAGGTTATTGAGCATAATATCCCAGCTCCACCAGCAGATCAGGATCCTGAAAGCGAGGCAGAGGGTAAGGAAGACCACAGGGAAGAAAAAGATGACCACTGTAGTAAAAATCCGCAGGATAAAAAGGCGGAGGACCAAAAATCGCCCTGCTGATCAAAACCCTGCTGAAGATCCAGCTGCTGTTCCAAATGAGGCTGAAGGTCCAGCTGCTGTTCCAAATGACGCTGAGGGACAAACTGCTGTTCCATTTGAAAAGGAACAGTAGCAAGCTGGTATTCGTGTTAAAAAAGAAATGGACAACAAGAAAATTCAAACGGAGGCACCACCCTCAGGGGTGATAAGGGTTCTGAACTCGAAACAACGCAATAAGAAAGTTCAGGTAAAACTCCCGGCCTCCACTGCTGCATGGAAAAGAGATCCAAAGACAAGGACCTTGCACAAGGGATTGAAACAGGCTCAGCAAGAAATGGAAAGGCTTAGAGAACAAACGGTCCCTCGCGAGAAGTATGAAGAACTCCAACAGCAACTAAGGAACGTCAACCAATCTGAAAGCCAGGCCTTTGAAGGGTGGCGAAAGGAACAAGAGAAAGTTGCAAAGGTAACTCGTAGGCTAGATACTGTTATCAAGCAGATGGATACCTTGTGTTCTTTATACAATGACGTTTTAGCATGTAGGGCCCCTGCCAAAAACTATGCTCTGTTTTTACTGGAACGGTACTTACAATTAAAAATAAAAGCCGTTAAAGCAGGCGCCCCGATACAAATTAACACTGTCAATGACTTTATAGATTGTTGTAAACATTATGGGGTGAAGATCCAGAGATTGCTATGTGAATTTTATTTGCATAACCTCGTGCTAGATCAGGAGACTGAGCTGAACCCTGGCCCTTTTGTTGGGGACATTCAATTGCAAGCATTCATCTCATTCGGGGTTAATCAGATTAAATGGCTCAAAGCCTATAACACTTTCCAGAGGTAGGAAAATGGCCTAGACTTGTGGGTAAGGGCTGAGCCTAGGGACCCAGTACGGTTGTGGAAAGCACATAGAAACCTCATGAGAACTCCGAGTGTGATCGAAACGTTAGGACCCATGCACGAGGCACTCATTCGACAAAGTTTAGAATATTTTCTTTCTATCAAAGACCTCGCCATTGATGCAGCCAAATTCCGGTACCGAACCTCTAATCCAAACATCCAGCTCAGGGAGCCATTTAAGTATGAGAATTTTCAATTAGCCACCAACCGTTTGAACCTCTATGGCGAAAGCATTTTGAGGGCAGGGCCATCCTGGTTAGGATATAGATTCCGCAGTCCAATTATCTAGCACCCTGCACCCGGATATCAAGCCTTATATGAGATGCCTGAGGGTCAAACAGGCCAGTTCTTTGACTACCTAGTCACTCACCATGGCTGTAGGCCTCCGCATGAGATTACTTCTCCAACCTATTCTCTCACTGCTTTGCATGTCAACTACAACGTTTTCATGAGGGCATGAAACAGGGTAAGCAGGGGGGTGTGTGGAGTACTAAAAAGGTATGTTTTTAATGATCATTTCAATGGTTTTTCAGTGGGACTTGTGAATCTTTTACATCATGAATGTGGAAAACAATAAAGAATTATGACAAAATATGTGGAATTAGTATGCAAGACTTAACCGCTGATAGTTGTCATTCTCCTGTGCAGGAAAGGGTAAAAACGAGGAGCTGCTGTTCCAAAGAAAAAGATAAGAACAGGGTAACTGCTGTCCCTTTGACGAAGGACCGAGTGCAAACGAGGCTAAGCAGGTTGAAGCAAATCAGTCTAGAAAAGGAGGAGAAGGCACCAGCTCGGCGGAGGAGAAAAGAAGTGATTAAGGATTAACAGTTTGGCGAATCCCTCAGGATCTTCGATCCTGAGGGATCGCTGCTTTATTTATCTTATTGTTTAGACATCTCCGCTGTCACCCTTATATAAAGGGACGACACTGTTAGCTTTGTGGGGATTATGCTTTTATGTAACGTTTTGTCAAAGATTGAACTTTGATCATCGAGTCTCGTTGAACTTGGCTCATTGTACTTTATGTTTTATGCATTAATATAAACTTGGTGATTATCTTATCTCTGCGTCTGGATTAACTTAAAGCAGTGTACCCTTGAGGCTAAGGGCCCGGGCCCGGAGGACACTTGCTTCTGTATCACTACGATTTGATTTCTGCGTGGTTTGCTTATCGTCATTAGTTGGTAATCTGATATGCTTTATAAGTTACATCATATGCTCTGTTAAGATTCGTTCATTAAGGTTTTTATAACTGTTATATTGACTCTGCATTATATCACCAATCCCTTTAGAGTTGGTTGAATATTATTAGACTTAATTGAACATTGTCATTATTTTGTTACGGAGCTCTTATGCTGTGTATTCGTGTTGTGGAATTTATCTGAAAGATGTGTTCTTTATGATTCAGGATTAATGCTGTTCCATTTTGAAACACAGTTGTAATTCCTGTTGATGATTGGTGCTAGATCAGATTACTTTTCAAGGGTGTTGTGTGTGTATGATTTCCAAATTCCGTTCCATAACTTATTAGTAATTAGTGTTGTTCCATTGGCATGCGTTGCTTGATTTGCTTGGAGAATGAAAGATTGGAGTTTTGATTGCAATGAGTGCATTTGAGTTGATAGGATAAAGCTTGATTACGGCTCGCGAGGTTTAGTTATTCGATTGCTGTTCCATTTCAGAATTGTTGTTCCATTTTAAGCATTGCTGTTCCATTCTAGATTTGTTGTTCAATTTCTTATTTGCCGTTCCATTTTTACCTGCTGTTTCATTTACTTGTATTTGTTATTTTGGTGTGATAGACGATCTATGGCTGTAGTGAGCCTCGGCATTTACTGCCTCGCTCCCAGACCCGTGGTCCATGCTCTAATTTCCTTTCCATCAGTTTCCAAAGGGATGGGCTATTGTTGTCGAACCCTTGACTGATAAAGTTGCTTAGCTTTAAGAGTGTGTGATTTAGTCATTTGAAGTAACTTAGTCATAGACAAGCATCCGTTTACTCTTGTATTTTTGCAGAACGCTGTACTACTAGCATTACTCTGACAAATAGCCTCAGATTGAGTCACTCTTTGAAATAACCAAATGCTTCCAGATTGACATATTAATGTGAGGTAATTAGAGGTAAAAGAGACCCTTTTTATAGCTCTACAGTAAGGTGGAGAACCTCTCATGGTCTGCCAAATCCCAGTCTTCCATTTTTAAATGGGGAATCCGTGCCAGGTGCGAGCCTTCAATGGTGATGCTTTTTGGTAGCAGGGGTGTATTAATGAGGAATTTCACTGCATTTGGGTCCTTAGTGACCTTCACCTTCCCTTTACGTGGAGAGATATAATCTGGCAACTTAGAGATGGCCTCTACGCCCTCAACATCTATATCCTTCACGCCTTCTTCAGCCTATAAATCTACCACCTTCTCCTTATCCTTTGCTAGTGGCTTATCTTTCTTTTGGGCTTGGGTAGCAGAGTGCTTTCTTGGTGACTCGCACATTGGCATCAACCACTTCTTCTTGTAGTTCTTCGGCTTGTGGTTTTCAAGCATTGGTGTAGGCTTCGGCCTAGGTGACCTCGACGCTCTAGGCACAGGAGCCAGAGCCTCCATGCTCACAACTTCTGGAGTTGCTCCTTCGGAGGCAATAGTTCCTCCGGTGCTTGCAGTCTCACTTGGTCCTAACATAGTGCTGAGAATAAACTGCTGGGTATCCTTAGGTAAAGTATCAAACATAGAGCTTGTGACCCGTTATCCCCTACAATGTCCTAGGCTGAGGAGGAGATCAAAAGAGGTAACCTCGAACGAATTTCAGTTCAGTAACTAGCCCTACTAAACCAGAGAGGGATAAGGATTTATCAATGAATAACTGGAAATGACATGAATTTTAGGCTAGATGTATAGGTTTTGTTTGAATGTTTGGAAATTTAGGGTTTTTAGATTTGCTGGACCAAGGAATGAGAGAAGGTAATTAGGTCAAGGTATCAAGTTTGCAGAAGCAGGCATGAAGAAGAGCTAGATAACAATGTGTTGTGGTCAACTTAAGATTTAGTCAATGTAGAATATTTCTGAAAGTTTTAGAGATCATAATGAGCATGTATTAGCATGAATTCATTAATCTAGATGAAAACATACATAAACATGATTTTCCACATAAAAAGAGCTTTGAATCTAAGAATTTTGCCTATATGACTGTAAGGAAAACCATAAGAATAAAGAAAAGCATGTTAAGAGAGATGAATTCATTAATAAGAAATTGATATGAAAGGAAAACAACACCATAGACTCACTAAACAAGTATTCCTAAAAAATAGTTGCAACTGCTCCTTGATTAGTTGTATGAAAACATAAGGTACAAGTCAAGTCTCTCCACAAAAGTCAAACCCTTCTCTCTGAATGAGAAATGATACATTTAAACTCAATCAAAGAGTTTCCCCACCTTCAAGATTCGAATTCCTAAGTGGTGGATCTATTTCCAAGATTCTCTCAACCAACAAGTGAGAGTGAGAAGGTAAAAAACAAACTCTTCTCTTAGACTTTGATTTGCATTTTGCTTTCTTTATGAGGCATAATAAACCATACAAACAACCTATCATGCTTATTTATTCATCATTACATCATATAAACCTCGAACTATTGAAGTTACATCATGATTTTAACTTTGACTAAGTCAAACTAGAAACCTAGGAAATTACACAGTGCAATTTCTAAATAAAAACTCAGAAATTTGCAGAAGCACAGTGCCAACTATGAGGCTATTGTTAGGTGCCTTTTTGAGGTCAAATTTGAGATCTGAGAGAATGGTTACCTAGCCTTGTCTACCTATTTCCAAAGCACCTTGAATTTTTTTAAATTACCCATGGGAAGGCCTTCAAACGTTGATTATCCCAAGGTGTCTCCCAAAGCACAATGCCTATCGAAAAGAGTGGCAGGATGATGATTTTTGACCCATTTTTCTCCTTTTTCACAAAATATGAGCCCTGTCTGAGAAATATGATGAAATGGGTTTTAAGAGGAGGTCAACAGATTTCCAAAAATGCAAGCCACTTGACATTTGGAGCCCTGAGGAAAAGGCGCAGCGTCAAGGTGTTATGCTTCTATGACTAGCCCAATTTCAGAATTTGATGCCAAAATTCTCAAAAAACCAAAAATGCTCAAAAAACCTACAAAATTGGTCATGAAGTGAAAAATGAGGTGTTTCATGATCTCATGGATGCTTTAGCAAGCATCTCCAAGCTATCCCTCTAATTTTTGTCCTTTAGGGTTTCCTTTAACTTGTTTTTCAATTGTTTGAGCTTGATGTTGCAAATCATGTTTCTGGTTTGATAATGATGGGCCATGTGCCTCAATAGTTGATTATCCCTGTTGGCTTTGTCAAGAAGCTATTCTAAGTGGCCATTGACCTTACTTAGCCAATACTCTCTATCTTCATTGATCTCCAAGGCAATTCTGTCTTCCATGTCTAAATTTTCATCTAGCAGGTTATGTTCTTTTTCTTCCTTCAATGCCCTTTTGAGTCCCTTGGTTCTTGGCTTCTTCTTTCCTACTTGTTTTTCATGTTCATCATGTTCACCAGGATCCAACATTGCTTTACCTTTGCCTCCTTGTTGCAGCACCTTGGATTTCACTTTCGCCATGATGAGTTGTTTAGCCTTAAGCTAACTATTCTCTTTCTCAAGGAAGGCAATGATGAACCTCTCTCTTGCCATATTGTCCATGAACTCTTTGATTTTAGAATCCTTATATTTAACAATTTTTTGCAAGTTTGAAGGTTCATATGCTACTTCCAAGTCAAATAATTCAAAATCATGTTCAATTAGGTCTTCATCCTGTACATGTGATCCCTGTTTTGCTGATGTAGAAGGCTTGGCCCTTTTCTCAACTTGAGAAGTAAACACAAGCCTTTTTCCTCTCTCATACATTCTGGTCACCTCAGGTTTAGGTGCCTTGGGAACCTCCACAAACTTTCTTGATGATCCTACCTCCACCTACTGAGTTGATGTGTCTTGATGATGACCTAAAAAAGTAGTTTCATGCGACTGCAAAGTTGTTTCTATGAATGAATCCCATGTCATGTTCCTTTCTGCCAATTGATGGAGAACTACAATCTTTATTAAGTTGTGATGAAAAATACTAGGGTGATTCTCTTTTCCATTCATTTGTACCTTCTTAGAGATTTTGATAGTGCTTCTACATAAATAATTACACATGTTGAGAGGTTTTAGAGCTGTGAAATGCATTAGTAGCTTAATGTGGTATTCATACAATCTGGAAAATATTCCCTCAAAGGTGAAAATTTTCATTACAACCTTCATCAATGGTGCATACTTTTCCAACAGGTACATGAATGGGATGATGTTCGAATGGGCCTCTCTATGGGGTGATTTCAAGAAAGGTCGGTAGTGTTCAAGGTCTAAGTTCATACCTTTGAACCAATACTCTCCATGATTAGGTATCCCTGTGGAAAGAGAAATGGAAACTACTGAAAATGTAAATTCAACCCCTACTATGATGGCCCTTTCCCCTTTTAGATTGGTGGCAATCCAATTAGTTAGCTGGTCAGGGAAACCCACTTCACCTACCCTTTGACAAAACCCTAGACATCTGATGTATTCAAAGCATTCCTTGATGAATGGTGATGAGTTGATTTCATTGTAGTTGGTAGGTTCACATTTCAAGATTATCCCTCCTTTATGATGTTTTCTCTTTTCTGATGGTGAAGAATCTCCCTCGATTTTGAATAAAAACCCTAGATAACAGGAAAATGGAAAAATAATTAGGAATGAGTGAAATGATGAAATGAGGGGGTTAGGGAAGGGAAATGATGGCAGGGGAATTTTGGGAGATGGATAGGGGTTGTAGGAAACTTAGGAAGTTTGAAAATGAGAGAGAGAGAGAGATTAGTAGGAGAATTTGAAAAACAGTCCTGCTAGGAAATTGTCCAAAATGATAGGTATGAGCTAGGGTTTCTGTAAAGGTGAGGTAATCTGAGGGTAAATGAGTTGATTAGTGAATGATATAGTGATTTATACATGTAAATAGGTATGAGATGACAAATTTAAAAGTTTACAATGTCATAAGTAACAAAACCCATCATTTGCACTAGCCTTGTAGCATGAAATTTCTCATAAACCTTAGATGAAGAAAATTCACACTTGCACTTACTTTTCCAATGGAAAAAGTTGAGTTAGATGATGATACTTACTTGTGAATCAAATTAGAAGAACAAAAAGTAGGAATGCGAGCTAAAATTTGAAGTTTCGATGAGTTTTGGCAGTTTTCGGGCTACTCTGTCACAAGTGCAACGCAGTTGGCAAAAGTGAAATGCAGTTCATGGAAGTGCAGCGCAGTTCACAGAAGCACGTTGCCACCTCCAGAAACGTAGTGCCAACTTGAAACCCACTTTTGGAGGCCTTAAATTGCTCCAAATTGTGAACTTGATAGCTCGTTGGAAATATCTTGAAGTTTGTTACAAGATGGACTCCTTAAGAATCTAATTTGGACACTCCAGTAGGGAGAAACAATGATTTCCCAAGTTCGCTCCAAAAATGTAGGGTGTCTCTAACAAAAGAGCAACACCAACTTGCAAAGCATGTTTTGATGCCTTCCACTAATCCAAATCACAATCTGAAGTTACGAATGGAAATATTAGGATATCTAGTTCTCCATAGAGTATTTAAGCATGTACAATGGCCTTTGCAAGGTTGAGAAAAATGAGTTTTCCCAAGGTCACTCCAAAAACACAATGTGCTTGTGACAAAAGCACAATGCCAACTTGCAGAGCACTTTTGACTGCCTTCTAGAGGAGTTTTGGGTTGAAAGTGGTATGGCTGGAAAAATTATGATGTCTAATAAACAATAGAGTCATTAAGAACTTCCCACACCTGCTCCAAATCCCTGAAAAACTGTCTTGAAGTCAACTTGTCTAGAAGTGAAGAAACTCTCCTATAGCAAATGTAGTTTGGGGATTTCTCTCAAATCATAAGACTTGTGCATAAACTGAAGGGGGTTTTTGTTCCTTGGACTATAATTGACAAAAAACTCTTTCAGTGTTGTAAAATTATTCTCCATTTGGTCAGAAACATATTTTGAAGAAAAAATGTCCCTATGAGAAATGATGAGGTGAGGTAGTGTACTGCAGCATTGTCTTATTGGAAATAAAACATTACCTTTACCTTTATTTTTCTTTCCCTAAGATGATAACTCCCTTTACCCAATGAATCACATGGTGGACATGTTTTTGTTTTGACATATGGTATCATGATGACATATGGAGTGAAACCCCAGACCATGACCTAAAATGAGGAATTTAACCATTTCATGACCTAAGACATTTAAATGAAGATATGATACCTCGAAGAAGACAATGACCATGATGAGTGATTAAGACCATGAGTAAGTGAAGGGAGTAGTAGTGACCTAGACACAATAGTCAATGACCAAATTTTTATTTGAAGATTCATTGAAGTGACAAAGATTTGACTTGACACCCTAACAACACCTTGTAGGAGCATATTTGATCACTGGTGACAGGTTGAACTGACTGACACTAACATTAGCTTGAGCGAGGGATGGAAGCTCCTTGGGGGTGTCAAGAACACCATAGACCAAGTAGCCTTATTCATTGGGTAATGGAGTCAAAATAAAAAAGACCAAACTCAAACTAAAAACTGACTGACTATCTAAAATGACTTGACTATAAAAGAAAACATACTGACTGAATTTACTTATGGTAGAAGACCATCAGGATCTTAGGGCCTTCACCTCTGGCTTCAAATCCTAATGATAATCGCCCACATGCTGAAGATATATATACATTCATGTGAAATGATCCCTCCAGTGTAACCAATCCAGCAAATGGATACTTACTTGAATCCTACACACACTTTCCTTGAGCAAGCAGAAAAAAACAAAAGGTTGGCTAGTCCAAGTGACGACTGAACATATGTATGTGGTCCATAAATATATTAAAATCCATCTTCCCTATTGATTGTATCAAATCAGTGTAAGGATCCTTAAAAATATGATATTTTACCTTGTCTTGGAATCCAACAAAAATACAAGTACTCCTTTCATTCTGATATGAAAGAATACTTGGTTGTTGATCCATAGGAAGGCATAAGGAAGTATGAATTTCTGCTACCTGAGTGTTGGCTACAAATTCCTCAAGCATGAGAAACTCTGATTCTATATCTGGCATACTGTCTATCTTGGACTCATACCCTTCCAATTCATATTCTAAATAATCCTTGACCAGAACACTTTCTTCAAGATTATTAAACATGTCAATCCTATCCTCTTCATGAAATAAAACCATCCCTGTTAGCTGATCTCCTTGCAGGAAATCTACATCACAAATTGGCTTACTCACAACAACTTCCTGTATAGTTTCATCAGTCTCATGACTGTCATCATTTAAACCTAGATTTTCATTTTCAATAATGGAAGAAATTTCTCTTACACATTCTTGACTGTGTGAGCACTGCAAACCTGCCTTAACTTGGGCTGTAACATGGTTTTTCAAGAACTGATCTATTTCATCTTCAGACAGAGGAGAACATTGAGTTTTATAGAAATCAACATCGGCTTGGTGATTTTCATTTTAAAGATTAGGAATAGGTCTTTCTCTATTTTGATCCCAGTTTTCTTCATCCAAGGAGGAAGCTGCTAATTCTTGTGGGGAGAAAAAATCATAAAGGGCTTCTAATATATCTTCTTCCATACATTCTTCATCCCCATTCCAATTTTCAAGAAATTTAATGAAATTTTCAGAAATCTCACAACATCTATCTATCATTGGTAAGGAAAAATTGTAACTTTGATAATGTTGAAAGAAAACTGAATGAAAATACTTTAGAGAATATAAACTAGCAAATGGTAGACTCTCATACCATTTCCTCGCTATTTCCTCCAAGGTTGCCATGAATATCTTCATCAGACAATCTTCAGGAAACATAGTCTTTAATCTGTGAATATGAAAATGAAACTTGAACAAACGCAAACTAGCATCTTCTCCATCCTAACCTTTAAACTTTGGTAGCCCTTTTTTCCAATCTATACAAGGAATACGATTCAGAAAACAAGGAATATGACCTCTATTCATAGGAGCATACCTTCGAGTAGTTGAATCCATTTTGAAAATAGTTAAATCACCAAGAAGTTATTCAAACTACCGGTTTTTCAACAGTGGAGTCTCCACAAGAATTTTAAACCTTTGGTTCTTTGACACTAGAGTCGCCAAGTGAAAGATGTACATCCATTCTTGTGTCTGATCATTGTTTACCATTAGCAATCAAATTGGATCCTTGTTGTTCTTTCCTAGGGAAGATATGATCTTTTGTTTCCCCGACAACGACACCAAAAATGTTATCCCCTATAATGTCCTAGGCTGAGGAGGAGATCAAAAGAGGTAACCTCGAACCACTTTCAGTTCAGTAGCTAGCCCTACTAAACCAGAGAGGGATTTCTCTAAGGATTTCTTAATGAATAACTAGAAAAGACACAGATTTTAGGCTAGATGTATAGGTTTTGTTTGAATGTTTGGAAATTTAGGGATTTTAGATTTTTTTGACTAGGGAATGAGAGCAAGTAATTTGATCTGGATTTAAACAGGAATGCAACAAATTATAGAGGTAACCATAAATACACAAATGCAACAGAAATAATACTTCATTTCATTAATGTAAAATACTGAAATATGCTTACAAATAGAAATGGAAATAAACTAGCTTGGGCAATGGTAGCTTATCTCTGAGGAGAGATGTGACGGCTACATGCCTCTGAACTGTCTTACAATGAGGCTTGAAGGCCTATTTATTGTTGAGAAACAATGGAAAACCCTAAACATCCATAAACCTAACCCTAGGAGATGAAGCACCAAACTATGGGCCTCGTTTGGGTAAATCGGTACATCAACTTCCCAGGGTCATAACTTTGGCATATGATCTCTGTTTGACGCACACAATACCTCGTTAGAAATATCTATCCGAGGAATACAAATTTTGAGTGAGAAACATTAGACCTTGGACCCATGTTGCTCCCATTTTTCCCAAAAAACATCGTTTAGGGCCTCAAAACGGCTTTGGAAGTTCAAGACCCGAGAAACTGCTAAAAATAGTAAATTGCGCTACAATTAAGGAAACTAAAAAAATAAAAGAAACAATGGTGGGGGTCCAAGTGGAATTGGTGGGTGGCCACAATATCCATTTGTGGATCATTCCTCCCCCCTTAGGAAGCAATGGTCACCATTGTGTTGAGTTCCTCCATGAGATGAAGAAACGTCTGTTGAACTTGGTCCTTGGTGAGCCACTTGCCTTGGTGAAGGAGTTGGCATGCTTTGACAACTCGATACAGTTGGATCTTCTGCTTACGAGTGTGCTTGATCTGCGTGTCGATGATCCAATCAGTTGTAGATTATTCCATACAATCTGGATTTAACTCTATTGGTGTGAGTTGTTCTGAAATGTCAGATGTGTCTAGTAATGGTGGAAAGTATGGTCAAAGGCGGTCCACATTGAACACTGGGTGCAGGCCAAGGAATGGGGGAATGCTGAGCTCAAATGCATTGTCTCCCATGGCCTTGGTAATGGTGTAAGGAGCATATTAGAGTGGTCTGATTTTTCAATAGGCTTCGTAAGGTGTTCCTTTTGCAAATGCAACCAGACTTTGTCGCCCACTTGAAACTTCTGTGGCACCCGATGTTGATCATGTTGCTACCTGTACTTGGCATTTGATTTCTCTAGAATGTCGTGGAACTATTGTCGGATATGTTGGACGTGCTCAATGAATTTGTTTACCTTATCTATTTTAGATTGGACATGAGTTCAATCTGCCCGAGTAGTTGCAAATGGCATGGCCACATCAATGGGACATAGTCGCTAGAATCCCAAGCCCACCTGAAAAGGGTTGTGGCTAGTCGAGCTATGGAGAGCCCGATTATAGCTATGCTGAACATAGGGGAGGCTCTCATCCCATGTGCATGGATGCTTTGAGCTGTACATGTGCAGAATGTGTACGATCATCCTGTTGACAATCTCTGTCTGGCCATTGGTTTGGGGATGGAAGGTTGTGGACTTAGTGAGTTTGGTGTCTAGCATCGACCAGAGACTGGACCAAAATGTACTTAGAAACCTGCTATCACAATTGATGAGCCTCATCATTGGGTAATTATATGGGCCTTAATTCACATCTTAGCTTAGTTAAGCCAACTATTCTCATAACTTATTGCATACTTTGGATTATATTTTGTTTATGAGATGAGTTAGAGTTGGATATTTTTCTTTGTGGTCTAATGTGCATTTAATGAAAGATTAAAGGATAAAAGAAAAAAAATTCGCAAATACCAAGGTCAAAAATCAAATGGGACAAGGGAGAGGGATTATAGGAGGTAAATCCTCCTCATTTACTACCCCTCCATTCGAATATTCCTCCATCAGCTCGGAGTGCAAACAGCCAAATCATGAGGACTAGAAGGCAGGTGAGCAAGTGAAAGACAAAGCACCAGTTTATCTCAAGTTTGGGAGCCAAGCCTCCCTAATTTTAAGGAAGTTGTTGGAGACTTTAGATTTATAAGTAGATAGGCCTAGGACCTCAGTAGGATTCAGATTTTTATTGTAAAACTCTACTCTATTTTTGAGCTGTAAGACTTGTGACAGTTTTTTGATGTAATTTGTTGTTTTAGTAATAAGAATGAGCTTTGTTTTGAGCCAGCATTGAGTTAACTCAGAGGGATGAAGCTCTTGGGTTAGGGCCGAACCCTAGCAGTGAAGGCTCCTCTTTATTGTACATGTATGCTAGTGTAGATTCATATCTTAATTGTTCATTTGCTTAGTATATGCATTTCTATTACAGTAGTGTAGATTAGATTGGTTGTGTGATAGTTTGCTTCCATTTGTTCCTTCTTTCAAGTAGTAGGTCAGCAAGGAGAAAAAGGATCACCACAAGTTTGTCAGTAGTGTCTCAGCCTCACTTCCTCCCTCTAGGACCATGACTTGAGGAAGGGACCCTTCAACAGCCCCAAAAACACAGATTTCTAGTTCTTGTATGTGCTTTGGAGTTTGTTGTCTTTGATTCAGTATTTGGTTCATGTTGCAAGGAAAATTTCATTGTCATCTTTTTTTCCATCTCCATTTCTGCAATAAGATATCACTCATGCTTTCATTCCCTTCAACAACTTTCTTCATGCATAATATAGGCAATTGATTCATGCTTTTCTAGTTTATGAAAATGTATCTTGTTGCATAGTTCTTGGAAGACACACATGTTTTAAGAAGAGTAGGTACTTCAGGAGGAGACCAAGACTTCATCACCAGTAGCCACCTTCCACTTCATCCACCTTAGCCATCCCTTGTTTCACCATCACCCTCACTAGTTTTTCATCATTTTTCATTGAAATTCCCCTAGATACATTGAGTGAATCTAGCCATCTCTTATCTTGGATATTGACTCCTGAGTGCTCCTAGACCTTCTAACACTCCATTCCCCCCATCACACACATTTCCCAAGCTTCCCAACACATCCAACACCTCACAATTAGCTGTTGGTTGTATCCTGTAAGTTTCCTATAATTCCTATAGGATCATCCTGTAGGTTTCTAGTACATCTTGTAGGTTTTCCTGAAACGGCCTCTTTTGAGGCCGAATTGATGGGAAACCTCTAGGAAGTCACAAAAATATTCCTAGGACCCCTCCACACCATCCAACCACTCCATAAACCTTCTAGCCATCCTCAAACACCTTCCATCCACGTGTCACGTCCACAAGAACAATTAGTTTGCATACTTGATTTTGCTTAAAAAAACCAAAAAAGTGAAAACAAATTTAGTTTAGTTTCTTTGCTTGCACATTAGTATTGTTTGATTCTTTTTACTTCTGCAATTTAGATAGTAGCATTTTTTAAGTGTTGATTTAGCAATTCTGCTTAACATAGCTTCTTAAATGGTTAATTAGGGTATAGTGTGGTTTAGCATTACATGTTGGTTTTTTTTTCCATTACTGCATTAGAGTAACTCTCTTAGAGTAGATTTTCCCTTCTTCAATCAAAGAATCAAGTTTCTTATGACTCTATAGAAGTCTAGCTTAGAACCCCAGTGGTCTCTCGCCAGCTGAATAGTGACAACAGGCAGAACCATCACTTTTACTAGTGCATACAACACTGTCACCTCCACGTTTGTACGAACCTCGGGTTGATAAGTAAAGTTGGTAGCCCAAGAGTTATAGCATCCTTGCTACAATACTGGCACTTATCACCAATTTGAGATGATAGACTATTGGATCCAAAAGTGTACCCACACTCATTCAAAGAAGATTTTAGCAATGGCTTCTATTGTGATATTCTTCTTCCAAACCGCCATGATGGCCATCTTCGAGAACCTGTCGACGACCACAAAAACATAGTCATTTCCATGCTTCAAAGAAGGAAGGCCCAACATGTAATCTATGGAGATGGATTCCCAAGGTTGACTAGGGGTAGGCAGTGGAGTATAGAGGTCATTCTTCTTGATGGTTGGTTTGGCAATGATGCAGGCAGTGCAGGATCTAATGTACTTCTCGACATCTTGTCGAAGATTCAGCCAATAGAAATACTTCTGCAGTACTACCACTATTTTCTTGACCTTGAAATTCCCAGCAACCCGACTGTAGTGTGCTTCCCAATTCATCTTGGCACACTTGCTTGAAGGAACACAAAGGTGACCCAGGTGGCATAACAGGGCATCCTGAAGGTGGAAATTTGGAACATGCTAACCCTCCAAGAGTGCCTGGTATGTGTGGCCAAATTTTGAGTCGCTTTTGTAGAGAAGTAGTTAATCAGAAGTCTCATGCACACAAGAGTTGAGCACGGTGGTTAACGCCATGATCGGTGGTTGACTGAGGAAATTTGCAACATTATTGGTGTTGCCCTTCTTATACTTGATATTCAATGGAACTGTTGCAGGTATGTGGACCACTTCTGATGGTGATCATTCTGCAACTTCCCTTATGTCTGTATGAACTGTAGGGGTTAGTGGTCTGTGTGGATGACCGTTTCCTTCCCCAAAATGTAATGCTTCCTTTGTCGGCAGACCTGCACAATGGAATACATATCTTTGTCATAAGTGGGATACTTCCGGACTGTGTCTGAAAGTGTCTCACTGTGATATGCCACTGGATGCCCATGTTGAGTAAGGACTGCCCCAATAGCATAGTCATAAGCATCTGTCTCGATTTGAAATGGTTGTTGCAAGTCTGGTAATTCGAGTACTGGTGCCAAGCAGAGGCAATGTTTCAACTCTGTGAATGCCTTCTGTTGAAATTCAGACCAAAATAATTTTGATTTCGCTCCTCCCTTGCTGACTTGACTCAAGGGCCAAGTGATATGAGAAAATCCCAACACGAACCTGTGGTAGAAGTTGGCAAGACCAAAAAAGTTGCGGAGCTTTATCATAGTGGTTGGAGATGGCCAATCCGAAATGACTTGGATCTTGGCTAGATCCACATGCACCCCCCATTCATCAATAATGTATCCCAGATATTGAACTTGGGTCATGCCAAAAGTGCATTCTCTAAATTGGCACATAACTTGTGTTGCAGCAGTGTTTGGAGAACTTTTCGAATGTGGTGGAGGTGCTCTTCCCAACTGTGGTTGAAGATCAGGATGTTACCAAGTATACCACTACAAATGAGTTGGTGAATGGCCACAAGATGTCATCCATTAACCTCATGAAGGTTGCAAGAGCATTTGTCAACCCGAAAGGCATAACCAACCATTCAAAAAGGCCCTCCTTGGCTTTGAAGGAAATCTTCCACACATCAGAGGGTTCGATTGGTACCTGGTGATATCCTAACTTCAAATCGATCTTGCTGAAATATTTTCCCCTCTTCAGTTGGTCCAGAAGGGCATCAATTCAGGGGATCGGGTACCTATTCCAGACAGTGATCTTGTTCAGCGCCCGATAGTCAATACAGAGTCTCCAAGTCCCATCCTTCTTCTGTACCAACACGATCGGGATCCCATAGGGTGATGAACTCGGTCAGATGTGACCTTTTTACACTAGCTCCTAAATCTACCTCTTGATTTCATTGTTCTCTAGAATGGACTGTTGATAGATTGGTCCATTGGGTAGCGGTGCACCTGGGGCTAGATCGATGGAGTGCTTGACCTGATAGTGCAGAGGAACCCCTACGGGGGAGGTGAAGATGTCCTCATACTCCTCCATGACCTTATCTGTCTGTAGTTGTCGTGCGGAGAGGCCCTGTCTGGAGGTCGTGGCCACCGTCTTCTTCTTTCCTTGAGGGCATATCATTAGGAAAAAAAATTCCCAGTTTTGGAAATGAGTTTACTGCATTGTTTTGCAGTAACCAAAGAGATGGAGGTAGGTGGTGCTACCTTCAGTATCCTGTACAACTTATTTCCCAAAGTAACAATAACAAAACGAGGCCTTGACTCATACACAACATGTCGCTTCCACAAGTATGGTTGGCCTAATAATACATCACAAACATCAAGTGGAGCAGCGTCACACAATACCTCATTTGTGAAGGGCTTGATTTTGTATGGAAGGTGACACTACTGGCTCACACGAATATCCCGTCCTTGGTGAAGCCACCCAATAGTGTACGGTTGTGGATGTGTTGTGGTTAGTAAACTCAGCCACTTCACGACCTCTGCCAAAATGAGGTTCTTTTGGCTCTTGCTGTCTACAATGAACTATAGTGGGGAGCCCTTTACCCACATCTGGGAGTGGAAGAGGCCCTTCTCCTCCTCTGGATCTTTGGGTTCCTCCTTCTGGATCTTTGTGGTGGAAACGGTGGTGTTGGGCTCTGCATTGATAATCTACTTCCCTTTGTCATTCCCCTTAACAGGTTTTGACTCAGAGTCAAAACATGCATCTGATTTTGAAGACTTTAGCTTAGCCACCAGTGACTGCTTGGCCCGACACTCACTTGTGTTGTGAGTGGAGCTGTTATGGAACTCACACCACTTTCCCATGTCCTTCTTCGGCTTCGCAGTGTCATTCTTTGCTTGCATATTTGGTGGGCTGTCCTAGGTCACTCCGCCTTGGCTTTATCCTTTGTTCAGTGGTTTGGGGGTTCCTTTCCCTTGCTTCAGATTTGTAGATCCAAAGTCTCGCTTCTTCTGTTTAAACTTCTGCTCCATCTAGATAGTGTATCGGTACATTGTGTGGAGCGAGGAGATGTCCAGGAACTCCATCTCGTCCTAGATGTACCTGTGTAGGCAGCCATGGTATTTGAGTACCAAATGCAGCTCAAAATCCTTGATACCCAACTTTGTGTGAAGGGTATGAAAAATATTGGTGAACTCCTTCACGTCTTGGTCCCTTCCTTGTTGTAGTGTGGTCCACTTTATTTATTTATCCTCATAGCTTTTGACAGGGTAATACTGCTCCTTGATGGCATTCCAGAATGAATTCCAAGTGCCTGTGATTGAAAACAGTGAGGTTGTACTTTCACCCTTTTGCTCATAGTAGGTTTCCCACCAGTCCTTGACATGGGGGGCTGCTTTGACAAGAGAGAAAGTAATCTTTTCCTAGCCGGAAAAATCATGAACAAAATAATACCCTTCTAGGATATTTAATCATTTATCTACAGTGTTTGCATCTATCTGACGCTCAAATATGGGAATTTTAAAGTTAACTTGTACCTTAAAGGGTGTGGCACTTCCAGAGTAGCTGCTAGAAGTAGATGTGTCACCCTTAGGTAGTCGCTGAAGGATCTGGGCAAAGTTGTCCATCATCACGTTCCTTTGTCACTCGAGGGCCTCTTCGAGAAATATTTTGATAGGATCTCCTGCCCCCTCATATTTCTTTTCATCCGCCATGGGAAGCTATCGGGATTTGTGAGGCTGGTCTTGCAAAGGTTCGACTAGTTCAAGCCCTAACTCCTTATATCCTGACCTCGTTGGGGACATGCAAAGAAAAATAGAGAAAGAGAAGACTGCTCTAATATCACTGATCTAGATTTAAACATGAATGCAACAAATTACATAGGTAACCATAAATATAGAGATGCAACAGAAATAATACTTCATTTCATTAATGTAAAATACTAAAATATGCTTTCAAATAGAAATGGAACTAAATGAGCTCAAGTGATGGTAGCTTATCTCTGAGGAGAGATATGGTGGCTACATGCCTCTGAATTGTCTTACATTGAGGCTCGAAGGCCTATTTATTATTTCGAAACAATGGAAAACCATAAACATCCAAAAACCTAACCCTAGGAGATGAAGCACCAAACTATGGGCCCCGTTTGGGTAAATTGGTACATCAACTTCCCGGGGTCATAATTTTGGCATACGATATTCGTTTGATGCCCACAATACCTCGTTAGAAATATCTATTTGAGGACTACAACTTTTGAGTGAGTGACATCGGTCCATCGACCCGTGTTGCTCCCAGGTTTCCCAAACAAATGCTATTTAGGGCCTCAAAATGGCTCCGAAAGTTCAGGACCCGAAAAATTGCTAAAAATAGTAAACTGTGCTATAATTAAGGAAGTTGAAAAACTGAAAGCAACAATGGTGGGGGTCTAAGTGGAATTGGCAAGTGGCCACCAATATCCACCTAGATCATAATTAGGTCAAGGTATCAAGTTTGCAGAAGTAGGCATGAAGAGGAGCTAGATAACAATGTGTTGTGGTGAACTTAAAATTTAGTCAATGTAGTATAGGTCTAAAATTTTTAGAGGTCATAATGATCATGTATTAGCATGAATTCATTAACCTAGAAGAAAAGATACATAAACATGATTTTCTACATAAACACAACTTTGAATCTAAGAATTATGCCTATATGGCTGTAAGGAAAATCATAAGAAGAAAGCAAAGCATTTTAAGAGAGATAAATTCATCAATAAGAAACTGATATGAAAGGAAAACAACACCATAGACTCATTGAACAAGTATTCATGAAAAATAACTGCAACTGCTCCTTGATTAGTTGTATGAAAGCATAAGATACAAGTCTCTCCACAAAAGTCCAACCCTTCTCTATGAATGATAAATTATACATATAGACACAATCAAACAGCTTCTCCACCTTTAGGAGTCGAATTCCTATGTGGTGGAACTATTTCCAAGATTCTCTCAATGAACAAGTGTGGGTGAGAAGGTCAAAAACAAACTCTTCTCTTAGACTTTGATTTGAGTTTTCTTCCTTTATGAGGCCTAATAAACAATAAAAATGACCTATCATGCATATTTATTCATGATTACATCATCTAAACCTCTAACTACTCAAGTTACATCATGATTTTAACTTTGACTAAGTCAAACTAAAAACCTAAGAAATTACACAGTGCAATTTTTAAATAAAAACTCAGAAATTTGTAGAAGCACAGTGGCAAATTTGAGGCCACCTTTAGGTTCCTTCCTGAGGTCAAATTTGCGATCTAAGAGAATGGTCAACTTGACTCTTCTATCTTTTTTCCAGAACACCTTGAATTTGTGAAAATGACCAGTGGGAAGGCCTTCAAAAGTTGATTCTTCCAAGGTGTCTCCAAAAGCACAACGCTTGTCAAAAAGAGTGGCAGAATTATGAATTTTACCCCTTTTTCTCATTTTTCTCAAAATATGAGCCCTATCTGAGAAATATGATGAAATGGGTTTTCAGAGGAGTTCATCATCTTTCCAAAAATGTAAGCCACTTGACATTTGGAGCCCTGATGAAAAAGTGCAGTGCCAAGGCATTACGCTTCTGTGACTAGCCCATTTTCTGAATTTAGCACCAAAATTATCAGAAAACCAAAAATGCTCAGAAAACCCTCATAATTGATCATGCTCTCATGGATGCTTTAGCTTGCATCTCCAAGTTATCCTTCTGAATTTTTTCCTTTAGGGTTTACTTTAGGTTGTTTTCCAATTGTTTGAGCTTGATGTTGCAAATCATTTTTCTGGTTTGATAATGATGGGCCATTTGCCTCAATAGTTGATTATCCCTGTTGGCTTTGTCAAGAAGCTATGCTAAGTGGCCATTGACCTTACTTAGCCAATACTCTCTATCTTCATTGATCTCCAAGGAAATTCTGTCTTCCATGTCTAAATTTTCATCTAGAAGGTTATGCTCTTTTTCTTCATTCAATGCCCTTTTGAGTCCCTTGGTTCTTGGCTTCTTCTTTCCTACTTGTTTTTCATGTTCATCATGTTCATCAAGGTCCAACACTTCTTTACCTTTGCCTCCTTGTTGTAGCATCTTGGATTTCTCTTTCTCCATGATGAGTTGTTTATCCTTAAGCTAGTTGTTCTCTTTCTCAAGAAGGAAATGACGAACCTTACTCTTGCCATATTTTCCATGAGCTCTTTGATTTGAGAATCCTTCTCTTTAATTATTTGTTGCAAGTTTGAAGGTTCACATGTTGCTTCCAAGTCAACTAATTCAAAATCATGTTCAATTAGGTCTTCATCCTGTACATTTGATCCATGTTTTGCTGATGTAGAAGGCTTGGCCCTTTTCTCAACTTGAGAAGTAAACACAAGCCTTTTTCCTCTCTGATACATTCTGGCACCTCAAGTTTAGGTGCCTTGGGAACCTCCACAAACTTGCTTGATGATCCTACCTCCACCTACTGAGTTGATGTGTCTTGATGATGACCTGAAAAAGTAGTTTGATGCCACTGGAAAGCTATTTCTATGAATGAATCCCATGTCATGTTCCTTTTTGATAATTGATGGAGAACTAGAATATTTATTAAGTTGTGATGAAAAAGACTCGGGTGATGCTCTTTTCCTTTCATTTGTACCTTCTAAGAGATTTTGATAAGGCTTCTACATAAATAATTACACATGTCGAGAGGTTTTAGAGCTGTGAAATACATTAGCAGCCTAATGTGGTATGCATACAATCTGGAAAATCTTCCCTCACAGTTGAAAAATTTCACTACAACATTCATCAATGGTGCATAATTTTCCAACAGGTACCTGAATGGGATGATGTGCGAATGGGCCTCTCTGTAGGGTGATTTCAAGAAAAGGTCAGTAGTGTTCAAGGTCTAAGTTCATACCTTTGAATCAGAGTCAAAACATGCATTTGATTCTGAAGACTTTAGCTCAGCCACCATTGACTGCTTGGCCCGACACTCACTTGTGTTGTGAGTGGAGCTCTTATGGAACTCACACCACTTTCCCTCAGAGTCAAAACATGCATCTGATTCTGAAGACTTTAGCTCAGCCACCAGTGACTACCTGACCCGACACTCACTTGTGTTGTGAGTGGAGCTCTTATGGAACTCACACCAATTTCCCGTGTCCTTCTTCAGCTTTGTGGTGTTGTTCTTTGCTTGCATCTTTGGCAGGTTGTCCTAGGTCACTCCGCCTTGGCTTTATCCTTTGTTCAGTGGTTTGGGGGTGCCTTTCCCTTGCTTCAGATTTATAGATCCAAAGTCTCGCTTCTTCTATTTAAACTTCTACTCCATCTAGATAGCGTATTGGTACGTTGTGCGGAGTGAGGAGATGTGTAGGAACTCCATCTTGTCCTAGATGTACTTGTGTAGGAAGTCGCAGTAATTGAGTACCAAATGTAGCTCAGAATCCTTGATACCCAACTTTGTGTGAAGGGTATGAAAAATATTGGTGAACTCCTTCACGTCTTGGTCCCTTCCCTGTTGTAGTGTGGTACACTTTATTTATTTATCCTCGTAGCTCCTGACAGGGTAGTACTGCTCCTTAATGGCATTCCAGAATGAATTCCAAGTGTGCACAGTTGAAAACAATGAGGTTGTACTTTCATCCTTCTGCTCGCAGTAGGTTTCCCACTAGTCCTTAACGTGGGGGGCTGCTTTGACAAGAGAGAAAGTAATCTTTTCCTAGCCAGAAAAATCATGAACAAAAAAATACCCTTCTAGGATATTTAACCATTTATCTACAATTTCTACATCTATCTGACCCTCAAATATGGAAATTTTAAAGTTAACTTGTACCTTAAAGGGTGTGGCGCTTCCAGAGTAGCTGCTAGAAGTAGATGTGTCACCCCTAGGTAGCCGCTGAAGGATCTGGGCAAAGTTGTCCATCATCGCGTCCCTTTGTCACTCGAGGGCCTCTTCGAGTAAGATTTTGATAGGATCTCCTGCCCCCTTGTATTTATTTTCATCCACCATGGGAAGTTGTCGAGATTTGCGAGGCTGGTCTTGCAAAGGTTCGACTAGTTCAAGCCCTAACTCCTTATATCCCGACCTTGTTGGGGACATGCAAAGAAAAATAGAGAAAGAGAAGACCGCTTTGATACCACTGATCCAGATTTAAACAGGAATGCAACAAATTACAGAGGTAACCATAAATACAGAGATGCAATAGAAATAATACTTCATTTCATTAATGTAAAATACTAAAATATGCTTTCAAACAGAAATGGAAATAAAAGAGCTCATGTGATGGTAGCTTATCTCGAAGGAGAGATGTGGTGGCTACATGCCTCTGAACTATCTTACATTGAGGCTCGAAGGCCTATTTATTGTTGAGAAACAATGGAAAACCCTAAACATCCAAAAAACTAACCCTAGGAGATGAAGGACCAAACTATGGGCCTCGTTTGGGTAAATTGGTACATCAACTTCCCTGGGTCATAATTTTGGCATACGTCTCCATTTGACGCCCACAATACCTCGTTAGAAATATCTATTTGAGGACTACAACTTTTGAGTGAGCGACATCGGTCCATGGACCCATGTTTCTCCCAGTTTTCCCAAACAAACATCATTTAGGGCCTCAAAACAACTCCAAAAGTTCAGGACCCGAAAAAACTGCTAAAAATATTAAACTGTGCTACAATTAAGGAAACTGAAAAACTGAAAGAAACAATGGTGGGTGTCTAAGTGGAATTGGCGAGTGGCCACCAATATGCACCTGGATCATAATTAGGTCAAGGTATCAAGTTTGAAGAAGTAGGCATGAAGAGGAGCTAGATAACAATGTGTTGTGGTGAACTTAAGATTTAGTCAATGTAGTATAGGTCTAAAATTTTTAGAGATCATAATGATCATGTATTAGCATGAATTCATTAATCTAGAAGAAAAGATACATAAACATGATTTTCCACATAAACAAAGCTTTGAATCTAAGAATTATGCCTATATGACTGTAAGAAATACCATAAGAAGAAAGCAAAGCATTTTAAGAGAGATCAATTCATCAATAAGAAACTGATATGAAAGGAAAACAACACCATAGACTCATTGAACAAGTATTCATGAAAGATAACTGCAACTACTCCTTGATTAGCTGTATGAAAGCATAAGGTACAAGTCTCTCCACAAAAGCCCAACCCTTCTCTCTGAATGATAAATTATACATATAGACTCAATCAAACAGCTTCTCCACCTTTAGGAGTCAAATTCCTAAGTGGTGGAACTATTTCCAAGATTATCTCAACGAACAAGTGTGAGTGAGAAGGTCAAAAATAAACTCTTCTCTTAGACTTTGATTTGAGTTTTTCTTCCTATATGAGGCCTCATAAAACATAAAAACGACCTATCATGCATATTTATTCATGATTACATCATCTAAACCTCTAACTACTCAAGTTACATCATGATTTTAACTTTGACTAAGTCAAACTAAAAACCTAAGAAATTACACAGTGCAATTTTTAAATAAAAACTCAAAAATTTGTAGAAGCACAGTGGCAACTTTGAGGCCACCTTTAGGTTCCTTCCTAAGGTCAAATTTGCAATCTGAGAGAACGGTCAACTTGCCTTTTCTGTCTTGTTTCCAGAACACCTTGAATTTGTGAAAATGACCAGCGGGAAGGCCTTCAAAAGTTGATTCTTCCAAGGTGTCTCCAAAAGCACAACGCTTGTCAAAAAGAGTGGCAGAATTATGAATTTTTACCCCTTTTTCTCCTTTTTCTCAAAATCTTAGCCCTATCTGAGAAATATGATGAAATGGGTTTTCATAGGAGTTCATCATCTTTCCAAAAATGTAAGCCACTTGACATTTGGAGCCCTGACGAAAAAGTGTAGTGCCAAGGCATTACGCTTCTGTGACTAGCCCATTTTCTGAATTTAGCACCAAAATTCTTAGAAAACCTTCATAATTGATCATTCTCCCATGGATGCTTTAGCTAGCATCTCCAAGTTATCCTTCCCATTTTTGTCCTTTAGGTTGTTTTCCAATTGTTTGAGCTTGATGTTGCAAATCATTTTTCTGGTTTGATAATGATGGGCCATTTGCCTCAATAGCTGATTATCCCTATTGGCTTTGTCAAGAAGCTATTCTAAGTGGCCATTGACCTTACTTAGCCAATACTCTCTATCTTCATTGATCTCTAAGGAAATTCTGTCTTCCATGTCTAAATTTTCATCTAGAAGGTTATGCTCTTTTTCTTCATTCAATGCCCTTTTGAGTCCCTTGGTTCTTGGCTTCTTCTTTCCTACTTGTTTTTCATGTTCATCATGTTCACCAAGGTCCAACACTTCTTTATCTTTGCCTCCTTGTTGCAGCACCTTGGATTTCTCTTTCTCCATGACGAGTTGTTTAGCCTTAAGCTAGTTGTTCTCTTTCTCAAGAAGGAAATGAAGAACCTTACTCTTGCCATATTTTCCATGAGCTCTTTGATTTGAGAATCCTTCTCTTTAATTATTTGTTGCAAGTTTGAAGGTTCACATGTTGCTTCCAAGTCAACTAATTCAAAATCATGTTCAATTAGGTCTTCATCCTGTACATTTGATCCATGTTTTGCTGATGTAGAAGGCTTGGCCCTTTTCTCAACTTGAGAAGTAAACACAAGCCTTTTTCCTCTCTAATACATTCTGGCACCTCAAGTTTAGGTGCCTTGGGAACCTTCACAAACTTGCTTGATGATCCTACCTCCACCTACTGAGTTGATGTGTCTTGATGATGACCTGAAAAAGTAGTTTCATGCCACTGCAAAGCTGTTTCTATGAATGAATCCCATGTCATGTTCCTTTTTGCTAACTGATGGAGAACTACAATATTTATTAAGTTGTGATGAAAAAGACTTGGGTGATGCTCTTTGCCTTTCATTTGTACCTTCTCAGATATTTTGATAAGGCTTCTACATAAACAATTACACATGTTGAGAGGTTTTAGAGCTGTGAAATACATTAGCAACCTAATGTGGTATGCATACAATCTGGAAAATCTTCCCTCACATGTGAAAATTTTCACTACAACATTCATCAATGGCACATAAGTTTCCAACAGGTACCAGAATGGGATGATGTGCAAATGGGCCTCTCTGTAAGGTGATTTGAAGAAAGGTCAGTAGTGTTCAAGGTCTAAGTTCATACCTTTGAACCAGTACTCTCCATGATCAAGTATCCCTGTGGCAAGAGAAATGGCAGCTACTAAAAATGTAAATTCAACCCCTGCTATGATGGCCCTTTCCCCTTCCACATTGGTGTCAATCCAATCAATTAGCTGCTCATGGAAACCCACTTCACCTACCCTTTGACAAAACCCTAGACAATTGACATCTTCAAGGCACTGCTTGATGAATGGTGATGAGTTGATTTTATTATTGTTGGTAGGCTCATATCTCAGGATTTCCCTCCTTTATGATGTTTTTTCCTTTCTGATGGTGAAGAATCTCCCTCCATTTTAAATAAAACCCTAGATAAAAGGAAAATGGAAAAATAGTGAGGAATGAGTGAAATGATGAAATGAGGGGGTTAGGGAAGGGAAATGATGGTAGGGGAATTTTTGGAGATGGATAGGGGTTGTAGGAAACTTAGGACATTTGAAATGAGTGAAATGAGAGAGAGAGAGATGAGTAGGAGAATTTGAAAAATAGTCCTGCTATGGAATTGTCAAAAATGATAGGCATGAGCTAGGGTTTCTATAAAGGTGAGGTAATCTGAGGGTAAATGAGTTGATTAGTGAATGATAGGGTGATTTATACATGTACAAAAGTATGAGATGACAAATTTAAAAGTTTACAATGTCATAACTAACAAAACCCATCATTTTCATTAGTCTCGCAGCATGAAATTTTTCATAAACCTTAGATGAAGAAAACTCACATTTGCACTTACTTTGCCAATGGAAAAAGGTGAGTTAGATGATGATACTTACTTGTGAATCAACTTAGAAGAACAAAAATTAGGAATGCATGCTCAAATTTGAAGTTTGGGTGAGTTTTGACAGTTTTCACGCTACTCTGTCTCAAGTGCAGTGCAGCTGGTAGAAGTGCAACGCAGTTCATGGAAGCACAATGCCACCTCCAGAAGTGCAACCCAGTTCATAGAAGTGTAGTGCCACCTCCATAAATGCAACACAAACTTGAATCCCACTTTTGGAGGCTTTAAACTACTCCAAATTATGAACTTGATAGCTTGTTGGAAATATCTTGAAGTCTACTACAAGATGGACTCCTCAAAAATGTAATTTGGACACTCTGGCAGAGATAAAAATTGATTTTCCCAAGCTCAATCCAAAAACGCAGGGTGTCTCTAACAAAAGCATAGTGCCAACTTTCAGAGAATTTTTGGATGCCTTCCACTAATCCAAATCATGATCTGAAGGTACCATTGGAAATATTAGGATGTATAACTTTCCATAGAGTATTTAAGAATGTAAAGTGGCCTCTCCAAGATTGAGAAAAATGAGTTTTCCCAAGGTCGCTCCAAAACACAACATGCTTCTGACAAAAGCATAACACCAACTTGCAGAGCACTTTTGACTGCCTTCCTTGAGGAATTTTGGGCTAAAAGTGGTATGGTTGGAAATATTATGATGTGGGATACACAATAGAGTCCTTAAGAAATTCCAACACCTACTCCAAATCCCTGAAAAATTGTCTTGAAGTCAACTTGTCCAAAAGTGCAACAATTCTCCTGTAGGAAGTGTAGTTTGGGAATTTATCTCAAATCATAACACCTGTGCATAAACTGAAGGAGGTTTTTGTTCCTTGTTCTATAATTGACACAAACCTCTTTCATGTTTGTAAAATTCTTCTCCATTTGGTCAAAAACATATTTTGAATAAAAAATTTCCCTATGAGAAATGATGAGATGAGGTAGTGTACTGCAACATTGTCTTATTTGAAATAAAACACTACCTTTACCTTTATTTTTCTTTCCCTAAGCTGCTAACTTTCTTTACCCACTGAATTACATGATGGACATGTTTTTTTTTAACATATGGTATCATGATGACACATGGAGTGAAACCCTATACCATGACCTAAAATGAGGAATTTAATCATTTCATGACCCAAGACATTTAAATGAAGATATGATACCTCGAAGAAGACAATGACCATGATGAGTGATGAATACCATGAGTAAGTGAAGGGAGTAGCAATGACCTAGACACAAAATCCAGTGACCAAATTTTTATTTGAAGATTCACTGAAATGACAAAAATTTGAATTGACACCCTAACAACACCTTGTAAGAGCATATTTGATTGCTGGTGATAGGCTGAACTAATTGACACTAACACGACCAAATCTGCGAAAAGCTAAGGATTCATAAACGACGGACATCACAGCTCAAAAATTCTAAGGATGCAAAGTGTCCTCTGCTAGGTGACCACATGTAATTTATAGGCGAATTTGAATTCAAATCCGACCGTTCCCCCCAAATTTCATCCATAAATGCTGATTTGGCAGCGGATATTCAAATATTTTAGCCTTAAATGCGCCCCCCCCCCCCACTCCTCTTAACTGTCTCCTGGTTGTCAAATCATGAACAGTGACTGTAATGGTCATTTTATGGTTGTAGTGCGCAATATCTTCCCCCATAGAGCATCTCCCTTTGTGCACCTTCTGATACTGTGACATCACCCTTTTTCGTGCAGCTCCTCTATCACGTAGCTCCACAAACTAGGAAGTGTAGTTTATAGTCTTGCGCTCCCTTGCAACTGCCTGTTAAGACTGTCCTTTCATCATGTAGTCAATGAGTCAGGTCTCCTGAATAGGTCTTCAATCAGATCCCATTCACTTTACCCAGGAAAGGTTCTCTGTTCAGCTTTGCGAGCTAAACCGTGCCCCCATCTATGATTTCATTGATGACATATAGTCCCAACAAGTGCATCTAAAACTTTCCTAGAAATTTAGTGAACTTACTATCATATAATAAAACCAAGTCATTTACCTTAAATGTGCATAGCTTGATGTCTCGATTGTGCCATGCCTTTTCACATTCCTTCTGTACTTGCTGATGAAATCCAACCAAGAATCTGTCCTCTTTGAGCTCTATCAATTACCCAAGTCATTCTTCCAAGGCTTCGTGGTCTGCCATTCTTGTGAATGCTGTTATGCGGAGACTAGGCACAATATATTCCATAGGCATGACAGCTTCTATGCCATATACCAACCAGAAAGGTGTCTGACCTATTAGTTTTTCCCAATCATTCTGCTATGCGTTGCAAATCTTTGTTAGTGCATTCTCCAATATCTTATTGAAGGCCTCAACTATTCCATTAGCCTGAGGATGATATGGTGTACTTTTCTGATGGTAAACCTGGAACTCTTTTGTCAGCACGTTGATCGTTTCAATGAGAAAATGTGTACTACGATCACTCATTAATACCTTTGGGCAAACAAAACTAGTCAACACATATTCAAATAAAAACTTTGTTACTGTTGCCCCTATACAATCCTTCACAAGCTATGCCTCCACCCATGTGGTCAGATATTTGGTCGCAGTGATGATATAATGCACACCTATTTTCTTACATGGGGGCTAAATCAGTCCTACAAAATCAATTTGCCATTCACAAACGGTTGCAATGACACCTGCGGGTTCAGAGGTAGCTCATCCCTCCATGATGGTCTTCCTATTCTCTGACATGCATCACATGCCCTACAATATGCTTTTGAATATTTATGCAACGTTGACCACCATAACCCAATGTGAAAAACCTTCTGTGCTATTAATTTTCCTACATAATGCCCTCCTACAGCTCCTCCATCAGCCTCTGCAAGGATGTTGTTTCTTTCGAAATCAGGCACATACTGTTGGAGTAGCCGCGCGTACTATCAATTATTTCTTTTTCTGACTTGTGTAGCCTTCTGGAGTTGTCCCCGTGGTAATAAAATGGATAATATATGCAAAGTGGTTGTCCTCTACACGCACCGCAAAGAGCTGTGCGTCGGGGAACCTTTCCTCCAAATTAGTAGGCTCCTCTCCTGTCTCAATGTGTGATAGATGGTCAGGTCCTACATTCAACCTTCCTGGTTTCACAAGTACCTCAAAATCATATTCTTGGAATAACAACAACCATCTGCATATTTCCCCCCCTAACACAGGCTTATCAACTAGATACTTCATTACAGAATTGTCTGCGTACATCTTGAAATGTCCACCCAACAGATAGTGTCTAAATTTTTGGAGCGCGTACATCATAGCCAATCCTTCGCACTCTGTTGTTGAATAATTATTCTTGGCCTTTGACAACTTTCTTCTCGCAAATTCTATAGGATGATCCATCTCCCCTTCACCAGCCTATTTCAGTACTGCTCCCAACGCAATACACGAGGCATCAATGTGCACATGGAATTACTTCTTCCAATCCGGGAAGACCAATATTGGTGCAGTGACCATCTTTTCCTTCAAGACATCCAGACTATGCTGACATGCTTCATCCCAATAGAATGTAGCGTATTTCTTCAACAACTTCTCCATGGGTGCGGTAATCTGGGCATAAGCTTTGATGAACTTCTGATAATATCCAGTATGGCCCAGTGTTGCGCACAGCTGTTTAATACTCCTTGGAGCTTCCAAATTGATTATTACTGTCATCTTGATAGGGTCCACCATGAGTCCTTTCTTGCATACCACATGAGCCAACAAAATCCCAAAGGGGACACAAAACAAACACTTCTTAAGGTTCAGTGCAATCTAATACCTTAGACACATATCCAACGTTAAGCACAGACTGACTACATGGCACTTTACTAGCCCAAACATTGTCTAGTCATCAAAATATACCTCCAATAATTTGTGAATAAATTCTTTGAACGTCACGATGACTACGCGAGAGGATATCGTCGGTGCATTCTTGAGTTTGAAAGGCATTACTGTGTATTGAAAACACCCCCATTCCATCGCGAAGGTTGTTTTACTCCTATCTTTTGGATAGATCTTTATCTGATGGTATCCAAAGAACCCATCAATAAATGAGTAGGCCTCCTGTCCTCCCACATTGTCCAGTACCTCATCAGTAAATGGTATCGGGAAAGGATCATGAATGCAGGGATCATTAAGCTTTCTTAGATCTATGCAAATCCCCATCTCTCCCTTCTGCTTCTTTTCCTAAACTACCATTAGGCTCACCTAATCATATTCCTCCATTGGTTCAATAATACCTACCTCAAGCATCTTGTACAACTCCAAGCAGACCTTTTCCTTGTATTTGGGATTAAGGCGATAAGGCCTCTGCTTAATGAGATTCACATCCGATTTCAAAGTTATTTTCATCACTCCCAAATCACCTATGATTCCTTTCAATTCCAGAAAATTTGTATGAAAAATATCCTGGTACTCATAGAGTAACTCAACAAGTTTATCCACTTTGGCATTATCTGAATAATCTTTGATCTTCGTGAATTTAGGCTCCGCTTCAGTACCAATGTTTACCTGCCTGGTCTTCAGCAGTGTGGTGATATCCGGGTTCTCTATCTGCGGACCTTCAACCTCACAATGGCCTTCCACTTCTGGGATATTGATGTTCCTTGGATCTTCATCCTCCGCTTCAAAAGTCATATTATAGCATTCCAACGCATGGTGTAGCCGAGTACTCCAATCTGGTTGAACTAATTCCAAAGGATCCTGTAGAATTTGGAAGATCGCTGCCTAAACCTCCTGCAACACCTCGTCAATGCTTCCAAACCATTCTTCAAAGCTGAATGTCCTCAAGAACCCTTCTCTTAATATATCCCACTCTGCGGTGTAGTGGTGGAGCTCCATTTCCAAATACCAATTAATAGGGATTATCTCCAGAGTGTGACAGAATAAATGCACCCATTCTGGTTGCGTCTTCGTTCTATACACCTTAGTCCATTTGGCAAAATGATCGCATGGATCATTCCTCCCAACGTACTTCTAAGTTAACCGTACTTTAGGATCACCAAATAGCATCCTCATTATCCTTATGTAATCGCTCCACTCATCAAAGTTGTCTTTGTGCGTACCCCATCATCGAGTAGGCATAGCACGTTGTGCTAAATTCAGCACCTGAAAGAGGTGATCCTCTGGAACTTCTCTTTCAAAAGAATCCAAAAATTTATCTACGTCAATTAAACCACCGTAATAAGGTAAATTTCTTACCTCCAACGACACACAGCACAGTGATTTAGTCATCATATTGCAACATAGTGTGGATACTTTGTGCAACCTGTTTTTCAAATGTTCCAACACTTCGTCTGAATCTGAGGTACATGAAATTTCGCGGTCCCATGAAATTTGTCCATCAGCTGTTGGATTAACCCAGTCATTGTCTTGCACTATTATTTTATAGATCTGATCCAAATCATCATCACTTTCCTCATAGTCACAGACTGGTTCAGTATAGCGTGGTCCTTCTGTAGGGTCCAATGGTACTACAACATGGAGCGATTTCCTTTCAAATGACATTATATGCTTCTTCAAATTGATGACCCATTCATGTTGATAGCCCAATCAATTCCTAGGAGCATGGGGTATGTATTTCTATCATCAACAATCTCGATCACTTCAAAATCAGCCAGCACACTCGCACCTTCTATATCTATGGTAACTCCCTGCAATCGTCCCATAGGGATCTTCTGTTGGTTTGGAATCCTCAGTTGAATCGAAGACCACTGCAGTGCAGGTCTCCCCATTCTCTCCTAGGTTTATTTAGGCAATACGTTTGCATCAGACCTCAAATCCAAAATAACTTGGTCCATCTCATAGTCTCCTATTTGTGCGTTAAACCTCATCTTGCGCCCTGTTCTTGCCTTATGCTTACCAATATTTCTAACTACGCGGGTGATCCAGAACTTGGGGGGGGGGCTCAAGATCTAAAAGATTGAAATGGATTGTGGGGGGGAGGCCCCCAAGATCTGAAAAATTGAAATTGCCAAAAGAAAAATAGTAGAATGGCCAATCAATAAAACCACCAAGAATTTTTTATTATTAAAAAAGATAATAACTATAAGGACTACATTGTGGTGGACAATCTGTCCTTTTACAAAATGTGACTTATTACTTATAGTATTTTTCAGTTACAATACCATGGGTCAATTCCATGGTTGAATGAATACCATTAATGGATGTCACAATACCATGCATCAATTCCATGGGTGAATGAATACCATGGGTGGATGTCATAATACCACAGGTTAATTCCATGGGTGAATGAATACCATGGGTGGATGTCACGATACCATGGGCAAACACCATTGGTGAATGAATACCATGGGTAAATTCCATGGGTGGATGAATACCATGGGTTGATTCCAGATCTTGGGGGGAGGCCCTCAAGATCTAAAAGATTGAAATGGATTATGGGGGGGAGGCCCCCAAGATCTGAAAATTTGAAATTTCCAGAAGAAAAATAGTAGAATGCCCAATAAATAAAACCACAAAGATTTTTTTTATTAAAACATATAGTAACTGTAAGGACTACATTGTGGTGGACAATCTCTCCTTTTACAAAATGTGACTTGTTACTTATAGTATTTTTCAGTTACAATAACACGAGTCAATTCCATGGGTGAATGAATACCATGGGTGGGTGGATGTCACAATACCACGAGTCAATTCCATGGGTGAATGAATACCATGGGTGGATGTCACAATACCATGGGCAAACACCATGGGTGAATGTCACTTACAATACCATGGGTGGATGCCATGGGTAAATTCCATGGGTGGATAAATACCATGGGTTGATGCCATTTTCCATTCGGATCATTCCTCCCTCCTTAAGAAGCAATGGTCGCCATTGCATAAAGTTCCCTCTTGCGAAGCCTTTGTTGGATATGAAGAGCCATTGAATAGAAGGGTTTTATGTGGTTAACCCATAACCATGATGAACGAAGATCTGAGGATAGTGATACCCTATAATGCTTGTGATCAATTGTGATACTGATAGTGTGTGGCCTAGCAAATGGACTTCGATGAAGTGTGGGTTTGTGGATGACCCATAACCATGATGAATGAAGATCCAAGGATAGAGATACCCTGTAATGCTTGTGACCAACTGTGATACTGGCAGTGTGTGGCCTAGCAAATGGAATTCGATGAAGTGTGGGTTTGGGGATGATCCATAACCATGACAAACGAATATCCAAGGATAGAGATACCTTGTAATGCTTATGACCAACTGTGATACTAAAAGTGTGCGGCCTAGCAAATGGACTTCGATGACAAGGATTCTGTGCGGCTGACCCATAACTATGATGTTGGTTGCTGATGAAGTAGTAGGCACCTACATAGCCTGGGGTGGGAGGGCATGTCTCCAAATAACCCAATCTGAATGCTACTATGTTGAAACTGATGAAGATGAAGCAAGTGCCTACTAAAGTGGGGTGGGAGGGCACGTCTCCAACAGGAGCCTGCTCTGAATGCTACTCCAGAATTAAAATGGACATAACTTGATCAATATAACTCAGAATATTTATTATAACCTATTTTTGGAAGTAGAAGGACCATTTTGCATCTTCCCATGTGTTGGAAATCCTTATCTGGACACTCTAGAATCTCATATTCACGCTGCAATTTTTCCGTCACCACAAAAGTTCTGAAAAAAATAGTTGATTTTAAATCAGTGATATTTCCCACATCCGAACTCCGATTCGACCCATTTTTTTAAAATTGGGTGTTTTTTAAAGAGGAGCTCAGATATACAATCATTTTTCTGAAATTCCTCACAATAAAACTTCAACAAATGATAGGAGAGTCCCTTTCCACCAGTTGTCGTCAGAAAAAATGTCTACAACATAGCTAATTTTAAATTAGCAATATCTCCCTCATCCAAATTCCAATTCAACTGTTTCTTTTTTTCATTTTGGTATTTTTTCACAAGGAATCCAGATCTGTTATTTGTTTTTTTAAATATTGCACCAAATGTTTTAGATCTGATCTAAAAATTTGCTGCCCAAAAAAAAATTCTTGCAAAAAAATGAAAAAGGAAAAATTCTTCATGCTTGGCCCAAGAAAGTGCTCTGTGGAGGTTGCAGAAAGTGCTTAAAGTTTTTTGAATATTGCTGCAAAAATTTGAAACTGAAATATGCATGAAACCCTCATTCCCATGGAATCATAACCTACTTTGATACCACTAATCCAGATCTTGGGGGGAGGCCTCAAGATCTAAAAGATTGAAATGGATCATGGGGGGGAGGCCCCCAAGATCTAAAAAATTGAAATTGCCAGAAGAAAAATAGTAGAATGCCAAATAAATAAAACCATAAAGAATTTTTTTACTAAAACAGATAATAACTGTAAGGACTACATTGTGGTGGACAATCTATCCTTTTACAAAATGTGGCTTGTTACTTATAGTATTTTTCAGTTACAATACCATGGGTCAATTCCATGGGTGAATGAATACCATGGGTGGATGTCATAATACCACAAGTCAATTCCATGGGTGAATGAATACCATGGGTGGATGAATACCATGGGTTGATGCCATTTTCCATTCCATGAGGAGAATTATCCTTACTATCACATTTGTTTATCAACTCCTATATCCCTTTCACAACCTTTCCATCGTGCAGTAGTTTCATACAAGTCTCCATGAAGGTGGTAAGCACAGAGGGGTCAACCTCTGTAGGCAGTTTGTCCTGACTTCTTGAGGTAGAGGTCTCAGCAAAGCATTTCTTCGCTTCCATGAATGTTTCCTTTGCACACTCCAAATCAAACCCAACCTCCTTTCCGAGAGCCTTGTGGACCCATCCACCTTCTTTGGGAATTTTCCCCTTATCATCACCAGTCGCAATCCCGCTTCGCAGCACAATATTCACATTTGGTTCCTCTTTGCGGGGCTCAACCCTCATCATCTATAAGTTCTGGGTAGGATGTTGCGGTTGTGCCTTCTTCTCTTGCATCTTGGCCATCAACATAGGACATTCTTCGATTGTGTGGTCAAACTAAGTGCAATATTGACATGACGGGTGTATTTGATTCATACTCTCCCGCGCGTAGTGTCCTGGCATTCCGTAATTGTAACAAATGACCTGCCCACAACCCCTACCAGGTCCTTCTCCTCCTTAGCCTCGTCTGCACCCCTGATATCCTCCATGCATTCCCCTAGCACCCTGATCCAGAGGCCGAGTTTCTTCTTGCATTCAATACATAGGCCTCCTCTCCATCATTAATTCATAGCTTCGATAGTGGCTCTCATCATGGCCCACCGATTTGCAGAAATCATAGAATAAATGTTGTGGCGTCTATACAAACTTTTGCAGCAAATTAAAATTGTATGTTACATGTTTTCTGGTTACTTGACAAATAACGCACCATAGAGCAGGCCCTGCACTTGGTCCTGTTGGAGCTTCCTGCCTTAGGGGCATTAGCCCCCCTCCTATGATGTAATTCATGAAGACAGGGCAGTGATCCTTATCATGCCCCTGGTTTTTACACTTGAGACACAAAACTTCTTTGCACACCACTGGCCGAGCCACTATTTCCTTTTTCAAGCTCTACAACTCCAAGCAGAGGTTCTGCAACTCTACATGAATTTGTTGAACTCTCAAAGAAGAATCTTGGATAGGTGTCTCATGCAATCTCATCATGATTTCTAGGGCTTCCGCCTGAGTTCCTATGTTTTGTTGCAACAAAGAAATCCTTAGGGGGGGCAGGAGCGTGGCAATAAACCAGTCGCGGTGCTGATAAATTTATGAGATTCATATTAGCTTCACGGATCTTGCACTTCAGTATTTGATCTAGCTCCCATGGCATTTCACCAGGCCTCATCATGATTTCCTTAAATCAAATTACCGATTACGAGGAAGATTTAGGCTTATCGAATTCCTTATTCAAAGCAATTTGAGTATCTATCAATGATGCCAATGGGTTATCAGTGCAGTACTTAACATACCATGTCAGCGCACGGTCCTGCAGAGTGGTGAAAAACTGTGCCTTCTTTATATTATCATCTGTAATTTGTTGTACTATCCACACAACCTTCACAACAAACCAAAACTGATCCAGATCCTCACTTCATAAGCCCTTGAAAACTGGAAACTTCATCGTATTCAAAATGTTGACTGGCGATGCTGGTGGTGGCGGTGTGGGTGAAAGTGTATGTTGTGGAGGTGAAGGAGGAGGTGGTGTGGATGGATGAGGCATCCACAGAAAACCCTACCTTATCAAATGGAAAACGCTCTGTGGTGAAGCTCGTGCTGCTCTCTCGTCGTCGCTTGAAGGAGGTCCAATCAATGGACTATATTCAGGACCTGCTTTTCCTTTATTTCTAAAGCTTTGTCTGCTTCATGTAGATCCAAACATCAAGGTAGTGGCATACCCCTCTTTTCACACAAGAGCATATTAATCCAAGTATTCAAAGATCTCAAATACTTACCTCGCGGTCCCTTGAGGAAGCGTCACTCTTCTTTGTTGTAACTGACTGAGGTGTCAACCGTGAACTCTGTAACAAATCCTCTAAGTTCAGAGTTAGTTGCACCCAAAAAATCCCTACACTACTGGCCCTTTTAGTATCAATCTTCGGTGCATAGATTGAAGTCTCACCTGAAGCAGTATGGGGGGATGCTGGAACAAATTTTCTGCACCCAAAGATCAGTGTGATGTCCTTTTGACAACCTAGATCTGCCTTCGGGTAGACCTCTATACTCCTACGACCTAGTGCTATAACTTCCCTTAATCGGCCTCTAAACCTCTGCGAAGGTCTATGGCTTACTTTTGCAGACCTTGAACATGCCAATTAGCTACTTACGTGCACCTTAGACTACCCTTAGATCAGTAATTACTCGGAATTACCTAAGTGTTCAATAACTTTAACAAAAATTGTTATGATCTTCGCGTAAATACTTAACATTAGATGCTTTTAGATAATAATACAGATCAAGTAAGGTTGCACATTTATACATTAGTATTTTATAAAACCCTAATTCATCATAGCATATAGTGAATTCATACATAATAGAAGTAAAGGGACTAAACACAGGAATTTCTGTAACAATATTTTTTATTGATATTCAGCAAATGTTTTCAGACTCAAAACTTCCCTGTGCACTTAGTTGAAGGGATCCGCACACTCAGCTGCAGACACTACTCTAGGCCTCTGTGCACTTAGCTGCAAAGCATTTTCCTCCTCTAAGACTTTTATCTCAATCTTCCTTCTATTGACCCATTACATTCATCATATCTTATCGTGCCTTAGATTCTCTAAGACACACCTATTTATACAGTCCCATGGTCTACGGACCATGGGTAGATCTTCAAAACCTGACTCGAGTTACATAAAAGAAGGGTAAAACCATTTTTGACTCTTAACTAGCTAAACGCTCCATGGCCACAATTTGTGGAGACTTTACATCTTTTTACATCAAAACTTGGGCTTTTTCCCCAAAACTGACCCAGGGGACCCCATCCCAACAATGTGAATTTATTTCAATTTATTTTAAATCTAATGGTAGTTATGTGTTTGGTACAGGAAAGCATGAGAAATGACCAGGTTTGGTGGTTGAAACCAACTACAAGAAGTAGCAGCAGCAGTGAAAGAAATTCGAACAAGAACTAGTATGCTGGTAAAACACTTCAGGAGTAGGGCCATTATGGGACACTGGTGCCCAATAGTATTCATTGATTACCATGAGCATGCTATGACCGGTATGATGGTTTTTAGGCGGGTATATACCTTGGTTGTTTGACCTTCTAGTGTGAGGAAGCCATGCTAAGGGATGGATCACCCAGGATAGGGGATGCTGGGGAGCTTGGAAGGTGTGTGATAGCATTGAAGGGGGTGACTGGATTTCCCGAGGGATTTTGTAGTAGAGAAGGGAAAGTTGGGGATGGATTTGTTTTGGTCATTAGCATTGCCAGATGGAATCAGATGCACATTGGGGGTGTTCCATGGAAAAATGAGCCGATTACTGTTCACTGAGAGGGAAAGTGGCGCAGGATTGTAGCGCTGGACATTGGATGCAGCTTTGACTTTGACAGTGGATTTCGTTCTTCCGATGAAGGAGGTGAATCCTAGTACTACTTTTGAGGGTGGAGATGTGGGCCTCTGGATTCCCTTGTTGATTGATATGGGCATCGTATCATTTTATTTGATAGTTGAGCAAATGTGTATGTGTATATGTGTATATTATTGCAAATAATGTATCGAGATGGTTTATAAAGCTCCATAGACAGTATGGTTATTTTCTGGTTGAAGAAAATGTGCTTAATTATATGTGGTTGTTATTGTAAATACCATAATTAGTTGCGTTATAAAGCTCTAGTAAATGATATGATTGTCATGTTTCAACAGAAGCCCTTGTAAATACTACAATGAGTTGTGTTATAAAGCTCCATGGGCAGTAAGTTTTGTTTTCAACAATCTTGTTGGTTATAGGTGTCATTGAACATCGAGGACGGTGTTCACCCAAGGGGGAGGGTTATGTAACAACCCTAGTTAAAAATTCATACAAAAATATATAAGACCACAGTTGATTGGACACTTATTTCAAGTTGAATGTTGGGAAAGAAATCCTTATGTAGGTGTTCATTGGTTTATTATGGCTAAGGAAATTGGCAAATGAAATGGAAAAGGATTTGGAAAGGAAAAGTGGCATTAATTGACATTTCATTTATGAAAATAATGGAAATTAGGAGAAAAGGAAGGTGAAAGGTCATATGTTGCATGTGAGGAGGAAAATGAAGGAAAATAATGGAAAATGAAGAAAATAAAGGCGTCATTAATAAAAAAAGATTCTGAGGATCAATTGGCAAGATTTCGCTCAGGCTTGGTCAGTGTAGATTTTGGTCAGTTATGTTTTGGATCCCTCTGATTATTCTCTCGCTCTCTCTCACTTTTGGACACAGATTTTTCTTGGAGCACTTTGGCATTGGATCAAGAAAAGCAAAGAAGGAAAGAGGAAGGAAGGAGAAAGCAAGGAAGAGCGGGATCAAGCACCTACAACAAGATTATTTGTAGGTATCAATTTGAATGTGTGTTTTTTTGCTATATTTGGCATGCATGGTATTGCATGTGGTTATTTGTTGTCATGACATGGGTTTTTCCAGGTGTGAAGGTGATTTCAGCCTAGCCTTTCTGTTTTTGGATAGCCATGGTGTGATGGGATTCTCATGTTTTGGTTGAGATGGATTTTCGGATGGATTCGATGCTGAGTGAGGTGGATCTTGTAGAATATTAAATAGAATTAACACACATAGAAAATACAATAGATATAAAAATGGTGGAAAAGGCCTCAACCTTATTGTATTCCTCTCATAATGCAATTCCATGTACAAATAATGATAATAGTACAAATAAATAAATGAGGAAGTTTATCTCAAGATAGTACACCTATCTTGGACACTATGGTTGAGCAAATCTCTCAACCAAACACTAATCTAGGAGCCTAACTAGTTGGAGATAATCTTTCAACCAACTAAGCCTAAACTGAATCCTAACCATGAGGAACAAAATCAATCTAGAAAGATAGGATTAAATCCAACTTTCTTGGTTTTAATTAATTTAATTATTTTGGACTTATAATTGTTTTAAACACATGAGGGTGAGGCTAACATTCCCCCCCTCAACGATAAGTCCAAAATAAGAACTAGGAACCATCTTCCAAGTTCTCATGCTGAAACTGTTGATCCTCAAAAAACACGACCTAAAAAACCACCAAACCTGGATCCTGAAAAAACTCCAATCCGAACAGAACATGAGTCAATTGCAAGTCTGAGTCATCTTTGAAATTTTGCTCGAAAACTCCATCATGTGCCAAGATGCAAAAGGATCCATCTGTCCTTTGCTTGCAATCAACATCCTTTCTCCACTGACAAAATATTGAGAACGCCCACTAGCTACTTTGATGTTGATGAACGCCGACTAGCTTCTTTGACGATGCCCACTGGCTGATTTGTTGATGATGCCCACTAGCTAATTTGAAAATGCCCACTAGCTACTTTTGACGATGTTGTCGAGACTTTCAGTCTGACAACCACCCATAATTCCCCCCTTTGTTAGCTAAAAGGAGAGACAATCATCTGCATTTGATTTTTGAATTCTGAACTCCCCCCTTCAGGTGTAGGAGAGTTTCACTGTTGTACTCCCACTTTCAAGTGCATGAGAGTACCATATTCATTTGACTGTTGGCTACAATAGGTGAGATTGAATTCTTTTGTAAAAATTATATAATCGTTTTACTGTTGACGACCATTCCCAAGGATCAATCCATGCATAATTGATCTTTAATTTGGTAGGTTGGTGTTGTTTACAACATTTCTCTGATGAATGATTCTACTTGCCACAATGGTGACAAGGATGGAGATCAAAACAATGATCTTCCATGTGACCTTTTCTTTGACAATGCTTTCATGTGGGTTTGTCTTCAACTTTCTCATGGCTTGTTGATGTTATTTGATCAAGAAATCTTGCATTGATGAACTTGATCGGCTTAGAATAATCGGGGATATGCAAGTTGTTTTCATCTTTGTCATATCCTAATCCTTGTCGATTTTTGTTACTTTGGAGTTCTTCCCATGGCTTGATGATTGGTTTGGAAGAAGCAAGTTAAATTTGATCATGAACAACTTCTACACTTGAAGTTGTTTGGATGAGTGATTTGGAGTCAACATATTTATCTTCATCTATATGGTTGAATGACTTGGAAGCAACACTCTTTTGTTGCAGCTCATCTCTTTGTAGTTGCGACTCTAGTTGAAGGAACTCAATTGTTTCATGTGCATGTTGTAGACTCATTGAAATACCAACAAGAGTTTCTTTGCTTATTTGCACCATGTCTTTAGCAGCTGAGATGATCAAATTGTTAAGAGTCTATAACAACTAAATGATTTTCGTTTTCTTTTAATACTTGTTGGATTTTTAGAACTTTCTCGCTTGAATGCTTGAGCTTGCTTGCTAGAACTCATGCTTTCTCGTTGTATATATGAACATGCTTGATTGTTGTTTGAATATTCGCTTTCATTAAAGTTGAACTCGCTCAGTTTTAGGCTCACTTGATGTTGTGAACTTTTCACTTATTTGAACTCACACTATTGATTGATCAAAAGAAGGGTGTCGAATACTAGCGAAAATGTACCCAAGAGAAACGCTTACAATGATTTGAATGACTCAGTTAAAAAAAAAATGGATTCACTTGGTTTAATTGATTCCCTATCAATTCAAAGCTTGGGTGTCAGGTTCAACCGAGAATGCACCCTTACAATTCAACTCAATTTGACTTTGATTACAAGTTGACTTACAAAACAATTATTTGCCGGTTATACAATGAATAACTGTCGTTGAATGTTGATGTAGACTTTGCCTTGGAATGATTGAGTTTTCAACTTCATTAACTCGATTTTCCTTGAGTGAATGATGTTGAATTTCTTGTTGATGTTGAATGCTGATGTTGCCAACTTTGATTATGTGTTGTAGTTGTGCAAATGCATGTGATTGTTTGTGCTGGATTGAATGCTCATTGCAGCTTCTTAATTTCAGGTGCTTTGATTAATGTGCTTTTCATTCAATTGCTTTAGACTCCTTGTGTTTTAGAGAAGATATTTGTAGTGTCAAAACTAGACACAAAAACATGCACAATCAATCACTACACAAGGTGTACCTAAGATCCTCTTATTCAATTTCAGGCATATCTAGGACACATCAACACCACAAAAAATATGTATTTATTAAATATTTGAGGTACATCATCTTTCACCTTAACAACATCGTGATTGAAATTTCTCAAGAAATGAGAATACCAAGCTCACAAATTCTTGAAGCAACTTGTCTTCAAAATTAAATAAAACTTTTCAAACCACCTACAGTTACAACCTTATCACTCCAAAAATTTATAAAATTCACACTTTATTTCTCCAAATTACAACTTATTACTCCAAAATAGAAATTATACCTTATCACCCCCATTACAAAAGATTCACTTTACTTCCAAAACAATTTTATGAAATCACCTGATAAAGTGAGTTGATTTAAAAAACTTTAAGCACTCCTTGTATCTCCAAAAGAATATTTCCTTTTAAAAAATACCTTATTATTCCACTCACTTATCAGTCAAAATAAAAACACACCTTATCACTCCAAAACTTCAATAAATTTTTATAATTTCTTTTAAACTCCCGTTTAATAGAATTTTATGAAATTCTTTTAAAAAGTGAGTTAAAAAGTGAATGGAGTCACTTTAAAAGAGAATGTATCTCCTTCAAAAATGTAAGGCACACTTAAGAAAATATTTTAAGAAGCTCCATACGGCAGCATATGGTGAAGGTGAAACAAACGACAACCTGCTTGAAGAGAGGATTCAAAACCTTCGCTTCTGCTGCGCTAAATATGATATGTAGAAGACTCCAAAAAAATCAGAAGTGTCCACGTGGATTCGAACCTTCGATTTTGTTGTGAAGTGAAATTTGATCTGTAGACTCGAGCATAAGATATTGCAATCTGTTAAAATTGGCAACTAGGGTCAAATTTCATGTGGGTCATCTTATTCATGGCTGATAATATTTTTATTAGATTCCTCTCATCGAGAGGTGTAGGATTGATATAAAGATCATCTGATTCCAATAAGTATTCATGGAGATATGAAATTATTTTGATTATGGAATTATTATCAAGCCGACCTACAACTCATGTAGGCTCAAAAGCCCAACAGCCGAATCTATTCAAACACCAAAGATTTGTATAAATACAGGAGGAATTTTCCTCATTTGGAATCACTCATCTCATCACATATCTCTCTCTCTACTGTGTAGAAAAGAGTCTCTTCTCTACTGCGTAGAGAAGGGTCTCTCTCTCACACATGTGAAGCCGGAAGCTGCTGAAACTGAAGCTACAACTGTAGATCCAAACTTTGACCAGCGTGGACCATCAAACCTCCTTTTCTAAACTACACTATAGGTTCATCTGAACCTCCTCTGAAAGCCACAAATTTTGGTGGTGGAATCAAGTCAATCTGACGGATGGTTTGCAAGATATCGACTCCCCTAGTTTGAAGGAAGCTGCTGAAACTGAAGCTACAACTGTAGAAGTGAAGTTTGACATACGTGGACTAGAAGATATCCTCATATAAATTGCATTATAGGTTCATCTGAACCTCCTCTGAAGGATGCAACTTTTGGTGGTGGAATCAAGCTGATCTGATGGTTGGTTTGTGAGATATCGTCTGCCCTAGTTTGATGATGAAGTCGCTAATGTTGATGCTGCTAATCTAGGGTTTGCTACTACTGATATAAATCAGATTTATTGTACTATTTCTCTATGCTGAATTATTGAAGATAAAAGAAGATTTGATCAAAGGGTTTCCCACACATAGTGGGGTTTGTCCCTGGCTAGCCGCCACATCTTGTGTCTTTTGTCTTGGCTTGTTTTCTGTCAATGGTTTAATGTTCTATCTACACTTTACTTTATGTACATGTGATTGCTAATCTATGGAATATAATAAGAAAAAGAAGTAAAATATTATAAGCATAGAACATACCATAAACTAACATGGTATTAGAGCTAAGGTGAAGACAAAGCCCGAGAAAGAGCAAGAGCAATCATAGAAGAGAAGATAGGCAAGGCTATCCTAGAAGCTCTAGGAGTGTTGGACCATGTGAGAGGCAATATTGTTGAGCCTCCATCAAATGAATCTGCTGCTGCCAAGAAAAAATGGAAAACTAAAGAAGTCAAAACAAAGAAGATCATCCGGACTCTATCGACAAGCACTTGGTGGCCTACATCTCTGAACTGGACACCTCCAAGGAAATCTATGATAGACTGGTGAGTTTATTTAAAGTTAATGATGCAAATCAAGTTTTGTTTCTTAGAAATAAGCTGAGGGAAATCAAGAAGGGTAAAGATGAGAGTATGCAAGCATACTTCTTAAGAATCACCGAGATCAAGAACGATCTCCTATCTATTGGGGAGACTATTACTGACAGAGAAATGGCACTCACGACTCTTGGAGGATTACCATCTGAATGGTATGTGTTCAGGACTACTCTTCTAAACAATAATGTTAGGGTCCCACACTAACCCCCTTATTTATGTAATAGGATCGATTCATAGTTGTAGTTAATTAAAGAGTCAATAAAGGCCATATTAGTAATTGTAAGTGGTTAACCTGCATTTAATGAAGGGACCACAAGTTAGTTGCAAATGGGCCATGGTATTAGACAGATGGTATTAATAAGAACCATGGTATTGCCCCATGGTATTGCATGTATGAATCCTATATAAAGGATAGAGACTCCCCTCGAGGAGCATTGTGTCTTAATTTTGTAATCGAGCTCTACTCTATTGGAGGTTGCCCCCTTGAAGAGGCAAGTGAACATTGCTTTATGAATAATAAAAACTTCTTGTTATTTTTCATTGTTCTATGTTCTGGGTATATTTCTTCACATATTTGGTATTCTGGTATCATCTTACAGGTTAAGAGCATAACAAGTGGTATTAGAGCGCCTTCCAGGGCCGGTGGGATCTCCAATTTTTAGCAAAAAAAAATTTTTGGCTAGAGATGTGTTCTGGCGTCTTTAAACCACGAGATCTATCATTTAGTGCATAAACCTGCGGATTTGGGGAGGCATGCATGCAGGAAATACAAGAGGTGGTCACGCTTGTTGGACTCCCTTGCAACCCCTACGGGTACCCCTTCGAGTAGTAGCACATTAGACAGAACCGTGCACGAACTATCTTCCAAGTACCCTCTAGGTATATCAGAAACCCCCTAGCTCCCTTGAAACCGTGCCATAGATAAACCGTCTGCCATCTTGCTGCTATAGTACACCGAGAACAACACTCGGAGAGATTACTCATGCATACGATAGGGTAATTGGGTTGTACAGCTAAGGGTTTGGTTGATCCTCCTTGGTTAGTGCCCTAAAAAATTGGGCCGAGTACTACTGTCAGACCCTTATGTATATTGCAATTTGTAGCACTTGACACTCCTGGAGACCATAGTTCCCTTCTCTATCTCTGGATCATGCATAATCTTTGCCAGATCAGATCTCGCAAGTGGGGTTTTGTCGCAGCAGCAACAATCAGTTCCGTCGTTCAGATCTATCAGAACAGGCATTCAAATCTATTAGATCCATCAGATCCATTGCAACAATCAGTTCCGCTGTTCAGACCTAGCAGATCAGTCATTCAGATCTCTCAGATCCATCAGATCTGCCATCTAGATCTAAGCAGTGTGTGGGTTCCTATACCTGGGAGTGATTTTCACAGGACTTTTGGCAGCATTAACATTTTTGGGATTTGGCTACTGTGGTATTCCTAAGCAAGGAAGATGAGGTAAGCAAGGTGGTACCATTTAATTGTTAGTGCCAAAAAATTCGAACAGCCCCAAATTTCAAGTACATCGGCTTGGTGCATGGTACAAACTAGAGCTCAAGCTATGGTGAATGAGAGGAGGGACAGCCTTGAATCAACCTTGAAAGAGGTCATGTCACAGTTGAAGGATTTAACTGCAACACTCTCTACGGGCAAGGTGGAGGCATGCGAGGAGGGATATATTGGCAATGAAAACAGTGAGGGTGAGTCTAGCCAATCTCTTCACCTCTTTGGAACCCACCAACAATCCCATCCATGACCACCCAAGCTGGACATGTATAAATTTGATAACTCTCACTCAGTCGCATGGATAGCACAAATGGAGAAATATTTCACACTAAATTACATCCTGGATAATGCGACTCAGCTTAGTGTGGGTATCATGTACTTGGACAATGAAAGATGGCAATGGTGGCAATGGCATCAACGTTGCTATGGAAGGCCCTTAACTTGGGAGACACTCAAAAAAGCTCTTATGGATTGCTTTGACCATGAATCTAACTTTTTGGGTCATCTCACTAAGCTCAGAAAGACAGGAACAATGAATGAATATATTATAGCCTTTGAAGCCTTAGCTTTCCACATTGGAGGTCTACACGATGAGTTCTACAGGGAATGTTTTGTCAGTGGTCTCAAAGAAGCCATATAAGCCCACGTCTGTCTACACCACCCTAGCTCATGGCTGCATGCTTGCAGGATAGCTCGTGAATTCAAACGTGCATTGGCAGCCTAGTCCAATTGCCAAAATTTCATCGCCAAGGGTCACCCCCCACAGGTTCAAAGCACTACCTAGACACTCAAGGTTCAAAAGGTGTCACTAGCAGAAATGGCGGAAAGAAGAAAGCAAGGATTATGTTGCTACTGTGATGAGAAATACTCCTCTGGGCATAAATGCAAGGAGCCCAATTTTTTTCAAATTGATGCTACTGATCACAGTTCATCGGAGGAAGCCCCACCACTTGAGCAACCAGAGGAGGAAGAAAAGGACAACCAACAGGACAATGTACCTGAAGAACCAGTTATCTCGCTGCATGCTTTGGCTGGGATTTCTTCGCCTCAAACTCTCAAAATTCGAGGTTTTATTAAGCATCACCCAGTAATAGTCTTGATTGATAGTCGAAGTACACATAATTTTATCCATCAAAGAGTCATGGAGGCAGTGCATTGTTTTGTCCGAGCAGTTTCTAACTTCCAAGTCCAAATTGCTGATGGGGGAACAATGAAATGTGAAGGTCACTATGAAAATGTCAAACTTCAAATGGGGGATTATTAGTTAAAGACCCACATGTTTGCCATAAACATGGGAGGGTGCGACATTGTCCTTGGTGTTGAATGGCTTCGCACACTTGGCCCAATCACAATGGATTTCCAAAAGTTATATATGAGCTTTAAGCAAAACAACCACACACATACCCTCCGCGGACTCCAGGTGGGAGCTCCCTCTATCATCAGCTCACATCGGATAGAAAAATTGTTAAAAAAGGGCCAACATGGAGTTATAGCTCAATTTAATGCCATCCAGGCCTTCGAACCCAATTCTCTTCATATTCATCCTGAGATGCAACAGATCTTAAACAACCATCTGCCAGTCTTTGACAAGCCTCATGAGCTTCCACCCTCATGAGGGGAACATGATCATAGCATTACTTTGGTCCCAGGGGCCCAACCACCAAATGTGCGCCCATATAGATATCCATTCACCCAAAAGAATGAAATAGAGAAAATAATCAAGGAACTCTTAGAAGCAGACATCATTTGTCCCAGCATTAGTCCTTATTCATCGCTGATGGTCATGGTGCTCAAGAAATATGGGGAATGGTGTATGTGTCCCAACTTCAGGGCCCTTAATAAGTTGAAAGTCAAAGATAAATTTCCCATCCTGGTTGTCGATGATTATTTGGATGAACTAAATGGGGCTCAATTCTTTACTAAGCTCGACCTTTGCTCAGGCTACTACTAAATTTGCATGAAAGAAGTCAACATTCCAAAGACTGCTTTCTGAAATCATGAAGGCCATTATGAGTTCCTGGTCATGCCATTCAGTCTTTGTAATGCCCCTTCCACTTTTCAGAGCCTTATGAACCACCTACTCAAACCATATCTCAGAAAATTTGTCCTTGTTTTCTTTGATGACATCCTCATCTACAGTTGCATCTGGGCCACACATCTTTAGCATGTAGATCTGCTCTTGCAACTGCTCTGCACGCATAAATTATTTGTCAAGATTTCAAAGTTTTCTTTTGGCATGGAAGAAGTTGAGTATTTGGGCCACATTGTGGGGCGTGAAGGTGTCAGGGTGGACCCCAAAAAGATCCAGGCAATGCAGGATTGGCCTCAACCTAAGACCTTGAAGAGCCTGAGAGGATTTTTGGGTCTCATAGGCTACTATCGCAAATTTGTCCGCAATTATGGTTGCATTGCTAGGCCCCTCACTCAACTCCTCAAGAAAAATTCATTCCTCTAGAATGATGAAGCACAACAGGCCTTTACAGCTTTCAAATATGCCATGTGTTCCACTCCAGTGTTAGCACTACCCGACTTCACCAAATCTTTTGTGATTGAATGTGATGCTTCAGGTATGAGTATTGGGGCGGTCTTAATCCAGGAAGGTTGACCCTTGGCCTTCACGAGCCAACATCTAAGTGGGAATAATCTGGGACAGTCTACCTATGAGAAGGAGATGATGGCCATCTTACATGTAATAGATACCTGGTGACCATACTTATTGGGGCGACGTTTCCAAATATGCACAGACCATCAAAGTCCTAAATATTTTTTGGAGCAGTGCCTATCCTCACCACAACAAAATAAATGGCTCGCCAAAATGCTGGGATATGATTATGAGATCATTTACAAGAAAGGGTGTGAAAATATTGTAGCAGATGCATTATCCTGCCAATTTGAGGAGGAAAGTACCCTGCTCGCAATTTCCCTTCCCATTCCAGAATGGATTGAAGAGGCTCGGAAGGAATGGTTTTCACATCCCTGGCTCTCCCAACTCATTAATCAATTACAGGCGGATCCAAATTCCACAGCGGGCTACTCGTGGCAGGATGAGATTCTTTGCTACAAGGACAGAGTCGTAATATCACCAACATCCACCCTCAAAAGCCGCATTTTGGTGGAGTTTCACTCATCTCCCACTGCAGGACATTCAGGCTTTCAAAAGATGTATGCTCGCACTCGAAGATAATTTTTTTGGATAGGCATGAAAAAGGACATTCTTACTTTTGTAGCTGAATACGACATCTGTCAGCGTGACAAATGTAGAAATTTTGAATAATATAACACTTATTCATAGAGATTATCCTGATTATACACTATTTTCGGAATGCATGCATAATACATAACCTCCTCTACGTTGATCATCAATTTGCAGAATTAAAGAAACAATCGCATGCACACATTGAAACATCAATCACACATATCAACACAGTATGTAATGGGGAAATCATATAGCTGAAAACCCCCGAATATCTATATATTATGATGATAGAGAACATGTAACAAGACATAGTACAATACTCGTCACAAGTACTCAGTACTATCTCCACTTGCTACACACAAACTAGCTCAGATCTGAATCAAGTCACAGGTTCAAATCTCCTCCACTGTTTGCCTGCCTCTACTGCACAATCCAATTTGAGAATAGGAATGATCCAAGTTCGTTTTTCCTTTGGTTGTACTGCGTAATCCTCATTGGCAATCTCAATCAATGATTGTGCAAATCTCATGCACAGCTATAGTCACAACTGATAGTAGTCTCACCCTTTCACCCACCTCTAACACTTGTCTCCACTGAAATGTCCATGCACTAAGTTAACTGATGTATTCTTTAGTTTATTTATGAGTTAATAATTAGTGAATTAATTAATAATTAATTCACATCACTCATCACTAGTGTATTTGGCAGTTAGACTAAATACAACTAGTTCAACTAAGTCAAACTGAACACAACTCCATCAACTCCTCAATCAACTCCACCAAACTCGATCACTTTAGTTCTAACTGAAGTCCATCATGCAATAGCTCAACTAACCCATAAGAAAAGCGTATTTCCTTCTGGCAGTTGCATGTGCCACATCCGTAGCTCCTGAAGTGCTGCAAGAGGATAAGATAATGTTTATAGTCCAAATATTATTAAGAGCTAATAATATTCGACTGTTCTATTTTTAGACTAGTAGTCTAAAAATAGACTCTGCCCATATGTCTAAAAATAGAAGTCCATATATTTTTACCAACATGACCAATCATCCATAAATAGCATCTTGCAACTCATAGACCATGATCCATATGTCTAAAAATAGACATAGTCTAAAAATAGACTTTGCGCCAAAAATAGCCTGCGGGCCCACTTAGTGAAGGCGACTTCTTTTCACTAAGCTCCATCATCTTGTTGCATTTTCAACAACAAAGGAGAAATAGTCAAATCCCCAAGCACATTACATCCATTGCCCATCCCGGCCTAAATCTGGACGGAGGTTTCTATGGATTTCATTACGGGTCTTCCAAAGTCAGGAAACAAGTCAGTCATCATGGTTGTTGTGGACAGACTTTCTAAGTATGCCCATTTTTTCACCCTACCCCACCCTTTTACACCGACTTTGATTACTTAATATTTCATGGATCAGATCTTCAAATTGCATGGCATGCCCACTTCGATTGTGTCTGATCATGACCCGATCTTCACCAGTAACTTTTGGCAGGAACTCTTCAGGCTACAAGGTACCCAAATACAACTCAGTACTTCCTATCATCCACATTGAACTGATGGTCAAACTAAAGCAGTCAACAAATGTCTAGAAACCTACCTTAGGTGTTTCACTTCAGAAAAGCAACATCTCTAGGTACAGTGGTTACCTCTAACTGAATGGTGGTATAACACCAACTATCATGCCACCACCAAAATGACTCCATATGAAGCAGTTTATGGTCAACTCCCTCCTTCCCCTACTTCTTATGTCAAGGCATGCTCGAAGGTACAAGAAGTGGATCAACTCCTACAGAACTTCACAACCATGCTGGCCCACCTTAGAGAGAATCTTCATCAAGCTCAAAACCACATGAAGCAACAAGTAGATCAACATCGCTCAGAACGACAATTTCAAGAAGGGGATCAGGTATTTTTGAGGCTGCAACCATATAAGAAAAAATCACTCAAAGCCAAGGGTTGTCAAAAACTATCTCCAAAATTCTATAGACTGTACCAAGTACTTTAGCACTTTGGAGAAGTTGCCTACAAGCTAGCTTTGCCACCCACTGCAAAAATCCATCCAGTATTCCATGTCTCATGCCTCAAGAAAGTGATTGGGAACAATTGCAGAATTCAAACCAGTCTACCTAAACTGGATGAAGAAGGGTCAATCTGGCTCCAACCTAAATAGGTTCTTGACACACACGAATGGCACTCGCGTGGCCGCATGGTCAAGGAAGTCCTCATCAAGTGGAAAGACACCTCTTCGGAAGATGCAAGCTGGGAACCAGCCACTATTCTTCAGCAGTTTCTGTAGCTTCAGCCTTGAGGACAAGGTTATTCTTATGGGGGAGGGCGTGTTAAGGTCCCACCCTAACCCCCTTATTTATGTAATAGGATCGAATCATAGTTATAGTTAAGTAAAGAGCCAATAAAGGCCATACTAATAATTGTAAGTGGTTAACCCACATTTAATGAAGGGACCACAAGTTAGTTGCAAATGGGCCATGGTATCAGATAGATGGTATTAATAAGAACCATGGTATTGCATGTATGAATCCTATATAAAGGATAGAGACTCCCCTCGAGGAGCATTGTGTATTAATTTTGTAATCAAGCTCTGCTCTATTGGAGGTTGCCCCCTCGAAGAGGCAAGTGAACATTGCTTCCTAAATAATAAAAACTTGCTGTTATTTCTCATTGTTCTATGTTTTGGGTATATTTCTTCGCATATTTGGTATTCTAGTATCATCTTGCAGGTTAAGAGCATAACAAATAATGTAATACCTGGTTTCGAGGAATTAATGGCTAGATGCATTCAAGAATAAACAAGGGTAGAAGAGCAAGAAATGCCCTTGCCTAAAGGTCCTCCTGCTGCCTTTTCTTCTCATGCTAAGAAAAGAAATAATTCCGAGTCTAATTCGAAAAGAAAGGCTGGACCTAAGGGTGGAAGATAAGGACGATGTTACATTTGCAATAAACCAGGTCACTATGCAAGGGAATGCCCTGATAGAAAGGACTCTCACTGTGACGATGATCAAAATCCCTCTCATGGTAATCGAAGGGATGGAAAATTCAATAGAAAAGGTAAAAGGAATGTTGGAAATCAAGAGGACAACCATTCAAGAAGGCTAGAAATTCCAGGATGTATTAAATGCACCTAACCTTCGAAAGAACTTGGTGTCCATCTTGGTAATGGAAGACAAAGGCTACAAGGTAACCTTCAGTGATGGCAAGGTACGTGTATCAAAAAATAATGTTAAAGATGCCTTTACTCTTGGGTTTCATGTTGATTCATTATATCAGGTCGATGAAAGTCAGGTAGGTGTCATGTCTTATGACACATCTCTTCAGTTCAAAATTTGGAATTGGAGGTTTTCCCACCTTCATTACAAAGATATACCGATGTAAGACATATGGTAACAGGGATGCCCGAATTTCGAGTAGAAAAAGAAGGTGTATGTTTGAGATGTGCTGAAGGAAAGCTCAAAAGGGGACCATTTCCCTCAAGCCTAAGCAAGACCTCCGATATATTATAGTTGGTTCATTCAAGCATACTTGAGGTTGGCATTAAGAGGGAGACTGCTAGACCACATACTCCAAATCAAAATGGTGTGGCACCGTACGATTGTGGAAGCTGTCTCTATGGGTAGATGATGTAACAATGCCTGATGTGGAAGAATCGATGGATCCTATTTATCCACCTGAGCCTTCCTCTTCTGGGAAGAGGCCTTTATGGCTGAGGGGGATACTTGATGATGCTGAAAGACATGCTGCACCCCGAGGAACCTTTTGTGAAAGTAAGAAACCCAATAGGTATCAGGGATACCTGACCAATATGAGCACAATCATACAAAATGAGCCTTCATCATTCTCAAATGTTGTTAAGCATCAAGTATGGAAGGATGCTATGACCATTATGGAGAATGATGTCTGGGAAGTAATTCCCAGACCCCAGGACAAGACAATTGTTACTTCAAAATGGCTTTAAAAGATAAAGTTACAGCAGATGGAAGTACAGAATAGTATAAGGCTCATTTTGTTGCTTGTGGTTTCTCCCAGAAGGAAGGTATAGACTATGATGTGATATTTTCACCTGTTGCTAGATATATGACCATCCGCTTGATCATAGCCCTTGTGGCTTCACAAGGATGGAACCTACATCACATGGATGTCAAGACTGCATTCTTGCACGGTTCGATAAGAGAAGAGGTCTATGTGGAGCAACCTGAAGGAGTTGAGATTTATGATTGAAAATCTCATGTATGCAGGTTGAAGAAGGCTTTCTATGGGCTGAAGCAAGCACCCTGAGCATGGTATGAGAGGATTGATAGCTACTTGATGAAGCTAGGATTCACTAGGAGTGAAGCTGATCCTAACCTTTACTTTAAGGTTGAAGATGACAAGCCTCTAATACTAGTGTTGTATGTGGATGACCTCTTTCTAACAGGTGCATACCCTCTCATTCACAAATTTAAGAGGAATTTGGCTCTTGAATTTGAAATGAAGAACCAAGGACTTGAAGTGTGGCAGAAGCCAAGGGAAATTTTCCTATCTCAAGGAAAATATGTGGTGAAGATTCTAAAAACATTTGGTATGGTGTACTTCAAGCCTGTGACTACCTCGAGGATCTTAACTTTCAGAAGTTATATGGTAGTGATGTCGGACCAAATTTGGGAAATTCTTATGAGTTTCAAAAACTCATTCGCATTGATGTTCTTGGTGAACCTCCGTCTGAACATATGTTTTGCAGTTAGCATTGTGAGCTTATATTTGGTTGAGCCTCACTAGATTGGTGCCAAGAATCCTGTGAGATATCTTCGGGGCACAATCTCTCATGGATTGAGATACACTGCCAGAAATATGAAACTGCATGATTATTCGAATGCTAATTAGGCAGGTAGTGTGGAGGATCACTGGAGCACCTTTTAGTGTTGTTTCTCTTTCAATTCTGCTTCGATATAATGGATGAGCAGGAAGCAAAATTCGGTTCCCATAAGCACCACAAAGGCAGGATACATATCTACGAGTATGGTCTCGTATGAAGCTGCCTGGTTGGGGAAGCTCTTTGGTGAGCTATTTGAACACATACCATTGTGATTCTCTGTAACAACCATAGCTGGGATTCGATTATTGAGGAATCCCGTATTCATCGATTGCTCCAGCAGATAGAAATCATCTGGGATATGGTAAGTCAATGAGCAAGGAGGCTCCATCGCATTAAGATGATGTATAGGTCGATACACCTTGTCAAAGCCTCGAGGAAAGATCTAATCTGTGATTTTCCCAAACGACTTGGAGTCATCAAGAAACCCTTGTACAAGGGTCCTGCATGTTGCATACATTGAGCTATAGGAGCTTTAAGGACTTGTAGTTCTTACAAGAGCAACATACGACCACAAGGTGACTCACCCTCCCCTGGTGGTGTGCACTGGAATAAGACAATTTTCTCTCTTATGGGACAAGATGATTCACTCTCTTATGGAATAGGATGATTCACTCTCCTGTGTAGTAGGATGATAAGTTCTCCTATGAGGCCTGGATTGATGTGTTCTCCATGGCGATTGTAGCAGGATTGATGTGTTCTCCTGTGAGGCTTGGATTGATGTGTTCTCCATGGCAATTGTAGCAAGATTGATGTGTTCTCCTATGAGGCCTGGATTGATGTGTTCTCCATGGCGATTCATACTCCCTATGCTAGGATGACCTCCATTGATCTGGGATCAATGATACTATTCTGCGACTAGTGGTAGGAGTGGTACATTCTATGACAATGCCTTCGGGTTGGTTATTACTAGTCTGGGACCAATGGTACGCACTCTGAGACTAACTTTGAGTCAGTGGAGGATGTTACTAGTCTGGTACCAGTGGTAGGAGTTGTACTTACTATGACACTAACTTCGGGTTGGTTGAGACTAGTCTAGGACCAGTGGTACATACTCTGAGACTAACTTTGAGTCAGTATGATACATCCTTGATCATTTTTTCTTCTTCATAATTCGGACAAAAGTAGAGCAGAGAATAACATAGCAGAGCCATACAGATCAGTACAGGGCAGAACAAGACAACGTAGAACAGGTAGAATAGAGCAAAGCAGGGCAAGCGTCAAGTTGTATAGGTCAGTGCATTTGATGGATGAATAGTGACGACCGATAAATAGATTGTAGGTGAAGTTCTCCCTAGTTGAGAGGGAGTGTTAAAATTGGAAACTAGGGAAAAACTTCATGTGGGTCATCTTATTCATGGCTGATAATATTTTTATTAGATTCCTCTCATCGAGAGGTGTAGGATTGATATAAAGATCATTCGATTCCAATAAGTATTCATGGAGATATCAATTTATTTTGATTATGGAATTATTATCAAGCCGACCTACAACTCATGTAGGCTCAAAAGCCCAACAGTCGCATCTACTCAAACACCAACGTTGTGTATAAATATAGGAGGAATTTTCCTCATTTGGACTCACTCATCTCATCACATCTCTCTCTCTCTCTACTACGCAGAAAAGAGTCTCTTCTCTACTATGCAGAGAAGGGTCTCTCTCTCACACATGTGAAGCCAGAAGCTGTTGAAACTGAAGCTACAACTGCATATCCAAAATTTTACCAACGTGGAACATCATAACTCCTCTTATGAACTATGTTTTAGGTTCATCTAAACCTCCTCTGAAAGCTGCAACTTTTGGTGGTGGAATCAACTCAATCTGACGGACGGTTTGCAAGATATCGATTGCCCTAGTTTGAAGGAAGCTGCTAAAATTGAAGTTGCAACTGCAGAAGTGAAGTTTGACCTGCATGGACCAGAAGATCTCCTCATCTGAACTGCACTGTAGGTTCATCTGAACCTCCTCTAAAGGCTGCAACTTTTGGTGGTGGAATCAAGCCGATTCGATGTTTGGTTTGTGAGATATCGTTTGCCCTAGTTTGATGATGAAGCGGCTAATGCTGATGCTGTTGATCTAGGGTTTGCTATTGCTGATATAAATCAGATTTATTGTACTATTTCTCTCTACTGAATTATTAAAGATAAAAGAAGATTTGATCAAAGGGTTTGCCCACACATTGTGGGGTTTGTCCCTGGCTAGCCGCCACATCTTGTGTCTCTTGTCTTGGCTTATTTTCTGTTGATTGTTTAATATTGTATGTGCACTTTACTTTATGTACATGTGATTGCTAATCTATGGAATATAATAAGAAAAAGAAGTAAATTGTTATAATCATAGAACATACCATAACTTAACATAATCCCTGTAGTAAGATATATTTTTTTTGCAGGCATGCTAGATGAGGTCAACTGTCTCCTTCATTCCATGACGAAGTCAGTCAGATGGATCCATGGAATTCGTTTGAAATGTTGCATCAAACTATTTATTTTGGTCTTTGGTACTTCTTGTTGCATCATTAAGTAGTACAACTGGAGGGTTGAGATCAATTGTGTCACAATTTATATCAACTTGCTTCATTAGATCATCTGTGTTGCAACCTTCATTAATATGTTGAATAAGATCACTTGTATCACAACTTTGATTTGCTATTGTGATGAGTTTTCTAATGTCACAACTTGCATCTGTCTTCTCTACACATTGTGCATCTAGTAAATCTTGCTTTTTCACTTAACTTAATTTGAAGTGCAAGAATGAGTTTTTATTTCACTTTGAGCTCAATTTGAAAGTCTTTTGCTGCTTCTAATGTACTGGTCATTTGATTGATTAAGGTTTGATTCTGCTTCAACTTCCATTCCAGTATTTCAACTTTGTTCTATAACTCATGATCTCAATCTTGCAAATATTTAATCTCTAGTTTTGCACTTTGAAGACATTTTCCTCCTTTACCCATTATGCCTTTTGACACATGGCCTAGTGATCCCCGAACTGGACCGTGAATTGTGGTAAATCCACTGGTCTAGTGAGCCCTAAACTGGACTATGGGTTGCGGTAAAGCCAGGTATTGTGTGCCTCGGTGGCCCTAGGAATCTTCGACCGGTTAATAGTGGGATAGACAGTAAAGCCTAGAGGTGGTTTACCTTTATTAGGCCTAGTAATCCTTACCAGTGAATGGTTGGATAAACAACAAATCTTAAAGGGTGGAGTCTCAGTTTATGGCTTAGTGATTTGGAGTGGATTGCGGTAAATCCAAAGAGACTAGGAAATAGGAAAATTCCTCACGATGTAGGTGGAGAAATCTAGTGGCATCCATGCTTGTTTTGGCCTAGTGATCTAGTGGAGATCATGGTAAAGCCTGTTATTACATGTTTATTGTTTTGGGCTAGTGATTTGGTGTGGATTGTCGTAAATCATGGTTTCTATTGATGAAGGTGAGGTGGTTTAGCCTTGAGATGCCTTGGTTAGTTATTTTGGTTTGAGTCCCACATTCATGATTGGAATATGGCACGGGGGTAATTGGATCAAGAACTATTTTTCTCAGCCAATCTATGATCGGGTGGAATGTGGTAGTCCCATACTGGATTGGCTTTTTCAGTCATTAAAAAGAGGTTATTTCCTTGGTATCTTATGTGTAAATGTACTCGTTTATATGTGGATTCTATGGTCAATGTATCCTTGATATTTCTGTTGTTATTATATTGGCTATAAGCATGCATTATGACAATAGTGATGTATGGATCTCCTCATGTTTGATTTGCAAATGAATGAACAATGCATCTATGACCTAATATATGATAATGCAACTAATTATATAAGGGATCAATGTTTCTTAGTGATTCTCAGATAAGTATGAGACCCCTATGCTCAAATATGTTGTTTAAACCTATAGATTACATGTTTGTAACATGTTTGACGAAATCCCTGTCATGGCTAGTAGGGACACAACCTAGTCCTTATCAATGTTTTTGCGAATGTATCATTATTCTATTGTGTAAATTCATTTCTAAAGGTGCCATTGAGTTTTGGGTTGTGAGCTGGGCTTTGGGCTTGAAAGCGTGGCACAAATCTCAGAGTTGCAAGAACATGTATGAGGATAAAAGTCCCCAAACACTTACTTTATCTTGTTTTGGGAGCATCTGGAGCCTCCTAGACGCACATTGGTCCATACCAATGGAGCGTTCAGGGTTTTGATGCATTAAAACTTCAGTTGGTCTTAGGGGTTGGTTACCTAAGTGGTTGAGATGGCTCTTGGGAGTTTTGTTGCTGATGTGGAAGGTTTGTGTGATGTGTTTCTACCAATTCCACTTCGTTAAGGTCACCTAGGAGGTTGAATCCAATTATAATGGCCTCTCGTTGCATATTTACCTTGGTTGGTTGGTTACTTGGGTAGATGTGGGATGAGGGTGTCACATAAGCATCCATTATTGAGATGGAATGTAATATTTGTGATCAAGTTATTTCCATTTTGATTGACCTTTGATCTAAATATAGTTATATCAGTGGTGTATAAGTGTTTCTTGAATAAATAAGTTCATTTGGAATCTTGGTTGGTGCAATTAGCTACAAGAACCAAGAGAAGAGTTCATCATTGGGTGAGAGCTTATGCATTTGAGTTGAATGGTATGCCTACATCAACACATATAAATGTGCTTCCACTGGGATCCTACAGTATGATTTTGGGCATGGATTGGTTATACATTTACAGGACTAAGGTGGACTACTATGATAATGCTATTGTTTGCCTAGATGATGATGGGGAAAGGAGAATTTTGTAAGGAAATAAGAAGCCTACATTAGTGAGAATGGTTACAATTATGCAGGCAAAGCACAATTGCAGGAAAAGCGTGTGTATTCTTTGCAGTACACGTTTCCAATGACAAGGGGAAAAATGTTGAGGATGATGAATTCTTGATGAGGTATCCTATTTTGTAATAGTTTTAGGATGTGTTATCAACAAATATTTCAAAGTTACCACCACATAGGGAAGTGGATTTCTCTATTGAGTTGGTACTAGGAGTAGCACCAACATCAACGATACCTTACAAAATGAGTATTCTGGAGTTGGTGGAATTGAAGTTACAACTTAAGGAAATGTTTGATAAGGCATACATAAGGCCAAGTGTGTCACCTTGGGGTGCACCAGTGTTGTTTGTGAAGAAGAAGGATGGTACTCTCACATTATGCATTGATTACAAGTAGTTGAACAAAGTGAATTTTAGGAATAGGTATCCTTTGCCGCAGATTGATGACGTGTTTGATTAGTTGAAGGGAGCAAAATTATTCTCAAAGATTGCTCCAAGATCAGGATATCATCAAGTGCACATCAAAGAAGAATATATTTACAAGACCACATTCTTACCAAGTATGGGAATTATGAATTTGTGGTGGTTTTGTTTGGCCTCACTAATGCTCCAACTAGTTTCATGTGTTTGATGAAAAATGTGTTGCGTCCTTATTCAGACAAGTTTGTGATAGTATTCATTGATGACATATTGATATATTCTAAGAAGGAGGAAGATCATGCAGAGCACCTAGAATTAGTGTTAGTATTGCTGATAGAGAATTAGTTGTATGCCAAACTTAGCAAGTGAAATTTATTTTATACTGAAGTTCATTACTTGGGACAGGTTGTTTCCAAGGAAGGCATAGCAATGGACCCATAAAAATTTAAAGTTATCATGGAGTGGAAAGCTCCTAGGAATATGGACGAGATTATATCATTCATGGGATTGGCAGGTTACTACAAGAAGTTCATCAAGAACTTCTCACAGATTTCCTATCCTATCACATCTTTGTAGAGGAAAGGAAAGAATTTGAATGGGATGAGGAGTGTGCAACTAGCTTTGAGCAATTGAAGCATTTTCTTATAAATTATTTGACCATGAAAATTGTAGATCTTGATAAGGAGTTCGTGGTTTGTACAGATGCTTGCAAGAGAGAACTTGGTGGATTCTTAATTAAGGAAGGACAAGTGGTATGCTATGAGTCAAGGAATTTGAATGAGCACGAGCAGAACTATGTGACTCGTGATGTTGAGTTGGAAGCTATCATTCATCCCTTGAGATGTGGAGGCATTATCTCCATGGCAGGAGATTTATTCTGATGAGTCATCATAGTGGACTGAGGTACTCATTTTCCCAAATCAATCTGAATTCCAGGAAAGCTATATGGTTGGCTACTCTCAATGAGTTTTCCTTTGAGATTAGGTACATTAAGGGCAATGAGAATAAGGCTGCAAATGGTATCAGTAGAAGAGTGCATGTGAATCATATTTTAGCTATAATTTCTTATGGGACAGTTTTATAGGAGCGGATCTTGTAGGCGGGCAACATGATGATAGGTACCAAAAACTGAAGGAGATATACAACAGCAAGGTGAAGATGATAGCAATGAGGAGTATCACCTCACAACAGATGGTTTGGTCAAATTTAGGAACATGATTTATGTGCCAGATAACAGTGAGCTCAAGAAGTTTATCTTGAGGGAGTTTCATGTCAAGTCGTATTTAGGTCACCCGGGATATTAGAAGACATTAAAAACAATTAAGAATTTCTATCATTGGATGAAATTGAAGAAAGAGGTGGTTGAGTTTGTTTCGAGATGTTTAGACTGTTAGAAGATAAAGAAAGAGTGTAAGCATCCAACTCGTTTATTATAGCCAATTCTAATTGTAGAATGGAAATGGGAGGTCATTTCCATGGACTTCATTACAAGTTTGTTGAGGACATCAAAGCAGCATGATTCCATCATGGTCATGGTTGACACATTGAGTAGGGTATCTCACTTCATTTCTATGAAGTCTACTAATTTAGCCAGTGAGATAGCTGAGATCTTCACTAGAGAGATCGTGAGATTGCATGGTGTTCCTAAGAACATTATATTTGTTGGCATTATGATACATATGTTGTACTTGATGGCAACTCATCTCAGATGATAAATTATAGTGCAGCAAAGTTCACACACTTTCATGAAGATAAAATTTTCTTTCATGTAGAGAAAAGTTCACGCACTTTCATGAAGATAAAAGTTTCTTTCATGTAGAGAAAAGTTCACGCACTTTCATGAAGATAAAAGGTTCTTTCATGTAAAGAAACGTTCACGCACTTTCATGCAGAGAAAAGTTTCTTTCATGTAGAGAAACGTTCACACACTTTCATGCAGAGAAACGTTTCTTTCATATAGAGAAAAGTTCACGCACTTTCATGTAGAGAAAAGTTCCTTTCATGAAGAGAAAAGTTCACGCACTTTCATGGTTGGCTCATGGTATTAGTCCAACAATTTTTGATCCTATGGTTTTGGTCTGTGGTATTGCATCCAAAAGTGTTGACCCAAAGTATTGGGTTCATGGTATTGTGTTATTATGGTTTTGGACCGTGGTATTGTGAAAGGCCTAAGACTATAAAAGAGGAAGGAGATCATTTGGCAAGGCAATTAATCTGAATGAATTGAATATCTAATAAGTGCTAGATCTAAAATATTTGTGATTGGGGTTATGGTGCAGATCTAGATCTGAATGAAGGAGGAACCTTAGCGCATAAAGAAGGATAAGTTCTATTGATGGGTCATAATCTTTAAGCTTGAATAATAGTATCTTTGTATGATTTTGATCTGTTATATGAGGCGCATGCTTGATCTATAAACTTGACAATCTGGGTTAATTAGTGTATGAATATTGGAAAGAATGAATTATCCTTTATAGATCTGTATGCAGGTTCAGTAAAGTGAAAGAGCGTATACACGCTGGTTCAGTGAATGAAAACGTCGTATACGCAGGTTGGTCCAAACACAGGAGCGTATGCACGCAGGTTTCAGGTTGTTGAAATAGCGTATATCTTTTAAATTATGATCTAGCTGCCTCTGTTTATTGCTGCAGTATTATGGGTTCAGAATTTGGTGTGTGGTTACTGTTACTGTGTTCTGGGTACAGCTGTCAGAGAAGTGTTTACTTGATTCAGTGCTATTTGGGGAAAATGTGATTGTTTGATGCAGATATACTTGATGATTGATTGATGTTCATGGATCCAGTTTGAAAATTTATGAAACGTGGTCCCTGGAAGAAAGAGAAGGTTGTAGCCTTCAGTAGGCCGGCACCTACGTACTAGTATCTTGTCTAGTACAAGAGCTAAGGGGGTTGTAGCTCCCTTCCAGGAGAAGCTGGAAAACGAGAGAGGGTTGTAGCTCTCTGCAGGTTGTAGCCTGCGTACTGGTAAAGGACTGCACCAGTACATTGTAAAAGGAAGTTTCTAATTAAAGAAAGATAGAGACGAATTGCAGCAGGTGGTTTTCACCCACATTGGGTTTCCACCTTATATCTTGTGTTCTTGTGTGTGATTGTCTTATGTTCTGTTTTACTGGTCTGCTTACTGTTTATTTCACTCAGATACATAGATTAATAATCAACATCTGAAAGATAAAGTAAATCATAAGTTTGCATTGTATACGTGGGTTTCCTTCTACATAGTTGCGTATATACGCGCGTTTTACTAACTGAAGTAGCGTATATCCTCTGATTTTTAAAAGGGAATATTTGGCTTGATAACACTGATTCACCCCCCCTCTCAGTATTATTTCCAACAATTGGTATCGGAGCAGGTCCTTCTGAAGAAGCTTGATCGCTTGGAGGAAGATCCATCATCATGAACAACTACAAGAGAGAAGCATCTATCAGGCCACCGATTTTTGATGGGACAAACTTCGTATATTGGAAGGTAAGAGTTACTACCTATCTTCAATCTCTTGGTACAGAAGTCTGGGATATCATCGATATAGGGTACACTTTTCCATCGGCAACTCCTACAGATCCAGCTGAGAAGAAGAAATATGAAACAAATGCAAAGGTAGTCAATACCCTATTAGGATGTCTATCTCAATCAGAATTCGTCAAGGTTATGCAGTATAAATCCGCAAAGGAAATATGGGACAAGATTGTTCTGAGCTATGAAGGAGATGAACAGGTAAAATGAGAAAAACTTCAAACCCTCAGAATTCAGTATGAAAATCTCAGAATGCACAATGATGAAAGTGTGGCTAACTATTTCCTTCGTGTAGATGAGATTTTTAATTGTATGAAAAACTTGGGTGAAGAAATAAAAGAGGCTGTTGTGGTTGAAAAAGTTCTAAGATCTTTGTCCCCTAGGTTTGAATCTAAAGTTTTTGCAATAGAAGAAAAAGAGAATCTACGAAACCTTACCATGTCACAGCTGCACGGGATTCTAACTGCTTATGAAATGAGGAAAGGAGGACCATCAGACAGGAGAGAAGCTGCTTTCAAGACTTCAAGCAAAGGAGACTACTATGAGTCAGGACACGTGTCAAAAGAAGAAGAAGAATCAAATTTTGACAAGAATCTTCAACGGGGTGCTAGAAGATTCCGAGGTAAGTTACCTTTCAAATGCTTTGCTTGTGGAAGAGTCGGTAATTATGTTGCCAAGTGTCCTCATAAGGATAAGATTGACAAAGGAAAGGAACCTGTTAGATGGAACAAGAAACAAAATGCAACTAAGAAAAGTTACTACACTCATGAAGACAGTGATGGCCTATCAAATAGTGACGAAGATGAACGAGGTAATGATTATAAACTTTTAATGGCTTTTGAAGATGATGATTACATGGATGCTATAGATGTAGATGGTTTTTATGAAGATATTTCTAGACTCAAAACATGTTTAGAAGAAAAATATATGATCATTGATACTCTGCAATTCCAACTTGATGAAAAAGAAAATTTTCTTGAGAAGTTAGAATGTGAAATTGTTGGCCTTAGAAAAGAAATTGAGAAAACAAAGGCTCTTAATCTTAAATTTGTTAAAGGATCTGAAACTCTGGATGAGATTATCAATGTACAACGTTCTCCACTAATCAAGACAGGTCTGGGGTATAATGGAGAAGCATCTCAAGCATCCACCTCAAGGAGTTATCTTGATGCAGCAAGGAGGAATGAGCAAAAGCCCAATGGAGATCACCAGGTAAAACATGGACGAATTACATCAAGAATAAACAAAGACTACCAGGTAAATTAGGGGCAATCCATCTTAAGGGTGAACAAAAGCTACAACCAGCCACAGGTAAAAACTTCTCAATTTGCTTCAAGAATGGATGACAATAGAAACTACAATCATTTGGCTGGTAGATTTGATAATCGCAGAAGTTTCTTCAATGGCCAATGTTTCTCTTGCCATAACTTTGGTCACAAAGCAGCTCAATGTGTTGCCTATAAAACAATCATGACTAGAGAAGCTCAAAAACAAAGAACTATGACTGGGATTACGAAAAGGACCTATAACAACTTTTCGACCCTTGAAAATGAAATTGAATGTTCTATCCATAATAACTTCGGTCATGAAGATTTTGAATGCAGGAGCAGGTTTCGGCAGACAAAGGAACAAGCCTCAAGCACCAGAACATGGAGAATAAAGGAACCACAACCAGAAAGATGTGGGATAGCTTTTTATGCAGAAGGACAGGAAAATCTATGGTACATCGACAGTGGATGTTCGAAGCATATGACAGGTGATAAAGAAAAACTTGAATCATATAGTGTTTTAGAAAAGGGAAAGAAAGTTTCTTTTGGAAATGATACCCCTACAGTCATAAAAGGAAGAGGCATTGCTTAGTTGAAAGAAAAGGTCAAAGCTGGAAATGTTTTGTATGTTGATGGCTTGAAGCATAATCTACTAAGTGTCAGTCAGATGTGCGATCAAGGAACCAAGGTAATATTTCGATCAAATGGATGTAGTGTTCGTGATCTTGATACAAGAAAAACAGTGATCAAAGGTAGAAGAACTCCAAATAATTTATACATATTTGAAGAAGGACGACAACAATGCTATTTGAGCAAGGATGATGAACACTGGTTATGGCACCGGAGGTTGGGGCATCTAAGCTTTTCACAAATAAGGAAAGCATGCAAATACCAGGCAGTTTGTGGTCTTCCAAATATCAAAATTCCAGACAACACAATATGCAAATCATGTCAGTTTGGTAAGCAAACCAGAACTAACTTCCTTGAGAAGGAAGGATCAGTTAGCAGGCCTCTTGAGCTAGTCCATACAGATGTATGTGGTCCATTTAGGACAAGGTCACCTCGAGGAGAAGAATACTTTATATTATTCATTGACGACTTCTCCAGGATGGTTTGGTTAGGACTTATGAATCACAAAGACGAAGCATTCAAAAAATTCAAATCCTTCAAAGCCTTGGCTGAAAACGAATCAGATCACAAAATTAAGTGCCTCAAGTCCGACAGAGGTGGGGAGTTTACCTCAAATGAATTTTTCGATTTCTGTGAAGAACATGGAATAAGAAGGGAATTCTCTACAGCTAGGACTCCTCAGCAAAATGGAGTGGTGGAAAGGATTAACAGAACGGTCCAACAAATGGCTTGTGTTATGCTTGATGAGTCTGGAACTCCCGCAACCTTCTGGGGTGAAGCTGCATTTGCTGCGGTTGTTATTCTCAACAAAACAAATGTCTGAGTGAACAACACTCAAACTCCTCATGAGCTCTGGTATGGTGAGACTCCTTTGGTAAAGCATTTCAAATTTTTGGAAGCAAATGCTATATTAAGAATAATGATGAACAACTTGGCAAACTTGAACCTAGAGCAGATGAAGGCATTCTCCTTGGTTATTCTCCCCACAGCAAAGCATATAAGTGTTACAATAAAAGACTTGGAAGAATTGTTGACAGCATTGATGTAGTGGTTGATGAAAAAGGATACATTCCTAGGCAAGTAAATTATGAAAATATCGAAGAGGATGAAGACTACTCTCCAAATCAGACTGATGATGAAGAAGAACCTCAAGAGGCACCAGAGGAATAGATAAGGATAGAAGAGAAGACTCCATCCAGGTATGTTCAGAAGAATCATCCAGAATCTCAAATTTTGGGGCAGAAAGAGGCAGGTATACAAACAAGAAGAACAATTGCAGAAGCCTCAAGCTATTTGGCTTTGCTCTCCTCCACTGAGCCACAAAATGTAAAAGAGGCATGCAAAGATGAATGCTGGGTCAAGGCAATGGATGAAGAACTTGAGCAGATCGAAAAGAACAACACTTGGGAGTTGGTTCCTAGACCAAAAGAGAAGAATGTCATAGGGACAAAATGGATCTTTAAAAATAAGTTGAATGAAAATGGAGAAGTGATTAGAAACAAGGCCAGACTTGTTTGTAAAGGGTATGCTCAACAAGAAGGAATAGACTTTGAAGAAACTTTTGCTCCCATTGCTAGACTAGAGGCCATCTGAATATTCCTTGCTCTCTCAAGCTTTCAGAAGTTCAAAGTATTTCAAATGGACGTGAAATCAGCCTTTTTGAATGGAGACTTAGAAGAAGAAGTGTACATTGAGCAACTAGATGGTTTCATTCTTGGGAATGATCCAGATCTTGTATGCAGACTAAAAAAGGCTCTCTATGGTCTTAAATAGGCTCCAAGGGCTTGGTACTACCGTTTGGACAAATATCTTCATCAACAAGGATTCTCAAGAGGATCAGCAGATAGCAATCTTTATATAAAAATTGAAAATGACAAATTGCTAATACTTGTTGTGTATGTAGATGATATTATCTTCGGTAGCAATGAAGAAGCTATGAGTCAAAGATTTTCCTTGGTGATGCAGAAAGAATTTGAAATGTCTTTGCTTGGAGAACTGACATACTTTCTTGGATTACAAATTCAACAAAATGAAGGCGGTATCTTTTTGTCTCAAACCAAGTATCTCATGCAGATCTTGAAGAAATATGGCATGGAAGATTCAAAACCAGTGTGTACCCCTATGGTTACAGGATGCGGCCTCAGTGCAAATGATGTATCTGCAACAGTGCATCAACCAACCTATAGATCCATGATTGGAAGTCTTCTTTATTTGACAGGTACTCGACCAGACATCATGCATGTAGTGGGAATAGTTGGAAGATTTCAGGGAAATCTTAAAGAAACCCATCTTCAGGCAGTAAAGAGAATTTTCAAGTATCTTCAAGGAACTCAAAACTATGGCTTATGGTATCCTAGAGATACAGATCTCACTCTACATGCTTATACAAATGCAGATTGGGCTAGAAGCGTGGATGACAGAAAGAGCACAAGTGGTGGAGCATTCTTTATGGGTTCCAGATTAGTATCTTGGTTCAGCAAGAAACAGAGTTCGATTGCTTTATCTACAGCTGAAGCGGAATATGTGGCTACTGCATCTTGTTGCACTCAACTTCTTTGGATGATGCAAACCTTGTAGGACTTTCAAATCACTTGTACACCACCTATCTCCATCTTATGTGATAATACAAGTGCAATCAGCATTTCAAAGAACCCAGTCATGCATTCAAAAACCAAGCACATACCAATCAAGTATCACTTTCTCTGGGAACAAGTGTTGGAACAAAAGGTCAAGTTGGAGTATGTTCCTTCTAAGGAACAAGCTGCTGATATTCTCACCAAACCACTGCCCAGGGAGACATTTGAATACCTCAAACAGAATCTGGGTGTAGTTGATGCATCATCTTGCTGTTAAATCTTGACTGTTTCAGAGAAAAATGGGGGTACGCGAGTTGCCTAAGGAGGATCCGCGTACATACGCAGGTTTGTGCAGAGACAGTTGCATATATGGAGGTTTGAAGGATATCAGTAGGGACAGGCTATGGTTGAAGATAATCTGGTATGGGTCTGACAGAGACCATCTGGCACAGGTCCAGGGGGAGTAGATAAACTTCTAATGATGCATTGTTGGCATTATCTCAGAAGCTTTTGCTTCTAGTTCATAACTGTTGTTGGATTCAGGTGGAACAAATGCAGAGGGAGAACAGAAGGAAATCATGGTTACTGATCTGAATGGTGATTGACAGATGCTGCTGCTATCAGTTATTGTGACTTTCATAAGCCTTGCTCTAGATATTTCGTCTCTATGTCATGTATCTCTTTTATGGTGTCAAGGTCATGTAACGGCCTATTTTTGGTTCCCCACTATGCCTGGGATGAAGATGTAATGTATTTGGTTGTCACATGTAATTCTCTGATGTATCCCCACTTGGTTGGGTGATGGATGTATGTATTGAGTCTTTTGGTGATAGGAAGGTCTTTTATGATGTATAAGTCATCGTTCTTCTTGTAAAACATCTTTTTGCAGACCTTGCTTATAGTCAGGGGGAGCATGGATAGCACACTTTAGCAAAGCAGAGACTTCAGCATGTACTCAGAGGAAGCATGGACAGAGTGGTACACCTTGGCATATACAAAGGGGGAGCTCATTCAGAGATTTCAACAGGTACTCAGGGGGAGTATGGGCAGCGGAAAGTTTATCTAGGAAAGAGATTATCTTGGTCTGCCCTTTGCCCTTGATGACAAAGGGGGAGAGTGATAGGTTGTTGTTGCCATCAAGTCCAAAGGGGGAGATTGTTGACATTATGATACATATGTTGTACTCGATGGCAACTCATCTCAGATGATAAATTATAGCGCAGCAAAGTTCACACACTTTCATGAAGATAAAAGTTTCTTTCATGTAGAGAAAAGTTCACGCACTTTCATGAAGATAAAAGTTCCTTTCATGAAGAGAAAATTTCACACACTTTCATGGTTGGCTCATGGTATTAGTCCGACAGTTTTTGATCCTATGGTTTTGGTCTGTGGTATTGCATCCAAAAGTGTTGACCCCAAGTATTGGGTTCATGATATTGTGTTATTATGGTTTTGGACCATGGTATTGTGAAAGGCCTAAGATTATAAAAGAGGAAGGAGATCATTTGGAAAGGCAATTAATCTGAATGAATTGAATATCTAATAAGTGCTAGATCTAAAATATTTGTGATTGGGGTTATGGTGCAGATCTAGATCTGAATGGAGGAACCTTAGCGCATAAAGAAGGATAAGTTCTATTGATGGGTCATAATCTTTAAGCTTGAATAATAGTATCTTTGTATGATTTTGATCTGTTATATGAGGTGCATGCTTGATCTATAAATCTAAGAATCTGGGTTAATTAGTGTCTGAATATTGGAAAGAATGAATTATCCTTTATAAATCTGTACGCAGGTTCAGTAAAGTGAAAGAGCGTATACACGCTGGTTCAGTGAATGAAAACGGCGTATACGCAGGTTGGTCCAAACATAGGAGCGTATGCACACAGGTTTCAGGTTGTTGAAATAGCGTATATCTTTTAAATTATGATCTAGCAGCCTCTGTTTATTGCTGCAGTATTTTGGGTTCAGAATTTGGTGTGTGGTTACTGTTACTGTGTTCTGGGTACAACTGTCAGAGAAGTGTTTACTTGATTCAGTGCTATTTGGGGAAAAGGTGATTGTTTGATGTATATATACTTGATGATTGATTGATGTTCATGGATCCAGTCTGAAAATTTATGAAACGTGGTCCCTGGAAGAAAGAGAAGGTTGTAGCCTTCAGTAGGCCAGCACCTACGTACTAGTATCTTGGCTAGTACAAGAGCTAAGGGGGTTGTAGCTCCCTTCCAGGAGAAGCTAGAAAACGAGAGAGGGTTGTAACTCTCTGCAGGTTGTAGCCTGCGTACTGGTAAAGGACTGCACCAGTACATTATAAAAGGAAGTTTCTAATTAAAGAAAGATAGAGACGAATTGCAGCAGGTGGTTTTCACCCACATTGCGTTTCCACCTTATATCTTGTGTTCTTGTGTGTGACTGTCTTCTGTTCTGTTTTACTGGTCTGGTTATTGTTTATTTCACTCAGATACACAAATTAATAATCAACATCTGAAAGATAAAGTAAATCATAAGTTTTCATTGTATACGTGGGTTTCCTTCTACATAGTTGCGTATATACGCGGGTTTTACTAACTGAAGTAGCGTATATCCTCTGATTTTTAAAAGGGAATATTTGGCTTGATAATACTGATTCACCCCCCCTCTCAGTATTATTTCCAACAATATTAGACAGAGATGCCAAGTTTTGATATAAATGGAAAGTGGCATCTACTCATGGTATTCATTCACCCATGGTATTTATCTACCAATGGTATTCATCCACCCATGGTATTATAAGTGGCATCTACCCATGGTATTCATTCACCCATAATATTTACCCACCCATGGAATTTATTCATGGTATTATAACTAAAAAAGGACTGTAAGTAATAAGTCACATCTTGTAAAAGGACATATTCTCTATCACAATGTAGCTTTTACAATTATTCTCTATTTTAATAATAAAAAAATTCTTTGTAGTTTTATTTACTGTGTGTTCTCTCCTTTTTTTCCTTTTCTGGCATTTCAATTTTTTAGATCTTAGGGGCCTCTCGCCAAGATCCAGATTAACAGTATAAGATTCATGTTACGACTCCATGGGAACGAGGGTTTGACACATATTTTAGTCTCAAATTTTTGTAGCAATCTTCAAAAAGATTCATGCACGTGCTACAAGCTCCACATAGCTCCTTCTTCGGCAAAGCGAGAAGTTTTTTTTTTCATTTTTTTGTAGGAATTTTTTGGGTGGCACGTTTGCAGATCATATCTGAAATTTTTGGTACAAAATTTACAAAAACAAATAACATATATGGATTCCTTGTGAAAATATACCCAAATTTGAAGAAAAAATCCGCTTAATTGGAGTCCAGATGAGGGAGATATCGCTGATTTAAAATTAGTTGTGTTGCAAATTTTTTTCTGACAACAATTTGTGGATGGTGGATATCCTATCATTTTTTGTAGTTTTTGTGCAAAATTTTAGAAAATTTTTTCATATATGAACTCCTCTTGAAAATTCCCCAAATTTAAAAAAGAAACATGGTCGAATCGGAGTTCAGATGAGGGAGATATCACTGATTTAAAATCAACTATTTTTTCATATTTTTTTTTTACGACTGGACAATTGCAACACGAATCTAAGTTTCTAGAGTGTCCAAATAGGGATTTCAATCAATTTGGAAGATACATAATGGTCATTATATTCCCAAAAATAGTATTATGAATTATATTGACCAAGTTATGCCCATTTTAAATTAGTTTCTATATCTGGAGCAACATTTGTAGTGGGTGCCCTTTGGAGATGTGCCCTCCCTCCTCGCTTTAGTAGGCACCTGCTTCACATTTATTAGTTTCAGCATAGCAGCATCCAACTTGGGTTCTTTGGAGATGTTCCCTCCCACCCGAGGTTATGTAGGTATATGTTACTTCATCAACAATCAACATCATGGTTATGGGTCAGCCATAGAAAATCCTTGTCATTGGAGTCCATTTTCTAGGTCACACACTATTAGTATCATATTTGGTTACAATAATTACATGGTATCTCTATCCTCAGATATTCATTTGTCATGATTATGGGTCATCCACAAACCCACACTTCATCGAAGTCCATTTTCTAGGCCACACACTATGAGTATCACAGTTGGTCTCAAGCATTACACGAATCTCTATCCTCGGATTTTCATTCATCATGGTTATGGGTTAACCACACAAAACCCTTCTCTTTAGTGGCTCTTCATATTCAAAACGAGATTTTTAGGAGGGAACTTCATGTAATGGATATCGTTGCTTCTTAAGGAGGGAGGAATGATCTGAATAGAAAGTGGCATCTACCTATGATATTCATTCACCCATGGTATTCATCCACCCATGGAATCTACCCATGGTATTTTAAGTGGCATCCACCCATGGTATTCATCAACCCATGGTATTGTAAGTGACATCTACCCATGGTATTCATTCATCCCTGGTATTTACCCACCAATGGAATTTGCCTGTGGTATTGTAACTAAAAAAAGGCTATAAGTAACAAGTTACATTTTGTAAAATGACAGATTGTCCATCACAATGTAGCTTTTACAATTATTCTCTATTTTAATAATAAAATATTATTTGTGGTTTTATTTACTATGTGTTCTCTTTTTTTTTTGTTCTAGCACTTCGATTTTTCAAATCTTGAGGGCCTCCCCCTAAGGTCCCAATCAATTTCACTTCTAGGTTTTGGAAGGAGTTGTTTGCAAGATTGGGGATGTAGTTGGCTTTTGGTACAACTTATCATCCACATATAGATGGAAAAATATAGAGGTTTAACATGATTCTTGAGGATATGTTGAGGATGTATGACATGCATCAACAACGGAACTGGGAGGAATATCTTCCACTGGTAGAGTTGGCATATAATAATGGGTATAAGGAATCCTTCAATAGGGGAATTTTGAGGTATAAAATGGGCCTCCTAAGAAAATTGTACAACCAAAATAAACTTTATAATAACTAATTGGATTCAAGATGATGATGTCAGCCATGGGGGATGATTCACCATTTTTGGAGTAAAAAGGTAAAAAGATTAAAAAATAATAAAATAATAAAGATAATCTTTCAACCTATATTTTCAATTTATCTCCCTAAGGTTTTACTCAAATTTAGAGTAGGAGTACTCATTGGATGAAAAATTTAATTCCTCATCCAAAGAGTATCCATGTTTCATACTTTCGATGGACCCTGTTACATGAAAAATGAGAAATACATGAAAAAATGTGATTGCAATCACGTTTTTCATGTATTTCTCATTTTTTCATGTAGCATGGTCCATTGAAAGTATGCAACATGGGTACGCATTGGATGAGGAATTAAATTATGTATCCAACGAGTGTTTCTGCTCAAAATTTGAGTAAACCCATAGGGAGATAAGTTGAAAATACAAGCTAAAAAAATAGTTTCTCTTCTTTCTCTCTAAACTTTGATGATGTAATCTAATCTTATTTTATTATTTCCACTATTATTTTTTAATTTCTTTAGGAGGCCCATTTTAGACCTCAAAACTCCACTAATGGAGGATGAGTCCATTTGACACTCTTTATGGGGCAGAGTTGTAATAATCCTATTAGCTAGAGTGATCTAGTGAATAAGGTGCTGATTGGACTAGATATTTGGTCAAGATGTAGCAAGAAATGTAGGTTATCAAGAGGAATATAAAGGCATCACAAATCGTAAAAAAATATTTATGCAGATTGACATAGGGCATTCAAGGAGTTTCAGGTTGGGGAGCATGCGTACTTGCACATTAAGCCCAAGAGGAGTTCCTTGAGGATTGGATCATCTGCCAAGTTGGCACTTTAGTATTGTGGGCCTTTTGAGATCATTGAGAGGATTTGACTATTTCCCTACAGACTTGCACTGCCACCAATAGTGAAAGTCCATGATGTTTTCCATGTTTCATTTCTTAAGAAGTATGTCTATGATGTTGATCATGTGATTGATTGGTTTATATTCCAGTTGGAGCCAGAGTATGTATAGCGATAATCTCAGTGTATTTTGTAGTGGAAACAACTCATGCTCCGAAACAGAGTAATCGAGTAGGTTAAAGTGTGGTGGAAGCACTTTACGCCCAATGAAGCTACATGGGAGATGGTTGATTAGATGTGGATTTTGTATCCTTCCTTATCTATATATATATATATATATATATATATATCTGTGTGTGTGTGTGTGTATTGTATATACTGCAATGAGTTGTGTTATAAAGCTCCAATAAGAAGTATGATCTTGTTTTAAGTAGTTTTGTATGATGTAAATGTTACACCGAGTTGTGTTATAAATCTCCATGGGAAGTACGTGTTTGCTGGTTATAAGCATTATTAAACATCGAGGATGGTTTTTCCTCAAGGGGGAGGGGTTTGTAACAACCCCTGATTGATTTTCCATGTAAATAAAATAAGACCAAGGTCATGGGACACATATTATGAGTTGAATGTTGGGAAACCATTTTAGTGGGCATCACTTGTGATTAATTAATGGCTATGGAATTTGGAAAAGGCATTGGAAAAAGGCATAGAGGCAATAATTGGAATTTAACTATGAAAATAAAGGAAAATAGGAGAAAAATAATGTGAAGAGACATAGATTTGCATGCAAGAGAAATTAGAGGTAAAATGAAGGAAAATGAAGAAAATAGAGGCCTCAATAATAGAAAGGCTTCAGAGAAAAGAATTCATAACTTTTGATCAGTTTTAGCCTTTTTTCAGTTCAATTTTTTGCTCTCTCATTCATTCTCTCATACTCTTACGCACTTAGAGCATTCTTGGAGCACTCTAGTATTCACTTAGATTTAGAGAAAGAAGGCAAGGAAGTGCAAGGGATACAATTGGATCAACAACTAAAGTTGGATTTCTTTACAGGTAAGAGGTTGCATGTGCGATTTCCTTGCTGATTTTTGGATGCATGGTATATGCATGTGATTCCTTGGTTATGTGTTGTCATTGGCATGGATATTTTCTTGGATTGACAGTGGTTTTAACCTTGAATTTCCATTTCATGAATAGGCATGGTGTTGTGCTTTTTTCCACTTGTTTTTTTGATTGGTGCTTAGGTTCCCTATGGTTGTCGATTGGAACAAATACTCTAGAAGCTCTGGAACAACTTGGGTTGACTTACTAGTTACTGGAGCCATAGGGTTGAACAAACACTTTAAAGCCCTTGGTGGCTTGAATTACTAGTCCTTGGAGCCGTAGTTGGAACAAATGCTCTGGAGCCCTGGAAGGTTGTGAGTTGAGTTACTAGTTCTTGGAGCCTTGGAGAACTTGGGTAGAGACCAATTTGGTTGATGTTAGTGATTTCTGGACCATAAAGGTGGAATCACTATGGTTGAGGATTGAGGTGGTTTGTCCTCTGGAAGCCTTGGTTGGTTTTGTCTTGGCTTACTCCATGAGATCCGACATTCATGCCTGGAATATGGCGCAAGGGTGATTGGCTAAAAGAGAGATTTAGTTCAACCTAATTTATGGTCGAGTGGTACATGGAATTCCATGATTTGGTTGGCATTTTCATATGTTAATAAGAGCTGATTTCCAATTGTGATTATGAGCACTTGTATCGATTATCATGTTGACATTATGACTGATTTGATATGGTTTCTATGTTTGTTATTTTCTATTTATATGTTGGTTATATCATGTATTCTACATATTTCTCTTGACATGTTTTGATAAGTATTTGAATGGTTGATGAATGCACTGACTAACAAGTGTTATTGCAGCTAGCTAGAGCGAGCTTAGAGCCTTCTTCGTGATTCTTATATGAAGACTATCAGTTTATGATCAGATATACATACATGACCTGTAGCTTACATGTCTGACATATGTTTGATGATTTTTTTTTCATGGACGAGGAAATCTAGGTCAAGTTCTAGCTTCAAGTTTGAATGTTTGGCATTGTCGTCATGTTAATTATGATTCTAGAAAGTTACAAGTAGTTCTTGGTAGTGGTCTTGAGGCTAGCATAAAACGGTGGCCTATATCTCGAAACTGTCAGCATTGAACTAGGGATTTTAGGTCATAACCACATGGAAGTAGGCTTGTGCATATAGTTGGGGCCTCATAACTACACCCTTGCCTTGTTGTTTGCACAGTTGGGGTGTTAGGTCATAGAAAAAAGGTTCCAACTAAGGGATTGATCACTCGAGTGGTTGTTCAACTCCTGGGTGATTTGTAGTCCATGTTGGATGTTAGTAAGTGTTCAATTTTTAGGCCTTGCTTCGTTAACTAGAACTTGGAGGTCAATTAATGTCATAGTGACATTCGTCTCATGTTTACCTCATCAAACTTATGAATTTGGGTAAATGTGGGAGGAGGCGTTTACAATATCACAATGGAAAACAACCATGAGATTGAAAGGTAACATCCAATAACTATCCCCCTCCTCATAGACTAAGAAAGGACCATTTAGAGGTGGTTTATCAAACCCTTCTATCTCAATAAAGGACTCATGGTAATTGTAACATAATTATGAAGCAATAAAACAAGAGCACACCACCAAAAATACCTCAAATAAAGAGAATTGATAAATGGAACCAAATACATCCAAAAATATGTATTTTTTTCTCTATTACAATGAAAGAAATCTAGAGATGACAATATCTCTTGATCTGTGAAATATCAGATATTCCATTAGATAGTTTGTCACAATAGATTTGATAAATTATACTTAAAAATCCAAAATATAAATTATGAGGTTTTATTTATCTTTAGACTTATGGATCTATAAATTATTGTTTATTTCATCTGTATCAAAATAATAATTAAGAAAAAAATAGAGAATAGTGAAATAACAACTCACAAACCATTATTGACCTAAGATGTTGTTGGAATTATGACAAATGTGTTTTCTTTGATGGAAACCTACTTGATGAATATTGTCAACATGATGATAATAAGATGTATTTACAAGTTAGTACACATGTGACAAAGAGTTTGGACAAAGGCATAGTAGTCCAGAGATAGAAGAATGATGAAGCTAATGTTTTGAGAAATACATGCGGGTTCTGTGAAGAAAAGTTGTGTACGCGCGCGAGTATGGAGAAGAGAAAGCGTGTACAGTTTCCACACCATGGTATCCAAAATATCAGGGATCATTACCATGGTATTAACCAATAGTAATGAGCACTGCAACATATATTTGATCCCATCCAGGAATACCATCGAAATTACTAAGAATTTAACCCATGGTATTAGATAAGGTCTAAGCTATATAAGGGGATGAAGATCAAAGTGTTTTGTGTGCAAGTAATGGGCTATTGATGAATTGTTTGATCTGAAATAAGGTTGCAAAAGGAATGTGATGTGGGATCAGATCTTGTAGATCTGAAATGACTGCACGATTTGCTTATGGGTTGATTTGTGATAATAATGTTTTTTACTGGGTTTTCCGAGATTTGGGTCTGACTGAAGTTCTATGGCACAGCGAAGGAATAAGTCAATAATTACAGATCTGTATGCAAGTTTGTCTCAGAAAAGGCACGTACATATGCAGGTCTCTCTCTAAGTAGTCACGTGTTGATTCTGCAGTAATCTATACATGGGTATGCTTATGGGTTGATTTGTGATAATGATGTTCTAACACATGTTTGTTACTGGATTTCCTAGGTTAGGGTCTGAATGAAGTTTTGTGGTGTAGCAAAGGAATAAGTCAATAATTATAGATATGTACCAAAGTTTGTCTTAAAAAAGGCATGTACATATGTGCGTCTCTCTCCAACTAGTTGCGTGTCAATTTTGCAATAATCTGTACGCGGGTATGCTTCGTGAAAAGCAAGTACACACACAGAAGTGTTGTGTAAGGGTTGTGTACATATGCTAGGGTTTATGAAGTATGTGTAGTTAATGAATTATGATAAGTCTTACTATGATTTCTATTTTATGTTGATGAGTGATGAGCCTAAATATTACTGCAAGAATGTTGCAACTCTTAGGGCTACCAACTTTACTTTATCAACCTGGGGTTTCATACAAACTTAGAGGTGACAGTGCTATATACACAGTAGATGCATCATTCTACTCATGTCACTTCTCGACTAGGGAACCTTACCATTAGGGTTCCAAACCAGTCCTCTATTGAACTAAAGGGATTCTAACTACTGAAAATGAAGGTAAAGCTAGTTTAAATGCTTGTCTATTTAGGAAATGAAAGCTGTCAAATGGTAAATGCTATAAAATTCCATAAATCATGTAGCTATGAAATGACAAAAATGACTTGCAGAAAGGAAACTATGCTAATATTACAATTGATCATCTAGCTATCAGGACTACTTGAAAATAGAAAGTTACTCTATCATCTCAGAACTAAAACATGAATACATTAACTATCTCATTCACATTTGTAGAAAATGTCTTAATTTGCTAACTTCAGAGATATAAAATCCAATGTTGTTTGATATTACAGGAGGGAAAGGAATGGGAAAGTTGGTCTAGGTGGCACTCCTGGTCATGGACTTCAAGATGAGGGGACAAACTACTCCTATACTCGGCTATTGTATCATTTTAGGTCAAACAGGGTCAAAACAGGCTGCTACAGGTTTTTTATAGGAAACTGCTACAAGAAGATCCTTGAGAGGTTTTGGAGGGTAAGAATAGTGATATGAGGTGTTGGAGGGGTGCATGACATTTGCAGAAGCTATAGGGAAGGTGAACATTGCCCAAGGCCAAGCCTAGTACCCCAAGGGCGGTGGTATTTTCCTAGGGTAGCTTACTCATAGTGGCTGGAAAATAGAGGTTGGGATTATGGGTTGGTATGCCTCGATAGAAGGTGGATAATACCTAGGTGAAGCTGGTTGGAGGAGTCCCTTCGTGCAGATCAACAATCCCTGCAATAAAACATGTTTCTCTTTTCATTTATAAATTGTTATATGTCCACATGGAAAAGATGAGTTGAGTTTGAGAAAGTTGATCTATCTCCTATTAGGGACTAGATCTATGAAATGGTTTTCCTTTTAAGCTACATAAACCCTAAGAAACAAGATAACAACTATAGATCCTTCCTAGAAATCATAAACAATTATCTAGATAAGAATGAAACTCAACCTATGCAATAAAAATAAGACGAACTATGTTTTTGGGGCTATGAGAGTGGGGTCCTCTAATCATGACCCATGAGGGAGATGAGATAGGGGCCACTGCCACAATATTTTATGGTATAATTTCCTCCACTAAACTGCAATACACCTCTTTAAACTAATTGAAACAAGGTTAAGAAAAAATTCAAATAACCTGCTAATCCAAAACAAAAACAAAAATTTAGCAGCTCACTATCATTCTAAGATAAGAATACAACTACAAAAGAGGAACTTCTACTGCAAGGGTTGGGCCCTAACACAAGAGCTTCAACACTTAGAGTCAACTCAGTGTTGGATCAAAACAATCCTTATGTGATGAATCTAGAAGAGAATCTAAACAACAAAACAAATTTCTCATTATTATAAAAATTTCAAGTACATCATAACAATAATAGTCAAAATGGCCTCTTGGCTACAACAAAAAATTGAATCCTAATGATTCCCTTGGCTCTCTTATTTATACAAAACTCGAGCTACAAACAACTCCCTAGAAAATAGGGATACTTGGCTCCCTAACTTGAGAATAACTATTCCTTGACTATATGTAGCTTGGCTTCCAGTGAACTCGGTTTGCTTGGCTTCGAGTGACAACAAGCTGATGAGATAGAGTGGAGGAATCTTTGAATGATTTGAGGAGTTAAGGAGGGAGACGAACTCGTAAAATCTATCTTGCCTTCCTACTCTGAATTCCTACACTTAGGTCAACCCAAAACTACTCCAATTCCTGTATTTAACACACATTGGACCACATGACATAGTAACTCACCTTAACTCTTCTCACTAAGTAAAATATAACAAAATATGTAAATAAATGTGAGAAAAGTCAATTTAATAAGCTGGAGAGTGGCATTGTGACCCATATAGTTTACCTATTAATGAGCCTCATCATCACTCGCTACTAAAATTGTTTCTCATCCTCTGAGGAACCTAGTCATCTATATCAATATCTTTCATAGCCCAGGTGGCCTCTCTCACATACTAGGCTTCTGTGGATGGTGTCCCTTCTTGAGGATAAAACCCTGCATTTTTCTCTATCTCTTTCCACTGCCTTCTTTCCTCTTCTTCCTTCCTACCTTCCAGCAAACCCAACAGCAAAGGTAGACTAAGCTTTAGTCCAATCCAATTAATCTTCATTCCTTTCATGTCCTTCTTATACAAGGGTGTCATTTCTAATGCATTTCTCAAGCTCTCAGGAGAGTGGTACCTGATGGGCCTCTAAATTAGACATAAATTAAGGCCCATGACTCTAAATTAAACATAAATTAAGGCCCATGACTCTAAATTAAACATAAATTAAGGCCCATATGAACATCCTTTAGCACATTAAACCTTTGTTTTTGCATTAGATAATGTATTTTTAATTTTAATACGTTCATTATGAAGGTTTATGAATACTTGCATATTTGTGCCTAATATTGTTTATTTTTGTGGAATTTTGTGAGAATATTGGGCAGATTATGAAGATTTGGAGGAGGAGATAATTTAGGGACTTGATCCCTACTACAAGAGGATTAATATTAAATAATAAATCAACTAGATATTATGGAATTATGGCACAGATTGTGGAGTTCCAATGATTGACAAAATCTAGGAATGTGTTCCTTGCCATTTAATGCAGATTCCTAGTATTAGGAACCAGATATACTAATCAAGAGATTTTGGTGGGGAAATCTTCCTCATTTCACAGGTAATGATTCCTAATAATTTTATATAAGTACCAAGTCGAATTTTCCTCTAGAGGTGGATATTTATTAGTCTTCTTGTGGAGAGAACTCGTATTTTTGCAGCTCTGTTGTCATTTCTTACAGGGATGTAATTGTATTGATGGAAAAAATGAAGATTGGTTACATTTTCAGCTTCTAGATATTGGTCTCCTTCATAGGAATCTAATTTTCCTTGGGCTTGGCCATCCTAGGAGCCTCAAAGCCCTTTTGTATCATTTTCTTTTCTTCTTTTCACTTCTTATTCACATGCATCTCTTGTTCTTGTTTCTTTCTATTTTTGCATTTAGTATTAACAATTTCTTGCTGTAAGATTGGTTTAAATGTTTGATGTAAGTTATTTTGTAGGATCAAAATCATCATTTCATCCTTGGAAAATATTTGGAAGGTCATAGTAATCATTGAGATACTTGGATTAGTTTGCTTATTCCCAAATCTAGATTTCTGAAACTCCTTTGTGGCAAATAACAATTAATTTTTGCTATTTTTTAGAGCATGCTAATGAGATTCAATAGAGTTTATTCCACTTGAATTAGATAAAAATATATACTTATATAGTTAGTAAAATAAATTACCCCATTTCATTTTCACTTGATTAGGTTAGGCATTTGATAGATTTACTAGCTCACTAGTTCTCGAATTTCTAGATTTTAGACTAGTATTTTTTTGCTATTTTTTAGCATGGGTTAACAGAGGTATTTTTGAGTGATTCCAATTGGAATGGACACATGATAGTAAATAAAAAAAATTGTCCCATCCAATTTTGATTTGATTTTCCGTGTCATTGGATGAATTATAACTTCCTGTAGTAAATCTATAACATCCTATAGTTTCATGTAGTAGCCTTCCAACATGAACTTACTTGCACAAATTCGCTCAAGAAGCTTGGCTATTGTCCCTTAGGGTTGAATCAAGACCCCTAGGCTCTAAATAAATGATTATGGAAGACTAAAGACCACTTAGGACTTTCCTCTTTACCTATGCAAAACATTTCAACGATTTGGTTTAATGGATAGATTTATGGATTGGATAATACAAGGATGATTTTCTTGATTGCCACCTCCAATGAACTCTGTTAATGGATCTAAACTCTTTGAAATGTAATGTTTTACATTTAATTCATGATCTTTATGAAAATAGAATAGGTTTCTTTCTTGTACTTTCTTTCTTGCAATAGGTTAAGGTTTCCATTTTGAGCATTTCATTTTTTGCAACTAGTTTAGGATTTGACTTCAATGCATGCACTCCATTACATCATGACATCAAAAGGAAGGACACATTGTATGATTCACATATAGTGCCAATACCTCTTATGTTTGTACGAACCTCAGGTTTATAATTAAATTCAGTAGCCTTGGGAGTTATAGCATTCTTGTTGCAATAACAAAGCTCGTCACTCTTTGGCGTCGTTGTCGGGGAGGTGTCAAAGTATGCATTGTTTTCTTCCCTAGTTGATTCATTTCTTTTTACTTTTTGCAAAAAAAAATATTTTCATTAGGCATATTTCATTTCAAAAATAGAAAAGTTCATTGCATTAGTGTTTTCATTCAATCATAAAAACAAAAAAAATCTCCAACACCAACCCGCCCGCACATTTGATTACATGGTGTAGTAAGAGCCACATCATCATTCATTTTTGCAGGTAACAGAGAAGGTAAAATAAATGGATGGAGATGATGACAATGAAGATGATCTTCTTGGATTCCCAATTCAAGATACTAATGTCTGCATGCATATGAAGAACATCCCTCCATATTTTCTTCCAAACTTTCATGGTCTAAGGTCAGCAGATCCGAAAACCTTTCTCTTTGAATTTGAAAATATTTGTAGATCTTACGGTTGCTTGTTGAACACTCAAAAATTGAGATTGATTTTAGCAAAATTGAAGGATAAAGCTCTTAAATGGTTCATGAGTTTAGGGACTAATTCAATAAGATCATGCAGTGAGATGAAAAATATATTTCTAGAAAAATATAAAGATCATGATCTTAAAGAAGAAATATTTAGAATGAATGAAAAATAAGATGAGATCCTTGAATATTTAATAGAGAGGTTCATGTACAATGTTAAGAGGGGAAAGTTACATCGTTTAGGATCTGACATACTAAAAAACCTCTTAGAACAATTAGGGATGAGTGAATTGATATTCTTGATGTCATGTGTAGAGGTGATGTATACCAATTATCATTTGAAGAAATTTGTGAAACATGTAAACACATATCAAGAGGAAGGGCAAGAGTAATTCAATCAACATCAAGATTAGTAAGTCAAGCTAAACTTGGAAATTTTCTTGATAATTTTAAAATATAAATTCTTAGCAATCTAAGTGAACAAGTAGAAATTTTAAGAATACAAAATGAGAAAAAAGAATATGTTTATATTTTGTTGCCCATGCAAAATCACATGATGTTAAATATTGCTCCTCATTAACAAGGTTGAAGGAAGTTTACCAAGAGGAAAATGGAGTAAGTCAATTGCCAATGTAGCTATGTTATGTAGCTCCAAGAGGACCATGGCAACCTATTCAACCTGATATGAGGCAACAACCTAATTCACAATTTCAAGCTTATGCACATCGATATCAAAGTAATTGGAACACACCATTTCCTTGGAAACATTGACCATATCAACCCCAAAACCAGTCTTGGCAACAAGGTTGGCAAGGAACTTATGGGATCTATCCACAATATCCTCAGTATTTTCCCCAATATTCTCCATACCCAACTCCATGTTATCCCTACCATCCACCTCCACCACAACCACAACCCCAACCACATCCATCTCAAATATCCACTCCCACTCAACTACCTATACCACGATTTCCAAACCCACACAATAAAGTAGCTCAGCCCACTTACAATGTTGAGGTACAACACTTCCAAACATATCTTCATCTAAATGGTATGCATCTTAGCTCAGTAAGAGTATCACAAAAAAGAGATTCTCTTGATATCATTGAAGGACCACATCTAGAAGAAGAAGATTCAAATGAGAATACCAAAGGATCATGGGATGCATTTTATGAAGAGAAGACATCAAAATCAGAGTTTGAGAACGTTCCCTCATGGTTACCATCAAATCCTCCATGTGGTTAAGAGAACAATCAATAAAAAGAGGAAGATTTAAAGGTCATGGAAGAATAAAACATCCAAGATTATCCAAATCAGCAAGTGGACTATGGGCATCACAACTATATTGAAATATGGTTCTAGACAGTCATTAAGTTGCATCAACACTCTCTTCTTCAAATGTTCTTGATATTATCAAATTCAAATCATTTTATCTCTCAAATTTAGGTACATGTCAAACCATACATTTCAAGCCTACACACTAGTTTGTCTGTCATATTGATGTGCACCTGGCTCTATTGGAAGCATTCTTATACTTGAAATTGATTTTGTTTTTCAAGTAGAGTAGGGTTAAAAAAAAACAATGAAAAAAATAAGAGAAATAAATAAAAAACTCAGGTGAAAACCTCCTTTGAGACATCTGATATTGACTTATTGATTGAAAACCTCCATGAGGTGGTCAATGGGCTGGAAAAAGGAGAAAAAGAAAAGATCCTAGGTGAAAACCTCCTTTCATGTGCCTAGGTAGAGCTACTAGTTGAAAACCTCATTGAGGTGGCTAGTAGGCCTAGAAGGAAAATAAAAAATAAAAAATAAAATTGCTCCATGTATCTCTCTGATGACTGTAGGTGCCCTCCAACATCCGCAAGCAACAAAAACAAGTTGACACCAACAAAAGAAAAAATTGGTCAAAATTCTAGTCAAAAGAAGTCAAATTTTGACTTTCTCCTCCTTTTCTCAAATGATCCAATAGGACCAAGGCCATGCCAATCCATCCCCCTCATCTATTTCCACCATCCACTCATCATTCCCAAGCTTCTACCACACATTTTCCTTGCTGTCCTGAAATACTACAGGAAGGCTCTATTTTACTACAGGAAACAGAAATACATAGAGAATAAATTTATTTTTGTCATATATTAAAAACAATGCATCCATTTTCCAAGATGTTTCAGGTGGAGATTCATATCGATGATGGTAACATGATCAAGCAATTTCAGCAAATTCTAGTTCACATTTGTCAAGAAATAGGCCTCCATCACCTACAACCATTTTTGAATTTTCTTGATATTCATGCATCCATTTAAAATGTTGTTTCATGGGGCAGTGCATAAGGATGATGGAAACATTCTCATAAAATTTCAGGTCAATCCATTCTACCGTTTGGTAGATATGGAAAAAACAAGTATGCTACAAGATGTTGCCCTAAATCACTACAAGAAGATCCTGTAGTACTATAAGATGGCTGAGAAGAAGCTACAAGAGGCAATATTATTGGAGAAATGGGTCAAAAGGTCATGTATTCTTTTGGGAAGGTTGATATAGTTCCCCCAACACCACTTTCATCACTCATCCACTCCATCTAACCAAAATCCATCTTCAAATTCCACTCTGCCTTACATGTAAAAAAAAAACATTGTCATCAACTTTTCCACCACCTACAACACCTCTTAATGATTTTAACCCTACCCGTATACCTCTTATAACTTTACATCAATCCCACATGCATCAATGAGGTCTCGAAGAGGAATTAAATGACTACTACAAGAAGAAGATTCCTCCTATAAGCAGCGTGCACAATTACAACAGATTTCAGAATTAATTATTTTTTCACTCACACAACAGAAGATCTAGCCACCTTGAGCAACATGAAGCCATTTCTAAATATTGAAAAGGGGGAACACCTTCCTTAGGAAGAAATCCATCCAATCCACCAACAAAAGATTGAACACTTGAAAGAAAAATGCACACAACAACCTTATCAATCAAAGAATCAACAAGCTATGAAGACCTATGCAGAAGCAAGCAAAGAAAATTAGCACCTCTAGGGAAGTAGGGATAGATCATCAACTCAGCAGCAACATGCATGCCTCTCCAAAAACCATCAGGTAGGTATAGGTATGCAATATTATTGAACTCTTATCTTGAGCATATTATAGTTAGAAATTTATTGTCAATGCATGAGAGATGAAGTTTTATAAGCTAAGGATTGGTCAGTAGTCTCGCCCGTCTTCAACTAGTTAATTGCAACTCACTCCTTCACTCATGCAATGTGGAAAATCTAAATTATAAAGGGTGATGATTTCGAGGAATGGGGACAACAATTAAAAGAAAAAAAAAATTGCAAAGGCCAATTCACCACAACACTCCAAGCCCTCCATCCACTTCATATCCACTATCTATCCATCATTCATCCATCTCATTTCATAAGAAAAAAATTGATATTTTTCAAGAATGAACCTTACACTTTGTCTCACCCTGAATTTTTTTTGAAAACAAGATATAGAGCACATCCTCTCCATTTTCACAAACCTACAATACTCCCTCTAAGCCCTAGCATCATCCTCCAAACCCTCTACATCATTTCTCATCACTCTCATATAGTTAGAAGACTCTGAAAGAGAAGGAATGGTTGCTACAAGAAGACACAATGTTTCTACAAGAAGGAAGAAAGGAACAAATGGTGATAAAACCAAAAATGGAAGTGCCTAAGAGAGACCTTATCAAAATAGAGAACTCCAAGGCCATTAGGCAATCATCTAAAAAAAAAGGAGATATAAGAAGGCAACAAAAGGCAAGAAGACATTCACCATCAAAACAAAACTCAAACTGTAGTCATGAAAAGAGGTTTTCCAAGAAGTATCTAATCTCTTTCTAGCTTTTATACAAGGCCTAAATGATTTTATAGAAATGGGAGAAAGGAATGGAAGTCAAGTTGAGGGCCTACCCTAGGCTAAGACTATCATTTCTGCTCAAAACGGGTTTAAACAGGGTTTCTTGTAGTTTTTACAGGAATTACTACAGGATGTCCTAGTTCTCATCTAAAGGAATTTTGAAGGTTTCAAAGGTGTCCAAATGGTGGAAAAAGGTAGAAAAAGGTTGGAAAAGGATGTGGAAGACCTTTCCAAACTGAAAAATATTCAAGAACCCATCTTGAATAAGGGGAATAAGGCAGGCTAATGGTCTCAAGAAACACTATGATTTTTTCTATGCACAAACAGTTTTGGAAAAATGAGTGAAAATGGAATGAAGGTTTCAAGGGAGAGGATATGAATGAAATGGATCTACAAGCCAACATAGTTCACTTGAAAAGAGTAAAGTTCTATTTTTTTCTTGAAAGACTATTAAACAATCATGATAAGAACAACTACATTTTTGTGCTTGTCTTTGCAGAACTTACAACCAAGATTCTTAAGAGAAATGACTATGGAATGAACAAGAGAGAGGCCACTAGGGCCATGAATGGGGCACAATTAGGTCACTAAGTTTCTCAGAGGATGAGCAACACTTTTAGCAGGGGGTATGATGGGCTTCTAAATTAGACATAAATTAAGGCCCATGCCTCTAAATTAAACATAAATTAAGGCCCATATGACCATCCTTCAGCACATTAAACCTCTCTTTTTGCATTAGATAATTTTTTTTTAACTTTAATAAGTTCATTTGGAAGGTTTATGAATAATTGCATATTTGTGCCTAATATTATTTATTTTTGTGGAATATTGTGAGAATATTGGGCAAATTATGAAGATTTGGAGGAGGAGATAATTTAGGGACTTGCTCCCTACTACAAGAGGATCAATATTAAATAATAAATCAACTAGATATTATGGAATTATGGCACAGATTGTGGAGCTCCAATGATTGAGAAAATCTAGGAATGTGTTCCCTGCCATTAATGTAGATTCCTAGTATTAGGAAATAGATCCACTAATCAAGGGATTTTGGTGGGAAATCTTCCTCCTTTCATGGGGAATGATTCCTAGTCATTTTTTATAAGTACCAAGTCAAATTTTCCTCTAGTGGTGGATTTTTATTAATCTTCATGCGGAGAGAACTCGTATTTTTGTAGCTCCATTGTCATTTCTTGCAGGGATGTAATTGTATTGATGGAAATAATGAAGATTGGTGACATGTTCAGATTCTAGATCTTGGTATCCTTCATAGCACTCTGATTTTCCTTGAGATTGGCCATCCTAGGAGCCTCAGAGCCCTTTTGTATCATTTTATTTTCTTGTTTTCACTTCTTATTCACATGCATCTCTTGTTCTTGTTTCTTTCTATTTCTGCATTTAGTATTAATGATTTCTTATTGTAGGATTGGGTTAAATGGTTGATGTAAGTTATTTTTTAGGTAAAAAATAATCATTTAATACTTGGAAAATCTTTGGAAGGTCATAGTAATCATTAAGCTACTTGGATTAGTTTGCTTATTCCAAAATCTAGATTTCTAGAACTCCTTTGTGGCAAATAACAATAAATTTATGCTATTTTTTAGAGCATGCTAACAAGATTCAATCGAGTTGATTCCAATTTAATTAGCTTAATTAAAAAATTCTAGTTAATAACAAAAATTAAAAAATTTCATTTTCACTTGATTAGGTTAGGCATTTGATAGATTTATTAGCTCACTAGTTCTCGAAATTCTAGATTTTAGAATAGTAATTTTCTGTTATTTTTTAGCATGGGTTAACAAAGGTATTTTTGAGTGATTCCACTTGGAATGGAGACCTAAGATATCCTAATCAATAAAAAAAATTATCCCATCCAATTTGGATTTGATTTTCTGGGTCATTCAATGAATTATAACTTCCTATAGTAATTCTATAACATCCTGTAGTTTTCTGTAGTAGCCTTCCAACATGCATTTACTTGCTTAGATTCACTAAAGAAGCTTGGTTATTGTCCCTTAGGGTTAAATAAATACCCTTAGGCTCTAAATAAATTATTAGGGAAGACTAAATGCCACTTAGGACTCGCCTCTTTAACCATGAAAAACATTTTAGCGATTTGGTTTAATGGACAAATTTATGGATTGAATAATACAATGATGATTTTCTTGATTGCCACCTCCAATGAACTCTGTTAATGGATCCAAACTCTTTGAAATGTAATGGTTTACATTTCTTTCATGAGCTTTATTCGATTATAATAGGTTTATTTCCTTTTACTTTCTTTCTTGCAATAGGTTAAGGTTTCCATTTCAAGCATTTCATTTTCTGCAATTAGTTTAGGATTTGACTTTAATGCATGAACTCCATTACATCATGACATCAAAAGGAAGGACGCATCATATGATGCACATATAGTGTCGATACCTCTTAAGTTTGTATGAACCCCGTGTTGATAATTAAATTCGGTAGCCTTGGGAGTTGCAACATTCTTGTTGCAATACCGAGATTGTGTGGCAAATCCGGAGATTGTGTGGCAAATTATTCCATCTCCTTTGTCATGCTTGTTGGCTCGGAATATGGCATGTTCTTGGGTAGCCAAGTATCTTGGTGCAAGTTGAGAATCATTGGAAATGATGTTGTTGTTACTAATAACAACCATCAAATTTATTTTTTCTGCTCTGATGTAGAGGGGATCTCTTTCCTCTTTTGCTACTATTCTCTTCACCTCCTTAGCCCTGGCCTCCTCATGCCTCATCCATGATGCAAGGTCCATTAGCTGAAAGTCCTCCAACTTCGCATTGGGATCTCACTCGTTCAATTTTTTCAAATGAAATGTTGTGTAGGTAGAATTCAGATAATTTGGCCTTGTCTTCAAGGGTTCTCTTGTCACATAGCTCGATGAATTTCTTATAATATTGGAATGGCATGGTCCCTTGTTGTGCCAATGTATTAATTTAAAACTGCATCCATTGGTATTTGAGGTATAGTGCATATGATTTGGATGGCAACTTGCATTGAAGTGCCTATAGGGAGAGGCTTGCCATGGTGGCTAATTAGCTCTCCTTCTCTTGCAACTTCCCCCTCAGCCATGTGTTTTCTTCCTGCAATTGTGTTCTCATGGTGCTCTCTCTGTCTCTTAATTCACTCAACTCCTTGCCCATCCCTAGGAGTTTTTCTTCCATATGGCCCACATCTTCTACTTTATTTGACTTAGAAATTTGCATCCATCGATGTATCATTCCTCTTTCTTTTTCAAATTCAAAGAAGAGAGGGATTGCAAATTTCTATGCTATCACCTCGCTTCCCTCAATAAACTTGTAGTAGTATCTTAGATTTAGCTGTGGGCTAGGCTCCTGCAACTTTGGAAAATATCCCTCAAATGTCTTTGGAGAATTTGGCCCCTCCTATATCTATGTTGTTGTTTCCTTGCCTTCTTTCTGCCCTTGTTTCTCTTCTTGTGGCTCTTTCTGTCTTTCTTGTAGTGTTGCCAGTGTTTCTTGTAGCACTGTTTGGGGATCTTGTAGTAGGGCTTTTCCTTTCTATTGGAGGGTTACATGTGCCTTATTTTTTTTAAATGATGCTGACCTGGTAACAGGCTTCCTGACATAGGCGATGATGGCCTTTGGGGTTTCAAGCTGCTTTATCTATATATGAAGAAAATCCTCCAACAGGTTGAGTCAATGCCCTCTCGAAATGCATCACACCCCCAATTCTTTGTAAAGGGTGGTTAGCCATTGAGTTCGAGTGAAATCTTATATACGTATTAACAACTTCAAGCTTCAAGAAGGGAGGCACGCACATATGGTTATGGTGGTTGTACGATGCGGTTCATTGCATTGATAACCCTCATGCTACACCTCCTATGCACCAATGGATGAGTACCTTGAAAGGAAGGTGCTCCTGATGATGCTACGAACAGCCGTCGTCAAGTTATTTCATCGTTTCCAGTTCAAATCCGGGTCTCAATCGAAAAGATCCATTTGGTGATGTGACTTCCTTAATCTTCATACCCATGGACTCTAGCTCCTCCTTCCTTCTTGGTGATTCTTCAATTATGATGGGGGTTTTTGTTGGTGTTTGTGGCTTCCCCTGCTTAATCCTAATGCTTCTTCTTGTTTTGAAATATAGGGGAGTCTACCTCTGCCTTTTCCTCTTGGACTTGATGGGTGTGCTCAAGGAAGCCAAGGAAACAATTGCCTCCTTTTCAGTGGGTTCAAGAGAAAATCTTGGGGATATCTCCTCTTATTCAAGTGCAATATTTTTCTCAGGGTTGGTCTTTGCCTTCTACTCCTCCTCTTCTTATTTCTTTTCTTCTTCCTCCTGTTCTTTTTCTTCTTCCTCTATTTTTTCTACCTTATATTCTTCTTCTCCTTTTCCTCCTCTTCCCCTTCCTCTTCAGCACTAGAGGTTAGGGTCCCACCATGTTCAAGGGTTCTGATTTTAAGGAAGGATTCTCTATCCATGTCCCTAAATTTGGACTATAGAACATGAATTCTCAATTTGGCTTAAGGCATATTCCATTATTAACTTTATGAGAGCATGATGTGCTAACTACTGGTGCTTCCATTATTTCACCTTCACACTCATGTATATAGTGGACTCTAAAAGGAAATAAGGCACACTGAGTCTCTAATTTATGGGTACTCTGTCTCTGAATCTCAACTCATGGAGGATTCTAAATTGGTAGCCATAGACTACACTTAGTGTCCCTTCACAAGACAATGTACTTAAGGATGTGGTATCTCACCTCATTCCTTGGATAGGGAAGGCTCTCCCTTCTGACCCCATTTTTGTCTTTGATTGGATTTTCATCATTTAGGAAGAAAATTTTCTTAGCAAAGGTGTTGTTGGCCATGTCATTATTTCTTCATTGAATCCCAAGAGGAAGTGTTGTCACTTTGTTGATCACATCAGGTTTGATGGTAATGGACAACCCTCTCATCATAGTCACAACTTTTGTTCTTGCTTGAAGGTTTAATGCCATGGAAAACTCATAGGTTATATCATCATCGTAATCCTTGAGCAACTCAAAGATGCCTAACCAGTGATGCCTCCTAAAGATATCTACCACGGGGGGATGAAGGTGAATTATTGATGTATCTGTGGTTTCTCTTCTATTGAATCCTCCTCCCATTTTCTTCTCTATTTTAGCTCAGTGCAGGAGGTTTTGTAGGATAACTTTAGTATGGATTTCAAGGTAGCTGGGAGCTTAACTTTCTTAGTGGATGACTATAATTTATACAACTCCTTATAACCATAGAATTTTTATTATATAGCTTCAAACTTTGTCTAATTCCCAAGCTGGCTGTAGTTACTGGAAGAGTGCAGATTTTATCAATTATCAAAGCATGGACAAAGGAGAGGTGGGCTAATTAATTTTCACTGTAATGATTGGGATTATGATAACTGATTACCAAGTTGACCCTAGGCACCCCCTTTTAGACTTCCTATGGAATTCCAGTGCTTCTTGTAGCTTCCTATAGGCTTCTACATTTCCTGTAGCTGTTTCCTATAGTTTTTCTCCTATAGGATGGCCAGAGAAGGGTTCAACATTTTGATGGCTTCCCGAGCCTGTCCATGTCCATTTTATCTCGAAGTAAACAAAAAAAGTGCATGAAATTTTGGGGTTTATGTTATTTATGGTCGAGGCTCAGAGCATTGTGCTAGCTAGTAGTGGTATGATATTTCCTAATTAGGATCGTTGGCCCATCGTTGGTGATCATTCACTTTTTCCTCATAATCATCACCCACTCCCCCTTAACTGATTTGAACACCTTTTTAATGAATTTCCATTGATATGACACTCTAACATGGCATGTTGACTGGGACTTTATTTTTTGATCACGAGTTGAGGGTGGCCAAGTTAACTGGCCACCGCCAGCTTATAAAAAGACCTTTCTTTGACATTTATACATTTTCCATGATAGCGTACTTAGGGAAGAGTTGGGTAAGTTTCTGTACATGTGCCTACCTTTTTCTGATCGATGCATGTTGGAGGATTGACCTTCTGTGATATTTCTCACATAAGTGTTCCTTTTCTTTCTTCCTGTGTATTTCTTCCTGCTTGTATAGCTGACTGTTTGTTAGTTCATGTGTGTAGGTGCTTGATACATCTTTGTTGCCACTACTGCTATGGAGCATTGGCTAGGAGAAACAAGGTATTCAAAGATGATGGTGCTCCTCTTTTCTCTGGTTGGGAAGAAAAATCTAGGCTCAGACTAGTTGCAGTGATGGCATATGCTGCTACAGGAGCTCCTGTAGCTACTACAGGAAATCCTGCAACTGCTTTTTCTTCCTTTTTCTCAATCATTTTTCTTAGAGGGAGGCTAGGTAGTGGTGTAGGGGTTGGAGGATGATGGAAGAGCTCTGATGGAATAGTGAATGGCCGAGGAAAGGGAGGACATGTCCTATGGAATTTTTTATTATGTTTTGGACATTTCTTGTGATTTTTGAATGAGACAGAGCTAGGTATGGGTATGGTGATTTGGACCAGGGATGCATGGATGATGGGTGAGTTGATTGATGAACTGTGAGGTCCATGATCAACCTAGAATAGGAATACATGATGCTTTTCTTATCGGGTCCCATTTCCTAGAGCATTTTAGGACATCTTGTAGTGCTATAGGATCTTCTTATAGTAGCTACAGGACATCCTGTAGAAAGCCAAAAAATGCTGAAAATGATTTTTGATCCCTGAAAATGGATATGAGTGGCAGGGACATGGTTGGAATGGATGAGATGGAGTTGATGGTGGGAGAAATGGAATGAAACTTGTCATGTTGTCCCTATAGCTCTGCATCTTTTACTACCTTCAAAAACTCGCAAAATCACAGAATTTAGTAGTGGAAAGGTTTGAGTTCCCTACCATGGTATTTTTTGTTTTTTTTTCTTCTTTTCTCTTTTTTTTTGAAAGACACACAATCTACCTCAAGAGAGGTGTTCAACCTGCTTTCCTACCCTGGGTACCTCCAGTGAGGTTTTCACCCAGGGATCTTTTTATTTTCTTTTTTTAACTCTTGGGCTTCCTCAAGGAGGTTTTGAACTGAAGAGTTGGCCTCATACGCCTCATAGATGTTTTCATCTAGACCTCTTATGGTTTTTTATCTCATTTTTTTTCAAAAATAAAACAATTTTCAAGAATTGTGTGACTTGGAATCTAGGACACTTCCAATCACATTTACCTCCTTACTAATGGTACCGATGAACTCCTCCCTAGACATAGGTCTTTTGTAAGATTTCAATCTATATCCATTGAGAAGAAAGGGAATACCTTCCTCATCAATGGTCCTGATTAGAACAACCCCATTGTCATGGAACTTCTTTATTAGGTATGGGCTTAACCACCTTGTCATAAATTTTCCTTTGAAGTCCTTAAACCTGGAGTCATATAGAATATCCAAATCCCCTTCTTGAAAAACCTTGTCCTTGATGTTCTTGTCATGCCAAACCTTCCTCTGTACTTGGATAACTTCAGTGTGTAGGAGGGCTTGCATCCTGAATCCATCCAAACCATTCAACTGGAGAAACCTCTTTTGTTGTGCATTTGTAACATCCAAATATAACTATGCTACCATTATCAAGGTGTTGTACTTAAAATCAACGGAGAGAATAGCCTGCTTCCCATAGACCAAGTCATAAGGGGTGAAACTAGTGGTTGTCTTCTAGGTTGTATTATAGGCCCAAGTGGCCTCCACTAGTATATCAACCCAATCTTTTTTGTTGCTTCTCACAAACTTGGTGAGGATGTCTTCCAATGCTATGTTGGTGGCCTCTAATTGTCCATTGGCCTGAGGATGATACGTAGTTGACTTCCTGTGTTTTATCCCATGCCACCTCAACAAATTTTTAATTAGATGTGATGTGAATTGAGCTCTCTGATCAGTGACTAGTTCTCTAGGGTACCCAAACTTGTAGAATATATTCTTCCTTGATAGCTCAACCAATTTCTCTTTTGTTTCTACCCTGACAGCCTTGGTCTCAGCCCACTTTGTCAAATAATCAGTGCATACAATTATGTACTTTTTCTACCCTGATGGTAGATCAATGGGCCTAATGAAATCCATGCCCCACTTGTCAAATGGCTCTAGAGTCACCTCAGGTTACAAGGGAATTTCATCCTTGGGAGTAGGTTTTCCCATCCTCTAGCTATGATCATATTGACTAGTGTATCTTCTTGCATCTTGGTGGAGAGTGGGCTAGTAGTAGCCAACTTGCAGTACCTTGAAATTTTTCCTCTTGGCTGCAAAGTGACCTCCATAAGGCCCATCATGACAGGGAAGAAGGATGTCAAAGACTTCCTCCTCCCTAACACACCTCCTCAAAATTTGATTTGGGCCCAGCTTGAAGAGATTTCCCCCAATCCAAGTGAATGGGGCACTCTTCCTTACAATTATTCTCTTCTCCCTGGATGACATATTTGGAGGGAACTTTGTAGTAACTAGGTAGTTTGCTATGTCAGCAAACCATGGAGAGAGAAATATAATAGAAAATAAATTCTCATCTGGCAACTGATGATCAACCATTCCTTCCTCACCTGTAGGCAAAGACAGTCTAGACAAGAAATCTGCAACTACATTTTCTCTACCTGGCTTATCAATGATAGTTAAATCAAATTTTTGTAATAAAAACAACCATCTAATAATTCTAGCATTCACATCAGGTTTTTCATTAAGTATTTGATAGCAGCATAGTCACTATGCACAAATGTTTGATAGCCAGTGATGTAGTGTCTAAATCTGTTCAAGGTGTGGACAATAACTAGTAGTTCCTTTTCAGTCACAATGTAGTTCAATTCAGCCTTGGACATATTTTTTCTAATGAAGTTCTTGGGCATGGCCCAACTTGGTCCAAATTTTGGGTAAAAGACCCCGCAAAACAAGGAGCAGACCATGCGGAGCTGGCGAAGAAATATTCATCGCGTAGACTTTTAGGGCCTTAGGGTTGGGATAAAGCTCTTATTTTGTAATGGGCATTAGGTAGTAGTCCTTGCTTTATGGATCCATGGTATGTGGACCATGGTTTTTGTATAGACGAATTTTATTGAAGGATATGTAATACTTTGCGATGGAATAATCTTAGGATAAGAATGATAGAAGAATACGTGAATCCTTGTTTCTACATTTGTAGTCTATAGTTTTGGAGAAGGCTTTGCAGCTGAGTGCACAGACCGCATGTAGCTGACTATGCATGCTGCCTGCAGCTGAGTGTGTAGGTCAGAGAAGTGAATGTAATTGAAGAGCTGCTAAAAAAAAAGGTTTTGTGGAAGTATTGTGTCTCTGTACTTTGTATTTGTCTACTGTTCTGTGTTATGAAACTAGCTCACAAAAGGATAGAAAAGATAGATCAATGCATTAGAAATAAGCCTCTTCGAGGGGGTAACCTCCTTTACATTACACAAATGAAAAATTCTTGGATGATACAAATGACAAGACCTCCTTTCTATATATAGGAGTCTAAGGGGTTGTAATATAATCAGAGCCAACATAACAATAATAATCTAAGGGCACAATAATAACAATAGTGAGCTTCTATGGGGCACAATAATAACCATATAGGGGCTACATGGGCATAACAATATAATAAGGGGGTTGTACTAATAACAATAAGGGGTCACACTAGTAGTATAGGGACCTAACATTTTGTAACCTTGTTATGTGCACTTTTTATTGAATTATGTGAAGAACTGTAAAATATATTGTTATGTGTTTTTGTATATTAATCATCTTCATGAAGTTCTTATGCATGCGAAGTTATAATATTGGTACAAAACATAAGTAATTTCATGACGCCACTTCGTGGATATCCCTTCAGTTGTGGAAGCCTGGTTCTGCAACCTCCCATAACTACTTCAGGTGAGACTGTGATCTTCTTGTTGGTCGTTGCCAAAAGGGCCAATAGTTGAGGGTTTTGTTCATGCATAACACAATCTGAACCTAAGTCAAGCCCCCTCAAACCAAAAAATGGTTCCGTCGCTGGGAACTAGGAGCTAAGCGAAGTGGAAAATGATACATAATAGATCCAAATAATTTTATTGAGGTTGACTATAGCCCTCTATTGGGATCTAAGAATGAAGAAGAAAGAAGTAATCGTACAACCCCACAATACTCCCCCACCCACCCTAAAGGTGTGTCGAAGTCAGGAGCTGAGGATAATCAGGGCATCTTTGGGATCCCTCATCCATCCACCCCCATCACACCCCATCCCCATCCTCATACATCATCTCCACCCCCACCTCCACCTCCACCTCCACCAAACCCATTAGAAATAAGAAGAATGGCTAACGAAATTAAGATACCTGTCTTTAGGGGACTGGGATCAGAAGACCCTGACCAATTCTCGTTCGTATTTGATGTACTGTGGATAGAGAGACATATTACTAATGGTGATGTGAATAAGGTGCAACTCATAATGTCACTTTAGGAAAGAGCGCTAACATGGTATATGAATACTCCGCAAGTAACCTGAATGCTATGATTAATAAGATCAAGCAAGCATTGATCACAAAGTTTAAGAAGTTGAAATTAGAGTCACAGTGTATCACGAAGCTCAAAGAAATCAAACAAGTGGTGACTAAGTCTGTGTGGGAATTGGATTAGAGATTCAAGGTGTTGATGGGTCAAGTGAGCTTCGATATACCCCCACAACAACATAAAGAATGGTTTATAGCCACGTTGTTGCCACATATCAGGCTGCCATTTACATAGCAGAAGATCGTGACTCAGGCTGAAGCATTGGAGATTGCGATAAAGTTAGAAGTTTTGCTGGTTGGGGATACTCATGCAGGAGTGCAATAGATACATAGTCAGCTAGCTAACTTGACGTTGGAATTACAGGACCTTAAGAAAGGCAAAGATGTCAAATCAGAAGTATGGTGTAAAAAATGTAAGGTAGAAGGTCACTATAAGGATCAATGCCCCCTGTTCAGAGATTATATCGCAACTGGAGCACCTAATCCAATAAATCTGGGTCAGTGTTACGAAATTTGTAGGATGCAAGGTCAGCATCACTCTGAAGACTGCTATCTATTACAGAAGTATATACAGACCTTGAAGCATTTGTTTTTTAACTTCTATAGATCAGTAGGCCATGATGATAAAAATTTCCAAAGCTATGACTTAATGATGGAGCACACTTCTGATAGTTATAGACTGCAAGCTGAGGGAAATACACATGAAGACCAAGGCCAACATGCTAACTGAGGAGGATTTCAAGGAAGAGGAGGAGGAGGAGTAGGAGGAGGTGGTCGAGGTTGTGGCCATATTATCTATTACAACTGTGGGCAGTCCAATGACAACCTATAATTACTATAAGGCTTTTGATCATGTCATAGAAGAATGTCCCGTCCTCATTGTGACGATGTAGGAAAATAGAAGCCATCATCCTACAGCAAATGTCCAGATGATGACCACTTAGCCAAGAGAGAATCAACTACGCATCAACATTATTACAAGGAGTTGAACTACGACTGGGAATAATAAATTCGATGGGAAAAAGGAAGCTGAAGTCACATGGGTGAGGAAGACTACTAAAAACATTCCTAGATTTGATGTCTTGGAGGAAAACAAAGTATTCATGGAGATGAGGCGAGGTTTTATGGATGATTGGGCCTTGACCTCTAATGTGCAACCAACTCAGAACAACAATCACGAGATAGTACCTGTTGTGACATAGGATGTGGATCTGAATATCTTGAATTCCTTTCTACAGACTTGTATGAAGCTATTAAGGAATCAAAAGGCTGTATAGGGATTACAGGAGTTGATAGATTCTTATGCTTCTAAGGAAGTACCGCAGAGCGAGATGCACGAAGTGAATAACCTACATAGACACAAGAAGTGAACGAGAAAAGAAATTAGGCTTACAACATAGATTGGAGAGTATGATATGGACTAGGTGATCTTAGATCTGGGGTTTGATGCCAATGTCTTTCCAAGATAGACTTGGGAATTGATGGGGAAGACAAAGCTATAATGGTCTACTATTTAGTTGAATATGGAAAATCAACAAAAAATATTGCCCCTATGAAGGTTGTCTAATGTCACAGTGGACATCAACAGAGTGCGCACTACTACTAACTTCGAAGTAATTGAGATTGTGGATGATAGTAATCCTTACCCCACGTTGCTCGGATTGGATTGGGCATTTGCCAATATGGTTATCATTATTCTGAAGAAAAGGAAAATGATATTCAAAAACAAAAATATGAGAGTTATTGTTCCATTGGATCCATCAAAAGGTGTGAGATATACAGAGCCTATCAAAGAAGAATATGGCACGGATGACGTTGATAATATATATCAAATTACAGTGAAGGAAGATGAGTGGATCAATCCTAATGTAGATGGAAATCTAATATGGGAGAAAAATGGTTCTTTCACTTCGGATTCAGACGAGGAGTTGGAGAATTGATAGAACAAATTGCATGAAGTACCAACTAGGCGATGTGAAAGAATGATGAAGGCAATGCACTGCATGACAGGTGAGGTATGTGATTTTCCTGTGTATGATGGATTGGGTGATAGAAATATATTCCTTAGGGATTATGAGAAATGGGTATCATATGATAAGAGATTGTTAGCTCTAGATCAGGAATTAAGAGCTACTCTTTCTAGATGGTGGGTGTTTGTTCGTTGCACCGGACGCAATAGGGGGGTAGGAGCCCCCCTCTACAGGGTCTGGGGTAGTGCCCTGGGGAATTTCTTTTTTGGACCCTATATTAGGTGGGAAGACCTACCTATGGTTTTGTGCATGGTTTTCACACATGTTTTTGGGCATGATGGTTTTCTTCCCATGGTATTTTGTAGATCCGGTTAAGGGAACTACCATTATGTTCTAATCTAGGGTTGATGGATTGGGGTTTATGGATGCTTCAACATGTATATATATGTATTGTAACATTGAAATGAATATAATGAAAAATCAATCTAGCAGTCTCGATTTTAGGATCCAAGGGAAAATCTTTGTGTATATCTGTTTTATGTTTTATTCTCTAGCCATTGTTTATTTTCTGTTTTTAGAATTCGTATGCAGGTAATTTTTGTACAGGGTTAAAACCTACAGTGGGGTGATCACAAGAATAATATTGCAGATTGGAAAAAATGTAGGAGATTGATGTGGGTAAAATTTGGCCCAGTAGACATGCAACTTGTAGATAAGAATGATGGTCAAACTGATCCAAGGGATCATATACATCTCTGTATGACAGCTTGGGAATACATTCCACTAGAGAAATGGGTGCATGGCTTTATACACACTAGAGACAATTCCAAAGAACTGGTATTTGGAGACTGAACTTTGACATGGCACTGCTAGCTGGATGGAGATGGTGGATGGAATTGTGATGAAGTTTAGATCTGAAGATGAATATTGACATATAGATGCACTGTTGAGTATAGTTAAGAAGAAATTTTTTGAAAATGAAGTTCTGTTTACCTGGTAACCTAATTGGGCCACACAAATCTTAGATGTGATAGAATATTATAACCTCACTGTGGAAGAGGACGAAGATCCTCACAACATTGATATCAAGGAGTCAGAAAGACATCACAAAGTGATTGGGTCTAAAATAGTGAAGCCAGCTATAATGCAACCACTAAAAACAAAGAAAGTAAATATAGGGACAAAAGTTGAACCAAAGTAAGCGACAATAGGAGATTACTTGGATGAAGACACTGTCAGTAAAATAACAAACTTTTTGCATGAATATCAGGAGTTGTTTCCTTCTAAATTTTTTGATATGAAAGGCATTCTAGGGGATTTGGGAGTTATGAGGATTCCTCTGAAGCCTTATGCAAAGCCTGTTAAGTAGAGGCATTATAGACTAAGCCCAAAATATAAGGAAAAGGTAAAAGAAGAATTGGACAAGATGCTAGAAACAGGGATAATTGATCCCATCGAAGAGTCTGAATGGGTAAGTCCCATGGTAGTTCAGGAGAAGAAGGTGAAAGGGGAAATTAGAATCTATGTGGAGTTAAGGAAGTTGAATGATGCATGCCTGCATGACCATTTTCCCACCCCATTTAGAGATTAAGTGTTTGATAATGTAGGAGGACAAGAGGTTTACCCTTTTACAGACGGCTTCTAAGGATATCACCAGATCAGAATTGCACCAGAAGATAGACATAAAACAACATTTTCCATAGAATGGGGGTCTTATCAGTACACAATGATGTCGTTTGGATTGAAGAATTCACCTACCATTTTTTCTAGAGTTGTAATTGTAGTTGTCACAAATATGGTAGACCCTGACATGATAAAGGAACGAATGTTGTAGATACTAGCTTTAGAAGAAGAAAACTTCATAGCAAGGTTTCATCAACATGTGAAGAAATAAAGGGAGAAAGCCTAGCATGATAGGCACATATAAAAGAAGATATTTCGGGAGGGGGATCTTGTATTTATATGATAGTAATTTCGTAAAGATCTCGGGGAAATTCAAGACACATTGGTTGGGGCCATATATTATCAAGAATATTATAGATGGAAGAGTTGTTTAGCTTGCAAAGATGAATGAAAATATGATTCCTGGGAGAGTGAATGGTAGTAAACTAGCTATATACAGAGACAATTATGTCCCTAGACCGTGGTACTAAAAAATTAAGGGGGGAAGTCTTAGTACCACCTGCAGTTGAAAGTGGGCACGAGTCTATAAACTAATCTACAAGAAGGGACTTCGGTAAAGGAAGAATGATGCACGATACTCAAAAGTAGGGAAAATTCTGAGGGAGTTGCAACAAAGAAGAGATGACTACACCAAAGAAGAAATTTGACAAAATTGGCGAGAAATATGACCATTGGAAGGAAAAATGGAATTGTTAAAAAAGAAATTACCATTGAAGGGTACGGGAGAAAAGAATTTATGAAGCATAGTTGGATGTATCTAGCCCATATCTACATTAATGAACCAAATATAGAGCTAGTCATGAGTCTGAGAATTCAAAATTGTTATAAAAACTACATCTCGCACCACATTTTACACTTGTTTCCTGGTGAGATTAGAAATTGTCTCTAAGTAAAGAAGAGCTATTGCATGTCTAAGAGGAGCTAGGAAAAGTTGGTCAGAATATTTAAGAATAAGGGGCTAAATGGTATCATGGAGTCACAAGTAGGAAAGATTGGAGGAGGAAATGTGCCTATGTCCCCAACGTGTTTAAGGTCACCAGGAAAGGTTCTTATTTAGCCGCAGGCACAACCGCAGTCGCAACCACAAAAGATGAAGGATAAGAGACCAATAGAGGTCTTTGTAGTAGAATTGAGAACATCACTATGGAAGAAGACGCTGAAGGAAGTGCAATCGAACAACACGGAGGATAAGTGAAAAAATCCCATGCAAAAAGGGAAGAAAATGGTACAGCAAGAGGAACCCCAATAGGTCAATGATAGTTGTTATCACTCAGGTTGTTCCCAAAAGTTGTAAGAAAGGGAATATGGCCGAGGTAACCACAGACCAATCTTTTAGATACAAATTCTAGCCAATCTGCATCCAGAGAGGGCTCTCTCTTTATGATTTAGCTTGTTTTTAAAGGTGTTAGGCTAGTTATGAAGTACAAGGGTTTTGTTTTGAGTTTGGGTGGTGAGATTCCATAGAACAGTGAGGTAAAACAGAATGGTTTAGTCCATTGGGCATGATGGAGTCAAAGAAGATGGTTTTATGGATTAGGTTTCTTACAGAGGATGTTATCACATAGCAGGGTAGTCAAACATGGAATAATTTAAAGGCTGGAATAAGACGGAATGGACTCAAATGGATGAAGGGCAGTTAAGAATCCTTCAACATATTGAAAGAGGGAAAATGGATGATTACTGATAAGGAGTAGTTAAGAATTCCTTAGCAAATTTTCAACATGAGAGAATCAGGAAACATGAGCAATTAAGAATTCACTGTTTATACTAATTCTGAAGAAAACACAGAGAATAATAAAGACTGAAAATAGAGTGCAGTCAAGCAAATTCTGAATTAATCTTTTGCTTTATCGTTTAGATTTATGAAACACAGATGATATAGTAAACATGAAAACTATAAAACACGAGTTATAAGGGACTTATTGATCTAGAGTTTGATTCAAGAATTCTGAGATAAGTCCTCTGCATCAATTCTTCATCTAGTAGACCAGACAACAGTTCGTTTCCAACAACTTTTTATTCCAAAGTTTCAGTATTATAGCAAAGTCTAAGGAAATCTACACATACCCAACCTCTTCAAAACTCTGATGAAGGGGGTATTTATACAACAAAAATACGTACAACAGAATATCTCATCACAGCTGTGAGCTAATATCTAGATCTAAACCTAAAGTAATTTACAAGCAAAGTAGAAACAGCTAACTTATGCTATGCTAGAAGTAGGTTTTAGGGCTCGGCTCGCAGGTGTCCTGTGTAGCTCTATGCCGACTATTTGTATTAACTGTTCTTTAACTTCTGATCTGCTTCTCTTAGTCGGCTTCGATATTCATTAATTCTAATTTGATTTGCCTTTAATTCTGCATTGACACACTTTAACGCTCCTCTGATACTCTTTGACTTGTTTTCATCTTCTTTAATGTTGAATTGACCTTGCTCACTGCCTTTCCTCTGTGATTGATGTCTCTGCAGGTTTCCACTGGCTAGAGTAGCAAATATCCCCGTTTATCCCTAATTTTCTCTTCTGCGAGCTTAGGAATCCCCTGGTGTTGGCTTAAACTGTATCAGAGAGTAAGAAAACTGTAAAATGGCAGGTTTATTGAGGCCGCGAGCTCATTGTTGGAGCCTTACTAGTCGGGAGGTGGTCGAGAACCTGAAACTGCGTTAGTCCCTTTTACGTCCGGAGTGCTGCTTTGCAGCAAAAATATAAAAAAAAAATGACTTTTTTACTATATATTTGACAAAAAAGAATTTTGGCGGGAATTTTTGGTTCGAAGGACGGATGACGTCAGCATGACATCAGTGGGGGTACGGTATGGATCACATGGTAGGTGACATGGTAGTATGGATGGTGACATGGCGGGTGACGTCAGCGAGGGGTGATGTGGCAGGATGACATCAGCGAAGGATGATGTGGCAGGATGACGTCAGTGAGGGTCAGTGGGAGGGTGGTAAGCTGTTTTTCCCGCATCGCTTTTGGGCTTGGGTGGTTTTGGGCAGAGGGGCAGCGAACAACGTGGGAGCTCGATGCGTGGCACCTGTACGGGAGAAATACCACCGTTTCCCTGCGACTTAACGTTCAGCGGCAAGGGGGGTCGCAAAATGTTTATCAGCCATCTGATGAGCGATGGTTGATCTAATGGTGGGTGCTTAGCGGAGATGGTGGGAGGTTAACGCATGGGGCATGCATTTAAACAATGTTTTATAATGGCATCGGGCACAATGTTATTGGTTCGGGGGTGATTAAGTTATTAATTAACTAGAGGTTAATTAACCCTTGAGCGCACCGCGGGTTAGGTTATTAAAAGGTTTCAAATAAACCTTTAATCCCTGATTTAAATAATGAATATGGTTATAGTTAACCGGGAGGGCAGGAAATATCAATAATTGGGGATTTTTATTATAAATACATAATACAGGGATTGGGTTTATTTTGCATGGGATTTATATAATATAAAGTTAGTTTGTTAATATGAAATAAATATAAATGAATGCGCTAAGTGATAAACTTAGGCTTAGGGTGAAAAGGGGTTTTGAGGTGAGAGAATGTATTTTTCCTAAGTAAAATGGGAATTCACTTAGGCAAATGATGAAATGGAATGAGTGGCTTAGTGATATTAAGCATATCTTAATATCATTGGGGGAAATTAGTAAATGATTTGGGGAAAAGGATGAAGGGGAGTTAGACATGCCTCATTTGAGCTGCTCCAAAAAATATCTGCCATGGCACTTGTGATAGAGATAAGATTAACACATTTTTTAAGAGACAAAACCTATCACAAGTCTCATTCTGCAACACCAATCTACTTACCCAACCTACTTTTCCTAACATTTTTTCTTCCTTGCTTTGGGTGCACTTAGATTGGCAAACCCTCTCAACTTTTCTTTTCTTTGCATTGTAAGCCTACCTAAGTCTACACTTATTTCTTCCAAGGGCTCAGATTAAACTGTTGAGCTCCTTTGCTTCTCTACCTATCTACTTATCTGCCAAGATTAAACAGTTTGAATAGATTTTATTCTCTATCTCTAAAACAAGAAATTCAAACATGAACTGGCCAAGATTAAGTTGTTTGGCCATTCATCAATTGTGGCATGATTTTGACAAGTTGCACACAATGCTTTATTTTGCAAAAATGAAAAAGTAGTGGCATTTGGACTTGCACACTTTCCTGGTCTTTTTTTTATTTGGGGTTCATTTCTTTCACTTTTTTGACCATTTATTCTTTTTACCCTTTGATTTTTCTTTTAGGGCATACCCTCTCTACATTTTTTAATTTTATTTTTATATTTTGATAATATGGAAACCTTTACAGCAAGGAAAGGTGTGAACATATTACAGAGCTCAACCAGTCAATCATGAAATATGACACCTATAACTATAGGAGTATAATACTTGGTCCACTTGGGGGTGGCTTTCCCTGGTGGAAAGTCAAGAACAGCAAGTCAAATGGCCTTATGAATACCTTTTACTGTGCTCTGAAATCTTCCTTTGCTGAATGTAGAAACTGTACAAAAGGATGTTGTAAAATATATACACTATTCTTGAGCTGATTCAAACAATTGTACATCTGTTCTGGATAGCTTTCACTTGGATTATTTGATCTTATGTTTCCTGCTTCCAAATCTTCTTCTGCAATCTCTGATAAACTGAAATGAGGCAAAACAAAATGGTAAAGTTCCTTCACTGATTTCAAAATTTTCTGCACTTTCCTCCTCATTCTCATTGCTGCAATAAACAAGCTGATTACTTCTTTCAAGTTGTTGATCCTGAATTTTCTTATGTACATGTTAGAGTCAGAATATATCAAAAAATAGGATCAAAGTAATGTTTCAACATTCGACCATTCACTGGTCCTTCTTCTATTTCTGTACCATCCAGGCTCTTCAGAAAGTAAGTATTGTTCCCTTGCAATGCATGGATGATATATGGTCCTTTCCATAGGAAGTCAAACTTCCCATGTTTTCCTTTGTCTTCTCTCCTGGAATCCCACTTTAGAACTTTGTCTCCAATGTAGAAATCTTCTGCTTTGGTCCTTTTATCAAATATTTTCTTGAGCTTTTCTTGTAACACTTGGGATCTTTGGTGCACTTCTTCTCTGGTCTGCTGCAAATGGATGGTTTGATTTATTCTTCTTTGAATATCATTTGGTTCCACCTGAACTTCTTGCAGTAATTTCATCACAGGAACTCCCAAAGATGAAGGAAACATAGCCTCCATGCCATAAACTAACTCATAAGGGCTGGTTCCAATTGATCTTTTTGTAGGAAGTTTGTCTGCCCAAAGTGCATTTGTGAGTTTCTTGTGCCAATTTTTCTTGTTCTCCTCCAACAGTTTCTTAATAATATTGATCAGGCTTTTATTGGAAGACTCAGCTATACCATTACCTTGAGGGTAATAAGCTGTGGAATGGCCTAAAGTGATATGATATTTGCTACAAAAATTTATTAGTTTCTTGGACTTGAAGGCAACAACATTGTCTGTTATGATCTTTTCAGGACAGCCAAACCTAGACAAGATGCTGGTCTATAAGAATCCTATGATCACTGTATCATTGGCTTGTCTAGCAGGGATGGCTTCTATCCATTTGGTGAAATAGTCTGTGGCAGTAAGAATCCATTTATGTTGGCCAGATGAGAGAGGATGTATTTCTCCAATGAAGTCTAAACCCCATTTCTAAAAAAGTCTTTCAGTGGAAATTGGTCTCATGGGCAAGGGTAACAGTTTCCTTTTGCCTTCACAAATTTGGCATTTGTGGCAAGCAGTGACAAACTTTTTTACATTAGCGAATAAGGATGGCTAATAAAATCCGGCCCTTAGGATTTTGTCTGCAGTTGATTTCTAGTACAGGTGTCCACCGCAGTCCCCTGCATGAAATTCTTTGAGAACTTTGTCAACTTCTTCTTTTATTAAACAATTCAATAGAATACATTCATGATTTTTCCAAAAAAGAACATTATCTAAAATACAGAATTTTGAAGCTTTCATTTTTAAAAACCTTTTCTTTGTTCTGGATAACCCTGTAGGAGCCTGCAGGTTAATAATACATGAATTATGTCAGCATACCAAGGTGATTCTAAGAAGGCCTGGCTGATTTGTGGAGTCACCATATCCTGTTTGTTATCCAGTTCATTAATATCCAGGGCTTGAAAGTTTGTTTCAGTCATGAGTTTATCCAATCCCTGTCCTTTTATCAGTTTTGTAGGTTTTATTTTAATGTCATACTCCAGTATCTTAGCAATCCATTTACCTCGTTTGCCTTCAATTCCTTCCTGAGTCAGGATGTCTTTGACAACAACATTTGGCATATAAGCTATTACGTGTGAGTACAATATGTAGATTCTAAAGTCTTGAATAGCTTTGACAAGTGCATAAGCCTATTTTTCCATGATTTTGTAATTTAGAGGCGCATCTCTAAGTGCTTTACTAAAAAATCTTATGGGTTTTTCACATCCTTGATCATCTTTTTGAAATAAAACCGCTGCTATGGTGTGTTCTGATGCAAATGAGAAAATTATGAAGTGTCTATCAAATTTTGGACTTGTGAGGATAGGTGTTCTGGTAAAAGCCAATTTGATTTCTTCAAACGCTTGTTTGGCTTCTACTGTCCATTTAACCTTTTAATCCTTTCTTAACATGTTGTTCAACAATCTAATTAATTCAGCCAAATTGGATATACATCTTCTCAAAAAGTTAATCTTCCCTAAGAAAGCTTGAAGTTCTTTGATATTTCTGGGTGGGGGATTTGTAGAATAGCTTCTATTCTAGCAGGATCAATTCTGATTCCATCTTTGGAGATGATATGGCCTAAGAGCTCGCCTTATTCTAGACCAAACAAGGATTTTTTGGGATTTAATGAAATACCATACTATCTGCATTTTAGGAACACTTGTCTCAAATGGTCTAAATGTTGCTGATTTGATTTGGAAAATACAGTGAGGTCATCTAGATATACAACTAGAAAATCGTGAATTTCTTTGGCAAAAGCTATGTCCATTGCTCATTGAAAGGTTGCCCCTACATTCTTAAGTTCGAATGGCATTTTAACATATTTGAATGTACCCCATGGTGTTGTAAATGTAGTTTTTTCTTGGTCATTAGGATGAACTAGAATCTGATTAAAACCTAAAAACCTATCCAAAAGTGAAATTCTAGAAGCTCCTACTACTCTTTGTAAAATATGATCCATCTTAGGTAAAGGGTAGTTGTCCTGCAAAGAAACTTTGTTTAAATTTCTTAAGTCAACACATAGCCTGATTTGCCCTATTTTCTTTCTGGTTGGCACTAAATTAGATATCCATTCTGAAAATCTGATTGGAGCAATTATCCCTGCATCATGCATTCATTTGATTTCTTTTTCTATTAAAGGAAGTAGTACAGGGTTGATTCTTTTAAGCTTTTGTTTGAATGGTTTTTTATTTTCCTTGAGGGGTATTGTATGTTGAATTACAGAGGTGTCATAAGACTTCAAGTCTTCATAGCTCTAGGCAAAAACATCTTGGAATTATTTGATCAGTTCAACATACTTCAACTTTTGATCAGGGGGCAAAGATTTGGATAGCTTTACCATTTTTGGGTTGTGTTCAGTTCCTATGTTGTAGTCTTCAATGTCTACTTTTAGAGGTTCCATCTGGGATTTCTTTGGAATATTATTGAAATCAAAGAGATCTTCCAAAGGAGTTAATCCTTTAGGCAAATTATTGTCTTTCAAATGGATGACTTCAGATTCTTCTTCAATAATATCATCAACATCTGTTTGTTTGAGCTCTTGTATTTCCTCTCTGGTGAATTTTTTTGGATGAAGCATTTGACTTGTATTTTTTGCTGAAATGTCTATTTGTATGTGATTGGCTGGATCAAATTCACTAACCGTGTCTTCATCTGCGTTAGTGCTGGAAAATTCCTCTTCTAGGGTCAAAAAATTGTTGATCTGATTATCATTGTCAAACACTTGCCAGTTCTTCACATTATCAGGTATGGCTGGCCTGTGTCTAATTTCTGCTGTGAATTGATGATTTGTTTCAAATGGCAATTTACAGGTGCTGGCCAACATTGCTAGGTTATGAGCTTGCAAGTTGTGCTTTCTTGGAATTTTGGCAAGCTAGGTTTCTTGAAATGTATTAAGGATATCTATGGCTTTTCCTCTGTACTCTTTTAATCTAGGATCATTTGTCAAGAACTTCCTTTTTATCTGTTGGATAATCAAATCAGAATCTCCTAGGACTGACACTCTAGTTGCCCCCAATTTCTTTAGTAGTTTAAGACCTAGCAACAGAGCTTCATATTCAGCCATATTATTAGTGCATCTAAAGTTTAACCTGTAGGCATGACCTTCAGCATGTGTGTTTTCAAGGTTGTGCACCCAAACCCCTGCCCCTGCTCCTAATTTGTTCTCTGAACCATCAAATTCTAAGTACCAAAGGATTTCGTGTTTATAATTAGCATCTGGAGTTTCAGGGATCTATTCATTAGTGAGATCTGGTTTTTCAATTTTTTCTGATTTGTCTGATTTTTCATGATTTTTAGCAATTTATTGGATTTGGACACTAGTCTTTGTGTTGGGTCCCTATAATACTAGTGATTACCCCATTACTATTGTAGTTTTACTCCTTATTAATATTGTTGTGCCCCTATTATCCCCATATTGTTATTGTTGTGCCCCATAGAATCCCTCTATTGTTATTTTTGTGGCTTTATATTATTATTGTTAGGTCGGCTGGGTTATTTTGTGACTCCTTAGACTCCTATATATAAAAAGGAGATTTTTTCATTTGAATCATCGAAGAATTGTTCATTTATGTAATGTAAAGGAGGTTGCCCCCTCGAAGAGGCTAAATTCTAAGGCATTGATCTATCTTTTCTATCTTTTTCTTGAGCTAGTTTCATAACATTTGGTATCAGAGCTTTGGATTCTAGGGTTTCGCTGCTCCAAACAGGTCATCATGGAATGTTCGCTATAAATTTTTTTCTATGATGTTTCAGAAGTTGAAAAAAAAACCCATTTGAGAAGAAATCGCGCTAAACCTTGGGTCCAAATTTCAGAGCTGTTCGCGCTATATTTGCGGAGATATGATCTGAGGAAGTTGGTCTTTTTGCAGACTCCTGAATTACATTCCAAACAGGTGACCTGGGGAAAAGTGTCATAACTTTCTCTATGGGGATCGGATTGAAATTTCGTAAGAAGGTACAGAAAGAGGACAGATTTTAGTTTCTTGTATGAATTTTTCAGATCCAAAGGTCGAAACAGTGACTCGTGGAACGTCATACAAGTTCGCTCTACTGAACTAGTCTATAATCAAGTCACTGTGGGAGATTTCACATAACGCTTCCTTGGAGAATCCAATTTGGGTCAGAATTGTGGCATTGGAAAGAGGACATAGAGGGCTACTGCAGTTCACAAATTCAGATCTAGATGATTGGAAAGTATAGAGATACATCAAAGGCAATATCGAGCTCCTACAAAGTGAAAAAAGGTGTGTAGATTTTCTTAAATTTTTGCTTAAGCTTGGTTTGAAAATTTATTTTGAAGGAATTCAAAGGGCATAGTAGAGCATTATTATCGGTAATTGATGACCTGAGGAAAGAAAATGCAAACACCTAGTAAGGAACCTGAAAGCTCTAGCATGACTCATGAAGAAGAGGAAGAAATGCAACATGATATATCAAAATTACAAGACCAAGTGCAACAACTGTCCCTTGCACAAAAAGGAACAGAATCTAAGATGGATGGTTTAAAGAAAGGTGTAGAAGCTAAGATTGATTGTTTAAAGAAAGGTTTAGAAGCTAAGATGAATGACGTGGAAGCTAAGATGGATGATTTGAAGATAGATTTGAAGACAGACATGGAAGAATTGAAGATAAATATGAATAAGTTGCTACAAGAAAGGGTCACTAATGGTGAAAGGGTAGTAAAGGAAACTCATGATGAGAACAAAAGAAATGTTAATCATGATTCCATAGACTCTAATGTAGGATCAAAGACCCACCATATTCCAAAAATCGATATGAGGAAGTTTGATGGCAAGGATCCCGCAACATGGATATTACAGATGGAGCAATTTTTCGATCTCAATAATGTGCAAAACACACAAAAGGTACATATTGCAACTTTATATTTGGAACCAAATCAGTTTGTATAGTATCAATGGCTATGCTCTCGTAAACAATTTATCACTTGGGCAATTTTTACGGAAGAATTGATAGCACATTATGAGGATACAAAAAGAAACACTTTTTTTAGCCAATTGATAAGTCTCAAACAAAAGGGTTCAATAATGGAGCACATTGAGGAGTTCAAAAAATTGAACATAAGGGTAAAAGATATTCCAGAGGAGCATAGGATTGATGTGTTCATAGGGAGTTTAAAAGATAATATCCAACATGATGTTTGCCTTTGGGAACCTGATTCATTAGAGAAGGCATTCAGGTTAGCAAGAAAAATGGAAAGCAAAATTATGGCAACCAGGAAGCATACCACTCACAACTATAAAGACGGAAGTGTTGTTTCCGCTAGTCTTCCACAACCTATAAGGTTGACACCACAACAATTGGAAAAAAAAATAGCAAAAGGGCTTTGTTACAGTTGTGATAGCAAATACACCAAAGGTCATAAGTGTGCTGAGAAGAAATTATTCTACATAGATTGTGAAGAGGAAGAAGAAAAGGAGCAAGAAAGGTCAAAAGAAGAGGATATACTCCAGGAACAAAGCCTAGATAAAGAAGAAATGAATCTGACCATATCTTGTAATGCATTGGCGGGAATTACCACTCCTCAAACCATCAAGATAGAAGGACAAATCAAGAAGAAAAAGGTAATAGTGTTGATTGATTCAGGAAGTATCCACAATTTTATTCATTGTAAGGTAGCAAGAGAATTGAATTGCTTCTTATATCTAGCACCAGAGTGTCAAGTGATGGTTGCAAATGGAGGAACAATAAATTGCTCAGGAAAGTGCCATAATATCAAGCTATCCATGGGAGAATATGTATTGACTAGCCCAATGCTTTCCATTCCAATGGGAGGTGCTGATGTTGTACTAGGAGTCCAATGGCTACAATCCTTGGGTACAATAGCTTTTAATTTTCAAGAACTTTTCATGACATTTTCTGTGGAAGGAAAGGAATTTGAATTAATGGGTATTGCAGGGAAACCGGGAAAGATAATTAGCTCTAACGGTATGACAAAGCTTCTAAAAAAGGAACAAAGAGGTGTAATTGCACAATTATGTTCACTAGATGTGTCCACAGTGGAATCATCTATTTCTCCAGATCTCCAAAAAGTCTTGGACAATCATTCCAAGGTATTTGAGACTCCCAAAGGTCTCCCACCTATTCGTGATCATGATCATGCTATTCATCTGATTCCAGGAAGTGTTCCTCCAAACATCAGGCTATACAGATATCCCTATGCCCAAAAGAGTGAAATTGAACGTATGGTTGCAGAAATGCTAGAGGCTGGTATAATTCAACCAAGTCAAAGTTCTTTCTCTGCTCCAGTCGTATTGGTGCACAAGAAGGATGGATCATGGCACATGTGTCAGGATTATAGGGAGCTCAACAAGCTCACTATTAAAGATAAGTTTCCCATTCCTGTCATTGATGAATTACTGGATGAATTGCATGGATCAATTTACTTCACCAAGTTGGATCTTCGTTTAGGATATCATCAAATCAGAATGAAGATTGAAGACATTCTGAAAACAACATTTAGAACTCATGAGGGTCATTATGAATTTTTGGTCATGCCTTTTGGCCTTACCAATGCACCTTCAACATTTCAAGGTTTGATGAATTCAATTTTCAAACCATTCCATAGAAAATTTGTGTTAGTATTTTTTGATGATATACTAATCTACAACAAGTCTTGGAAGGATCATGTTGAACATGTTGACAGGGTGCTACAACTATTGGAGGAGAAACAATTATATGCAAAAAGATCCAAATGTTTCTTTGGAGTACAAGAGGTGGAATATCTGGGTCATATTGTATCTCATGAAGGAGTTAAGGTAGACCCTAGCAAAATTAAAGCCATTAAGGAATGGAAAATTCCCACATCCATAAAGCATCTGCGAGGATTTCTCGAGTTGACAGGGTATTATCGCAAGTTTGTTAAGAATTATGGGAGAATAGCAACACCTCTAACAACATTATTGAATAAAGATGCATTTTCATGGACTCCAGAAGCAACAAAGGCATTCGAACATCTTAAAGAGGCAATGTGCCAAGCACCGGTCTTAGCTACACCGGACTTCACAAAAACCTTTATTATGGAATGTGATGCTTCAGGAAATGGAATTGGTGCTGTTTTAATGCAAGATGAAAGACCCATTGCTTTTGAAAGTCGTCCAATCAAGGGAAAGTTTTTACACAAAGCTATTTATGAGAAGGAAATGTTGGCAATACTCCATGCACTTAAGAAATGGCGACCCTACCTAATGGGAAGACACTTCAAGGTAAAAACGGATCATGATAGCCTTAAATACTTTTTAGAACAAAGATTATCCTCTGAAGAGCAACATAAGTGGGTCACAAAGATGTTGGGTTATGACTTTGAAATCATCTACAAAAAAGGGAAGCAAAATGTGGTGGCAGATGCACTCTCAAGAAAGGATGAGGATGTGGAAGCATTGTTGTGCGCCATTTCTATTATCCAACTAGATTGGATAAATGAAGCAAGGGAGGAATGGAAGAATGACAAAGAAGTGTGGGCATTTATTCGAAAGTTACAACAAGATTCCAGTATGTCTGATACATTTAGCTGGAAAAATGACTCATTATGGTACAAATATCGCCTATACCTCTGTAAGAATTCCCAGCTAAAACAAAAGATTCTTATGGAATTGCACACTTCTCCCTTAGGAAGGCACTCAGGATTTTTAAAAACTTACCACAGGGTTAAGAAGGAATTTTTTTGGGATGGCCTTAAATCAGATATTCAAAAGTTTGTGGCGGAATGTTTGGTTTGCCAACAAAATAAAGTTGAAACAATTAAGACACTGGGTCTATTACAACCTTTATCCTTTCCAAGCCAACGTTGGGAGGAGGTTTCAATGGATTTTATCACAGGTTTACCCAATTCTGAGGGAAAGAGTGTCATCATGGTGGTAGTTGACAGACTTACCAAGTATGCACACTTTTGTGCATTATCACATCCATTTAAAGCCAGTACAGTTTCTACTGCATTTATGGAAACAATTCAAAAGCTACATGGAAACCCAAAGATTATTGTAAGTGACAGAGATCCCATTTTCATCGGAAATTTTTGGACATAATTATTTTCTTGTCTTGGTACTCAGTTAGCTCATAGCTCATCTTATCATCCTCAATCTGATGGGCAAACTGAGATAGTAAACAAATGTTTGGAAGGATAGCTTCGTTGCTTTGTATCTGATAAATAGACACAATGGGTCAAATGGTTGCCTCTGGCTGAATGGTGGTATAACACTTCCTTCCATACAGCAACAAAAATGACCCCATTTATGGCACTTTATGGGTATCAGCCACCATCCATCACATCATATTTAAGAGAAAAATATAAGGTTCAAGCAATGGAACATCACATTGAACATCAACAACAAGTCCTCCAACTCTTAAAGGATAACCTCGTGTTGGCACATAATAGAATGAAACAACAGGCAGATCAACATCGTAGCAAAAGAAGTTTTGATGTAGGTGATTGGGTATTCCTACGGCTACAACCATATAAGAAAATGTCCCTCAAGCAAGCTAAGAAGGATAATAAATTATCACCAAAGTATTATGGTCCATACAAGGTGTTGCAAAAGATTGGTACTATGGCATACAAATTGGATCTTCCTGGAGCTTCTCGATTGCACCTAGTTTTCCATGTTTCATGTTTAAAGAAGGTTATAGGCGACAAGCTCCCAGTTCAAAAAATATTTCCAGAACTTGACGAGGAAGGAAAAATTATATTGGAATCGGAAGCAGTCACAGAAACAAGAACTCGACAGTTACGAAATCGATCAATTTCGGAGTATCTTATCAAGTGGAAGAACTTATCCGCTGAAGATTCCACATGGGAGGATGAGAATTTTATATAGAAGCATCCAGAACTTCTCAAGCGTTGAGGACAACACTTTTTTGAAGGAGAGGGGCATGTTGGGTCCCTATAATACTAGTGATTACCCCATTACTATTGTAGTTGTACCCCTTATTAATATTGTTGTGCCCCTATTATCCCCATATTGTTATTACTGTGCCCCATAGAATCCCTCTATTTTTATTTTTGTGGCTTTATATTATTATTGTTAGGTCGGCTGGGTTATATTGTGACTCCTTAGACTCCTATATATAGAAAGGAGGTTTTGTCATTTGAATCATCGAAGAATTGTTCATTTATGTAATGTAAAGGAGGCTGCCCCCTCGAAGAGGCTGAATTCTAAGGCATTGATCTATCTTTTCTATGTTTTTCTTGAGCTGGTTTCATAACACTTTGCATTTGTTGTTTCTTCTGTTTCAGCTGTTAGAACTTTTATTTCATGTGGGGGACCAATTTCAGCATTGTATAGGATAAAAGAATCCATATCTAAATGTACTGAGTAGATAGGGAAATTTTGAGGTTTCTCTTGACTACTTACTACATACTTCATTAAGGTTTCTTTGTATAGTCTCTTTGGTTGACCAAACACTAAAATAGTAGCATAAGACATGTCTAACTGTAGAGATCCTTGAAGCTTTGCACCCTAAGATCTAGACGATAACATACCATATTTTGGAGGAATATCTGCTACTACTATGTCCATCAAAATGGTTTTGGCAGGATATTGGACAAGCGACACACATAGATCTTTGATTAGACCCAAACACTTGACCTGACTTGAATCAAAAGAGAAAAGGTCTTTATATGGCCTGGTGATGTCAAGGTCAAGTTTTTCCATTACAGATTTATGCATTAAGTTATGGGAAGAATAAGAATCGAACATGGCATTATGGAGTATCTTATCATGTATTTTTAAAGCCACATAAAAAGGAGGAACTTGTCCTTCTACTATTTTTCCATTTACTTCAGGGCCAAATATCAGTTCAGACTGGTCATCAAAAACATTTATTGAATCTTCGTTGACAGAAATTTTGAGTGATCTGCTGATTTGACTTCTGTAGACATCATGTTTAGCTAATTCTGATAATGGAATAGCTATCTTTAGTTTGCCTACTTCTGTCTCAAGAGTGAAATGTTTTTCGTTCTGAGTCTTTGTATTTCAGACAGCTGAATTTTCTGCGTTTTTCTCTTCTTCAGGTTTGGGATCATGTGCTAAAATGTTTTCCAAATCATGTTCTAGGGGTTGTTCTTCTTTTTCTTCAGCAGGAACAATAGTTGAAGGTTGTATGCTAGGTATTTGATTGTCTGATATATCTTCAACAATTGGATTATTTGGGTTAGGATCTATTTTGGACAGAATATGTACAGGGGGTTACCAACCTTACCTTTGTTAGGTTGCTTGGTATCTTTCTGTTTGCTGATTTCAGGGACATCTATTCTTCTGCTCCTCATATTGTATTGTTTGTGGACTTCATAAATGGTTATATCATATCCCTCCCTAAAGTCAGATGATTCACCTGACTGAGTTTGTAATTGTTCAAGAATGTTAGCTTCTTGATCCTCTTGGGTCAAGAAAACTTGTTGTTCATTGTTGAGTCCCATTAGATTAATTTGAGTGTCTTTTGTTGGTTCATCAAATGTTGAGGCTTCAACATAATTTTCTTGAAATGGAGGCCTAATGTTTTGGTCAGGCCCTATCTTTCTAGTGATAGGATTTGGGTTTTTCCTGAAATTTGGGTTTCTCCCAGTATTGCTTGGCTGACCATCCCAAGGGGAGTTTCTCTCGATTGTTTCCACTCTATCTCCAAGTCTATGCATTCCATTAGTGATAACATCTAATTTCTGTTCAAAGGCAGAAGGTTATTCTTTGAAAGGTGTCCTCCTTTCAGCTCTGACCCTAGATCGTTTAGATATTAGATTGGCTTCAACACTAACAGCTATACTCTGCATCTCTTCTAAGTATCGAGGAGCTCTTTCCCTAAGTTGGTATGTCATGTCAGAATCAAATGCATCAGGGAATTTAATCAAGGCCAAATCTGGAGGAGGTCTGAGATTCTGAGGAATAGCATTGTAGATACTATTGAATCTGGTACAGTAATCTTGGACAGTTTCTTGTGTGCCTCTTCTTAGGTTTTCATATTCTGATAAAATGTGGAGAGGATATTTCTTCTTTTCCCATCTGTTCAAGAAGGTCTGATAAAGAGCTTGTGGGTCATTGATACTGTTTGTAGGGAGGGCTCTAAACCAGGTTCTAACATCTCCAGTTAAACTTTGAACAAATACTTTCATTTTGACATCATCATCATCAATCTCATAGTTTTCAAAATAGTCGGTCATTTTCTTGGTATGTTGTTGAGCTGTGTAAGTGCCAGTACCATCAAAATAGGTGATTTTGCTTTGATAGTCTTGAGGCATAGCCCCTGGATTTGTTGGTAAGTTTAGGGGAGTATACCGGTTTTCCATGGTTGCAGCAACAACTGTGACAACTGGAAGAGTAGGGACAACAATGGGAATGTATGTTGAAAATGGAAGAGTGAAAAGGGTAGCTGGAGGTGGTGATGGTGAAATTGGAAAAGCTGCAGCAATGACAGAAGGTTTGGTTCTTTTTTAGAGGTAAGCTTAGATTGAAAAGAGTTCTGCAAATGTTTGTCAAGGTGTGAATTAGCAGAATTTTCTTGACTCTCTTGTCTTCTAAGAATCCTAGAAATCAGATTAGGATTTTCAAACACAGGTGGAGGATTAGGATCAGGATTTGATCTAGTGTAATGAACCTTTTCTGAGGCTAGTTTCTAGGTGTTTTTGGCTTTTTCTTGAAATAGTTTTGACAATACAACTTCAACAATCTCTTCTAGGAAGTTTTAGATGTGTTTAGTTTTGAACTTTCCTAAAGATTTATTGAAAAGAGGAATTGATCAAGTATTTGAAACTAATTGTTCAAGACATAAACTAGACCGAAGATAGACTGAAGTAGCATTTATTTACTTCTGCAATTGCAAAGCAAAAGCAGTTTCAAAGGCTACCTGGCTAACTTCAGGCTCCATCTGTAGTTTATGAAATAAACAATAGTGATAAACAATTATTCAGGTCCCCAGTGGAGTCGCCAATGATGTTATCACTCAGGTTGTTCCCAAAAGTTGTAAGAAAGGGAATACGGCCGAGGTAACCATAGACCAATCTTTTAGATACAGATTCTATCCAATCTGCATCCATAGAGGGCTCTCTCTTTATGATTTAGCTTTGTTTTTAAAGGTGTTAGGCTAGTTATGAAGTACAAGGGTTTTGTTTTGAGTTTGGGTGGTGAGATTCCATAGAACAGTGAGGTAAAACATAATGGTTCAGTCCATTGGGCATGATGGAGTCAAAGAAGATGGTTTTCTGGATTAGATTTCTTACAGAGGATGGCATCACAGAGTAGGGTAGTCAAACATGGAACAATTTAAAGGCTGAAATCAGATGGAATGGACTCAAATGGATGAAGGGCAGTTAAGAATCCTTCAACATATTGAAAGAGGGAAAATGGATGATTACTGATAAGGAGCAGTTAAGAATTTCTTAGCAAATATTCAACATGAGAGAATCAGGAAATAGGAGCAATTAGGAATTCACTGTTTATACTAATTCTGAAGAAAACACAGAGAATAATAAAGACTGAAAACAGAGTGTAGTCAAGGAAGTTCTGAATTAATCTTTTGCTTTATCACTCAGATTTATGAAACATAGATGATATAGTAAATATGAAAACTGTAAAACACGAGTTATAAGGGACTTATTGATCCAAAGTTTGATTCAAGAATTCTGAGATAAGTCCTCTGCATCAATTCTTCATCCAATAGACCAGACAACAGTTTGTTTCCAACATCTTTTTATTCCAAAGTTTCAGTATTACAGCAAAGTCTAACGAAATCTACACATACCCAAATTAATCAAAACTCTGATGAAGGGGGTATTTATACAACACAAATATGTACAACATAATATCTCATCACAACTCTGAGATAATATCTAGATCTAAACCTAAAGTAATTTACAAGCAAAGTAGAAACAACTAACTTATGTTGTGCTGGAAGTAGGTTTTAGGGCTCGGCTCGCAGGTGTCCTATGTAGCTCTATGCCGACTGTTTGTATTAACTGTTCTTTAACTTCTGATTTGCTTCTCTTAGTCGGCTCTGATATTCATCAATTCTGATTTGATTTGCCTTTAATTCTGCACTGATACTCTTTAACGCTCCTCTGATACTCTTTGACTTGTTTTCATCTTCTTTAATGCTGAACTTGTTAAAGTCGGTCTGTTTAGCCCTCCGTCAGAGATCAAAACCTCTTTTGTTGCATTTCATTTTAGGTGTCTCATTCAGCTCGATCATCTACATTCCCTTAGGAGCATCGATCTTCTGACGGAAGGGGCTTGTCTCCATACTTCCCTCATGTCATGTACTTGCTAGTTTGTGTATGATCATCAAAGTTCATCAAAGCCAAATTTACAGTCATTATGGATGGTCTCTTGGTCAGCAAAGGGTCATTTTATTCATTAGGTCTAGGTTTTCATCTTCAAAAAGTCTAATAATGTCCACAGGCACATGAGGGAGGTTCAAAATCAGTTTTCATTGCAAAATTTCATCGTCAATATGTTTGATCATGATTCTTCTTCAAAACTCTATTTTGAAGAAGAAATCATCAAATTTATGGTTTGTAATAAATATGTAATTTTAAAAGTTTTTTCAGTCATGAGGTACTTCAGGCACAGCCCTGGTCATCCTTTGCCAAAATTACATGCCAATCATCCCTGCAAAAATAGACAAAGTTTCATCATTTAGCCAAAAATCAAAGTGGAAGCAAAGATAGAGTTATGTGAAAGTGCCAAAGTCTGCAACATTACAAAAGTGGGTTTGCCAAATGAAGAATCAAAGTCCATGCCATAGGAGATATTCTTGCGCTTCAATAGTTCATTTACACGTAAGAGAGTAAAGAGAAAACAAAGCAAAGTGGTTGTGGGAGTTTTGGGTGAAAATTGCTCCAAGTTGACCGACGCAGCTCACTAGGCAGGAGGCACGGCGCATATAGCTGGCACGGCACACTGGGAATCAAATTCCAGTTCATTTTTACACAAGCGCGGCGCATAGGAAGGGCACGACGCATTGGGCAAGCTGCGCAACGCACACAACCAGGAAACCCGAAAATTGCCAAATTTGCTCCAAAATCGCCCAAAATGCATGCATTGCCATCGATACAAGTAGGTTGAACTTCTCTCATGGTTTTGCATCCAATATTGATGGTTGTTGATGGTGTTTGATGGATGGTGAAGTGTGTTAGGGAAAGCAAACCCTATCGCTTCAAAGTTGTCAAAGGAGATTGCTGCTAGGGTTTTGTGTTGGTCATTTTACTACCAAGTATCCCCCCACCTCATCATTCCCTAGTTCCATATTCCCCTTTCTCTCCTTATTCTGCAAATTCACATACCCCTAATCCCAAGTTCCCTTTCCCAAAATCCCAAATGCACTAAAACCTAGTCTCATACTTAAAATTCCCAAACACTAATGGCTGTCCCAAGAGCTTCATGTCTCCATTCGGCGGAGTGTACCATCATTCAGAGGGTTTTCATCATCATGCCAAGTTCCACTGGGTCATTTTATGCCTTGTTCATGCTTCAATTGTGCCTAGGTAAGGTCATTCCCTCTTCTAGGGTTTTGAAGGCAATTTCTCTTGGATGGTCAAATCATTAGAAAAAATTGTATCTTGATGTTCATACACCTTTCCCTATCCTTAATTTACCTTATTAAACACTTCGTGTCACTGAGATCCCCCAAATTCATCATTTTTCCACAAACCCTAGTTTCTTGCTACAACTTGACAATTTTCTAGGTTGGACCCGTGTTTAGCACTTTTGGACCTCTTCCCCTCACTCAATATTTTAAATTCCACTTTCCCCTACTTTCTAACATCCCTCCCTACTTCCAAAAATTTTCTCAAGAATTTAGAAGCCCCTTATCTCCTTCATTTCGCTTCATTTCAACAAATCCCCTATTCCACACATCGGGGTAGGGTTTACTCAAATGATGTTTTTGAGCAAGAAAAGATGAATTTTGAAAAATTGAGAGAGGTTTTTGTCCATAGTTGGCCAAGGAAGAAAAATTTCCTTCACTTTTTAAACAGGTGTTATGGTTTAGGAGAAATGTCAAAAATACAGTTGCCTTGGGAGAATTGATGCACCTCTGAAGTGACCTTGGGAAAATCAAGTTTTATCCTATCTTGGTTGGCCAAATGACTTTCTTGATAATTCAAATGATAGCTAGACATAAATATCTTTCCAATGAGCTATCATGAGCTCAATTTGGGGTTGAGGAAGACCTTCAAAAGTTGACTGCAATAGCACTCTGCCTTGAGGCAGCCTCATTTAACACATTTTAACCAGTCTTGGGAGATTTGACTTTTGATAGGGAAAATGAACTCCAAATTGAAAAATTTAAGTTTCTTTAGAAATTAGACTCAATAATATTTCCAATGAGCTATTTTACACCTAATTTGGACACCGGGAAGGCCCTCAAAACTGGTCTGCAAAAAGGCGCTACGCACAACAATTTTTAACACAGGGTTTTTTGCTCTATGCATCGCGCCATGTGGCGCTCGCTTTTGCTAGAGGGGTCCAAATCCAAAAAAATTTGCATTTCTGGATTTTTCATGATAAATTATGTTTTCATACCTATGGCCAAGAAATTTGGGCAGGTTTTGAGCCCTCAAAAGGTCAAAAAACACTCAAAAAATGACCTCACTGCCCCTTTTTTGACACACAGGAAGCAGTCTTGGGAGATTGAACTTTTGGAGGGGCAAATTACATCCAAATCTGGAAATTCCACTTGGGTTGGAAAGAAGACAGGTAGGGATTTCCAACGAGCTATCATGAGCTTAGTTTGGGCTTCAGGAAGTGCCTCAAAATCAGCTCCAAAGTGGCGCGACGCATAGAAAATCAGGGGCAACACATAGAGGATTTTTGCCTATTTTTCACTGTTCAGCTCAGAAATTCACCCAGTTTTGACTAGTTTTGCTTTTTCATGTTACTCTTGATATTTTATGATGTAATTTGATAACCATGATGTAATATTGGCACATTTTTACTTGTTCTAGAGGATTCATTCACTAAAAAGTGAAATTAAATGAATGAATCAGTTTCCTAGCATATAGGGGTAAGTTGTTTGATTGCCTAGATTTCAATTCCTTGTTTAGAATTGGTTCAAACAGCTCCTAGAATGATGAGCTCGACCCCTAGAGGCATGGGAAGGAGTTAGGCTTGTCTATATCATGTAATTTATCAGCCATTTTCAGGGTGGGATACTTGGGATTGCTTGGCACTTCATTGTACATTTCATTTCTGCAATTTTGGCAAAGGAAAGACCAGGGTTTTGCAGCACTTGTTGGGATCCATGTGGCTCTGTATTTTGATGGTGTTTTTCTCTAGGTAATTGTAATTTCACTAATTTTTATGTGTATCATTTTCCCTTCTCTTTTCTTCTAAAATTGAACAAATGAGTGATTGAGGTAGAATTCATTGGACTGCTGTGCTCTGCCTTGAAATTTTGTTTAATTTTACATGTTTTCATCTGTTTGAGGAGGACTATTGAGACCTTCTTTCCCTCCTTAGCCCCTCATCAATCTGATCCATCCATTCATTCAATCCAAAGCATCAAAACGATTGCCTTCCTTGCCCCAATCAGAACTCTGCAAAAACTAGGCCTCAACCCCGGACCCGAATTTGCCTTTCCCTTTTTCCAACAAAAAACCCCCAAAAATAAAATCAAATCCTTGCACTTCATACCTAGCCTAAAATTAGTTTTTATTTCAGTCATCTTCAGCCCCATTGATTATCTTTTGCTGAGATTGACCCGGAGAGAGACCTCTCCTGTCCTCGTAGGGCAAGCTACGAGGCTGAGCATGGTTTGATGTGGACCTAGAACCTTGCCTTTTCAGCCTGAGGAAAATCTAGGCTCTAACATAGTGGCAACCATACTGGGGAAGAAAATGGTTTTGCTTGTTGATGCCATTTGTTTTATAAGCTACAAACGGAACCTTAAGTTATGCCAGGTAGCCTTCGAAACACTTTTGTTTTGCATTAGCGGAAGTAGATAAATGCTGCTTCAGTCAATCTCCGGTCTAGCTTGTAATCGCGACACTTTACTTGTAAATTGCCCCAGTACATGTATCAAGTTAGATCTGATGGTTGATGGTGGACAATGATCAGACACCGCAAGGCTGAAATCATTCACCTGGCGACTCCATTCACTAAAAAATCTAGAAATCAATCATTCACCTGGTGACTCCACTATAGGAAGATCAGTAGCTTTAAGATTTTCAAGATGGAACAGGTTGCAAGAAGATATGCTCCCATGAGCCGAGATCACATCCTAGGTTTTCCAAATAAAATGCCCAAGGTGGATTGGCTTCAGAATTTGCCTATGTTCAAAAATGTGGAAGGTAATGACGCTGCTCTTCATCTGGTGAAATTTCACATTCATGTGCATAAATTAAAGATCAGTTTTCTTGAAGAATGTTTGATGAAAATGTTTATGGCTACTCTGGAAGATGAAGCCCGATCTTGGTATGAAAGTTTTCCACTTGCTTCCATTTATTGTCTAAAAGATTTTCATACAATATTCTTTGAAAGGTATAAAGAATCTTGTCCATCCTTAATATTAGTGTAGAATTGTTGTGAACACGTTAGTAGTTTCATTGAAGATCTTGAGAATTTTTATGGAGATACTGAATTGATGGACAAAGAAATCATGGAAGCATTGTATGAAAATTCGTTTCAGCAGCACACATAAATCTTAGAGGATACTTATCAAGATTAGCAGGTTGAAGATTTCCATATGGCTGAAAATGATGAAAGAAGAAGTTTTATTTCAGATTTGGTTGAAATAAAGGATGATATGCAGGAAAATGATGTTCCAATCTCAGATAGTGATGACGATAAATCAGAACGAGAGATAAATTGTGATGAGGAAAAACATGTTGTTCCGGATCTCATAAAAGATACTTGTATTGTTGAGGCTGCCTCAAATGAAGAAAACAGATTTACAAACCTAAATTCTCTCATCTCACCAGAACTAGATCTTCATGAGGAGGTAGTTCATTTCCTCTATGAAAAACAAGACGAGATTTTCATTCAAGTAAGTGAAAAAGTTTCCTTGGATGAATCATTGGTAGATGATAGAAATGTCATGTTTGAGTATCAAGAACCATCTGAAGTTTCTTTTCTTATGATTGATGAATGTAATGAGGAACATGATAATCTGGTTGTTATATCATATGAAGATGATCAAAAATATATTCAAACTACAGAAGATCAGAACATTCAGGACTGTCTTTCAGATTCTTCTTCATATGCCTCATGTTTTGAAATGTTTTTCCAAGAGGAGATCTGCTCATCTACTTGTTCAGAAGTTTTTGAGGACCAGGAACACACTTTTACTGAAGTACATTATGAAGGAAGATCAGAATCAAAAGAAAAATACACCTTGTTTCTTCAGCAGGAGGTAAATATTCATGTTTTTCAAGATCCTCTGGCAAATCTGTTGCATTCAGTAGTGAAGGTGATTATTGCAGTATTCAGTGATGAAGGAGATCATGGTCAATTATGTTTTTGGATGCCCAGTTACCAGTATCTGTTGTTGACCAGAAGCTCTGATAAGGAGAACCAATCAAGGAGGCATCTGCTTGATTGGTTACATTGGAAGACACACTACACATGATTGTACATATTCCATTAGCAGGCAGTGGTTTTCATCATGATTTGAAGTCCTCAAATCTCGATGGTCTGCTGCCATTCAAAAAGCTTTGTAAGTACTTGTTTCAGTTAAATAGGTCTTGAGTCATTCTAGTCAGTTTCAACATAGTTTCAGTTAAAACTGAAGGTCTGATTTCAGTTTTGATGTATTAGATGTTTGAGTTATTTGCGAGTCAGTTTTCAGTCTTGTTATTGAGTCAAGTTTCAGTCAAATAGATTGAGTCAAAAGTCTTGTGTGGATTTCTCGAAATAATGGACTCCATAGCCCAATGGATGAAGGCACTATCTACTCTCCCAAAGATCTCCAGTTCTTGGCACCTCCAAGGAGCTACCATCCCCATTGGAGCCACTGTTAGAGTCGGTCTGTTCAGCCCTCCATCAGAGATCAAAATCTCTTTTGTTGCATTTCATTTTAGGTGTCTCATTCAGCTCGATCATCTACATTCCATTAGGAGCATTGATCTTCTAACATAAGGGTCTTGTCTCCATACTTCCCTCATGTCATGTACCTTCTGGTTTGTGTCTGATCATCAAAGTTCATCAAACTCAAATTTACAGTCATTATGGATGGTCTCTTGGTCAACAAAGGGTCATTTTATTCATTAGGTCTAGGGTTTCATCTTCAAAAAGTCTAATAATGTCCACAGGCACATGAGGGAGGTTCAAAATCAGTTTTCATTGCAAAATTTCATCGTCAATATGTTTGATCATGATTCTTCTTCAAAACTTTTTTTTGAAGAAGAAATCATCAAATTTATGGTTTGTAATAAATATGTAATTTTTAAAGTTTTTTCAGTCATGAGGTACTTCAAGCGCAACCCTGGTCATCCTTTGCCGAAATTACATGCCAATCATTCCTGCAAAAATAGACAAAGTTTCATCATTTAGCCAAAAATCAAAGTGGAAGCAAAGACAGAGTTATGTGAAAGTGCCAAAGTCTGCAACATTACAAAAGTGGGTTTTCCAAATGAAGAATCAAAGTCCATGCCATAGGAGATATTCGTGCGCTTCAATAGTTCATTTACACGAAAGAGAGCAAAGAGAAAACAAAGGAAAGTGGTAGTGGGAGTTTTGGGTGAAAATTGCTCCAAGTTGACTGGCGCGGCGCACTGGGTAAGAGGCGCGGCGCATACAGCCAGTACGGCGAACTGGGCATCAAAGTCCAGTTCATTTTTACACAGGAGCGGCGCATAGGAAGGGCGCGGCACATTGGGCGAGCTGCACGGCGCACACAGCCAGGAAGCCCGAAAATTTCCAAATTCGCTCCAAAATCACCCAAAATGCATGCATTGCCATCAATACAAGTAGGTTGAACTGCTCTCATGGTTTTTCATCCAAGATTGATGGTTGTTGATGGTGTTTGATGGATGGTGAAGTGTGTTAGGGAAAGCAAGCCCTATCCCTTCAAAGTTGTCAAAGGAGATTGCTATTAGGGTTTTGTGTTGGTCATTTTACTACCAAGTATCCCCCCACCTCATCATTCCCTAGTTCCATATTCCCCTTGCTCTCCTTATTCCCCAAATTCACATACCCCTAATCCCAAGTTCCCCTTCCCAAAATCCCAAATGCACCAAACCCTAGTCTCATACTTAAAATTCTCAAACCCTAATGGCTGTCCCAAGAGCTTCATGTCACCATTCGACAGAGTGTACCATCATTCAGAGGGTTTTCATCATCATGCCAAGTTCCACTGGGTCATTTTATGCCTTGTTCATGCTTCAATTGCACCTAGGTAAGGTCATTTCCCTCTCCTAGGGCTTTGAAGGCAATTTCTCTTGGATGGCCAAATCATTAGCAAAAATTGTATCCTGATGTTCATACACCTTCCCCTATCCTTAATGTACCTTATTAAACACTTCCCGTCACTGAGATCCCCCAAATTCCTCATTTTCCCACAAACCCTAGTTTCTTGCTACAACTTGACAATTTTCTAGGTTGGGCCTGTGTTTAGCCCTTTTGGACCTCTTCCCCTCACTCAATCTTTGAAATTCCACTTTCCCGTGCTTCCTAACATCCCTCCCTACTTCCAAAAATTTTCTCAAGAAATTAGAAGCCCCTTATCTCCTTCATTTTGCTTCATTTCAACAAATCCCCTATTCCACACATCGGGGTAGGGTTTACTCAAATGATGTTTCTGAGAAGGAAAAGATGAATTTTGGAAACTTGAGAGAGGTTTTTGTCCACAGTAGGCCAAGGAAGAAAAGCCTCATAAAATTTTTATACAGGTGTCATGGTTTAGGAGAAATGTCAAAAATACAGTTGCCTCGAGAGAATTGATGCACCTCTAAAGTGACATTGGGAAAATCAAGTTTTATCCTAGCTTGGATGGCCAAATGACTTGCTTGATAATTAAAATGATAACTAGATACAAAGATATTTCTAGTGAGCTATCATGAGCTCAAATTGGGGTTGCGGAACACCTTCAAAAGTTGACGGCAACAACACTCTGCCTTCAAGCAGCCTCATTTGACATATTTTGACTAGTCTTGGGAGATTTGATTTTTGATAGGGAAAATGAACTCCAAATTAAAAAATTTAAGTTTAGTTAGAAATTAGACTCAATAATATTTCCAAAAATATATTTTTCACCCAATTTGGACACCGGGAAGGCCCTCAAATCTGGTCTGCAAAAAGGCACTACACACAGAAATTTTTAACACAAGGTGTTTTGCTCTATTTGCCGCGCCACGTGGCGCTCGCTTTTGCTAGAGGGCTCAAAATCCAAAAAAAAATCATTTCTGGATTTTTCATGATAAATTATGTTTTCTTACCTATGGCCAAGAAATTTTGGCAGGTTTTGAGCCCTCAAAAGGTCAAAAAACACTAAAACAATGACCTCACTATCACTTTTTTGACACACAGGAAGCAGTATTGGGAGACTGAATTTTTGGAGGGAAAATGACATCCAAATTCAAAAATTCCACTTGGGTTGGAAATTCGACAGGCAGGGCTTTCTAACTAGCTATCATGAGCTCAATTTGGACTTCGGGAAGTGCCTCAAAATCAGCTCCAAAGTGGTGCAATGCATAGAAAATCAAGCGCAGCGCATAAAGGATTTTTGCCTATTTTTCACTGTTCAGCTCAAAAATTCGCCCAGTTTTGACCAGTTTTGCTTTTTGATGTTACTATTGACCTTTTATGATGTAATTTGATAACCATGATGTAATATTGGCACATTTTTACTTGTTCTGGAGGATTCATTCACAAAAAAGTGAAAATTAAATGAATGAATCAGTTTCCTAGCATATAGGGGCAAGTTGTTTGATTGCCTAGATTTTAGTTCCTTGTTTAGAATTGGTTCAAACAGCTCCTAGAATGATGAGCTTGACCCCTAGAGGCATGGGAAGAAGTTATGCTTGTCTATATCATGTAATTTCTCAGTCATTTTCAGGGTGGGATACTTGGGATCGCTTGGCACTTCATTGTACATTTCATTTCTGCAATTTTGACAAAAGAAAAACCAGGGTTTTGAAGCACTTGTTGGGATCCATGTGGCTCTGTGTTTTGATGGTGTTTTTCTCTAAGTAATTGTAAGTTCATTGATGTTTATGTGTATCATTTTCCCTTCTCTTTTCTTCTGAAATTAAACAAATGAGTGATTGAGGTAGAATTCATTGGATTGTTGTTCTCTGCCTTGAAATTTTGTTTAATTTTACATGTTTTCATCTGTTTGAGGAGGACTCTTGAGACCTTCTTACCCTCCTTAGCCCCTCATTAGTCTGATCCATCCATTCATTCAATCCAAAGCATCAAAACGTTTGCCTTCCTTGCCCCAATGAGAACTCTGCAAAAACTAGGCCTCATCCCCGGACCCGAATTTGCCTTTCCCTTTTTCCAACAAAAAACCCCCAAAAATCAAATAAAATTCTTGCACTTCATACCTAGCCTAAAATTAGTTTGTATTTCAATCATATCTAGCCCCATTGATTATCTTTTGCTGAGATTGACCTGGAGAGAGCCCTCTCATGTCCTTGTAGGGCTAGCTACGAGGCTGAGCGTGGTTTGATGTCGACCTAGGACCTTGCCTTTTCAGCCTGAGGAAAATCTAGGCTCTAACATAGTCCTCCTAATGAGGGGCTAAGGAGGGCAAGAAGGTCTCAAGAGTCCTCCTCAAACAGATGAAAACATGTAAAATTAAACAAAATTTCAAGGCAGAGCACAACAGTCCAATGAATTCTACCTCAATCACTCATTTGTTTAATTTCAGAAGAAAAGAGAAGGGAAAATGATACACATAAAAATCAGTGAACTTACAATTACTTAGAGAAAAGCACCATCAAAACACAGAGCCACATGGATCCCAATAGCGCTGCAAAACCCTGGTCTTTTCTTTGCCAAAATTGTAGAAATGAAATGTACAATGAAGTGCCAAGCAATCCCAAGTATCCCACCCTGGAAATGACTAAGAAATTACATGATATAGACAAGCCTAACTCCTTCCCATGCCTCTAGGGGTTGAGTTTATCGTTCTAGGAGCTATTTGAACCAATTCTAAACAAGGAACTGAAATCTAGGCAATCAAACAATTTGCCCCTATATGCTAGGAAACTGATTCATTCATTTAATTTTCACTTTTTAGTGAATGAATCCTCTAGAACAAGTAAAAATGTGCCAATATTACATCATGGTTATCAAATTACATCATAAAAGATCAAGAGTAACATCAAAAAGAAAAACTGGTCAAAACTGGGTGAATTTCTGAGCTAAACAGTGAAAAATAGGCAAAAATCCTCTATGTGTCGTGCCTGATTTTCTATGCGTCATGCCACTTTGGAGCTGATTTTTAGGCACTTCCCGAAGTCCAAATTGAGCTCATGATAGTTCGTTGGAAAGACTTTCCTGTATACGTTACAACTCAAGTGGAATGTTTGGATTTGGATGTCATTTGCCCCTCCAAAAGTTCAATATCCCAAGAGTGCTTCCTGTGTGTCAAAAAAGGGGCAGTGAGGTCATTGTTTGAGTGTTTTTTGACCTTTTGAGGGCTCAGACCCTGCCCAAATTTCTTGGCCATAGGTAGGAAAACATAATGTATCACGAAAAATATAGAAATGCAAATTTTTTTGGATTTGGAGCCCTCTAGCAAAAGCGAGCGCCACGTGGCGCGGCACATAGAGAAAAACACCCTGTGTTAAAAATTTCTGTGCGTAATGGCTTTTTGTAGACCCGTTTTGAGGATCTTCCCAGTGTCAAAATTGGGTGCACAATAGCTCGTTGGAAATCCTACTGAGTCTACCTTCCAACCCAACTTGAATTTTTCAATTTTGAGTTCATTTGCTCTATCAAAAATCAAATCTCCCAAGATTGGTCAAAATGTGCCAAATGAGGCTGCCTCAAGGCAGAGTGCTGTTGCAGTCAACTTTTGGAGGTCTTTCTCAACCCCAAATTGAGCTCATGATAGCTAATTGAAAATATATTTGTGTCTATTTATCATTTGAATTATCAAGCAAGTAATTTGGCCAACCAAGATAGGATAAAACTTGATTTTTCCAAGGTCACTTCAGAGGTGCATCAATTCTCCCGAGGCAACTGTATTTTTGACATTTCTCCTAAACCATGACACCTGTGTAAATAGTGAAGGAGGTTGTTCTTCCTTGGCCTACTATGGACAAAAACATCTCTCAGTTTTCCAAAATTAATCTTTTCTTGCTTAGAAACATCATTTGAGTAAACCCTACCCAGATGTGTGGAACAGAGGATTTGTTGAAATGAAGCGAAATGAAGGAGATAAGGGGCTTCTAAATTCTTGAGAAAATTTTTTGAAGTAGGGAGGGATGTTAGGAAGTAGGAGAAAGTGAAATTTCAAAGATTTAGTGAGGGGAAGAGGTCCAAAAGGGATAAACACAGGCCCAACCTAGAAAATTGTCAAGTTGTAGCAAGAAACTAGGGTTTGTGGAAAAATGAGGAATTTGGGGGATCTCAGTGACGAGAAGTGTTTAATAAAGTACATTAAGGATAGGGGAAGGTGTATGAACATCAAGATACAAGTTTTGCTAATGATTTGACCATCCAAGAGAAATTGCCTTCAAAACCCTAGCAGAGGGAAATGACCTTACCTAGGCGCAATTGAAGCATGAACAAGGCATAAAATGACCCAGTGGAACTTGGCATGATGATGACAACCCTCTGAATGATGGTACACTCTGCTGAATGGTGACATGAAGCCCTTGGGATAGCCATTAGGGTTTGGGAATTTTAAGTATGAGACTAGGGTTTGGTGCATTTGGGATTTTGGGAAAGGGAACTTGGGATTATGGGTATGTGAATTTGGGGAATAAGGAGAGAAAGGGGAATATGGAACTAGGGAATGATGAGGTGGGTGGATACTTGGTAGTAAAATTACCAACACAAAACCCTAGCAGCAATCTCTGTTGACAACTTTGAAGGGATAGGGTTTGCTTTCCCTAACACACTTCACCATCCATCAAACACCATCAACAACCATCAATCTTGGATGAAAAACCACGAGAGCAGTTCAACCTACTTGTATTAATGGCAATGCATGCATTTTGGGCGATTTTGGAGCGAATTTGGCAATTTTCAGGCTTCTTGGCTATGTGCATCGCGCAGCTTACCCAGTGCGTCGCGCCGGCTGTATGCGCCACGCCTCCTACCCAGTGCGTCGCGCCGGTCAACTTGGAGCACTTTTCACCCAAAACTCCCACAACCACTTTGCTTTGTTTTCTCTTTGCTCTCTTGCGTGTAAATGAACTATTGAAGTGCAAGAATATCTCCTATGGCATGGACTTTGATTCTTCATTTGGCAAACCCAATTTTGTAATGTTGCAGACTTTGTCACTTTCACATAACTCTATCTTTGCTTCCACTTTGATTTTTGGCTAAATGATGAAACTTTGTCTATTTTTGCAGAGATGATTGGCATGTAATTTCGGAAAAGGATGACCAGGGTTGCGCCTGAAGTACCAGAGTTTTGAAGAAGAATAATGATCAAACATATTGACGATGAAATTTTGCATTGAAAACTGATTTTGAACCTCCCTCATGTGCCTGTGGACATTATTAGACTTTTTGAAGATGAAACCCTAGACCTAATGACTCTAATGACCCTTTGCTGACCAAGAGACCATCCATAATGACTATAAATTTGACTTCGATGAACTTTGATGATCAGACACAAACCAACAGGTACATGACATGAGGGAAGTATGGAGACAAGACCCTTCCGTCAGAAGATCAATGCTCCTAATGGAATGCAGATGATTGAGCTGAATGAGACAGCTAAAATGAAATGCAACAAAAGAGGTTTTGATCTCTGACGGAGGGCTGAACAGATCGACTCTAACAGTGGCTCCAATGGGGATGGTAGCTCCTTGGAGGTGCCAAGAACTACAGATCTTTGGGAGAGCAGACAGTGCCTTCATCCATTGGGCTATGGAGTCCATTATTTCGAGAAATCCACACAAGACTTTTGATTCAATCTATTTGACTGAAACTTGACTCAATAACAAGATTGAAAACTGACTCGCAAATAACTCAAACATCTAATACACCAAAACTGAAATCAGACCTTCAGTTTTAACTGAAACTATGTTGAAACTGACTAGAATGACTCAAGACCTATTTAACTGAAACAAGTGCTTACAAAGCTTTTTGAATGGCAGCAGACAATCGAGATTTGAGGACTTCAAGTCATGATGAAAACCACTGCTTGCTAATGGAATATGTACAATCATGTGTAGTGTGTCTTCCATTGTAACCAATCAAGCAGATGCCTCCTTGATTGATTCTCCTTATCAGAGCTTCTGGTCAACAACAGATACTGGTAACTAGGCATCCAAAAACATAATTGACCATGATCTCCTTCACCACTGAACACTGCAATAATCACCTTCACTGCTGACTGCAACAGATTTGCCAGAGGATCTTGAAAAACATGTATATTTACCTCCTGCTGAAGAAACAAGGTGTTTTTTTCTTTTGATTCTAATCTTCCTTCATAATGTACTTTAGTAAAAGTGTGTTCCTGGTCCTCAAAAAATTCTAAACAAGTAGATGAGCAAATCTCCTCTTGTAAAAACATTTAAAAACATGAGGCATATGAAGAAGAATCTGAAAGACAGTCCTGAATGTTTTGATCTTCTGTAGTCTGAATATATTTTTGATCATCTTCATATGATATAACAACCAGATTATCATGTTCCTCATTACATTCATCAGTCATAAGAAAAGAAACTTCAGATGGTTCTTGATACTCAAACATGACATTTCTATCATCTACCAACGATTCATCCAAGGAAACTTTTTCACTTACTTGAACGAAAATCTCGTCTTGTTTTTCATAGAGGAAATGAAATACCTCATCATGAAGATCTAGTTTTGGTGAGATGAGAGCATTTAGGTCTGTAACTCTATTTTCTTCATTTGAGGCAGCCTCAACAATACAACTCTCTTTTATGAGATCCAGAACAACATGTTTTTCCTCATCACAATTTATCTCTCGTTCTGATTTATTGTCATCACTATCTGAGATTGGAACATCATTTTCCTGCGTATCATCCTTTATTTCAACCAGATCTAAAATAAAACTTCTTCCTTCATCATTTTTAGCCATATGGAAATCTTCAACCTACTGATCTTGATAAGTATCCTCTAAGATTTTTGTGTGCTACTGAAATGAATTTTCATACAATGCTTCCATGATTTCTCCATCCATCAATTCAATATCTCCATAAAAATTCTCAAGATCTTCAATGAAACTACTAACGTGTTCACAACAATTCTGCACTAATATTAAGGATGGACAAGATTCTTTATACCTTTCAAAGAATATTGTATGAAAATCTTTTAGACAATAAATGGAAGCAGGTGGCAAACTTTCATACCAAGATCGGGCTTCATCTTCCAGAGTAGCCATAAACATTTTCATCAAACAGTCTTCAGGAAAATTGATCTTTAATTTATGCACATGAATGTGAAATTTCACCAGATGAAGAGCAGCATCATTACCTTCCACATTTCTGAACATAGGCAAATTCTGAAGCCAATCCACCTTGGGCATTTTATTTGGAAAACCTGGGATGTGATCTCGGCTCATGGGAGCGTATCTTCTTGCAACTTGTTCCATCTTGAAAATCTTAAAGCTACTGATCTTCCTGCAGTGAAGTCATCAAGTGAATGATTGATTTCTAGATTTTTCAGTGAATGGAGTCTCCAGGTGAATGATTTCAGCCTTGCGGTGTCTAATCGTTGTCCACCATCAACCATCAGATCTAACTTGATACATGTACTGGGGCAATTTACAAGTCAAGTGTCATGATTACAAGCTAGACCGGAGATTGACTGAAGCAGCGTTTATCTACTTCCGCTAATGCAAAGCACAATCATTTCGAAGGCTACCTGGCATAACTTTAGGCTCCGTCTATAGCTTATAAAACAAATGACATCAAAAAGCAAACCATTTTCTTTCCCAGTATGGTTGCCACTATGTTAGAGCCTAGATTTGCCTCACGCTGAAAAGGCAAGGTTCTAGGTCCACATCAAACCACACTCAGCCTCGTAGCTAGCCCTACGAGGACAGGAGAGGGCTCTCTCCAGGAAAATCTCAGCAAAAGATAATCAATGGGGCTAGAGATGACTGAAATGCAAACTAATTTTAGGCTAGGTATGAAGTGCAAGGATTTGATTTGATTTTTGGGGGTTTTTGTTGGAAAAAGGGAAAGGCAAATTCAGGTCCCGAGATGAGGCCTAGTTTTTGCAGAGTTCTGATTGGGGCAAGGAAGGCAATCGTTTTGATGCTTTGGATTGAATGAATGGATGGATCAGATTGATGAGGGGCTAAGGAGGGCAATAAGGTCTCAAGAGTCCTCCTCAAACAGATGAAAACATGTAAAATTAAACAAAATTTCAAGGCAGAGCACAACAGTCCAATGAATTCTACCTCAATCACGCATTTGTTTAATTTCAGAAGAAAAGAGAAGGGAAAATGATACACATACACATCAGTGAACTTACAATTACTTAGAGAAAAATACCATCAAAACACAGAGCCACATGGATCCCAACAAGTGCTGCAAAACCCTGGTCTTTCCTTTGCCAAAATTGCAGAAATGAAATGTACAATGAAGTGCCAAGCAATCCCAAGTATCCCACCCTGAAAATGACTGAGAAATTACATGATATAGACAAGCCTAACTCCTTCCCATGCCTCTAGGGGTCGAGCTCATCATTCTAGGAGTTGTTTGAACCAATTCTAAACAAGGAACTAAAATCTAGGCAATCAAACAACTTGCCCTTATATGCTAGGAAACTTATTCATCCATTTAATTTTCACTTTTTAGTGAATGAATCCTCTAGAACAAGTAAAAATGTGTCGATATTACATCATGGTTATCATATTACATCATAAGAGATCAAGAGTAACATCAAAAAGCAAAACTGGGTGAATTTCTAAGTTGAACAGTGAAAAATAGGCAAAATCCTCTATGCGTCACGCCTAATTTTCTATGCGCCATGCCACTTTGGAGCTCATTTTGAGGCACTTCCCAAAGTCCAAATTGAGCTCATAATAGCTCATTGGAAACCCTTGCCTGTCTACTTTCCAACCCAAGTGGAATTTCTGGATTTGGATCTCATTTTCCCCTCCAAAAGTTCAATCTCCCAAGACTTCTTCATGTGTGTCAAAAAAGGCACAGTGAGGTCATTTTTTGAGTGTTTTTTGACCTTTTGAGTGCTCAAAAGCTGCCCAAATTCCTTGGACATAGGTTAGGAAAACATAATTTATCATGAAAAATCCATAAATGCAATTTTTTTTGGATTTGGAGCCCTCTAGCAAAAGCAAGCGCCACGTGGTGCGGCGCATAGAGCAGAAAACCCTGTGTTAAAAATTTATGTGCATAGCGCCTTTTTACAGACTAGTTTTGAGGGCCTTCCCTGTGTCCAAATTGGGTGCACAATAGCTCATTGGAAATTTCATTGAGCCTAATTTCTAACCCAACTTGAATTTTTTAATTTGGAGTTTATTTTCCCTATTAAAAATCAAATCTCCCAAGACTAGTCAAAATGTGCCAAATGAGGCTGCCTCAAGGCAGAGTGCTGTTGCAGTCAACTTTTAAAGGTCTTCCTTAATCCAAAATTGAGTTCATGATAGCTCATTTGAAATATATTTGTGTCTAGTTATCATTTGAATTATCAAACAAGTCATTTGGCCAACCAAGCTAGGATAAAACTTGATTTTCCCAAGGTCACTTCAGAGGTGCATCAATTCTCCCGAGGCAATTGTATTTTTTACATTTCTACTAAACCATGATACCTGTGTAAAAAGGGAAGGGTGTTTTTCTTCCTTGGCCTACTATGGACAAAAACCTCTCTCAGTTTTCCAAAATTCATCTTTTCTTGCTCAGAAACATAATTTGAGTAAACCCTACCTCGATGTGTGGAACAGGGGATTTGTTGAAATGAAGCGAAATGGAGATAAGGGGCTTATAAATTCTTGAGAAAATTTTTGGAAGTAGGGAGGGATGTTAGAAAGCAGGGGAAAGTGTAATTTCAAATATTGAGTGAGGGGAGGAGGTCCAAAAGGGCTAAACACAGGCCCAACCTAGAAAATTGTCAAGTTGTAGCAAGAAACTAGGGTTTGTGGAAAAATGATGAATTTGGGGGATCTCAGTGACACGAAGTGTTTAATAAGGTACATTAAGGATAGGGCAAGATGTATGAACATCAGCATACAAGTTTTGATAATGATTTGACCATCCAAGAGAAATTGCCTTCAAAACCCTAGGAGAGGGAAATGACCTTACCTAGGTGCAATTGAAGCATGAACAAGGCATAAAATGACCCAGTGGAACTTGGCATGATGATGACAACCATCTGAATGATGGTACACTCTGCTGAATGGTGACATGAAGCTCTTGGGACAGCCATTAGGGTTTGGGAATTTTAAGTATGAGACTAGGGTTTGGTGCATTTGGGATTTTGGGAAAGGGAACTTGGGATTAGGGGTATGTGAATTTGGGGAATAAGGAGAGCAAGGGGAATATGGAACTAGGGAATGATGACGTGGGGGGATACTTGGTAGTAAAATGACCAACACAAAACCCTAGCAGCAATCTCCTTTGACAACTTTGAAGGGATAGGGTTTGCTTTCCCTAACACACTTCACCATCCATCAAACACCATCAACAACCATCAATCTTGGATGAAAAACCATGAGAGTAGTTCAACCTACTTGTATCGATGGAAATGCATGCATTTTGGGCGATTTGGGAGCGAATTTGGAAATTTTCGGGGTTCCTGGCTGTGTGCGCCACGCAGCTCGCCCAATGCGCTGCGCCTGTGTAAAAATGAACTGGACTTTGATGCCCAGTGCGCCGCGCCTCCTGCCAAGTGCGCCGCACCGATCAACTTAGAGCAATTTTCACCCAAAACTCCCACAACCACTTTACTTTGTTTTCTCTTTGCTCTCTTGCGTGTAAATGAACTATTGAAGCGCAAGAATATCTCCTATGGCATGGACTTTGATTCTTCATTTGGAAAACCCACTTTTGTAATGTTGCAGACTTTGGCACTTTCACATAACTCTGTCTTTACTTCCACTTTGATTTTTGGCTAAATGATGAAACTTTGTCTATTTTTGCAGGGATGATTGGCATGTAATTTCAGCAAAGGATGACCAGGGCTATGCCTGAAGTACCTCATGACTGAAAAAACTTAAAAAATTACATATTTATTACAAACCATAAATTTGATGATTTCTTCATCAAACATATTGACGATGAAATTTTGCAATGAAAACTTATTTTGAACCTCCCTCATGTGCTTGTGGACATTATTAGACTTTTTGAAGACGAAACCCTAGACCTAATGACTAAAATGACCCTTTGCTGACCAAGAGACCATCCATAATGACTGTAAATTTGACTTTGATGAACTTTGATGATCAAACACAAACCAACAGGTACATGACATGAGGGAAGTATGGAGACAAGACCCTTCTGTCAGAAGATTGATGCTCCTAATGGAATGCAGATGATCGAGCTGAATGAGACACCTAAAATGAAATGCAACAAAAGAGGTTTTGATCTCTGACGGAGGGCTGAACAGACCGACTCTAACAGAACTGACCTTGCTCACCGCCTCTCCTCTGTGATTGATGTCTCTGCAGGTTTTTGCTGGCTAGAGTAGGAAATATCCCTGTTTATCCCTGATTTTCTCTTCTGCGAGCTTAGGAATCCCCCGGTGTTGGCTTGAACTATATTAAAGAGTAAGAAAACTATAAAATGGCGGGTTTATTGAGGCCGTGAGCTCATTACTGGAGCCTTACTGGTCGGGAGGTGGTCGAGAACCTAAAACTGCGTTGGTCCCTTTTACGCCTGGAGCGCTGTTTTGCAACAAAAATATAAAAAAAATGACTTTTTTACCATATATTTGACAAAAATGAATTTTGGTGGGAATTTTTGGTTCGAAGGACGGATGACGTCAGCAGGGGTATGGTATGGATGACATGGCAGGTGACATGGCAGTATGGTTGGTGACATGGCAGGTGATGTCAGCGAGGGGTGATGTGGCAGGATGATGTCAGCAAAGGATGATGTGGCAGGATGACGTCAGTGAGGGTCAGCGGGAGGGTGGTAAGATGTTTTGCCTGCATCGCTTTTGGACTTGGGCGGTTTCGAGCAGAGGGGCAATGAACAACGTAGGAGCTCGACGCGTGGCACTTATACGGGAGAAATACTACCGTTTCCCCGCGGCTTAACGTTCAATGGCAAGGGGGGTCGCGAAATGGTTATCAGCCATCTAATGAGTGATAGTTGATCTAACGGTGGGCGCTTAGTGGAGATGGTGGGAGGTTAACGCGCGAGGGATGCATTTAAACAGTGATTTATAATGGCATCGAGCGCAATGTTATTGGTTCGGGGGTGATTAAGTTATTAATTAACCAGAGGTTAATTAACCCTTGAGCGCACGGAGGGTTAGGTTATTAAAAGGTTTCAAATAAACCTTTAATCCCTGATTACAGTTAACCGGGGGGCGGGAAATATTAATAATTGGGAATTTTTATTATAAATACATAATACGGGGATTGGGTTTATTTTGCATGGGATTTATATAATATAAAGTTAGTTTGTTAATATGAAAGAAATATAAATGAATGCGCTAAGTGATAAACTTAGGCTTAGGGTGAAAAGGGGTTTTGAGGTGAGAGAATGTATTTTTCCTAAGTAAAATGGGAATTCACTTAGGCAAATGATGAAATGGAATGAGTGGCTTAGTGATATTAAGTAGATCTTAATATCATTGGGGGAAATTAGTAAATGATTTGGGGAAAAGGATGAAGGAGAGTTAGACATGCGTCGCTTGAGCTGCTCCAAAAAATATCTGCCATGGCACTTGTGATAGAGATAAGATTAACACATTTTTAAGAGACAAAACCTATCACAAGTCTCATTTTGTAACACCAATCTACTTACCCAGCCTACTTTGCCTAACATTTTTTCTTCCTTGCTTTGGGTGCACTTAGACTGGCAAACTCTCTCAACTTTTCTTTTCTTTGCATTGTAAGCCTACCTAAGTCTGCACTTATTTCTTCCAAGGGCTCAGATTAAACTGTTGAGCTCCTTTGCTTCTCTACCTATCTACTGTGCTAAGATTAAACAGTTTGGACAAATTTTATTCTCTATCTCTAAAACAGGAAATTCAAACATGAACTGGCCAAGATTAAGCTATTTGGCCATTCATCAATTATGGCATGATTTTGACAAGTTGCACACAATGCTTTATTTTGCAAAAAAGAAAAAGTATTGGCATTTGGACTTGCACACTTTCCTGGTCTTTTTTTTATTTGGGGTTCATTTCTTTCACTTTTTTGACCATTTATTCTTTTTACCCTTTGATTTTTCTTTTAGGGCATACCCTCTTTACATTTTTTTATTTTTATTTTTATTTTTTGATAATATGGAAACCCTTACAGCAAGGAAAGGTGTGAACATATTACAGAGCTCAACCAATCAATCATGAAATATGATACTTATAACTATAGGAGTATAACAATAGTGACGAATAAGTTGAGTTCCATAGGAAGGAGACAGAGGACGTAGAGATTCCCTCTATTCTCTCAGCATATATGCTGCCAAGAAAGTCGGGCGTGAAGCCGGTCAGGGAGCCAAAAGAAGGAAAATTGCTACATATATGTCATTGTTGCTAGAAGAGGTGTCATTCAAAGGAGAAGAGTTGGGGAATATTTTCCAACTCAAAATGGAATATTGGGATTTCAACGACAGAAGTAAATACCGAAGTTCGAGCCCAGTAGGTACCTGAACAAAGTTCACTATTCGAAGAGTGGAATTACGAGATTAGAGTTGCAACAATGGATTGCAAGAGTGGGGAGAGTAGGACTTCTGAACATGTTGAATGTACCACACTTTGGTTGAAGCCCATTCAGTACAAATTGCACACAACAACTCCTCACACTAGCGCATGATGATTATATTTAGCTGGGGACGAGGATCCCAATTTATGAAATGCACATTAGAAGAATAATAACATTGCCATACCAGGGAAAGGTCCCCATGAATGAATTCATGGGTAAAAAAAAAGACAAATAAATGGCCTAGATGATGAAAGACAAGTTCAGGTTGGTGAAGAAATCCTGTGACTATGAGATAAATTCTATCGAAGATCAGGGTGTGTGCTTCACCACACATATCTTAGCGGGGAATATTATGAGGAAGTGTAGGGCCAATGAAGTTCCTATAGCAATGGTATCATTGGCGGAGCAGTGTGCGGAAGGAGTCCAGTTCAATTGGGCTTCTTATTTATGCAAGGAATTTTTTATGGATTGTAGGGAGGCACAGGAAGAAGGCAAGACCTTCCAATATGCTTGGTTGTTGATTCTTATTGCGCTTATTGCATGGAAGGAGTTGAAATATTGTCAATTTCTTATTATGGAGGTAGATGTGTGTGAAGAAATGAGGTATGCTTTGCTATGGTTTACAAAGGAGCCAACCCACACAAAGAAGAATCAAATATTTTTTGTGCTGATGCAAATGGATTTACATACGGTGGTAAATCAATATCCTAGACTATCACTGAGCATGTACAAGTAGTACTGTCATATGGCCGAGATTAAGGCAGAGTTTCACAGGTCATATGTCAAAGCGATGAAGGACCCAATAGAGATGTTAGCACCTAAATTTGCCTTAGGCTGAAGGAAGGCAAAAATTAGGGTAACCACAAACCATGCTCAGTCTGGTAGCTAGCCCTACCAAAGTAGGAGAGGGCTCTCTCCGAGTCACACTCAGCGAATGGATAGGCAAAATGGTCTGAGATGACTTACAATGCGATGTTTACCTTAGGCTAGTAAGTGAAAAAGGATTTTGGAAAAGATTTTTGAAAGTGACTGAGCTTCTGGGATGTATATGGGACTGGTGCTTAGCAAAGAATAGAGAATTGAGAATAAAGGCACAGATTATTCCGTGAGGCAAGGTAGGTGGGAAGCACAGCAATTTCAACTTAAGGTGACGCGGAATGGAAAGATTGCTGAAGATGGTGAAAAGGGCATGGTCGCATGAATCCTTTTCAACAGAAGAATGACACTGCACATGAAATTTTCCCACAGGCAGAGCAATATAAATTGAATTCTACCTAATCTCACTTAGAAAATTTCACTGAAATGAAACATGAAATGAATTATGAAACATAACAAGATACATATGAAACATAAGAACACATTTGCTACACTCACAACCACAAGAATCTCATGAAACAAAGCCGCTGCCTTTCATTAACTCACTGTCAAAATATACACAGTGCAGAAACAGAGTTTCTTTCCCACAGTCTCCCAGAAGTTACAAGCCAGCCAACCCTTTGCAAATAAATTGCTTACAATATATAGAAAGTGTAGAGAAGAGATGGAATGCCTAGGGGTTGGGAAGTTACTCAAATCATTTCGAAAAGGAGATGGAGAGCCAACCATCAGCTACAGGTGCAGCGCTCTCAAGCATGACATTTGGCTGGGGTGACCCTTTGCATTCTTTTGCCACTTGGATAGATGCCCACCTGGAGAGAAAACTCTTTAAAAGCTACCTTTGGTGCCAAAAAACCAAAGAGTAGATGACTAGGCCCACTTGGAGAAGTCGCGACCCGAAATTTCATGAAACGGGAGCAATTTGGCAGTTTTTTCCCCTGTGCGCCGCGCCAAATTCCCTGTGCGTCGCGCCACTTTGGAGCCTGTTTTGGGGCACTTGCAGGTGTCCAAAATGTGCCCAAGTGGGCTTTTTGGAAATCCTGTCCTGTATACTTTCCAACCCAACTTGAATTTCTGAATTTGAAGTTCATTTGCCCCTCCAAAACTTCATTCTCCCAAGACTTCTTTCTGTGTGTCCAAAAAGTGGCAGAGAGGCCATTTTTGGGTGTTTTTTGACCTTTAGGAGACCCAAAACTTGTCAAAATTTCTTGCTCGGACACCAGTAGTCATAATTTTCGATGCTGAATCCAAATATGCAAGCGTTTTCTTCATTGGAGCCCTATAATTTTAGCGTCGCGCCAATGGCACGGCGCACAGGGAGGAATTCCTGTTTTGTGCCCAAAAAATTTGCCTGTGACCAAAATTTGCCCAAATTTTTTGAAATTTGGGCTGGAGGTTCCCTATGAAGTGCTTTACTATGCTAAGGAAGCCTTAGCCAAGATTCAAAGCCGATCTTGCTCCTTTGCCTCCTTTGCCTCTTTTGCCTCTTTTCTCGCTTTGCTCAATTTTGCCTTTAGGCTCCTGATTCTTGCCTTGGAACTCATGTTGCGGGCCTGGTAGTGATAATTCATGTGCCTCAGCATGTCTTTCTCCTTTTTTTCTTTGTCCAACAGCCTCTCCAAATTCATGTTGACCCTCTCAAGGTTTGGACTCCCGGTCTTCATTGATTTCTTGCTCCAAAGATGTGAGCGGAACCCTTCCTCTTTGAGCAGCTTGGCGCTGCTCACGGATGCTCTGCAGCTCCATGATCGTCTGTTGTTCTTCAAGCTTTTTGTTTCTCCACTCCAGGTAGTTCATGTTCCACTTGGCCCTTTCTAAATCAATGGTCAAGTCTTCAATCTCTGATTGCTGATCCTTGATGATCTCTATAAGCTCCTCATTGGTGGGTTCTGCATCTGTCTCATCATCTTGGAGGAGAACAAACTCGGTATCATGCTCACCTGATGGCCCTTCCTCCTGCACTGACTCCTTTCCTTTACTCTGGTCTTGTGGTGTTGATGTCGGAAGTGAGTCCCCTTCCACCCCGGGTGGAGATAACACTCGCCTAGCTGCTGCGAACACTGGTCTACTGCCCTTCTGGTATGTGATGTATATTGGCATGGTGGCAGTCTCATGACTCTCAAACTGATGTGAAGGACTCTCCACCTCATGCTCAAACTGATGTGAGGGACCTCCTGTGTCATGTTCGAACTGATGTGAGGGACCTCCCACCTCATGTTCTGCCTCTGATATCACCGGTGGAGTGCTGAAGAAATCATGAGAGATGAAGTCTTCCCAAGCAATACCCTGCAATCCCAACTGATGGTCCACTAAAATCCGAATGAGAGCAAAATGATAGACACTATTTAACTGCTGTTGTGGGGTCTTGCGCGCATAAAGTTTTTCATCTTCTCAATGTTGTTGCAGATGAAGAATGGGAGGCTCATCATCCGCACCTTGGTGAAGTGCATAAGCAAGCGGATGTGGTAGGCATAAAGGCGAGAAAACCTCCCCTCGCAACTGAAATACTTCATGATGAATCTCATGAGTGGGGCATACTCATCCCTCAAGAATCTGAATGGAAACACTCTGGTGAGCTGGCTCAAGCAGCTGCCCTTGATGTAGGGCTCATAGTGATGCCTCTCCACCTTCTTTTTCTTATGCCACTGCACCCCAACGTTAGGTATCCCTGTTGCCACTGATATAGCCTCTGGTGTCAAGGTGAAAGTGACCCCAACCAGGATAGATTGGCCTCCCTATAGATGAAGTGTGAAAAGGCGGGCCAACTCATGATGTACTCTGACATTTGCCACCCTTTGGCAAAATTCATAACATGCCAAGTGCTGGAAACAAGACATGGCAAGTGGGCATGCCTGCAGCTCTGTGAGGGTGTTGGGCTCGTCTCTGAGATGTCTGCCACTCCGGTGATGTATCCTATGGGCCCTATCTCCTGAAGATGTGTCACTGTGTGTATCCCCCTCATAATCTGATGAATTTTCTGATGCCATCTTTGCTGCTTGTACCCTGATTTTAATGTTGTCCCCTGAATCCAATGACACTGATGAATGCTCTGAAAATCTATTACCAAGGGGACAATAAAATAGGGGAGTGTTAGGAGAGGAATGATGAAAAGGGGAATAGGGGTTTAAAGGAGAAATTTATCAGGGATTTAGGAGTATTTTGGATATAGTTTTGATGGGATAGGGTTTGGATATTATTGAGGTAGGAATAGGGGGAACAGATGAATATGATCACAGTGGAGCTAGGGTGATTATTAGGGAAAGTGCTACAGGGGAATTAGTTTGATAAGGGTAGGGTAAGAGCATGCTTTAGCAATAAGGTCACTGTAGCAAAACCCTAGCTTTTTTGACCCTTTTTGTGTCATGTTTGTTTGCTTTTTTAAAAAATTTTGCATTTGATTTATGGTCACCAAAATCATGTTTCTCTTTGAATTAAATGTCAATGATGAAGGTATTAGGGCCACTTCTCCAAATTTGAGGGCCATACATAAAAATTTGGGCGATTTGGTGGTTTTTTAGGCTCACAGGCCTGTGCGCCGCACGCTTTGCCCAGTGCGCCACGTGCCGGGTATGCGCCACACCAATGTAGTGTTAACACTGTGGCTGGGCTCCCAGTGCGCCGCGCCACCTTATGTGTGCGCCGCGTGCTGTCAATTCATGCCATTTTTGTTTGAAAAACAGGGGCGGGAGTTTTAGGGGGATTTTAGGGTGGTTGTTTTAGGGAATATGATGGAATGGAGGTGGAAATGATGAGGAAGGAGGGGACAAGGGGAGGGGAGCAAAACCTTGGTGCTCATCATCACTTTTTGCGACCCCATTCTTCGTTTTCCTTGGTGATTTTTCCATGGATGGCCATTGTGTTTTTGTGTACCATTAGACATCTTACAAACCTCATATTAATGATAAAAGTGATGGAGAAGAGGTGTCGATCATGGCCTACCTCTTGATTCGCTGACTTCGCCGAGATTTGAGATGAATTGCAATGTTTTTTTAGGCACATCGCTGTGTGCGTCGCGCGCCTAGCTCAGTGCGCCGCATGCCCTGAGTGCGTCGCGCCCTTGTGGATTTTGCACTATGGGCTGGCTGTCAGTGCGTCACGCCCTCTGTGTGCGCTGCGCGCCCTGGTGTATGCACCGCGTCCTTTGGAAACCAACTCTCCTCCACTCAAACCCTCATGAATTTGATTTCTCACTTTTCTAATTTCTCTCCAAGCTTGCCAAAGCACAAATGATTTTTTTTTTTGGGCCATAACATGTATATATAGGCTAGGGAGAGGTGAGTTTGATTTTTTCCTCTTTGCAAACCCACTTTATAATGTTTATGTTTTGCACTTTTTATCCACTTTAAAACAATTTGCTTTTTTCCTTTTTCTTTGAAATTTTGGCTCTCATAATAAAAATTTTGGCATTTCTTTGCGGGGACTGTGTGACTGGGCCTTTGGCTTTGAAATCCATGACTGCATCTGAAAATGTCAACTGTCAATTTCTGGAAAATTTTGTCATAGTTGACCTTGTTTGACTTTTCTTCAAAATAGAGTTTTGAAGAAGAGTCGATGTCTCTTCTGGTGATGATGAAGCTTCCTGAACTGTAGCTGTATAAGGTCTCCCTCTGGCCTGCATGGCTTGTTCTGGACATGTTTTTCAAGGACCACATTGATGATTTCCTAGACCCAACCATAAAAATGACTTTGTCTTGTAATATGACCAGACCTTGACTATCATGAACTTCAGTGATTATGGACCAAGGCCTGAACCAGCAGGGGCCAGAGATGAGAGAAAATGACTAGCATGACTATCTCCGTCAGATCATGGCATGTCCCTAGCGAAATGCAGCTGAGTGGATGGAGTGGGACACCTAAAATTGAAATGCACAAAGGGCTTTGAACTCTGACGGAGGGCTGACCAGACTGACTCTAACATTGGCTCGAATGGGGGATGGTAGCTCCTTGGAGGTGCTAAGAACAGCAGATCTCTGGAGGAGCTAGATAGTGCCTTTTTGTCCATTGGGCTATGGAGTCACCATTTTGATAAACAACACAGACTCTGACTTATTTATAAAACTGGAATAACCAAGAAATTGACTCAAACTTGACAATTGGAATAACTCAAAAACCGACTTTACATACTGAAACGAAACTGAAATAAAAATGGTATTTACAATGACAGTGGAAGCAGAGTTAATAGATCAACAATGATACTGCTTGAGCAGCCGACCATTGATCGGCCCTCCAGGACAGTCTTCCCCATTCATTTCTTTCAGAAGAAAGGCATTTTGACCTCTATATGCTGCGATTTTGAAAGGACCTTTCCACAGATTTTCGAACTTTCCATGCTTGCCTTTCTCTTCATTCCTTGCATCCCACTTCAGCAACACATCATCCAACTAAAATTTATCTGCTTTTGCTTTTCTATCATAGATTTTCTTTATCTTCTCCTATAACTTGGATGTGTTTTTGAAAACTTCCTCTCTTGTTTGCTGCAAGTGGATCATTTGATTCAGCCTTCTCTGCATGGGATCTTCCTCACTGGTGGCCTCCTGAAGAATTTTGACCACCGGGGTAGCAAGGGAAGTGGGAAATACTGTGTCCACTCCATAAACCAGCTCAAACGGTGACATACCAATAGACTTTTTCTGACTAATTCGATCTGCCCAAAGTGCATGGACCAGCCTCTTGTTCCAGCTTTTCTTATTTATTTCCAGCATCTTCTTGATGATGTTGACCAAAGATTTATTCGAAGATTCCACCAATATATTGCCTTGCGGATGATAGGTAGTTGAATGACCCAAAATTATATGATATTTATGACAAAATTCTACCATCCTTTTCGATTTGAAAGCTGCTGAATTATCAGCGATCAATTTGTTTGGAAAACCAAAGCGAGACAAGATGTTATTTTCGAGAAATGAAATGATTACCGCGTCCATTGCTTGTCTGGTAGGGGCTGCCTCAATCCACTTTGTGAAGTAGTTTGTTGCTGTAAGGATCCACTTATGCTGTCCGAAAGAGGCGGGATGAATTTCCCCAATGAAATCCAACCCCCACTGCTGGAATGGAGCGCTCACTTCGATAGGTTTGAGTGGCAAAGGCTGTAGTTTATGTTTTCCTTCAAAAATTTGACACTTATGACAGTGCTTTACCATCTTATGCACATCAGCAAACAAAGTAGGCCAGTAGTACCCTGCTCTCAAGATTTTGTTCGCTGTTGACTTCCAAAAAAGATGTCCACCACACTCCTCCGTGGAAGTCCTCCATGACTTTCTTTGCCTCCTCTTCCACCAGACAATTTAGTGAAATGCCACCGGGATCTTTCCAATACAATGCAGAATTCAAGATACAAAACTTGGCATCTTTCAACTTAAGTGTTCTCGCTTTGTTTCTAGCCATGCCGGGCGGTGGTGATAGATTTTTCAACACATAGATTATATCATAATACCATGGGGACAAATCAAACATTTCGGATACCTAAATTGACGTTCCTTCCTCATTCTCATCGGACATGGCAGCGATCAGATTTATGTCCAATGCATGCAAATTTGATTCAGCCATTAGCTTCGCCAATCCCTGTCCTTTGACCAGCTTTGTAGGCTTTATCTCCACATCGTATTCTAGCAAGGCTATGATCCATTTGCCCCTTCTCCCTTCCTGATTGGTCTGCACTAAAACATCTTTCACAGCAATATTAGGAACATAGGCCAGAATGTGAGAATGTAAGATATACACCCGGAAATCCTTCAATGCCTTTACCAATGCTAGGGCTTGCTTCTCAATGATGTTGTACTTCAAAGCTGCATCCCGTATAGCCCTGCTAAAGAATGCAATGGGTCTTTCATGATCATCCCTTTTCTACAACAATACCACTGCCATAGTGTGCTCAGAAGCAAATGAAAACAATATAAAATCTTGAGTGTAATCTGGGCTGACTAGAACTGGAGTTGAAGAAAGGGCCAATTTGACCAAGTTGAAAGATTTTACAGCCTCATCCATCCATTTCACCTGGCTGTCCTTCTTAAGCATGTTGGTCATTTCTTTCAAGTGTTCTGCAAGATTAGGCACAAAGGGACACAGAAAATTCATCTTACCATTAAAAGACTATATCTCCTTTTTGTTCCTAGGCAGGTTGATTTGCTGAATTGCTTGGACACATGCTGGGTCTATGCGGATGCCATCTTTTGAAATGATATGCCCAAGTAATTTTCCTTCCTCCATGGCGAACAAGCTCTTCTTAGGATTCAACGATAAACCATATTTCCTGCATTTTTGAAAGACGATTTTTAGGTGATGCATGTGCTCTTCATCAGATTTTGAAAACACCGTCAAGTCATCCAAGTACACCACCAAAAACACATCCTTCTCATTTGCAAACGCCAATTCCATTGCACGCTGAAATGTGGCACCTGCATTCTTCAAACCGAATGGCATTTTGGCATAATAGAATGTCCCCCATGGAGTTGTGAATGCCGTCTTATCCCTATCATCTTCGTGGACTGAAATTTGGTTATATCCGGAATAACCATCAAGCAGTGACATACGAGATGCCCCCACTACTCACTGAAGTATATGGTCCATCTTGGGCAGCAGATAGTTGTCCTTCAATGAGACCTTGTTTAGATTTCTGAAATCAATGCATAGGCGGATCTCACCGGTCTTCTTTCGTACAGGCACTAAGTTGGATATCCAATCTGAGAATCTGATAGGCACAATGATACCTGACTTGTACAACCTATTTACCTCTTTTTCGATGGATGGCAACAACTTTGGATTGATCCTTCTTAGCTTTTGTCTAAATGGTTTCTGATTGGGCTTGATAGGTATTGTGTGCTGAATGATGTTCGTATCATAGGTCTTTAAATCAGAATAATCCCAAGCAAATACATCTTCAAATGAAGTCATCAAACTGATATATTTGTCCTTGATCTTTGGCGGTAGTGTCTTGGACAATTTTACCAATTTTGGATTTGTTGTTGTACTGATGTTGACTTCTTCTACACCTTTCTCCATGGGCTACAAAGTTGGCTTGCGGGCTACATCATCCTGATCGAAAAATTCTTCTAGGGGTATCAAGCCTTTAGGAATGATGTTGTTCTTCAGCTGCAATACGTCCATTTGATTGATTTGTACTTCTTCTATACCATTCCCTTTGTTCTCATCGTTTTCCACATCGATTAAGGTTTCTTTGAACTTGCCTTTGTTGAGCAGAAAATCCTTAATCTCCTCATCATCTTGGAACACTTGCCAATGTCACTGATTGTGTGGAATGGTTGGACGGTGCTTGACATGGATTTCAAATTTGTTGCTGGAGTTCATGGGGATCTTCAAGCTGCTCGTTGCCTTGGCAAGAGCATCAGCAATACTATTTTGTATTCGTGGCACACATGTCAAGGTGTATTCGGAAAATAGCTTCAAGATGTCCAAAACTGCATTACGATAGGCCCGTATCCTAGGATGTTTTGCTTGATACTCACCTCTGACCTGTTTTATCACCAACTCGGAGTCTCCATAAACTGAAATCCTCTTTTCATTCAGCTTTCTAAGAATCTTCAGGCCAGCAATCAGAGCTTCATATTCAGCTTCATTATTGGAACATTCGAAGGCCAGCTTGTAGGAGCAAACTCTCACGCTGCTAGGTACTTTGTTTGGGGTGGAGAAAGGACTGCGTACCCAAATACCAATACCAACTCCATCATTCCCTACTGCTCCATCAAAATCCATGGTCCATAAGCCTTCTTCTTCTTCTTGCAAGTGTTGAAAATATTTTTTCTGTCCATTGTTTGTTTGCTATCCATCGTTTTCAGCTGATGCCCCAATCTTTTGTTGCTTTTCTTGTCTTTCTTTCTTCAAAATCTCTCTAAAATTTTCTGTTATCTCTGGAATGTCGTCTGCTTCTACTATCTGACTATCTATTTCATTTAAAATATCAGAAAACAAAACAAAAGACTCTAAATCTGTATATGCATAGTTTATAGGATGATTTATCAGTTTCTCCTTGTTTGTGATCATATACTTCATCTTTTGTTCCTGATATAATTTCCTCATCTGTCCAAACACTGGGATTGTTGCATAGGAGAAATTCAGCTGTAGTGTCCCCTTCAATTTTTCCACCCAAGACCTGGAAAGAAGCATACCAAACCTTGGAGGAATGTCTGCTACCAGTACATCCATCAGAACATTTTTCATAGGAAGCTGATCCAAACTCACAACTAAGTCTTTGATGAGCCCTATGCACCTTACTCTACTGGAGTCGAGTGAATAAAGATCATGATATTGGCGGGTGATGTCCAGACCAAGCTTATCCATGATAACCTTGGGCATGAGATTGTGAGAGGCTCCGGAATCCAACATGGCATTGTGTAGCACAAAGTCATGCAATCGTAAACTGATATAAAAGGGTGGCACCTCGCTCTCAAGAGACTCACCATTCGTTGTTGGCCCAAAAATCATTTCAGGCTGATCATATTCTACGTTTACCATGTCGGACATTGGGTCCAAGTTCAACATTTTAGAAATCTGTCCTCTATAGCTACTGTTCTTCATGATTTCAGTCAAAGGGATGGATACCTTTAGCTTAGAAATCTCATTCTCTAGGCTGAAAGCGGGAGTTCTTTCTACCTCTTTGACTGGGATCTCTTTCCTTTCCTTCTCTTTTGAGGTGGCTGGTTGTTGTGATTGTTCTGCTGATTTCGATTTGCTACTCTCCGGAACAACCGCCTCCTTTCCCTTTCTTTGTGTAGCTGATGGATCTTTCTTTGTTATTTCATCCTCCTTCTTTTTCTGAATTGGTTTAGCCAGTACATCTCTGTTGGGAATATCGCTATTGTTGTGTGGAAAAAGCATTCATATACCCCCTTTGATATTCTTCCGACTCTTCTTCCAACACGGTTTCGTTAGCTAGAATAAAATCAGTGTCTTGGTGTGTAGCTGAATTTACTGCACATTCTTCCTCTTCGGTGATGTAAGTAGGCAGCTCATCTAGAGTAAAGAGATGGTTTTCTTTGCCTATTACATTCCCTTCCTCATCCGATTCCGGTCCATGTACAAAATTCTACTGCAAAGGTGTTTGTACCGGCTGTTGTGTTGTCTGCTCTTGAGTCTGCTAATCTCTTTGTCTAATTCTATATTGTGGCTGTTGCTGGCCACGAAAGTTAGGATTCCTAACTTGTGGCTCTGGCTTGTCAAGTTTTACCCTTTCGAGCATCTGTTCTACCTTCTTGAGCAACTGATCCATTGAAGAAGATTCTTCTTTCACCGTGGTTTTCTTCTCTGCTTTCGCTCTTGCTCTTTTGGACAGCAGGTTAGCCTCAATGCTGACTGCAATTTTCTGCATATCTTCCATTGTAGCCGGTTCTCTCTCTCTTAATTGGTACGCCATGTCAGCATCAAAACCATCCAGAAACTTCATCATTGCTAGTCCCACAGGTGGCTTTAGATGGTCTGGGATGTCGTTGTAGACTACATTAAATCTAACACAATAATCTTGGACCGACTCACCGGCATTCCGCTTGATTTGTTCATACTCGGCCAGAATTTGAAGGGCATTCTTTTTGACTTCCCACTTGTTCAAAAATTGTCTTTGTAGCTCAGCTAAGGTGGTGATACTTGCAGCCGTCAAACCTCTGAACCATTTCCTCACATCACCTGCAAATGTTTGTACAAAGAGCCTCATTTCCACGTTCTCCGTGTCGATCTCATGAAGTTCATAGAAATCTGCCATTTTATCCACATGTTGTTGAGCTGTAATACTGTTAGGAGTTCCATCAAAAAACAAGATTTTACTTTGATAGTCATTTGGCATGTCATCTAGGACTTGGGGCAGAACAAGGGGTGCGAAACGGGTAGCCATCATTCTTGGTGGATTTGGCCTTGGAGGCGTTGGAGGAGTGTGCACAGTTTGCAAGGGGCTTGCACTTGGAGTTTGGGGCTGTGTGGCAATGTAGTTATCGATTAATCTATTAGCTCTTTCCGTCTCAAGGTCTACAAGAAATTGTGGATCGGGAACGGTGTAATCAACAACCTTTTCAGATTTAGATTCAAACAGTGATATCTCAAATCATTCGTCAAACTCAAGCTCCTCGAGATACTCAAAAATGTTGGGACATGAATGGGATTTGAACACGGGGGCTGTGGTGCTTTCTTGACGGAGGAGTCTTGGAATCAAATTAGGATTTTTGTAAATGTGAGGAGGGTCCAGGTCCACATTCGCTCTGGTATATCGTCTTGAAGCTAGCGTGCTATTTAGAGGAATTACGGGACACAACCAACTTGCTCAGCCTTTCCAATCCTAAGCTCATCATCCGGAAGCCTAGAATTCTTATGATACAAGGGGATTTGATTTTCAACTTGTTCCCAGTGGAGTCGCCACTATGTTAGCACCTAAATCTGCCTTAGGCTGAAGGAAGGCAAAAATTAGGGTAACCACAAACCACGCTTAGTCTGGTAGCTAGCCCTACCAGAGCAGGAGAGGGCTCTCTACGAGTCACACTCAGCGAATGGATAGGCAAAATGGTCTGAGATGACTTACAATGTGATGTTTACCTTAGGCTAGTAAGTGAAAAACGATTTTGGAAAAGATTTTTGAAAGTGACCGAGCTTCTGGGATGTATATGGGACTGGCGCTTAGCAAAGAATAGAGAATTGAGAATGAAGGCACAGATTATTCTGTGAGGCAAGGTAGGCAGGAAGCGTAGCAATTTCAACTTAAGGTGACATGGAATGGAAAGATTGCTGAAGATGGTGAAAAGGGCATGGTCGCATGAATCCTTTTCAACAGAAGAATGACACTGCACATGAAATTTTCCCATAGGCAGAGCAATATAAATTGAATTCTACCTAATCTCACTTAGAAAATTTCACTGAAATGAAACATGAAATGAATTATGAAACATAACAAGATACATATGGTACATAAGAACACATTTTCTACACTCACAACCACAAGAATCTCATGAAACAGAGCCGCTGCCTTTCATTAACTCTCTGTCAAAATATACACTGTGCAGAAACATAGTTTCTTTCCCACAGTGTCCCAAAAGTTACAAGCCAGCCAACCCTTTGCAAATAACTTGCTTACAATATATAGAAAGTGTAGAGAAGAGATGGAACGCCTAGGGGTTGGGAAGTTACTCAAATCATTTCGAAAAGGAGATGGAGAGCCAACCATCAGCTATAGGTGCAGCGCTCTCAAGCATGACATTTGGCTGGGGTGACCCTTTGCATTCTTTTGCCACTTGGATAGATGCCTACCTGGAGAGAAAACTCTTTAAAAGCCACCTTTGGTACCAAAAAACTGAAGAGTAGATGACCGGGCCCACTTTGAGAAGTCGCGACCTGAAATTTCGCGAAACGGGAGCAATTTGGCAGTTTTTTCCCCTGTGCACCGCACCAAATTCCCTGTGCATCGTGCCACTTTGGAGCCTATTTTGGGGCACTTGCAGGTGTCCAAAATGTGCCCAAGTGGGCTTGTTGGAAAGCCTATTTAGTCTACGTTCCAACCCAACTTGAATTTTTGAATTTTAAGCTCATTTGCCCCTCCAAAAATTCATTCTCCCAAGACTGCTTTCTGTGTGTGCAAAAAGTGGCAGAGAGGCCATTTTTGGGTGGTTTTTTGACCTTTAGGAGACCCAAAACTTGTCAAAATTTCTTTCCCGGACACCAGTAGTCATAATTTTTTATGCTGAATCCAAATATGCAATTGGTTTCTTCATTGGAGCCCTAGAATTTTAGCGTCGCGCCAGTGGCGCAGCGCACAGGGAGGAATTTCCTGTTTTGTGCCCAAAAAATTTGCCTGTGACCAAAATTTGCCCAAATTTTTTGAAATTTTGGCTAGAGGTTCCCTATGAAGTGATTTGTTGTGCCAAGGAAGCCTCAGCTAGGATTTGAAGCTGATCTTGCTCCTTTGCCTTCTTTTCCTCTTTTGCCTCTTTTCTCGCTTTGCTCAATTTTGCCTTTAGGCTCCTGATTCTTGCCTTGGAACTCATGTTGCGGGCCTGGTAGTGATAAGTCATGTGCCTCAGCATGTATTTCTCCCTATTTTCTTTGTCCAATAGCCTCTCCAAATGCATGTTGACCCTCTCAAGGTTGGACTCCTGGTCTTCATTGATTTCTTGCTCCAAAGATGTGAGCGGAACCCTTCTTCTTTGAGCAGCTTGGCGCTGCTCACAGATGTTCTGCAACTCCATGATCGTCTGTTGGTCTTAAAGCTGTTTGTTTCTCCGCTCCAGGTAGTTCATGTTCCACTTGGCCCTTTCTAAATCAATGGTCAAGTCTTCAATCTCTGATTGTTGCTCCTTGATGATCTCTATAAGCTCCTCATTGGTGGGTTATGCATCTGTCTCATCATCCTGGAGGAGAACAAACTTGGTCTCATGCTCACCTGATGGCCCTTCCTCCTGCACTGACAGCTTGCCTTTACTCTGCTCCTGTGGCACTGATGTCAGAAGCGAGGCCCCTTCCACCTCGGTTGGAGATAACACTCGCCTAGCTGCTACGAACAATGGTCTACTGCCCTTCTGGTATGTGATGTATACTGGCATGGTGGCAGTCTCATGACTCTCAAACTGATGTGAAGGACTCTCCGCCTCATGCTCAAACTGATGTGAGGGACCTCCTATGTCATGTTTGAACTGATGTGAGGAACCTCCCACCTCATGTTCTGCCTCTGATATCACCGATGGAGTGCTGAAGAAATCATGGGAGATGAAGTCTTCCCAAGCAATACCCTGTAATCCCAACTGATGGTCCACTAAAATCAGGATGAGAGCAAAATGATAGACACTATTTAGCTGCTGTTGTGGGGTCTTGTGTTGCATAAACTTTTTCATCTTCTCAATGTTGTTGCAGATGAAGAATGCGAGGCTCATCATCCGCACCCTGGTGAAGTGCATAAGCAAGTGTATGTGGTAGGCATAAAGGCGAGAAAACCTCCCCTCACAACTGAAATAATTCATGATCAATCTCATGAGTGGGGCATACTCATCCCTCAAGAATCTGAATGGAAACACTCCGGTGAGCTAGCTCAAGCAGCTGCCCTTGATGTAGGGCTCATAGTGATGCCTCTCCTCCTTCTTTTTCTTATGCCACTGCTCCCCAATGTTAGGTATCCCTATTGCCACTGATATAGCCTCTGGTGTCAAGGTGAAAGTGACCCCAGCCAGGACAGATTGGCCTCCCTATAGATGAAGTGTGAAAAGGTGGGCCAACTCATGATGTGCTCTGACATTTGCCACCCTTTGGCAAAATTCATAACATGCCAAGTGCTGGAAACAAGACATGGCAAGTGGGCATGCCTACAGCTCTGTGAGGGTGTTGGGCTCGTCGCTGAGATGTCTGCCTCTCCGGTGATGTCTCCTATGGGCCCTCTCTCCTGAAGATGTGTCACTGTGTGTATCCCCCTCATAATCTGATGAATTTTCTGATGCCATCACTGCTGCTTGTACCCTGATTTTAATGTTGTCCCCTGAATCCAATGACACTAATGAATGATCTGAAAATTTGTTACCAAGGGGACAATAAAACAGGGGAGTGTTAGGAGGGGAATGATGAAAAGGGGAATAGGGGTTTAAAGGAGAAATTTATCAGGGATTTAGGAGTATTTTTGGTATAGTTTTGATGGGATAGGGTTTGGATATTATTGAGGTAGGAATAAGGGGAACAGATAAATATGATCACAGTGGAGCTAGGGTGATTATTAGGGAAAGTGCTACAAGGGAATTAGTTTGATAAGGGTAGGGTAAGAGCATGCTTTATCAATAAGGTCATTGTAGCAAAACCCTAGCTTTTTTGACCCTTTTTGTGTCATGTTTGTTTGCTTTTTAAAAAAAATTTGCATTTGATTTATGGTCACCAAAATCATGTTTCTCTTTGAATTAAATGTCAATGATGAAGTTATTAGGGCCACTTCTCCAAATTTGAGGGCCATACATAAAAATTTGGGCGATCTGGTGGTTTTTTAGGCTCACAGGCCTGTGCGCCGCGCGCTTTTCCCAGTGCGTCGCGCGCCGGGTATGTGCCGCGCCAATGCATTGTTAACACTGTGGTCGGGATCCTAGTGTGCTACACGCCCTGAGTGTGCTGCGCCACCTTGTGTGTGCGCCGCGCGCTGTCAATTCACACCATTTTTGTTTGAAAAATAGGGGCGGAAGTTTTAGGGGATTTTAGGGTGGTTGTTTTAGGGAATATGATGGAATGGAGGTGGAAATGATGAGGAAGGAGGGGACAAGGGGAGGGGAGCAAAACCTTGGTGCTCATCATCACTTTTTGCGACCCCATTCTTCGTTTTCCTTCGTGATTTTTCCATGGATGGCCATTGTGCTTTTGTGTACCATTAGACATCTTACAAACCTCATATTAATGACAAAAGTGATGGAGAAGAGGTGTCGATCATAGCCTACCTCTTGATTCGCTGACTTCGCTGAGATTTGAGATGAATTGCAATGTTTTTTTAGGCACCTGGCTGTGTGCGTCACGCGCCTAGCCAGTGCGTCGCGCGCCCTGAGTGCGTCGCGCCCTTGTGGATTTTGCACTATGGGCTGGCTGCCAGTGCGTCGCGCCCTCTGTGTGCGCCACGCGCCCTGGTGTATGTGTCGCGTCCTTTGGAAACCGGCTCTCCTCCACTCAAACCCTCATGAATTTGCTTTCTCACTTTTCTAATTTCTCTCCAAGCTTGCCAAAGCACAAATGATTTTTGTTTTGGGCCATAACATGTATATATAGGCTAGGGAGAGGTGAGTTTGATTTTTTCTTCTTTGCAAACCCACTTTATAATGTTTATGTTTTGCACTTTTTATCCACTTTAAAACAATCTGCTTTTTTCCTTTTTCTTTGAAATTTTGGCTCTCATAATAAAATTTTCGGCATTTCTTTGCAGGGACTGTGTGACTGGGCCTCTGGCTTTGAAATCCATGACTGCATCTGAAAATGTCAACTGTCGATTTTTGGAAAATTTTGTCATAGTTGACCTTGTTTGACTTTTCTTCAAAACAGAGTTTTGAAGAAGAGTCGATGTCTCTTGCGGTGATGATGAAGCTTCCTGAACTGTAGCTGTATAAGGTCTCCCTCTGGCCTGCATGGCTTGTTCTAGACATGTTTTTCAAGGACCACATTGATGATTTCCTAGACCCAACCATAAAAATGACTTTGTCTTGTAATATGACCAGACCTTGACTATCATGAACTTCAGTGATTATGGACCAAGGCCTGAACCAGCAGGGGCCAGAGATGAGAGAAAATGACTAGCGTGACTATCTTCATCAGATCATGGCATGTCCCTAGCGAAATGCAGCTGAGTGGATGGAGCGGGACACCTAAAATTGAAATGCACAAAGAGCTTTGATCTCTGACGGAGGGCTGACCATACCGACTTTAACAAGAGACATGGCATCCATTGCCATATCTATTAACAAAAGATGACCTCCTCATGATAGTGTAGAATTGGCCAGAGGAATGGATGACTCCACCTGGTGGAGTAGCTGGAGGAGATGATGCTGAGAAAGGTACCTTGCAGGGTCCAGGTACAAGTAAGAGACATGTTGTCGAGCAACTAGAAGAAATAGAAGTAACAGAGTAGGAACACGAAGAACACCGCCATGATGCAGGGGTATTTCAAGATTTTCCCTTTGTGATAAAGATGTGGCCAAGAAAGAAGCAGAAGGAAGATAAGAGAAAGGGCACAATGTCGCTTGTCCTCATTGATGGGGAAATTGATGAAATAACAAAGAAAATCCAGGAGATTAACATAGAGACCTAGGATAATATTGATGATTGATGCAAAACAATCTTGGTTGAGGTGTAGCAAGGCATCGCGGAGCTGAAGGCATTGCCACAACAAGTGAAAAAACCAAAATAGGTAGCCCAGTCATCTTAGCAAGAGCAAAGATTAGAAACAAGTTTAGGATGAGGATGTTACATGTGCTAGCTAGGGCACTGAAGTTTGAAGCAGAAGTAGATAAAGAGTGATCCGAGATGTGGTGCAGCGTCTAGCCAAATGTCGTTGCATTACTTCTTCTAGTGCTTCATGAATTTCATCAAAGAATCATCATAGAGATGTAGGAACAAGAGCAGTGTATGATGTTGTTGAAATAAAAGGCGGAGTCGGAGAAAGCAACGATACAAAAGGAGTTGAAGAAAGTGGCCAAGGAAAGGGAGGAAGCAAGGCAGTAATAAAAAAAGTTGGAGAGGGCCATTGCTGAGACCTATAGTACAGTTCCAGACATGAAGGTCTGCGATGATGAAGCACCAGCAGAGAAGGTCGTGAAGCTTGTGCTTGCGATCAAAGACTCAAAGAATGTTATTTCCAAATTGGAATTTGACTATGAGGTGTAGATACCAGAGTTGTAGATAAGATTGCAACCAAGTACACCACCAGAGGTTCGGGAGTAGAGACAAAAGGACCTCAGTGCAACAATGAAAGGCATATCAGATATAGTGGAAGATTGTGGGAAGTTGTTCGATGATACGATGTAGACTTGGACCTCACTACAGGAGGATACAAACATCATCAATATGGAGGAGGAACTGCAGGCCAATTAGAAGTGGCGTGATGAGATCCTGACAACTATAAAGACCTTACCAATCTTGCAGATATTTGCCATCATTTCTAAAGGGAATAACCTCTAGGTACAAATGGACGATCTACGGAGGAAATCAGAGATCTCACAGGTGGGGACTCAGCCATGGCAAGAGGAAGCCTTGCAACTTTTGCAGTAAGTAGATGAAAAAATGAAGGAATTGAAGAAAAGGGAAGCATATATACTGTACAAGACCGTTGTCCCTATTACAGAAGGTTTGCCGAAGGAAGTGCAACATGAAGAAAAGTTGATCACAGAAACACTCCAGCAGTACAATGCAATATATAACAACATTGAAGTGAAGATCAAGGGTGTTGAAGCTGAGTGACTTGGGAGGTGTCGTGGGTGAGCATTGGAGGCCTATTGGGCATGGCCCAACTTGGTCTAAAGTTGGGGTAAAATACCCTGTGAAAGAAGGAGTGGATAACACAGAGCTGCTGAAGAAATATTCATTGCACAGAGTTTTAGGGCCTTCTGGATGGGATAAAGCCCTTATTTTGTAATGGATATTGTCTCGTAGTCCTTGTTTTATGGATCCATGCTATGTGGACCATGTTTTTTTATATATTAATTGTATAAAAGGATATGCAATACTTTACAATTGATTAATATTAGGATCAGAATGATAGAAATGTAAGTGAATCTCTGTTTCCACATCTGTAGTATGTAGTTTTGGAGAAGGATGCATAACTGAGTGCGCAAACCACCTTCAGTTGAGTGTGCAAGTCAGATAAGTTAATGTAATTGAAGATTTTCTTAATAAAAAAGAATTTTTGTGAAAGTATTGTGTCTCTATACTTATTATTTGTCTATTTTTCTGTATCTAGTTATGTGCGCTTTTTATTGAACTATGTAAAGAACTGTAAAATATACTGTTGTGTATTGAATTTTATGTGTTTTTGTATATTAATCATCTTCACAAAGTTCTTATGCATGCAAATTTATAATATTGGTATAAAACAAAAGTAATTGCATGGCACCACTTCACAGATATCCCTTTGGTTGTGGAATCCTGATTTTGCAACCTCACATCACTGCTTTGGGTGAGATGTGATCTTCTTGTAGGTCATTGCAACTTTTGCAGGCAGTGAATGAAAAACTAAAGGAATTGAAGAAAAGGGAAGCATAGCTACTGCATAAGACCATTGGTCCTGCTACAGAAGTTTTTCTGAAGGAAGCACAACAAGAAGAAAAGTTGATGGTAGAAACACTCCTGTAGTACAATGCAGTATACAATGACATCAAAGTGGAGATTAAGGGCCTCGAAGCTAAATGACTCAGGAAGAGTCACTAGTGAGTGTTGGGGGCCTATTGGGTATGACCCAACTTGGTCCAAATTTTGGGTAAAAGAACTAGAAAAAGAAGGAGCAGACTGTGCAGAGCTAGTGAAGAAATATTCACACAGACTTTTAGGGCCTTAAGGATGGGATACAGCCCTTACTTCGTAACAGGTATTGGGTAGTATTCCTTGTCTTATGGATCAATGGTATGTGGACCATGGTTTTTATATAGATGAATTATATAAAAGGATATCTAATACTTTGCAATCAAATAATATTAGGATAAGAATGATAGAATCATAAGTCAATCTCTATTTCCACATCTATAGTCTATAGTTTTGGAGAAGGCTCCATAACTGAGTGCACGTAGACCTTAAATATTATGCAGCTGAGTGTGCAGACCACCTATAGTTGAGTTCACAGATCACAGAAGTGAATGTAATTGAAGATATTCTCAATAAAGAAGAGGTTTTGTGAAATTTTTGTGTCTCTATACTTCTTATTTGTCTACTGTTCTGTATCTGGTTATGTGTGCTTTTTACTGAAATATGTGAAGAACTGTAAAATATATTGTTATGTGTTGAATTTTATGTGTTTTTGTATATTAATCATTTGCACGAAGTTGTTATGCATTCAAAGTTATAAGATTGGTATAAAACAGAAGTAATTACACGACGCCACTTCACGGATATCCCTTCGGTTGTGAAAGCCTAGTTCTGCAGCCTCCTATAACTGCTTCGAGTGAGACTGCGATCTACCTGCAGGTCGTTTCTGAAAGGGCCAGTAGTTGAGGGTTTTGTTGGTGCGCAACACAATCTGAACATGGGTCAAGCCCCCTCAAACCAACATAAGTAAATGGCATAAGGAAATTTGTCATCTATCTGGCCTAGATCTGCTCCTATAGCTTTTTTAGATGCATCAACATGGATGTGGAAAGGAAGAGACCAATTTGGGCCTCTGAGTATGAGTGTAGTAGTCAACCTTTTCTTCAAGATTTCTTGGGCCTCTTGGCAACTTTTTGACCAGAAAAAATCAGATTCCTTGGCCAACAATCCAAACAATGGCGAGGCTACTTTGTTGAATTCTTTGATAAATATCCTATAATATCCAGCTAGGCCTAAGAAACTCCTGACATTCCTCTTCTTTTGAGGAGTAGGGACCCTTTTTATGATGGAAATTTTATTTGGGTCCACTTGTAGTCCTTCCTGGGATATTGAGTGACCCAAAATAGTCCCTGCATTCATCAAGAATTCACACTTCTCAGGACTAAGTGATAGGTTCATTTCAATTCACTTATTTAATACTTTCCCCAAGTTAGAGAGAGCCTCCAGGAAATCACACCCGTAGGGGGTCAAATCATCCATATAGATTTCTACAGAGTCATGGACTAGCTCAGCAAAGATGCTCATAACTTCCCTTTGAAAAGTGGCAGCAGCATTTCATAATCCAAAAGTAAGGACCCTATAAGAAAAGTTACCCCAAGGACAAGTGAGGGTGGTTTTATCTTGATCCCATGGGATGATTTGGATATGATTATAACCACTGAATCCATCCATGAAAGAGAAGAAATTCTTCCCTGCAAGACCATAAAATACATGATCAATGAAAGGTAGAGGAAAATGGTCTTTCTTAGTGGCTTTGTTTAGTTCTCTGTAATCCACATAGATCCTCCATTTTCCATTCTTATTTGGGACCAAAAATAGAGGGGACATCCACTCACTATCTGAGATGGGGTAAATGAACCCTGCATCCAACAACTTCTGTAATTCTTATTTAACTATGTCTTTGAGGGCTGCGTCCATTCTCCTTTGAGGTTGGTGCACTGGTTTACATTCTTCCTTAACGTAGATGTGATGATTACACACCAAAGGATGTACTCCCTTCATTTCCTTATAGCTCCAGGAAAAGGCATCCAAGTGCTCTCTCAGCATGTTGCACAACTTTCTTCTTGATGGGATGAGAGAGAGGGGTTTATTTTCGATGTTTTAGATGGACCGAATTCTACCATTTTGATATGAGTAGGACTTGACTCAAATAGGCACAAATTAGTCCAAGGGTTATTTTCAGATTTCTTCACTAGCTCTTCATGAGGCATGGTGCTGGGGGGCTGGTTCTAGAGGATTTTATCAATGAGGTCATCTTCATCAGGTTTCCCCCCTCCTATAATAGCATCTAGGGTACATATTAGGTATGATGTGGCATGGTATACTTCATCTTCCTCCTCCTCTTCCAAGCACTACAAGAAAAAAAGGACATTGGTGAGGGGTAGAAAGTGTCACCATAAGCTCATTGGTGATGTGTTGAGCCTCAAAATTACTCTTTCCCTAGCAACTCTTCTCATTCCTTTTTTTTTGTTTTTCCCTAAGAAAGATGCATTCTCATCACCAATGACTAGTATATACTGTCTTCAGGAGGACATTTAGCGATTTACATGTTATGCTTTTATGTTTTGTTGTTTGAATAAATTTTTGTATATTAGCTACGGAATGCGGCCTATTCTGTAGCTAATCGGCTGTTCCATAGCTACCTTCATGCTCTAATAGGTTCTAGGTGTCAGAAGGAGAAACTAGCCACATGGGCAGCTTGGAAATCATCATGACATGGACCCTGTCCTATTCATTCAGCCCAGGTCGACAAAGAAGATGGAATAAGACTACAGTCAATGGATAAGTCAAACACAAAGAGATTGAAGGTAACAAGACTTTGTTTCATTGTTAATTAATGTGTTTCACAGTGATGGGAAGCATTGTCTGAAGCAACTACCTATATCTATAGACTCCAACAGCCACCTGTACAAACGAATATAACAGCCATCATGTCTTGGATTTATGTCTCTAGCAGCCGAGGAAGAAATTCCCCATATCTCTCTTCTACGTGTTTGGATGTAGCATGTTTTTCTCCACAAATAGTTATATGATTTTTCTTATAAATACTTGTGTAAAGGACTGAAGAAGTTAGTAGTGATAGTAATAATTTTATTGTGAAATCAAAGTTCTAGACTCTGTAATTTCTGGGCATTTTGTGTCCCTGTTTTAATATGAAAAGACCACATGTTTCTATGAAAATCTGAAGGAGTTTTCTTGGAGTTGATTGAGAAAGCGTAGCCCAATCAGTTGCAGAGTGCCCCTGCATTAAAGAAGGTTTCATTTTGTTTTGTTTTTCTTCTTCTCGTTAACTGTAAATTCATCATTTTCTTTCACTGTGTTTATAATCATTTTCTTACTAGCAATGTTTATAATGCAATTTCCATCATTTTCTTATTAACAGTGTTTATAATTTAGAGTAGTTTCCATTTGCTTGATCTCTTTTTAGTTTTTATCAGTAGTTTAGAAGATAGAACTCAATGGTGTAATCTTGTTTCTTCAATTAAAAACTAACCTTGTTTCAGGATGAGAGTAGGATTGAAGAATGATAAGGATACACTGTTGGATAGTTTACTTCATTCACTGTTTTGCTAGTTTAAATTCTCAATTAAACTGATTAGTGTCATTTACTGTCTTTCCCATTTCATTTTTAGTTTACTGACACATGGTGTTAATGAATGTTTTTGGAAAACCCTTCAAGTTGATAATCCATCCTTAACTAAGTGGTTGAACATTTCATCTATGTAATGAGTTATTTCTGCATCTCTGTATTTGCTTTCTCTTAGATTAATGAAGTACAGAATTACTCAAATGTCGTCCCAAGGAGACCTTTTCCCAAAATTGAGAGGCAGAGTAACCAAGTATTTCATTTAGTTTTATTTTTGTAATTAGTTAGACGTTAGTTGCAAATTTCACTCTCAATTTTAATTCATGATTTGGAAATAATGGTAAATTAGGAATAGAAACTTTGTTTTCATTTCTTTCTTAGCTTTGCTTCCAAATCTTTCTTAGCTCTGTTTTCATTTCTTTCTTAAACTATGTTTTCATTTTTAGATTTTGAGCAGTCTTTACGAAAGTTAGATTTAATTTTTGATAATTACATTATAAATCATTAGGAATTAAAAGACCAAACCCCCCCCAAAACAACATAAAACACAGAAACAACGAAGTAAGAAGGGTTAGCTAGCACAAACAGTGCACTACACTTGATCAGTTTACGATACCTAGATTGATAATTTATGTAGAGAAATTTAGGACACTAAATTGACCAAACATTTTGGCACTATTTCCGGGGAAGTGTAACTAGGTAGCCTTATCTCTTACATTAAAAAAAATGACATGCATAGAGAAAGAGACTCTAGGGGTAGATTTATAGATAGGGGCAGAAGTTCAATTCCTAAAACACCACCTACTCCACCAAGAACAAGAAAAGATATACCTCCATCCCAAACTCACACTCCCAGCCATAGGAATCCTAAAATTCCAGGGACAGAAATCTAGTTAAAAGAATCTCCTACTTCATCTACCAAGTCAGTCCTAGGGGAGAAAATTCTTGAATCTCCAATAGTAGGGATAGCCTTTTTCACTTCCACAGGAGAACACATTCTAGTTGAAGAATTAGAAATACCTGGTGAGGAAGAAGAAGTAGAACCTCTCTCCCATATCCCATTAATAGAAGAACCAGAAGAGGAGAAAGTAACCTTGTAGGTTTAACCCTATACTGACCCTGAAGAAACTATAATGGTAGAAGAAGAACAAGATGGAGAAGTCACACTGTTTGGAGGAAGGGGTAGAGGAAGAGGTAGAGGAAATAATGGAGAAGGTAGAGGAAATAATGGAGGAGGCAGAGGAAATAGGGAAATAGATAATTCTTTTGGATTCCCTATAGTGGATGAGGAAACAAATACCACAATGAAAAATCTCTCACCTTCTGTCCTCCCAAATTTCTATGGGTTGAAAAGTGAGGATCCTGAAACATTCTTATTTGAGTTTGAAGTCTTGTGCAGAACTTATGACTATCTAGAAGACTCTCAAAAACTTAAATTGTTTCCTTCAACATTGAAAGGAGCTGCTTTGAAGTGGTTCATGGGGTTAGTTACTCAGTCCATTAGATCATGGAATGACATGAAAAAAACGTTTTTGGATAGGTATTTGGATTATTGCATGCCTACCAATCACAAAGATCAAGTGTTCAAAATGATGCAAAGAGAGGATGAAAACTTAGAAGATTTGATTGAGATATTCAACTATAATTTGAAGAGAGTAAAGATGAACAATTTAGATGAAGAAACCTTGAAAGCTCTTTTATTAAAATCCATTAGAGTTGAGTGGATAGATATCCTTAACATGATGGGGAAGGGAGATATCTCTCAACTTCCATTAAATGATATAGGATAATTGTGTGTTCATCTCTCAAGAGGGAAATCCAAAATTGGGAAAGGTCCAAGAGATCCTTCTCTTGTTAGAGTAAACAAATCTGCAACTAGATATGTAAGTAGGGCAGAAATTGGTAATATGCTTGATGAATTTAAAACTGACATTCTAGGGAGTCTTAGTGAGCAATTGGACACTCTGAAAATACAAAGCAAGCAGAAAACCGAGGCTGATGCTTTAGCCATTTTTTGTCCAAAATGCAGAAAAAACATGCTCTAAGGGAATGCCCTTTAGATGCAAAAATTGTAGAAACTTGTATGATTTGCTTAGAAAGCCATGATACCAAGGGTTGTCCTTCAATCCTAGGTCTTAAGGCTGTCTTTCAAGAGGAAACAGTCCCAAATTCTGTAGAACCTCTTTGTTTTGTTGCTATAAGACCTTGGCAGGGGCCACAAAATTAGGAATTTAACAATCAAATGTATCTTCATCCCCCACCAAATTGGAATTCTTGGCAGCAACCTTGGCCTCAACCTCAAACTCAATCTCAATCTCAACCGTGGGCACAAGGAGTAAAAAATCCTTAAGGGAGATTTTCTCAATGTTATCAATATCCTCCATATCAAAATTATCCTCCCCCACGCATTCAACAACAAAATCAGCAACCACAACTTCAAAATTAGAACCCTCAACTTTTATTACCATCTCCACAACAAAACCAAAATCCTCAACTCTTACTGTCATTTCAGAAGAAACCAAATCAGCTACTTGCCCAACCATTACCAAACCCCAACAATAAAAACCCTCAGAATGCTTACATGGTAGAAGGACAACAATTTCTAACTTATATGATTACTCCTATAGATCTTAACGATGTTCAACTGAGGTCTAGTAAGATATTAGAAAAGGAGAGACATTCTGTAGTTATTTAGGAACAAGAAAGTTTTGAGGAAGATTCTTTAAAAGTCAATAAATTTTTTGAGGGAACATCCCTCCAAAACCAAAACATCGAAAAAGAAAAACAAAAAGAATCAGTGAACAAAACTCCTATCATTGAGCAACCATCATCTAATTTTACACCACCTTTTCCTAAAAGGTTACAAATTGATAGAGGAATAGAAAAGCGGATTATGTTGCCCAGTTATGATTATCTAGATGAATTGAAGAATGTCTATATCAAAATCCCTTTGCTACAAGCCATTAAAGAAATTCCAATTCTTGCCAAAATAATAAAGGAGTTGAGCATAAAGAAACTAGGAAGAAAAACAAAGGAAACAAAAAGAATTCACCTGGTAGGAAAAATAGCAGACATAATGATGGGAAAAATTTCCATACAAAAATATGTGGAGCTAGGAAGTCAAATTGTGAAAACACATATCAATGGAATTGAAATTCCAAATACATTGATTGACTTAGGGGTAGCAATAAACATCATGAGTAAACAAACTATGGAGATGCTTAAGCTTCCTAATCTTCTCTACACACCTACCTTACAGCAACTAGCAGATAGATCAGTAATCAAACCAGATGGTGCATTAGAAGATATTTCAGTATCTTTAGATTCTTGGGAATATCCTATTGATTTCATGATTTTAACTCCTAGGAACAATCTAGGAGGACATCCACTCATATTAGGAAGACCTTGGCTGGCCACAGCTGATGCTTTTATTAGCTGTAGATTTGGTGACATGTATATTTCTGATGGTAATTCAACAAAAAAATTTACTTTATATCCTCCAGCAAAAGCAATCACAGAAATAGATGAAAAAGAATGGATTGATGATCAAGATGATATTCAACCTCTCTTTACTATTTCAGAGTTAGTGAAGATAGTCAAATTTTAAATACATTGGAAAATTTTGAATCATCTTCAGAATATGACCATGAGCAATTTCAAGAAAAATCTAATGTTGAATATTTGTCATATAGGCAAATGACTCTCTATTCTATGGAAGAGTTTGGTAGCTCTACAATTGAAATATTTCCACGTAGGACATTGAACATAAAAAAAAACTTGGAGAAACTACAACAAGAAGAGCTAATCAAAACATTACATAAACATTTTGCTACATTTGCATGGGAATACACCGACATGAAAGGCATTAATCCTAAGACTTGTATCCATCACATCTATATTGAGGAAAAATGTAGACCTGTCAGACAACCTCAGAGAAGGATGAATCCAAATCTTAGAGAGATTGTGAAAGAAGAGCTCCAAAAATTACTGAATGTAAACTTCATTTACCCAATTTCAGATAACCAATGGGTTTCTCCTTTGGTAATTGTGCCTAAAAAGAATGTTAAATGGAGGGTGTGCATTGATTACCGAGAATTTTATAAAGAAACCCTTAAAGATCATTTTCCTTTGCCTTTTATAGATTAAGTGTTAGATACATTAGTAGGTAAGAAGTATTTCTCATTCTTGGATGGTTTTAGTGGTTATAATCAAATTTAGGTAGCACCTGAAGATCAAGATAAAACCACATTTACTTGTCCATGGGGAACTTATTCCTACTGAGTATTTCCTTTTGGGTTATGTAATGCACCTGCAACATTCCAAAGAGTAGTACTACGGATTTTTACTGATCTAATACATGATTGTGTAGAGAGATATATGGATGATTTTATAGTCTATGGAAATACATTTGAAGAAGCTTTGGAAAATTTGGAAAAAATTCTTAAAAGATGTAAGGAAACAAACCTTTCACTAAACCATGAAAAATATTTTATGATGTTTACAGAAGGCATTGTTTTAGGACATCACATTTCAGGAGATGGGATTAAAGTTGACAAATCTAAAGTTGAAGTTATCTCTAAATTATCAATTCCAAATTGGCAAAAGGATGTTAGAAGTTTTCTAGGATTTCTAGGATACTATAGAAGGTTTATAGAAAATTTCACTAAAATAGCATCCCCACTCTTCAATTTGATTACCAAATATTGTGAATTCAATTGGAATTTTGATTGCCAATTGGCATTTGAAACCTTAAAAACAAAAATTTCTGAAGCACCCCTTTTAAGGGGTCCAAATTGGAAACTCCCTTTCCATATTTCAACAGATGCTTCAGATACAACTCTGGGAGCTATATTGGGACAAAAAGATTTGATTCCTTATGCCATTTACTATACAAGTAAGGATTTGACTCCCACTGAGTTAAATTATACTGTGACTAAAAAAGAATTTTTAGCTGTTGTTCATGCAATTAACAAGTTTAGACACTATATAACAGGCTATAAAACCTTTTTTCATACAGATCACTTTGTAATTAGATATTTAATGAATAAACCTATTACTAATGGCATGGTTACAAGATGGCTTTTAATTTTGCAAGAATTCAACATTACTGTGCTAGATAGGCCTGGAAAACAAAACACAGTTGTTGATTTCTTGTCTAGGATTTAGAATATCAAAGAAGATTCTTCAATCGAAGATAAGTTTCTTGATGAATATCTTTTTGTAGTAACTACTCAAACTCCTTGGTTTTTAGATATTGCTAACTATTTAGTCACAGGGAAGTTACCTTCACATTTGTTTCCTAGAGAAAAAAAGAAAAATTATTCAGGCAAGTGCATGAAATTCATGGATCACTAAAGATTTATATAAAACAGGACCAAATCTTATGATCAGAAGGTGTGTCAGGGAAGATGAAATGTCTGAGATTCTTAAGGCATGTCATGATGAGCCATGTGGTGGGCACTTTGCTGACAAGAGGACAGCCTATAAAATCCTTTCTTTAGGATATTATTGTCCATCCATTTTCAAGGATGCTAAAAAATATGTCAGGAGATGTGATAGTTGCCAACGGGTAGGGAAACCTACTCCCTCAAATGAAATGCCATTACAAACTCAGGTACTCATCGAACCTTTTGAAAAGTGGGCCATAGATTTTTTTGGGCCAATTAATCCTCCATCTAAGTAGAAAAAGTATATATTGGTATGCACTGATTATGTGACTAAATGTTGGCATTATGACATAGATTTGGCACTATGACACATGTGTTGTCCTTGATGGCAACTCACTTAGATGACAGATCATAGTTCAAACTCACAGAATGAAGAAAGAGAGGTATACGTAGGTTCCCCATTGACCAAGCCACGTGTACACGCAGGTTCGCAGACCAAAAGGCACGTATAGCATACAAACGCACTTTCACGGAAGGAAAGGCACATACATGTTGGAAAACCTAGTTTTGGTACATGGTATTTGATCCATGGTATTGTGATCCATGGTATTGGTCCAAGGTATCTTAACTGAAGTGTTGACCCCAAGTATTTGGTCCAAGGTATTGGTTCTAAGTGGTTTTGGTCCATGGTATTGAGCAAGGCCTAAGACTATAAAAGGATGAGAAGATCATTAGGCAAAGGCACTCAAGTATTGAATATCTGATGAAGAGCAAGATCCAGAATATAGGTTATTGGGCATAGCTGAATCTGAATCAAAGATGAACCTTAGTGCTTGATGAAGGATAAGATCTAATGATGGGTCAAGATCTTAAGACTTGAAGAGAAGTATCTTTGTGTGGTTTGATCTTTTATCTGAATAACTGGTGCATGTTGTAATCTGTAAATATGATGATCTAGGTATAACTGATGTCTGGAATTGTTGTAAAGTTTAAATCATCATTTATAGATCTGTACGCAAGTTCACTTTAGCAAAGGTGTGTATACACGCTGGTTCTACATATCAAAACAAAGTATACATCTTAAATTTGATTTACAGATCTATACGCAGGTTTGCCTTGAGAAAACAATGTATGTACACAAGTTCGACACAGTGAAGTAGCGTATACCTCATCAAATATGCTTTAGCTACTTCTGTTTTCTATTGCAGTGTTCTGGGTTCTGGCTTGGGTTCTGGTTACAAGATTCTGAGAAGTGATTGATTGATTTAGTTTTTATTGGTGCAAAGGAGATTGGTTGATGCAGATATATTTGATGTTTTATTGATGGATCCAGTCTGAAAGTTTATGAAACATGGTCCGTGGAAGAAAGGAGAAGGTTATAGCCTTCTGTAGGCTAGCACCTACGTACTAGTAAACACATCAGCTAGTACAAGAGCTAGGGGGTTGTATATCCCTTCCAGGAGAAGTTAGAGAATGAGAGAAGGTTGCAGCCTTCTGCAGGTAGAATCTTGTGTATTGGTATAAGATTGCACCAGTACAAAAATTGTAAAAAGAAGTTTCTTATTAAAAGAAGATAGAGACGATTGCAGCAGGTGATTTTCACCCACATTGGGTTTCCGCCTTATATCTTATGTTCATGTGTGTGATTGTCTGTACTATTTTTACTACACCTGGTTACTGTTTATATGGTTCTGATGCACAGATTAAAGATCAACATATGATGAATTAACTAAGTTATAAGTTTGCAGGGTATACGCTAGTTTCCTTAAATACAGTTGCGTATACACGCAAGTTTCATTAACTGAAGTAGCATATATGAATTTGATTATGGAAATGAAATATTATTGACTTGCTAATACTGATTCACCCCCCCTCTCAGTATTATTTCCAGCAAATGGTATCAGAGTAGGTCCTTAAGAGGAAGCTTGATCGCTTGAAGGAAGATCTATCATCATGAGTAACTATGAAAGAGAAGGATCCATTAGATCACCAATCGTTGATGGGAGCAAATTTGTTTATTGGAAGGTAAGAACCAAAACCTATCTTCAATCGCTTGGAATAGATGTCTGGGAAATCGTGGAAGGAGGATATACATTTCCATAAGCAATTCCTATAGATACTGCAGGTAAAAAGCAATATGAAAACAATGCCAAGACTATCAATACATTATTGGGGAGTCTGTCACAATCAGAATTTGTCAAGGTTATGTAGCTCAAAATCACCAAAGAAATATGGGACAAGATCATTCTAAGCTATGAAGGAGACAATCAGGTAAAATGTGCAAAACTGCAATCTCTCATAATTCAATATGAAACTATCAAAATGCACAATGATGAAAGTATAGCTAATTACTTCTTACGTATAGATGAGATTGTTAATTGCATGAAGAACTTGGGTGAAGAGATAAAAGAAGTTACTTTAGTTCAAAAGGTTTTAAGATCCTTGTCTACTAAGTTTGAATCAAAAGTTTCTACAATAGAAGAAAAGCAGGATCTTCAAAGTATTACTATGACACAACTGCACAAAATCTTAACTGCTTTCAAAATGAGAAATAGAGGTCCATTAGATATGAGAGAAGCCACATTCAAAGATTCAGGAAGAGAAGAAATCAATGAATCAAGACATATTTCAGAAGGAGAGGAAGAAGAAAACTTTGTCAAGAACCTTCAACGGGGATCTGGAAGATTCAGAGGTAAACTACCTTTCAAATGTTTTTCTTGTGGAAGAGTCAGTCATTATGCAGCTAAATATCCTCATAAAGATAAGCTTGATAAAGGTAAGGAATCAGCAAAATGGAATAGAAAACAAAGTGTAATTAAGAAGAGCTACCATGCGCATGAAGATAGTGATGGTTTATCAAATAGTGATGAAGATGAAAATAGTAATGACTATAGACTTCTGATGGCTTTTGAAGATGATGATTTCTTGGATGCTTTAGATGAATATGACCTTTATGAAGAAATCTCTAAACTCAAAATGTGTTTAGAAGAAAAGAATATGATTATAGATACTTTGACATTCCAGCTTGCTGAAAGAGAAAAACACAATGAAAAACTAGATTGTGAAATTGTGGGTCTAAGAAAGGATATTGAGAAAACAAAAGCTCTCAATCTTAGATTTGCTAAAGGATCGGAAACCCTAAATGAAATTATCAAAGTGCAGTGTTCTCCTTTGATAAATACAGGTCTTGGATATACTAAAGAAGCATCCCAAGCACAAAAGTCATCAACCTCCACTAAAATCTATCTTGATGCAGCAAAGAGCAGTGAACAATTTGACAATCGACAACAAAGGCATAAAGCAGATCACCAGGTAAATCAGGCTCAATTTACTTCAAGGATGAACAGAAGCTACAAACCTCAGGTGAATCATACTCAATTAGCTTCAAGAATGAATATCAATAGTAACTACAATCACCAGGTCAGTAGATTCGATAATCGCAGGAACTTCTTTAATGGCCAATGTTTTTCATGTCATAACTTTGGACACAAAGTTGCTCAATGTGTTGCTTACAAGACCATCATGACTAGAGAAGCACGAAATCAAAGAAATGTGATGGGGATCATGAAATGGACCTACAATAACTTTTCTCTTCTTGAAAATGAAATAGAATGCCCTGTCTGCAACGACTTTGGTCACAAAGAATTTGAATGTAGGAGTAAATTTCGGCAAATATATCAAAAGGAGCAAACTTCATTAAATCCCAAAATATGGAGAAAGAAAGAACCGCAAATAGAAAGATGTGGTATAGCCTTGTATGCAGAAGGATAAGAAAATCAGTGGTACATCAACAGTGGATGCTCAAAACACATGATAGGTGATAAAGAAAAAATTTGGTCATATAATGCCTTAGAAAAAGAAAAGAAGGCCTCATTTGGAAATGACACTCCTACTGTCATAAAAGGTAAAGGTTCTGTTCTCTTAAAAGAAAAATTTAAAGCTGGGAATGTTATGTATGTTGATGGTCTAAAGCATAACCTATTGAGTGTTAGTCAAATGTGTGATCAAGGAAATGAAGTAGTATTTCGATCAAATGGATGTGTTGTTTGTGAGCTTGATACAGGAGAAAGCGTGATCAAAGGTATATGAACTCCAAAAAACTTATATATACTCAAGGGAGGACAACAACAGTGCTATCTAATAAAAAATGATGAACACTGGCTATGGCATAGAAGATTGGGGCATCTAAGCTTCTCTCAAATAAGAAAAGCAAGCAAATTCCAGGTTGTTCATGATCTTCCTTATATCAGCATTCCAGAAATACAATATGCAAATCATGTCAATTTGGTAAGCAAACGAGGTCGCAATTCCCTGAAAAGGAGTGATCAGCTAGTAAGCCTCTTGAACTTGTTCATACTAATTTATGTTGTCCATCAAGGAAAATGTCACCTCGTGGAGAGGAATACTTAATATTGTTCATTAATGATTTTTCCAGAATGTGTTGGATAGGGCTTCTAAAGCATAAATATGAAGCATTTGAAAAATTCAAAGCCTTCAAAGCCCTGGTTGAAAATGAATCAGATCACAAAATCAAATGTCTCAGATCTGATCGAGGAGGGGAATTTACCTCGGATGAATTCTTTGAGTTTTGTGAAGAACATGGAATAAAAAGGCAATTCTCCACTACAAGGACTCCTTAGCAAAATGGAGTGGTAGAAAGGATGAACAGAACTATTCAACAAATGGCTCGTGCTATGCTAGATGAGTCTGGAACTTCTGCAACCTTCTAGGGTGAAGCTGCATTCGCTACCGTCATTATTGTCAACAAATCAAATGTTCAGGTAAACAAAACTCAAACTCTGCATGAACTTTGGTATGGTAAGGCTCCTACCATAAAATACTTGAAAGATTTTGGAAGCAAATGTTACATCAAAAGGACCGATGAAAAACTTGGCAAGTTTGAACCCAAAGCAAATGAAGGCATTCTCCTTGGTTACTCTTCTCAAAGTAAAGGATATAAGTGTTATAATAAAAGACTTGGAAAAATTATTGAAAACATTGATGTTGTGGTTGATGAAGCATGCAAAAATCCAAAGCAAGTAAAAATCAAAGATTGTGGAGAATATGAGGATTATCCTTCCACATCAAATCAGACTAATTCTAAAGAAGAAACCATTAAAGCACCAGAAGAATATATAACGACAAAAGAAAAGACTCCATCCATGTATGTTCAGAAAAATCATCCAGAGACTCAAATTTTGGGACAGAAAGAGGCAGGTGTGCAGACAAGAAGAACTATTACAAAAGCTTCAAGCTATCTAACATTGCTTTCCTCCATCGAACCTCAAAATGTAAATGAAGCATGCAAAGATGAATGTTGGGTCAAGGCCATGAATGAAGAACTTGAGAAAATTGAAAAGAATAATACCTGGGAATTAGTTCCTAGACCTCATGATAAGAATATCATAGGAACCAAATGGATATTCAAAAACAAGCTGAATGAAAATGGTGAAGTTACTAGAAACAAGGCCAGACTTGTTTGTAAAGGATATGCTCAACAAGAAGGTATAGATTTTGAAGAAACTTTTGCACCTGTTGCTAGACTTCAAGCCATAAGAATGTTCCTTGCTCTTTCTAGTTTTCAGAAATTCAAAGTTTACCAAATGGATGTAAAATTTGCCTTTCTTAATGGGGACTTATAAGAAGAAGTATATATTGAGCAACCAGACGGATTCATCCTTGGAAATGATCCAAAACTTGTATGTAGACTAAGAAAGGCTCTCTATGGTCTAAAACAAGCTCCAAGGGCCTGGTATTACCGTCTTAACAAATACCTCCATCAACAAGGTTTTTCAAAAGGATCAATTGATAGAAATCTATATACAAAGATTGACAATAATAAATTGCTAATACTTGTTGTGTATGTTGATGATATCATTTTTGGTAGCAATGAAGAAGACATGAGTCAAAACTTTGCTTTGGTAATGCATCAAGAATTCAAAATGTCCCTGTTTGGTGAGCTCACATATTTTCTTGGTCTACAAGTTCAACAAAAGAAAGATGTTATTTTCCTGTCACAAACCAAGTATCTCAAGAAGATCTTGAAAAAATACAGCATGGAATATTCTAAAACAATATGTACCCCTATGGTAACAGGATGCAGTCTTAGCTCAAATGATGAATCATCAGCAATACATCAACCAACCTACATATCCATGATTTGCAGTTTGCTTTATCTAACAGGTACCTGACCAAACATCATGCATGCAGTGGGAATAGTTGGAAGATTCCAAGCCAACCCAAAGGAATCACACCTTCAGGCAGTCAAAAGGATTTTCAAATATCTTCAAGGAACACAGAATTTTGGTTTATGGTATCCTAGAGATACATATCTTACACTTCATGCATATACAGATGCAGATTGGGCAAGAAGCGTTGATGACAAAAAAAGCGCTAGTGGTGGTGCATTCTATATGGGTTCCAGATTAGTGTCTTGGTTCATCAAGAAACAAAGTTCAATTGCATTATCTACAGCTGAAGCAAAATATGTAGCTGTTGCATCTTGCTGCACACAACTCCTTTGGATGATGCAAACATTGCAAGATATTCAGATCACATGTACTCCACCCATCTCCATTCTATATGATAATACAAGTGCAATCAGTATTTCAAAAAATCCAGTCATGCATTCCAAGACCAAGCACATACCCATCAAATATCATTTTCTACATGAACAAGTGCTTAAACAAAAGGTCAAATTGGAGTATGTTCCCTCCAAAGAATAGGTTGCTGATATATTCACCAAACCACTGCCTAGAGAGACATTTGAATATCTCAGACAGAAGCTGGGAGTAGTTGATGCATCATCTTGCTGTTGAAACTTATTTGTTTTAGAGAAAAGTGGTTATACGCAAGTTTCATGAAGTGTATCCACATACATATGCTGGTTGCTGTGGATACAGTCACGTATATGTTGGTTTGAAGAAAAACAGTGGGCTAGACTTAGGATGAAAGGAGTTTGATATGGGTCTAACAGTGATCATCTAGCACAGGTTCAGGGGGAGCATATACTTCTAATAATGCATTGTTGGCATTATCTTAGAAGATCTTGGTACAAATTCATAGTTATTTTTTATTCAGGTGGAACAGGTTCAGGGGGAGATCATGGTTGCTAGTTTGGATGGTGATTGATAGATGCTATTGATGATAGTTGCTGATAACTATCATAGTATTGTTTCAGATATTTGGTTTCTATTTCATGTATATATTTTAATGTCAAGGTCATGAAATGACCTATTTTGTTTCCCCACTATGCATGGGATGGATGATGTAATGTTCTTGTTTTGACATGTATAAGCATTTGGTATATACCCACTTGGTTGGGTGGATGTGTCAAACTTGGTATATCCCCACTTGGTTGGGAGATGGATGTATGTATGAGTCATTGGTGATAGGAACGTCATTTATGATGTATGAATAGAGTCATCTTTTTGCAGACCTTGCTTATATTCAGGGGGCGCATGGACTCGAGCATGGAGCTCAATCAACACACTTCAGCATATCAGAAGATTCAGCATGTACTCAGGGGGAGCATAACCATTTGACCTTCATGACAAAGGGGGAGAGTGACTTGGGGTTGCCGTCAAGTCCAAAGGGGGGTATTGTTGGCATTATGACACAGATTTGGCACTATGACATATGTGTTGTCCTTGATGGCAACTCATTCAGATGACACATCACAGTTTAGACTCACAGAATGAAGAAAGAGAAGTATACACAGGTTCCCCATTGACCAAGTCGTGTGTACATGTGGGTTCATAGAACAAAAGGAGCGTATAGTGTACACATGCATTTTCACAGAAGAAAAGGCGCGTACATGTTGGAAAAAATAGTTCTGGTCCATGGTATTTGATCCATGGTATTGTGATCCATGGTATTGGTCCAAGGTATCTTATCCAAAGTGTTGACACCAGGTATTTGGTCCAAGGTATTGGTTCTAAGTGGTTTTGGTCCATGGTATTGAGTAAGGCCTAAGACTATAAAGGGAGGAGAAGATCATTAGGCAAAGGCACTCAAGTATTGAATATCTGATGAAGAGCAAGATCCAGAATACAGGTTATTGGGCATAGCTGGATCTGAATCAAGGATGAACTTTAGCACTTGATGAAGGATAAGATATAATGATGGGTCAAGATCTTAAGGCTTGAAGAGAAGTATCTTTGTGTGATTTTGATCTTTTATCTTAATAACTGGCACATGTTGTAATCTATAAATATGATGATCTAGGTATAACTGATGTCTGGAATTGTTGTAAAGTTTAAATCATCATTTATAGATCTATACGCAGGTTCACTTTAGCAAAGGCGCGTATACACACTGGTTCTACATATCAAAACAACATATACATGTTAAATTTGATTTTCAGATCTGTATGTAGGTTCTCCTTGAGAAAAAAACGTATGTATGTAGGTTTGACACAGTGAAGTAGTGTATACCTCATCAAATATGCTTTAGCTACTTCTATTTGCTATTGCAGTGTTCTGAGTTCTAGTTACTGTTACTGTATTCTGGTTACAACATTTTGAGAAGTGATTGATTGATTTAGTTTTTATTGGTGCAAAGGAGATTGGTTGATGCAAATATATTTGATGTTTGATTGATGGATCCAGTCTGAAAATTTATGAAATGTGGTCCTTAGAAGAAAAGAGAAGGTTGTAGCCTTCTGTAGGCTAGCACCTACGTACTAGTAAACACATCAGCGAGTACAAGAGCTAGGGGGTTGTAGCTCCCTTCTAGGAGAAGCTGGAGAAAAAGAGAAGGTTGTAGCCTTCTATAGATAGAAGCTTGCGTACTGGTATAAGACTGTACCAGTATAAAAATTGTAAAAAGAAGTTTCTTATTAAAAGAAGATAGAGACGATTGCAGCAGGTGGTTTTCACCCACATTGGGTTTCCACCTTATATCTTGTGTTCATGTGTGTGATTGTCTATTTTGTTTTTACTGCACCTAGTTACTGTTTATATGGTTATGATGCATAGATTAAAGATCAACATATGATGAATTAACTAAGTTATAAGTTTGCAGGGTATACGCTAGTTTCCTTAAATACAGTTGCGTATACACACAAGTTTCATTAACTAAAGTAGCGTATATAAATTTGATTATGGAAATGAAATATTATTGACTTGCTAATACTGATTCACCCCCCCGCTCTGAGTATTATTTCCAACACTAAATGGGTAGAGGCCAAAGCATTACCTTTTGCTAATGAAAAATCTGTAGTTAATTTCCTTTTTGAGGACATCTTTACTCGCTTTGGTGTTCCAAGAGAAATTGCGACAAATCATGGGTCTCAATTTACATATAACCTGGTGGAAGAGCTTGTGGAAGAATACAATATCAAACATAGGAAATCTAATCCCTATCATCCACAAGCAAATGGTCAAGTGGAATCTACAAATAAAGTGATTGAAAAGATTCTTACCAAGACTGTGCATCTACATAGAAGAGATTGGGAAAAAATGCTTCTTAAAGCCTTATGGGCCTACAGAACTACATGGATGAACACAACAGGACATACACCCTATGAACTTGTTTATGGGAAACAAGTCCTATTCCCTATAGAGTTCCAAATCAGAATTTTCAAGATGGCAGTCCAACTGGGACTAGATTTATCATAGGCACAAAAGCATAGGCTGGAGCAATTGAATGAACTTGATGAAATTAGGCAAGAGGCAGTTCAAAGGACTGGTATAGTCCAACAACAGAGGGCTAAATGGAATCACAAATATATCAAGGACAAGAGGTTTCAAGTGGGAGATTGGGCATTGTTATTTGATTCAAAGTTCAAGGATTTTCAAGGGAAGTTTCAAACTCATTGGCTTGGGCCATATGAGATTGAAAAAGTCTTTAGTAATGGAGCAGTGAGGATAAGAACAATAGATGAAAGTAAAAGTCCTCTTCTTGTGAATGGTCATAGATTAAAGATATATCAAAAACCAATTTCAAAAGAGGAGTTCATTAAGATTTTCCACGACAATTCTGAAATAAAGTTAGTAAAGAAGAATCCTTCTTCTCCACTAACTTAGTCTTTATTTTTCCTATAAAAAAAATAAAAATAAAAAAATAATAAATTGTATAAGGTTAAAAGCCAATCATTGATTGGCATACTTATACAGAAAATACAGGGTGAAAATCAGAGGTTTCTGACACCCTATATTTTCCATTTTCTTTCTGTAATAAGTAGTGATAGAAAGCTACAATCACTCTGTAGTTTAGATTATGAAAATTCATCATCTCATCTCATCTCAATCCATTTTATTTTTGGAGTTTCACTTCATCCCGTTGTCATATTTCATCAATAAAATTTTCATTTTTTTTTTTTTACAGTTTTCACTCCATCTTCATTTCATTTATCATCTTGTCTTACATCTCATTTCATTTCACTTACATAGCCACTTCCATTTCATTCATGATCCATAATCCATATTTCACTTTCTGTTTCACGTTTTGCAGTTGATTCTGTTCTGCAGCTACAATTGATTATCAGTTTAGGCACAAGTGTACAGTTCATAATAAAATCATGTATGTAGGGAATTCAAGAAAAATCAATTTTTGAAGACCAACCATGCTCAAGGTACCTATGGATCAACATCAAAAAAAAAATTAGCAAGTGAAAGGTAAAGGTTCCAAAGGTAAATGCAAAAAGTTATTTCAAAAAGAAATTTGAAAACATATGTTTGTATAGTATGTATAATCACATGTCTCCTTAATCAACCATCATTTGATTTGACTGCCACTATGTCTCCACCATATCTTCCATATTTAATGACAAATGGTTTCAATGATTCTTTCATAACAAATCTCCGCTTCAAACTCCATAACCTGTACTCAAACGGTCCTCCACAACTACACCTATTAACGGTTAAGATAACGATGTAACCTACCTATCTACGACTCTCTAAACCCTTACTGTCTATTTATTACATGCAAACTCTTAAGTTTTTCTCTCATATTCACACAGTCATTCCATTTTTCATATACACACAATATTTCCATTTTCATATATATGCAATCATTCCATTTCTTAAATAGCACTTGTTTTATAGACAGTGATTATAATTTTGAAGGTTAACTGAAAACAGGGGATATGGGGCTTATTGTCAGAACAAAGCCCATAGGGGTAAAGTATATGGAGGGGTATCCACAGCTTAAAGGGATGCTACAGAAGGCCAGATGGTTAAATTTTATTGAGAAATTTGACGGATACCACAAGGAAATTACCAAGTCTTTTGCAAGGTCATTTGATGGCATAGAAGTGGAAATAGGAGATATCAAATTTGCAGTCACAGAACCCTTCATAGCAGAAGCAACAAAGTTGCTGAGACAAGGAGGAAGATGGTTTAAAAACAAGGAATTTCATCGCGAATCTTGGAAATTGATCCTTAGAAACCTAGGTATGGATGTTACAGTATTTAGGAAGGGAATTCCTATTTCAGCACTCAAGAACAAATGGAGTAATATGTTGTTAATATATTCATTACATGTGAAGGAAGATTTGGGTTTATGTATGTTCACCATATACACTTATTAATGATTTTTTTAGAAAATGGAACCTTCAACCTTCCCTTCTTCCTTCTAAACAGTATGAGAAGGATGGCTACAAATGTCCAAAAGAAAATTGAATCCATAGAAACAACTATGTATCATCATGGATTAGTGAAAATACTAGTTGAATTCCATTTGAAAAGTGTAGGGGATACATGGGAAGATTTCTTGGTAAGAAATTTTTTCCAAGATGCTCCAGAGTCACCTGAGGAGAGTCATGTTAAGAAAAGTAGGAGGAGAAAGAATAGCATTAGCATTCAAACCTCCTCACAAAAGAATGATGCAGAGACAACTTCTAAACCAGAGGTTAGGAAGCAGACTAAATAGAAAGGAAAAATGAAAGAGAGAGCTGAAGAAATCAATGAAGACATTCCTGAACCTTCATCACCACAAGAAGATGAACAGTTACTCTCTAAAAGATTGACCAAGATTAAGGAGCAAATCAAGAAAAAGAAGGAGATAGGAAAAAGGAAGAAGGACACAAGAGAAGAAACCATAAGCTTCCAAAACCTAAGAAGGAGCTCTAGACTCTGAGGTAAGGTGAGGAAGGTAACATCAAAAGAAGCCCAGTTCATAAACTTAGAGGAAGAAACCCCAGTTCAATCTCCTGACAGTATTCCACCTGAACACAATCCACAAAACTCTCCTCCACAAAATTTTGAAGGCAGCCTAAGCAGAGCTTCTCCTCACATAGATCCAGTACAGTAGAAAATCTATGACTACATAGAGTCATTAGAGAGAAAGAAAACCTCAATGGATCCAGGATCGTTAACCAATCTAGAGCAGCCTGTCAATCCACAAGAACCTCTAACTAGCTCTCTCAAACAAGAAATCTTTGAGTTAGAGATTTTGAACAGGCACATTCAAAAAGAAAATGAAACCTTGAGGGAACAGAACAAGCTGGATAGAGCCATTCATGACAACACAATGCTGCACCTAGGATTATGGTACAATAAAAATAGGAAGATGAAGAGGAAAAATAGGAAGTTGAGTAGAACACTTATCAACCTCAAATACAGACTTCTTATGAAGAAGCCCAGGATGGCAGTCAGTGCAAGGAGAAGTAAGAAAAGGAAGTTGGATGTGCTGGTAGAAGTGTCAGAACAGATGCAATAGGAGAAAGAATTTCACATTTTTGAAAATTTCATGGGGACATGCAATGATTTTGCAGTGGGGGTATGTTGAGCCTCAAAATTACTCTTTCCCTAGCAACTCTTCTCATTCCTTTTCTTTGTTTTTCCATAAGAAAGATGCATTCTTATCACTAATGACCAGTATATACTGTCTTGAGGAGGACATTTAGTGATTTACATGTTATTCTTTTATGTTTTGATGTTTGAATACATTTTTGTATATTAGCTACGGAACATAGCTTATTCTATAGCTAATCAGTTGTTCCGCAGCTATCTTCATGCTCTAACAGGTTCCAGGTGTCAGAAGGAGAAACTAGCCACATGGGCAGCTTGGAAATCATCATGACATGGACTCCATCCTATTCATTCAGCCTAGGTTGACAAAGAAGATGGCATAAGACTACGGTTAATGGATAAGTCAAACACAAAGAAACTGAAGGTAAAAGGACTTTATTTCGTGGTTAATTAATGTGTTTCACAATTATGGGAAGCGTTATTTGGAGCAACTACCTGTACCTACGGACTCCAATAGCCACCTGTACAAATGAATCCATCAACCACCATGTCTTGGATTTATGTCTCCAGCAGCTGAGGAAGAAATTCTGCATATTTTGCTTCTACGTGTTTGGCTGTAGCATGTTTTTCTCCACAAGCAGTTACATGATTTTTCTTATGAATACCTGTGTAAAGGACCGAAGAAGTTAGTAGCGATAGTAATAGTTTTATTGTAAAATTGAAGTTCTAGACTCTGTAATTTCTGGGCATTTTGTGTCCATGTTTTAATATGAAAAGACTGCATGTTTCTATGAAAATCTGAAGGAGTTTTCTTGGAGTTTATTGAGCAAGAATAGCCTAATCAGTTGCAGAGGGCCCTTACACTGAAGAAGGTTTCATTTCATTTTATTTTTCTTCTTCTCATTAACTGTAAATTCATCATTTTCTTTCACATTGTTTATAATCATTTTCTTACTAATAATGTTTATAATGCAATTTCCATCATTTTCTTATTAACAATGTTTATAATTTAGAGTAGTTTCCATTTGCTTGATCTCTTTTTAGTTTTTATCAGTAGTTTAGAAGATAGAACTCAATGGTGTAATCTTGTTTCTTCAATTAAAAACTAACCTTGTTTCAGGATGAGAGTAGGATTGAAGAATGATAAGGATACATTGTTGGATAGTTTACTTCATTGACTATTTTTCTAGTTTAAATTCTCAATTAAACTGATCAGTGTCATTTACTATCTTTTCCATTTCATTTTTAGATTAATGAAGTACATAATTACTCAAATGTCATCCCGAGGAGACTTTATCCCAAAATTGAGAGGCAAAGTAACCAAGTATTTCATTGAGTTTTATTTCTATAATTAGTTAGACATTAGTTGCAAATTTCACTCGCAGTTTTAATTCATGAATTGGAAATAATGGTAAAACAAGAATAGAAACTTTGTTTTCATTTCTTACTTAGCTTTGCTTCCAAATCTTTCTTAGCTCTGTTTTCATTTTTAGATTTTGAGCAGTATTTACAAAAGTTAGATTTAGTTTTGATAATTTACATTGTAAATCATTAGGAATTAAAATATCAAAACCCCCCAAAACAACATAAAACATAAAAACAATGAAGTAAGAAGGGTTATCTAGCACAAATAGTGCACTACACTTCATCATTTTACGATACCTGGATTGATAATTTATGTAGAGCAATTTAGGACACTAAATTGACCAAACATGATGGTCAAAAGAGCCTTCGTCACTAAAAACTGAACATCACCAAAGGTGGCATTGCCAAAAGTATAGGTGTTGTAGTGACATTAAAAGTCTATCACCAATAATGTTTTATAATGATGGATAATGACCGTCACCATTTCATATGAGCAATGGTGACGGACCATAGCTTCCGTCACCAAAAACTGAACGTCACCAAAGGTGGCATCGCCAAAAGTATAGGTGTTGTAGTGACATTCAAAGTCCGTCACCAATAATTATTTATAATGATGGATAGCAACCGTCACCATTTCATATGAGCAATGGTGATGAAACATAGCCTCGGTCACCAAAAACTGAACATCACCAAAGGTGGCATCACCAAAAGTATAGGGTTATGGTGACATTCAAGGTCCATCACAAATATTGATTATAATGACGGATAGTGACCGTCATCATTTCATATGAACAACAGTGATTTATTGTGATGGATCTTTCATGGCCATCACTATTGGTGCATGTATATGGTGACGTTTGTTGACCATCACCAAAAGCTGCATTGCCAGAAGTATAGGTGTTGTGCTAACATTCAAGATCCATCACGAATAATGACTATAATGACGGAAAGTGACCATAACCATTTCATATCAACAACAATGATTTATGGTTACAGACCTTTGAGGGTCATCACCTTTGATGCATATATATGGTGGTGTTTGTTGACTATCACGATTTCATATTTTGGTCAGGGTCGAAAAAATTCACCAATGCTCATCGATAATGGTCAAAATAGCCTTTGTCACAAAAAATTGATAGTCGTAATTCCATATGGATGTCAGGGCACAATGGAATCGAACCACCAACCTCCTGCTTTTAAATTAGGTGCTCTTCCATTGAGCTAGAACCCTTTAAAGAATTAGACTTTGAAACTTCATAAATTGTAAATTCTACAACTTTCAATAAATTAAAGTCTTGACAATATTTTACTAAACAAGCAAAGAAACATCGAAGCTACAGGTCCCTACCTAATGGTTATTGAAGTTATGAAAAGTTGGTGAAGGGAAAAATACTTCTGTATAAGAGAATCAATATTTTCAGTTGAATACTCAATTAGAAGTGAAACTCTGAAGACATTTATAACCTATAAATGACCTATAAATAGCAAATGCACCAAATATTGAAAAGGAAATGTCATAAGTGGATAGAATATGGAAGAAGAGCATTGATGAAGATAGATGCAATATGTTATAGGTTGAGTGAAAGAAAAATCTCAATGTTGTTGTTGTTTTGTGTTTGGATATAAGAATGATATCTAAACTTTTATGCAAATGCAACACGGATCTCTAGAAACCATGAACAACATATGATAAAAAAAAAAAAAATTATATATATCCCATTCACATAAACCAACATGCAATTTGGAATTTCACAAGTCTACACTCAAAACATGACAACAACCAACAATTAAAAATATTTGACTTGGACAGAAAGCAATAGCTTCACCTTCATTCTTGAGTTGCTTCTGTTTATTTGAATTTGACTTGTGACATTCTTTATCTGACAAGGAATCAAAATCATCACTAGTATTAAATTCATCCAACACAGACTTTGGAGATTCCACTAACATCTATGCTTTTGTTGCCATGCCTGAAAACCATGGAGATCCATGTCGATAGTAGAATAAGATGTGTGCTTGCTACTCAAGAACACATTCCTTATTAACCATTGTTACCTGACAAGCACAATCCCCTACTGAAATATAATCATAACTTAGCTAAGAAGTCTAAAAGATGTTGTTAATTAATAAACTTTGTATTTGGAAATTTTGTTTCTTTATATGTAAAAAAGACTACATTGTGCAACACTTCTGTCTATTTATTCAGGCAATTATATCTTAGCATATGTCACACAGTAGCAATCTACAGTACCTAAAGTAAAAAGACAAATTTTCTCAAGAAAATAGATTTAGAAAAGAGCTTTGAAAACTGTATGTTTGTCATCAAAGCTTTAATTAGTTTAACAACAAACTAGTTAAAATTTGAAAATCAAAATCATTCAAAGGAAACAAACAGGGCAATGGCCAAAGCCATTATTCATACAAATAAAGCTAGAGTCATTATTTCCATTGCAGATAACTGAAATTTGGGTAGTGATCTAACAGTTAGAGCTTATTTGCAAGGAAGACTTGTCAATACTGTCATTTTTTTCCACATCTGTTGTGTCTCTAGATCCATACTAGATAGCTTTCTATTCTCATGTTCTACCTTTAAAGTACTAATTTCTAGCTCACCCTTTAAAACACAATTCTACTACTCCATTTGATTTTGTTTTGTCAAGAGAATTGGTAGGACCTTCCCATGCTCTGTTTTACATCAATCAATAACCATCCATTAATGATATAAAGAATAACAGATACACAACAAAGGCCAAAGATGTTCTTGTTGTATACCTATGTTCTAGGACTCATCTGACCTTACTAGTGCAAAGAGATCACCCTAAAAAAATAACATCCACATGGAATTTACATTTTTTTTTTTTTAAATCAAGCTCCAAGTAAACCAATCAAAATATGAACATCCTTTTAATCAATAAAATCTCTAACTTAAAATAAAAGTGGCGTAGAGTTGAATGTTATATCAACCATCTCAAGTAACTAACATTGGGTGAGAAATACAAGCCATACATATTGGATTATTGAAATAATTGATATGATAAAGCTCAAAATCAAATAGATAATTTACAGCTAGGAAATGCAAATAAATGACTTACAACTAAGACATGGGGTTGCCCTTTCAACCCTGTCATTAAATAACTCTTCTTTATGTCATAGACCATTGAAAGTTTTCTAATTCTAGGTGGAAATGGTACTGTAACATTAACCTCTGATAGAGTCTGTGTCCATGGCTACTTCTCAAGATCCACTCTAGTACCAACATTTGGGGCTAGATAACATGCAAAAACCATCAACATGAAAATTAAATCTACATCCTTGTAAAAAACTAGGAGGAAAAAAAATCCACAAATTGAAATCGAGTGTAGGATAACTCATTCCTGCAACATGATTATCTTGTCATGAACAATAAAAAAAGAAATCAGGAGAAATATAATTTTTGCCACATTTTGACAATCATTTCCTTTTGCATATTTTATGAGCAATTGATCAAAAAAGTCAGTTAAAGCTTGTCAACATTAGGATTATAGTAAAACATATACGAACCGCTCCAACACATACATAATCCTAAACATAATTATTTATTGGGGACATTGAATTTGTAAAAATATGGAAGTCAAATCTTTGAAATAACACAATTTATGGTACCACTGCCTTACGAAGTCCATTCATTCAAGTATTTATGAAGTCCATTCAAGAATTTCTTCAAAGTTCAAAGCTCAAATAATTAACATGTAGCCTAAAAAAAATTAGATTTGAAAATGAGATAACCCAAAGATGTAGAGTATATATCTCACATTTATATATCCTAATTTCCAAACATTGAAATGTCACTTTTTAGCATACTCTTGTGAATTCAGCCCAAAATGCTAGAAAAAAATGTTGATGGTTATTTTTGTTAAAAATGGAAACTAGGGCCAAATTCCACTTTGAACAGCTCCTTCGGGGAAGATAATTGTGGCATTGAATTCCTCTTTTCGAAAGGACCAAAATTGATCTAAAGACCTTCAAATTTGGATAAGTAGAAGTGGAATTTTGAATTTATGTTTCTCTCATGTAAATTATTTAGGTTGGCCTCAACTATATGTCGGCTTAAGAAGATCAAAAGTCATGCCCACTCAACTCCACTGAATTGTATATATAGAGGAGAATTCTCTCTCATTTGGGACACATCAATCAAAAGAAAAAATATATCTCTGTGGCAACAAACATTAAGGAGGATAAATTCTGGTTATGGTTGGCACTATTTTGGTTAGGGCTTTGTCATAACAGGTCCAAGTTTGGAAGCAGTGCTTCACTATGGTTAAGGACAATCATATATATGGGTTGTGACTTGTTTTGTATGGGACTTCTTCCTGTAGTTTGGCCACATCTAGAAGATATTCTCACAGCTTGACCACAAGCTTTGAATCACTTGCCTAGGAAGCTGAAATACAACCAAAAGCCACTGACCTTATATGATAGTATTCGGGTGCTTATTGAGGATGACATGGAAACTTACAAAAATTCTAGGACTACTACAAATAATAGAGCCCTTGTAAGAAGAAAAAGGTTGCATTGTTTGTAGATATTTAAGGGTTGGAGCAACATGCTTCAGAAGCCCTAATCCAAAACCACAAAGAAAATATCAATGGTGACCTTAATGTGGTCATAAACTAGCTCCTTAAGCCAGTGAAAGGGAGAATCATGTGAAATAAGGAAGAGCACAATAGAAAGGAGGATTTTTGGATTAGTCAACTTAGGAAGTAGTGGACTGTTGTTGCCCTAACCAGATCGATCTTCTACAATAATATGATTTGTCCTCTATGACCAGATTACCCAGATTACAAGATTGAATGGATCTAAGAGAAGTGATGTGTGATCTTCATATTGGTATGTTATTTTATATCATTGTACTCTCTCTCTTTCTTTGTTGAACATTTTATGATAATAATAAGAATATTTGATCAATAGTTTTCCCCATCTTGGGGTTTTTCCCTAGCTTGAGCCATATTCTTGTGTCTTTTTGTCTTGGCTTGTCTTCTGCATCTATCATTTATGGTCTTTCGTCAGTCACTGTTATATAATGTCTAATGTGATTGGTAAATGGATTAATGGACATATGGTTGAATTAAGTATCTAACCTAAGCAAAGAACATGTTGTGAATTACTATACTGGAGCATATCTGATGACTAGTTTGACCCTCCCTTTTGATGCCACGGCCTGGAAAATGACGGCTTAAAATTCTAAGAAAAAGTTGGCGCTGGATAGGTCAGCGAAAATCTGGGTGAAACTACCCACAAAAAATACCTTCAACTTCCTGATAATAACTGGTACAACCTCCTCAAGTGATCCTAAAGTCTGGAAATGAGTGAATCAGCCCCCTTTTTCCTACATGTACTACAGATGGAAAATATGACCTCCAAAAATCCCATGGCCTCTGGTGGTACCCATGACTTGGGAATGAGATGAATCTTTAGCAATAAATACTAGTGAAATATCTGAGTGGTCTTTTTTTTTTTTTATCAACTAGGGTGGATTTGTTTCACTACCAAAGCTAATTCATTCAAGGGTTTCACCCTTAGTACTCAAAAGAAACAAGAGCTCTCTAAATTGTTATGAGAAAATGATTGTGCATGCCCAAAGAGTGAGCTTCATCTCTCTTTTATCATCAAAATTTCATTGGTGTCTTTTTTGTATCTTTTTTTCTCTTGGTGTGATGATTTAGAGAGGGACATTACACTTGCACCAATATTGACTCATTTGAAAATCACATTATACATGATACAGGTGGGGTTGGCCATAAACATTGGTGGATGGTTTAACTGTTAAAATTGGCAACTAGGACCAAAATCCATGTGGGTCTTCTTATTTATGGTAGCTGATATTTTTCTTGGATTCCTCTCGTCAAGAGGTGTAGGATTGATCTAAATATCATCCAATTCTGACATGTATTCATGGAGATATGAATTTATTTGTGTTACTAAGGTCGGCTAGCAACCAAATTACCCCAACTTATCATCAACGTTTCATTATAAATAGAAGAGGTCTTCAAGTCATTTTTCACACACACTTCTCCTAAGATATCTCTCCATTCATTTGGGTTTGGTGGCTAGAGATATCAAGAGGGAGAAGCCCTAGACATAGTGGAGGAAGGGTTCTATATGCAGTTTATGGAGGAAGCCTAGCCACTATACAAAAGGGAGATCTAGCCATGCCCTAAGGATGTATGGTTGTTGTCTTAGAGGTGCCCTAATGCCCTAATAGCAGCCCTTATTACGTAGCAGTAGGAGACCTAATGATTAGACCCATAAGTAGTCTTGGGAGGCTCCTATTTACTGTCATGAAAAGGCCTTATACACAACTCTCTTAGCTGCATTTTGTGAGGCCCTAATCAGCAACATATGAAGGCCTAAAGACGCAATTAGATGAGCCCATATCATAGCTTTAAAGGGACCCTTAGATGCATCTAGAAGTGTGGACCTAACCGCAGCAAAAGGAGTACTACAACAGTGTGAAGGTTTTGTGTTAATACCACATTGTTGTAGGTGACAACGTGGTCTCATTCAAGGTTGTTTAGGCATGATAAGGTTGGTCTTGAGCTCAATTTGTAGGGCAGTAGAAGCCACTTAAAGGAGGAGAAAGAAACTATTGTTTAAGGGCTAATTGGGTCACTGTTTGAAGGGATCAAAGTTACATTCCACTGCTGGGCTAGGCCACATGCCACAACCAATAGTTGACGACCTTTTTAGGAGATGCATTTGGAAGGTAAGAAACCCTATAAGGTAGTGTATGGTTGGAAGGACTATATGAAGGCTACCCACAGTCAATAGGTGGAATTTGGGGTGTGTTTAAGGTGTTATGGCACTTAGAGCTTGTTTCCTAACTAGTGACCAAGTCTGCCTTGAAATGCACCAGTCCTTGTAGCATATGAAATGTGCTAGATTAGCAACCTTATCATGATCAGTGAAGCAAGGAAGAAAGGAGAATCTTATTGAAGGAAAGCCTCAGTATTATAGGTAATTGGTTGAGCTATTCTAGGACTATCATTTGTTGCATATCTTCAGTCCTTGGTATTAGAATTGCAACCTCATCGCATCATCGTCACAAAGAATATCTTTCATCTCCTATTTGGCAAGTCAAGTATTGAATTCAAATCATTGTACTCTATCTCTTTCTCTCTGCTAAACTATTAAAGAATATAAGAATAATTGATCAAGGTTTTCCCCACATTGGGGTTTGTCCCTGGCTGGTGCCACATCTTGTGTCCTCTTGTCTTAGCGTGTCTTCTATTGTTTATGTTTATTTTCTATCTGCACTTTACTATCATGCTGATGTGATTGCTAATCTGAATATTGACATTGGGCTAATATGAAAAATTGAAGTAAATTTCTTTAAGCATAGAACATACCTAAATTTAACATGGTATCAGAGCTGAGGTGAAGACAAAGCCCAAGCAAGAGTGGAAGAGCAACCATCGAAGACAGTTGGAAAGGACAAAAGGCTCAATGGGTTCCTCATCCCACTTCCTAGCTGAAGACAAGCTCCGTGAAAAGTTTGACTATCATGGATGGAAGTGTCTCTTGATATAACATTGGAAGATCAAAAAGTGTTGGATTATCTGAAGGGTAAAATCCTTGAACCTTCATCAAATGCACTAGCTGCTACAAAGAAAAAGTACACCAAGGGTGAAGTCAAAGTGAAGAAGATTATTAGAGATTCCATTGACAAGCGTTTGGTGGCCTATATCTCTGATCTAAACACCTCCAAGGATATATACAACAGATTGGTAAGCATGTTCAAGGCTAGTGATTCAAAGGAAATTTTGTTTCTAAAAGATAAGCTGAAGGACATTAAGAAGGGTAAACACGAGGATATTCAATCCTACTTCTTAAGGATCTCTGAGATCAAGAATGATCTTCTATCAATTGGAGAAATCATATTGTATTAATTCTATCTGAAGTTCATGTAGGAAAAAGGGGGATAGTAGTTGTTTCTAAAGCAATACCAAGGCAACAAAGGAAAACAGATGAATTGTTTGAGCAATTATCTAAAAATTTCTTGAGGGTGACAGAGCTCATGGAGGCGTGGGTATCATCAAGATGGAAAGGAAAAAAGGAAAGTAAATACAAGTCTAAAGATGATGATAAAAGCGAAACTAAAGACTTAGTGGTGTATACCAAGGCAGGCATAGAGGAAGACTTGAAGACTACCAAAGATCAAGGAGCTTTGGAAATTACATCTGAAGGGAGCCAAAACAAAAGTGATGAATCAAACAAAGGATATGAAGATCACCTTTCCAAAAAGCATCACCAGGGCATCAATGAAAATGATTATTTGACAGGTAACAGAGGACCAGAGAAGTCCAAACCTAGCCAATCGGATTATGGTGACACTGGTCATTCTATAAATAATGTTGGTGGCAGTATCAATAAGAATTATTCTACCACTATCAAGGAACAACAAGATGATTTGTCCATCAAACAACTTGGAGCCTTGTTATAACACATTGGACATGAAAGGAAGATATTTGAGAGGGATAATCCAGCTATCCCTACTAGTCGTAAAGAAAATATGAATGATCCAATGCAAAGTAGCAGGACCTTGGGTTTATTTCGATGTGTGATTACTTTACAAGGAAGAAACATGAAATTTTCCGAAAGTTCAAACAAGGATCAAATTATGAAGGGGACTCTTTTCAACTGTTGTAAAATGGAAGGTATTGAATTAGGGGATATGTATCATCATCAAGATAGCAACAAAAAGACCTCCACTCAGTTACCCAACAACATAATTATAGTTTTTGATCAAGGTAAGGGGAGAATACACCAGAAATGGTGCAGTTCCTTCGAGAATGGCCTAATTGAGAAAATGGGCCATTGGCACACTTTCAATGAAGAAGCTGCAGAACCATATCCTCCACTCCTTGTTAAGGAAATTTACAGCCCATAAGGTATTAAGACTATAAATCTGGAAACATCATTAAATGAAGGTGTGCCTAGTACCTTTTGGCCCTTCTTAAATGAATATGATTATTAGTTGACCAACATTTCTTCTCCTTTTTAGGCTTTGCATATTTTGAAATGAACACCTCGAAAAACCATGAAGGAATTAGGTGTGACGACTTTAGTAATACATCCAGGTGCATTTATTTTAGATTTCCTTCCTAAATGTGCATTAATTTCAAATATGACATTTACACCGAAGAAGATTATTGGCACTATTGGAAAGTTCAAAGAATCAAATTCCAGTGGAGATAAATTCTTGTTACATAATCTATATGTATCAGCTTTTGTGGATAGGTTGCATTCAATGTCTTCAGGGTTTTCCCCACTTGATGGATTCATTCAATAAGAGCTTACAATCTATACCCTTGGAGATTTAGTTGCACATTTTCATAGAATGAAGCCAAATGATGATCTTTCTTACTATAGAGTTATTTCTCCCTACAAAATTCGCAAGGCTCTATTTGTAGAACACCTTTTAAGACATTGGGCTCACCACACTTTGAGAAGTAATGGAGAAATTAATGCTATAGAAGAATTGTTGGCTTGTCCAGAAATTGATGTTAAGGGATTTTGGGGCTCATCAAATAATCATCTGGTACCCTTGATGGGGAACATGAAATTTCATCAAATTTACAATGTTATCAAAAGGCTACAAGATGAGATTGAAGGACCTATGAAATTATGCTTGTTGTGGGAAGCTTCAAGGGTGAAAAATATAAGTAAGGCTAATACAATACTCAATCGGTTGAAACTTATAATTAAAGGGCATTTCTCTTTCAATATGGAATCTCAGAATGTTGTATTATCCTTTCCATTGTATAGTGAGGTTGTTGAATTCACTTATTATAGAGACACCATGGTCCACATAGTTGTGCGTGCTTTGACACTTGCAATATATAGAGGTGATGAAAGTGTAAACAAGTTTCTCACAAGCCACACAATGTTATCATAGTCATATTTGGTGAAATTCCTCAAGGAGAAAAGCTTAAAATTAGATGTTCTTGTTGTTTGTCCAGTACAGGTTGATGATGTTTCTAAGATTACAACAACATTATTTTCTATAGTTGAAGAAATCAGAGATGACCTTTATTATTGCAGTGACATAATTTGTGCTAGTATTTATGATTTGAGTAGATCGATGACACATAATTTTCTTCATTTATTGGTTTTTCAAGATTTTCTACCATCCCTTAATTTATCTCTTCCCAACATGAGCACTCTTACATCGTTGTATATAATGTCTTGTCTTTTACAAGTGGTCAATAACAAAGACTTGGTGAATAGTATTGCTACTACTTTTCTGTGCCCACAAACATTGGCCACTACAACCTTCAACCATGAGTGAAATGGTAATTTGTTTGTTGGAGACTTTCTAAATGAGAGCACAAAGGTAGCTGCGGGATCTAGAATATCTATGGTCACACTAGTATTCAAACTGAAGAGTAGCAAAGTCAGGGAAATATTGTTGGACCTTTGGAAACACAATTTATGAATATTACACTTCTCGATACAAATAAAAGGACAAGTTCAAGTGGATTTCTATCCTTTGTTTTTTGTGGGAAAAACAAATTGGTGTTGGCATCTCCGAGCTTGTTGGCTGTCCAATTATAGAGTGAAGAGTTCGATAATTCATTGTTGGATGTACTGGGTATTCTTCCTCAAAGAGTGCAACGTAAGAACTCACAAGGTGACCCTAGTAAGGAACTAGGATCTACTGAGACCATGCCAATGTGCTAGATTCTTGATAAACGGATAAGTCTTCTCTAATAGAGACCTTTGTGTACATAAAAGACATATCATGCAGCCATGTCCTTTCAAAAACTACTTCCATAAAACAAAACAAAAATTAATGTTCATAATTTTAATGTTGCTTATGAGAATGATCGTGATGATCTTATGAAAGAAGTCAATGATTCGTGTTGTGATCCTATTCCAAATGTTATTTTAGAGGAATAGAAAGACTGCAAGAAAGCCTTTGAGATACCTACACTTTAGGAAGTTTTCAAGTTCATTCTTCTACTTGATTCTTGGCCACATATTCTAGATGGTGATGATTCTTCTTACTTTATCAAAGGAAGGAAGCTGGTAGAAGAAATAAAACATATGGAAGGTAAAAATTTAATTGGTGAAGGCAAGCATGTTGATTTTGCGGCCTATTCCATGGAATATTTTTGTGTTAGTTTGGAGGGCATTTAAGACTCTAGCCAGAACTGCAATGTTAAAGGCTACAATTCATTATTGATGGATGCACATTGCTATGCCTTAATGGGAATTCACTTTAAGTTTTCAACTATACATGGAATATTTGTTGCATACCTACTAGAGGAAACTTGTGAGTCCTTGATTAATAGAGATTCCATGCTAGGGGCTTCTGGGCCTAATGGTGCTAATGTAGTAGCTACTTCTAAATCCTTGGTGAAATGGATTTGTGCCTGTTCAAATTTGGAAAACCAACCTACTACGGACTCCATGGTACTAGAACAATATAAGGTTACAGGTTCAAAATAGATGGGAAACTTTACAAGTATATGCAATATTATCAAAATACCTTTTGGTCTCAACAATGGCACATGCCACAAACATCATTAGTTTTAATAGTCACTGGGATGAAAGAATTATGGCTCTTGTATCTAAGTTTTTTATTAAAGTATGGGACCCAGACATACAAGTGGATTGCTTGGGACAAGAAATATTAGGCAGGGAAGACTGTAATGTCCCTATCATTTGAACAACAAGCATATTTTTAACTTTTTTGGAATTTTTGGTTATTTTCGCAAAGGGGGAAATATTTTTTTTTGGAGATTGGAAGAAAATGACTATTTTATTAGAGAATGGTGGAAAATGAATAGTTTATTAAAAAGGTGGCAAAAAACTATTTAGTGGAAAGTGCCCCTCACTAATAAAATAATATTTAAAAGAAATTCTAGAGCTTGCTCAAAGAGAAATTATAAAGAGGGGAATGAGCTCATTTGGGGATCATTCTAACTTACCAGTCTACTTTCAACTAAAGGTGAGATCAAGAGAGTTCAACCAGAATGTCTCAAGGGAGATCCTTAACCCAACTTTGATAGATTTAATTGCTACCCTATCTAGTTTTCCCTTCTTCAGTGAACATTCTTTCCATCCTAGTGGGATTTTATTTTGTGCTTATTTCTGAAGATATGATGAGAATCTTGGCATAGAGGTTATTGGAATCATAATCTGATTTTGCAGGTCTAATATTCCTTCCTCAAAGAAGCACGAGTTTCACTGTTTCCCAAGTCAGAAATAAGTCAAATTTGTGGGTTGACTTCCTTGAGTTCTATAGAGGCAGAGATTACGAATGAAGGGGGCTGCATTCCTTGCTTTGATATAGGTCATGGGTTATTATTACTTGTTGGAGGATTCCTAAGGGTGATTAGACTGAATCCCTTGCCAATACCAATGTTGTGGTAATTTTCTCTTGAAAATGGACACATTTTGGGCATAAAGCCAACATCCCTCTTTCTTGTAACTAATTTTAGGGAGACCCACAATGCTGAGTATTATATAGACACCAGTGCCACGAATTTATCAATTTTGGGCCATTTGGAGTTGGAGAGAGAGTACTGAAGCAGTGTTAAGAATCCTGGGTGCACCTGGACAGTTTGTGGGGGGAATTTATATGTCATATCAGCCTCAAAGGAAGATCCACGAGCTTCCCATCTGATGGATTACAAATATGTTAACTGTGGATCTGAAATCATAGTACCCTGAGGGAAGAACACATAGAATATATCCTTACTGAAGTTTATGATGTATTGTTGGTCACATTCCTTCTTCAACTACCACTCTGGAAGCACACCGTGAGAGAGAGGTCATAGGTTCCTTGATTTTCTTATGTCTTTGTGTATTTAGTTGGTTAATGTGAAAAAATATCCTCTATTTTATTTATCTATGATGTACCATCTATATACATATGTAAATTTCCGAACTTTCATAAATCTATTTGAGTGCTTGGAGTACTTTATTTCGGTATGCACGTTAGTTTTTTATGCACATTTAATTGGGTGAAATTTGTAAAGGTGAACCTACAGTTACATGTGGCTAAATTGTTGCTAGAACACATCACTAAACCTCACACACAATCAGAAACCTATTGAAAATTTAAGGCTTTTTCGAAAAGGAACATTACACTTTTCAATGCCCCCATCAACTACATGCTTGATCTTGTCAAATCGTCTAAAATCAATCATTGATTCCCTAGTAGGTCTTGGAACATATCCAAGAGATCATTTTCAAGAAAGGAGTTATACTACTTGGTTATGACATCCTTTTGTACCTTCTTAGCAGCTATCCCTAAAAATGGGAGGGCTATGTCTGAAGAATAGAGGACAATAGTGCAACATAAGTAGGAAATTTCATAGTTTCATGACTCACCTAAGACGTGGACATAGATGCTCCCACTTGTTTCGGTACACCCTATAATGTTTGAATAAGCCATATTGACTTCCTAGATACACTAGAATGTAATGATGTCTCTGTTTTTTTACTAGAATCTTGCTTATATGACTTTGATTTCTTTTTCAATTTTCGAATAGAATCTGGAACAACAAGATTTTTGTGTTCATTAATCACTATAGGATGTTTCTATGATTTTGAGGACCATTCATCGTCATCAAACTTCATATCCTTGCTCACCAATATGTTCATTTGAACTTGAATTTAGATTCAGTAAGCCTCATATGTATTACTATCTAGCATATATCCCCTTTATATTCAAGGGTTCAAGTTTAGCCCTTTTCTTATCATGAATATGAATATAAATTGGACAAACAAAAAGATATGGATATGTAATACTTGTGGCTTCTGACTAGAAAAATATGTCTTTGATGTTTTGTCCTTCAAGATCCTATGAGGACATTGGTTCAAGATATAGACAACTATGTTGTGAGCTTTGTCTTAAAGATAGATGGGTAAATCCACGTCATGGATCATGCTTTTATCTATCTCAATGATGTATTTGTTACTCTACAACCCAATTCTTAGAGCCCTCTTGATCCTTCTTTCCTTGCAAAAGGTATCAAAGTCCTTGGAGGTGCTCTCTCCCCTAAAATTAAAGCATTTTGATATTTTCCCCATTTGATTGTCAACCAATGCTTTGAACTCTTTAAACTTACTAGATACTTCATGTTTAGTCTTCATAAAATAAATCTTGGTTTTGTGAGAGGAATCATCAATAAAAGAAACATAATATAGCTTATCTATGAATGAAGAGGAAGGCATAGGCCCACAAACATCTGATTGCATTAACTTGAGAATATTTCTTGATTTTTCCTCACTAGATGGAAAAGCAATCTTTGAATGCTCATTGAGTGCACACCCTATACACTCTTCAATCTTCTCTACCTTGAAGTTTGGAAAGGAAATCCATACACAATATTCGTCAAGAGTGGAAGAGCTCCATGGTTCAAGTGACCAAAGTGCTTGTACCACAACTTGCATAGATTTCCACTATCATGCACTAGAGTATCATCCTTTGTAGTATTTACAAGAAGCTTTTAAAGGCCTCCTTCCAACACACCTTTAGCTAAGAACCAAGGAAATTCATGGTTGAAATATCTAATAATGCATTTCAGATCATTGATCTCAACTATACGCTTCTTATTTGTGATATATGAGATAGAAAGAAGGATCTTCATTAATTATAGTACATAAAAAACATATTTCCAATCAAGATTATCCCATGATGGCATCCTAAAAGTGATGGTTCCAATTTTAATCATACGATATGTAGTATTATCACCCAACTCCACTTATATACCCACATCTTGTTCTAGAAGTTTTCTGTTTTTTTTTATTGGTCACATGCTAAAATGCTCCATTGTCCACATACAAACAACACTAGAAGTTGTATTGGTAGAGAGGTAAATCAAGTTAAGGATGAACAAATAGACTCCAATGATATGGATTCATCTACGAACAAGACAAGGGAAAAGATTGTTGCTAATTCTAGAGGTTTAGGGTCACCATTCAAATGTATTGGGTTGAGTTTAGCCCAACAAATGAATACAAAGAGGGATGAAGAGATGCATGCTTCCAAGAAACATATAGAAGAACTTGAAGGTCTTCTTGTAGCTCAAAAAACTGAGGTACATGGCTGCTCTTTGGAATGATATTTTGGAATTACAAAACAATATTTTGAAAAGCTAGCAACAAGTTGCAAGGTGATCATACTTTTATTAATGATGATACATGGATTCAAAACCCTCTGAGTGGGTGTAGATGAGACCATGTTTACATCCTAGATTATTTTGACCCCACAAAATTTACCCTCATAGTTTCATTTCTTAGCCAAAGGATAGTTGTCAACAACTTTCTGAAAAAACATATCATAAAATAAAATCAATGATTGAATATTCCCAACTTTAACTCATGTTACCTTCATATCTTACTGTTGATTTCATGCAAGGCTTAAAAGTTTGCCATCTCTATTCGATTGATGCAGATTTAGGGTTTTTTAGCCTTTTTTCTCACCCTTTTATGTTTAAAAGAAAACACATGTGGGGTGTCCATATGTCCCCCTTTTCGAGAGGGGGCACCCACAAGCCCAACTTTTTGGGAAGTGTCCTTGCACACCAGCAAAACATTGTACTGTGTGTTTCATGTATTTTTTTGCAAAAGAGAGGATGCAACGAAATGTTTTGCTAGATGGCCCTGAGTCTTGTGGTCCTGAGGATGCAAGGAGCATGTCCCCAACCTTGGGAGTATGTCCCTGTGTAACACTAGATATTTCCACAGAAAGCTAATAGTGGAGACTTGGGGAGCTAGACTCTATGTCATAACTATTTTCGTCCATCCCTAATTGTCCATGTGTGCTGAAGGACAATAAATTTGTAAGCAATTGGGAGGTTATAAATTTTTAAACTTAGCTTGAAACCATGCCAAAAAAGTCTTAGCAGATGGGCATATGTGCTTTGGTTTAACCACTAAACCCATTGTTCAATAAATTAAGATAAGTTTGGTACTAAATATAACAATTTAAACTCCACTATTTTAGTGTTTGTTTTAAGCCTAAGTTATTGGAAATTTGACAGAGTCCTACATTTTCGTTAAGAAATGCATCAAATACTACCACAACTAACAAAGAGTAAAATGTTTATGGTAAAAACTAAATTTTGATTTAACAAGGATGATCAGTTTTCGTGTTTAAAAAACCTTCTCATGAACCAAGTTGGGATGGTTTCTCATGAAAAGTAGGCATACACTGGTATTTCCACAAAATTCAATAGGGTAGACTAGAATTATGTTCTATAACTATTTGCAACTGTCCCTAATTGTTTACGTGTCTTGAGGGAGAGTGTTGTCTAAAAAATTGTGGTGGTAAAAAATTATTAACATCAGCCTGAAATCATGCTTAAAAATCCTTTTATAGATTGACATCTGCACTTTGGTTTAATAACCTAATGTATTGGTCAAAAAATTAATATAAGTTCAGTATTGAATATAACAATGTGAACTTTGTTATTTCAGTGCTTCTTTTCAGCTTAATTCAAATAAAATTTAACAGAGTCCTATTTTTTAGAAATGCATCATATGATATTTTGTTAGTACATCATGGAACAAAGCAAGCTACAACCATCTAATGCTAACAGTACAAAGAAATTACTAATACTATCCTAGTTAACCCTAAAGAGATAGCATAGGAGTCTGTGCCCTAATAGGAATGGATTCCAAATCTTTTTGGAAAACAATGAATTTTCCCTTAACAAGCAAAGCCAATTCTTGTTTGAAAAGCCTAAATTTCCTTGATCTTAAGAGCGTATAGTTCCTCAAGAAAAGTAGCCTTAAATTGATATTTCCACAGAAAACCAATAGCAGGGAGTTGTATTGTCTACCATAAATATTTGCAACTGTCTCTATTCATCCAAGTGTCCTGAAGGGGAGTACCTTTCTAAGAAATTTGGGTGGTAAGAAAATAGTTAAACTCAGCTTCAAATCATAACCCAAGTGTCTTAGAAGATGGGTGCCTATGCTTTGGTTTAATCACTTCACCCATTGCTTAATAAATTAGATAACTTTAGTATTGAATATAGCAATTTGAACCTCAATATTTCCATGTTCTGTTTAAGCTAAAGTTAATAAAATTTGAAAGCGTCCTACATTTGTTTTAGAATACATTGTGGAATAAACAGATCTACAACAATCAAAAGGAAAGAATACAAGGATTTTCCCATCTTAATTAAGCCAGCAATGCTAGCATAGGAGTTTATGCCCCAATAGAAAAAAATTCAAAATCATTATAGAATAAACTAAATTTGGCTTTAACAAGCAAAGCCAGTTCTTTCTAAAAATTATTGAATTCCCCTCAGCTGAGAGGGGATGTTACCATGTGAAAAAGTAACCTTACATATTGTTGCATATTTGGTTGGTTAAATACATTGTGACATACTCTAAATGTGTACATGCTTATTGTCTAACACAATTACTCACTCTAAATAGAAGAAGTCTCTTTTCTATGTGATACTAGTCTTCTACAACATAACTACTATGACTCCCATGACTTAACTTACTTCACCTTCATATTGAGTGTAATCTCTATTGTAGTTGGACATCATTAAAATAACACTTATATCCAAGGCGATTCCTTGGGGTACCCCCAAATATTGATCTCCCAGTCCAAAGTTAGAGGGAATCTTGCTAAGGTGACAGTAGCAAGATCCCTGATTTTCCCAAAGTTGGCACCTCGTGAGCCTTGCACTACTTCTTAGAGCCATAGAGGGGGAACTAATACAATACTTCTTAGAGTGGCTAAGTGGGAACTCATCCTCTTTATATGGAACCATAGAGAGGGAAGTGGAACTACTCACTTCAGATTGCAAATAAAGAAGTGGGAAGTTGAAGTCAATCACTAAGGATGGGATGAATCAAGATAGATTGCATGAATCACACTAGCCTTCTTAGAAGCTTAGAAAGGTTGAACTCATTCAGTAGCCATAGGGATGGAACATAACCATAGAGATTGGAACCAGTTCACTAGCCTTCATAGAGCCATATTGTGTGGCTTCACTATAAAATAAGGTAAAAACAGACAAGACAAGAATGCATTCATAGATTCTGGTAAAGAAAGAAAAGCATAAACTCATAGATAAAGAGGAAAGGTTTATGTCTAATCCTCGATCGAAGGGAGGCACAATATAGAGTAGAAGGTTTAAATTACAAGGTTTGGAATTGGAAGGGAAGGGATGGTACCAGGTACCAAGTACTATATGGTACTATATATCACTCTATATGAATTATATGCAATCTAATCTAATATTTATTTTGAATGGTACCTAGTATAGTGCCAGGAATAGATAAGAAAGAATTGGAAGGGAAGAGATTAGACATAATGAAGTAAAAGTTGGTAATACTACTTCAAGCAAGTAGGAGAATGGTCTTAATGGTCCCAACATCCATTGCAAGACAAAGAAGATGTTTTCAAAGGTTAAATGCTTGGTTTGAGCACTCTAGCTCAAAGGAGCACACATGACAAAAATGTATGATGTTAAGGAAGAATGATAGTCAACCTTGAGAAGCACTACACCCAAATTGAGGTTTTCAATTCCTATATTTGGACATTCCTGAGGAGCACTACAAGGAGAGGAGTAAATGTGTTATGTTGGATTTATGGGCCTTAACCCAGATTTAGCGTTAATTAGCCAAGAAAATCCCTACACTATTGGCCCTTTCGGCATCAATCCATGGAGCTTGGACTGAAGTCTCACCTGAAGCAGTATGACAGGATGTAGGAACCAATTTTCCATACCCTGAGATAGTTGTGATGTCATTTTATACCCTAACCTGTCCTTCACACATACCTATAACCCCTTTACGGCTTATCAATGTACTTCTCTTATCCAGCTTTGAAACCTTGGCGAAGGTCTCTAATCATCCTTCGCAGACCCTAGATAGTTAATTCAAACATTTACATGCCTCTGTACTTATTCTTACTTCTGTGTCTACCCCGATTAGCTTAAGTATTGGTTAACTTCAACATGCATTAGGATTATCTTTGCATAAACATATATTCTTACTTGCGTTCATATGACAAAGTAAAACACATAGATTCGTGCATCAATATAGCATTAAATTATAAACCCAATATTCAACATAACATAACCGCAAACATTCATAACAGAAGTAAAATAGCTCATACACAGATGTCTCCAGAATAATTCTCTTTATTGATGGTTCAAATCTCCAGTACAGACTCTAACTTCCTTGCACACACAACTGCAGGGGTCCACGCACACTGCTATGGAATTCTACCCTAGGCCTCTGCACACTCAGCTGCAGAGCCTCTTCCTATGGTAAGACTCTTTGCTCTTAGCTCTCACAGACCCATTACATTGATTAATTCCCCAAAAACTTAGAACTAAACTAAAAACTACCTTAGACTCTTCTAAGACTCCCTTTTTATACATTCCCATGACCCATGGACCAAGGGCAGATCTCATCAAGCTGACACAAGCTACCTAAACTAAGGGCAGAAACCCTTTTTGACATTTTACACCTTCACGCTCCACGACATCAAGATGCAGAGACATTACATTCTTTATACAAAACTTGGGCCTTTAGCCCCAAAACTTGGGCTTTTAACCGCAAAATTGACCCTAGGGGACCCGTTCCCAACAGGACCCCAACACAAATCTGGTGACTCGCCCTGAGTCACTTGGTTGATGTGGAGATCTTGTCCTGAAGACCTGCTAGCTCCACCTGTACGACTACAACCTCAGAGTTACACTGCGTCGTTGCCTGCTTAACCTGCTCGACCTGCTGCTCCATCACTAGTTCTGCACTATTTGCCTATATTTTCTACTGTGTTACCTGCAAACTTGCCAATTTCCCTTCAATGGAGGCAACGAGTACATAGGATTCCTCTAACCAAGACCCCAATCTAGCCTTCAGTACTACCTTCTTGTACTGAGCTGCATCCACTTGTTCCTTTAGTGCCTTTGCTTCCTGCAGCTTTTCCAACCTCTGCTTGATGGCAATGGTGCATGTCATCACTTTGACCTCATTGTACTTTTGTTGTAGCTCTTATGCCTCAGTTTCTAGTCTTTGCAGGTTGGGATCTTCCTGCATATTAGTAACTACTTCGAGCACCTGCTCGAAGAGCATAGTGCAATCCTTCATAGTGGTGTCAATAGCTGCAATGACATCTTTGACAATGGTCTCGTGCTGCTCTCTGACTTCTAGTGGAGTTGAAGGCTGGGCCCTCAACTCAAGTTTCGTGATATTAAGGTTCAGTTCAAACTGAACCTTAGCCAGCTCTGTTCGTGCCTCACGCACACCTGCATCGGGCTTCTAAATCTTTGCGTTGACTGGTGCATCTTCAAGGATGTTTAGCTCTGGAATAGTGCAGCATGCCTCAGCCACCATAGCTATTGTACACTCATTCTTTTCTATGATCTTCTTAAGAAGATCAATTGCAAACAATTTTTCGATGAAGATTTGTGCATTTTTCACCTTCTGCTTGCTGATAACGTTCAAGGTGCGTTGTTCCCGAGCCCATATTTCTGCAATAACACCATCCAACATGGTGTGAAAGCCTTCACTTGGAAGCACAGCCAAGATTAACCTGACTTTATTAATGGTGCTGACAGTGGCTCTATCAACCTCTGCTTTTGTGGTCAATGCTCCATCCGGGAGCACGACAACCTAGGGATCCATTGTATGCACCATCTCTACTGTGCCTGAGGTTCCTGATGCCAAAATGCTTGACACCACATTGCCCCACCCTATAGTGGTCTGCACCTAAGTAGCCTGGATCTACAGCTTGCGCATACCTGTTTGAATGGTGACCAAGGACTGTTTCTATTGCTAACTGATGTAGGAGTTCCGCGGACACATCCCTCACTATTTTACCAATATCATTCAAAACACCCTTTGTCAAGGTGATTGGGTCCAAGGAGGATTTGATGGCCTTGGACTTCTTCCACAACCCTACTTTCTCCTGCTCCCTTGTTCGCTTAACCCGGAATGGAGTAGTCTCCGAGTCCACTCCTCCCTGCTTTGACCATTTCTCCTCCTCGTCTGTCTGTCGAGAAGTCGAATTCTAACTCCTATCAGAGTCATGGTCATCCTCTTCCTCCTCCCCTTCTGCCTGCATTTTGGCCACGTGCTCTGCTTTGGCTTTGTCCTCAACTTCCTTTCTTTTATTTTTGGCCAACTGCTCCATCTTTAACCTAGCCTCTTCCTTCTTCTGCTTCACAAAAATCTTACTAGACCCAGCTAATAAGTCTGAGGCCTTACACCACTTTGCGGGCCATCCATCCAGAACCACAGCTATTGCATCATCCATCCCCATGTATGAAAGATCATACCATTTTTGTACGGGGTCCTTCCGCGCTTTGATGGAAACACGGTGGAAGTTTTCCTTGAACTCAACATATTCAGACAACTACTCAAAGACAGTCGGTGAGAGCCATGGCTTGTGGTTGATGGCAGTGTGAATGCTTGATTCCATGAGAATCTAGAATATCTTGTTTTCCTTGACCCTTTGGGGGTCCTTCATGGCCCAAAGCAAAGCAAACTTCACTGCTTCCAGTAGCTCTGGTGCAATCGGAGGAAACTGACTGTCCTTCGGTAAGTCCCACGCAACCAATACAATTGACAATAGCAACCAGGCATAATGGAAAGTCTTGCTTTGATCTTGTGCTTCTCTATAGTTTGCGAGGAACTCACTACAGAGGTAGCACACCCAGTTAAATTGTACTCCCTCTGTGCACTGGGCTGCTAAAGATACCACCGTTGCTGGCACTTCATGTGTGCAACACTTCCTCATAATTTTCCCTGCCAAGATCTAGGTGGATACTTTAACCGCAGGGTCAATTATGCTAGAGATGGAGTAGCAGCATGACTTCTTGGCAAGCTTGAACTTTCCCTTCATTTTTTCGATGAGGTCGCACTCACCCGACTTTCCACCAAATGCCATGGCCAGATTCAACCTTGAATGTGGGAGCAAGGTAATTGTGTGGATCAGCATGTCAGTGATTAGTATTAGATCTCCTAACCATAGGCACCCATCATGCACCAAGCATGATAACTACTTTATCACTATCAAAGTTATGGGCACACGGTTGTAATGCAACACCCATAGCAAGTCCAACAGTCCTGTCTTATCCACCCCTTTTATCCACTGTCTTGGCTCTAGCGGGGTCACACCAGAGTCTTTATAGAAGATGTGGTGCATGAATGTATTAGTCGCCAAGTGGGGAAAGCACTCTGTATCTACTAAATCCCAGTCCTCCACCTTCAAAATGGGGATACACGCCAAGCAGAGTCCTTCGAATGTGATTTTGTTTAGGAGCAATGGGATGAAAAGTGTGATTTTGTTCTCGTCGATGTCCTTTGGTACCTTTTCCTTGCCTCAATGCAAGGGGACATATGGTGGTAGCTTGGATATAGGGTCTGCCCCCTCAATGTCAATGTCTTCTACCCCCATGTCAACATCTTCTACGCCCACACCAACGTCCTCTATGTCTTCGTTAGGTTCCAGGTCTACTACCTTGCCCTTCTCCTTTGCAATAGGCTTTTCTTTCTTTTGGTGTTTCCTTGGTTACTCATGCACTGACTATGTTGCTTTTTGCTTATCCTTCTTCGTCTTGGGACCTTCTTTGGGCAGCATAGGCCTCAACCTAGGTGACCTAAGTGATTTAGGTACTTCTGCAGGTACCCCTACACTCGCTACCTTTGGGGAAGCTCCCTCAGCTACCATCACTTCTCCAACACTTGCAGTCTCCATGGGTGCCAACATAATGCCAGTTAAAAACTCCTAAGTTTCCTTCAACAATTTCTAAAATAATGAACTTGGGACCAAAGCCTCGAAATAATCAAGGTTCATGTGCACCTGATAGTTCAACACCTCAATTCTCAAAATGCCAAGTGTTTTTTGTTGGTCGGCCATCTGTAATTTATAGGACATTTCGAATTAGAATCCGATTGTTCCCACCAAAATAGGTTCATAAATGCTAGAGTGATGACAGATTCTCAAAGATCGTTCTCTTAAATTTTGACTTAATTGCTACCCCCCCACTCCATTTAGCCATTTTCCCATTGTCAAGTCATGAACAATGACCATAACGATCACTTTTTGGCTGCCCTGCATGGTCTCTCCTTCAATAACAGAACTCCCCTCGTGATTTTGCTGACACTGTGACAATCCTCCATTCCGCGCAGTACCCCAACTGCACAGCTCTATAACCCAGGCATTGTAGTTTATATTCTGGTGCCTCCTTTCAGCTGCTTAGAGCACTAAGACTTTGTTTCCACCATATAGTCATCTGGCCAAATCCCCGATGTATGGTTTCAATTAGCTACCATTCACCCTCCTTGGGAATGGCTCTCCATTTAATTTTACCAATTGAACTTCTCGACCATCAGTAATCTCCTTGATGACATAGGGCCCCAACCAATGCCTCCGAAATTTTCCTGGAAATTTTATCAAACTTGCTGTCATATAATAACACTAAATCATTTACCTTGAAGGTGTGCAATTTGATGTGCCGATCATGCCGTGCATTTTCAAGTTCCTTTTGAACTTGCTGATGGAATCTAGCCAGAAACCTATCTTATTCCAGTTTTTCCAGCTACACGAGCCTTTCTTCCATGGCTCTGCGATTTTCCATTCCTATGAATGCCGCTATATGCAAACTAGGTACAATGTATTCCATTGGCATCACAGCTTCAAGACCATAAACTAGCCTAAAAGGCATTTGTCCAGTCAGCTTCTTACAAGTTGTTTTGTAAGCCCATAGCACGTAGGTATGCACACATCCTATTTGTTTCTTTGTGTATTGCAAACCTTTGTCAGCGCATTCTCGAGTATCTTATTAAATGATTCTACTGTGCCATTAGCCTGTGGGTGATATGGCATGCTCTTTTGATGGTAAACCTAAAATTCCTCCATTAACATGCTGACCGTTTCATTAAGAAAATGCATATTGTGATTGCTCATTAAAATTTTTGGACAACCAAACCTTTTCAACACGTACTAAAAGATGAATTTTGTTGTTGTCACACTTGTACAGTCCTTCACAGGCTGTGCCATCACCCATCTGGTTAAATACTCAGTCGCGATGATGATTTACCGCGCATCTATCTTCTTTCTTGGAGGATGAATTGGTCCCACAACATCAATTGCCAACTTGTTGAAGGGATGTAACGATATCTATGGGTTCAACGGTAGCTTATTCCTCCGCAATGGTCTTCCAGTCCTTTGGCATGCATCACATCCCCTACAATACACTTTTGAATCCTTATGCAGTGTCAGCTACCACAACCCAGTGCGTAGAATCTTCTGTGATGTTTCTTTTCCCGCATAATTTCCTCCCGTAGCTCCTCCATGAGCCTCAACAAGATGTTGTTTCGTTCAAATTTTGGCACATACCGTTGCAGTATTTCATCTGATCCCATTTTATACAAGTGTTCTGCAATGACATAAAAGTCTGCTGCACGCACCACCAATTCCTTTTTTTGTTGAATAGTGTATCCTTATGGGGTCGTTCCCATCGCCAGGAAGTGTATAATATCTTTAAAGTGGCTATACGCGATGTGCACAGCAAAGAGCTGTGCATCAGGTAGTACTTCCTACAAATTAGTAAGCTCCTCTCCTATTACAATGTGCGACAGATGGTTCGGTCCAACATTCAATCATCCTGGTTTCACAATAACTTCAAAATCATATTCTTGAAACAACAACAACCATCTGCATATTCCCCCCCCCCCCCCCCCAAACACAGGCTTGTTCACCAAGTACATCAATGTAGAATGGTCTGTATACATCTTAAAGTGTCCTCCTAGCAAGTAATGCCTAAAATTTTGGAGCATGTATACAATAGACAGACCTTTGCGCTCTGTTGTTGAATAATACTTCTTAGCTTTAGATAGCTTCCTACTTGCAAATGCTATGGCATGATCCAATCCTCCCTCACCAGCCTGTGTCAATACTGCTCCCAATGCCACAATACATGATGCATCCACATGTACATGAAATTCCTTCTTCTAATTTGGGAAGACTAGGATCGGTGTGGTGACCATTTTCTTTTTGAGCAAATCCAAGCTCTTCTAACATTCCTCATTCCAGCAGAATGTAGCATTCTTTTTTAACAGTTTCTCCATTAGCACAGTGATCTGGGCATAGATTTTGATGAACTTTATATAGTACCCTATATGCCCCAATGTTGCGCGTAACTATTTCACACTTCTTGGTGCCTCCAAATTGATTATAACCACGATCTTCACAGGGTCTACCATCAAGCCTTGTTTTCATACCACGTGACCCAGCAAGATCCCAAAAGGGATGCAGAACAAACATTTCTTGAGATTGAGTGTGATTTGGTAACTCTGGCATGTATTTAGCATCAAGCGCAGACTTTCTACGTGGCGCTTTACCAGTCCAAACATTGTCCAATTGTCAAAGTATACCTCTAGAAATTTGTGAATGAAATATTTGAACGTTGCGATGACTATGCAGGATAATTTTGTCGGCATTTTCTTTAGCCCAAAAGGCATCACAGTATATTGGAAGCATCCCCATTCAGTTCCAAAAGTCGTCTTACTTCTATCCTATGGCGCAATCTTGATCTGATGGTACCCTAGGAACCCATCAGTAAACGAATATGCTTCTTGGCCACCAACATTATCCAACATCTCATCAGTGAACGGAGTTGGGAAGGGATCATGCACACAGGAGTCATTCAACTTCTTGAGATCTACGCATATTGTATCTCATCCTTCTACTTATTGTCCTGAACTACCATTGGGCTTACCCAATTAAACTCCTCAACTGGTTCAATGATGCCTGCTACAAGCATTTTATCCAACTCCAAGTAGACCCTTTCTTTATACTTCGGATTGAGACAATAAGGTATTTTCTCAACCAGCTTCACATCTAGTTTTAGAGTGATCTTCATGACATCCAAGCCCCCTATTATCCCTTTTATATCTAAAAACTTTGTGGGGAACAGATCCTGATATTCACAGAGTAATTCGGCGACCTTATCTACTATTGCATCATCCTAGTAGTCCCCAATATTTGCAAACTTTAACTCTGCCTCAGTGCGAATGTTCACATGTCTAGTTTTGAGTGGCTCGGTGATGTCTAGATTCTCTAGTTGCAGTCATTCAACTTTGTGGTGACCTTCAGTCTATGGAATATTAATCTTCCTTGGGTCTTCATCTTCTTATTATAATGTTACATTGTAGCACTCCAGCGCGTGGCTCAGTTGGGTAGTCCAATCAGGTTGAATCAAATCTAGAGGATCATGCAGCATCCTGAAGATTGTTGTCTTAACCTCCTGCAATGCTTCCTTGATACATTCAAACCCATCCTCAAAGCTGAACGTCATCAAAAATACTTGACGCAAAACACCCCACTCTTCAGTGCCATCACGGAGTTTTGTCTCCAAGTACTAATTCATCAGTATAACATCCAAGGTATGAAAAAACAGATGTACCCACTCTAGCTAAGGCTTCACTCCATACACTTCAGCCCATTTGGCCAAATGGTCATGCAGGTCATTCCTCCCATCTTACTTTTCTGTTATCCGCACTTGTGGGTGACCAAATCATACTCTCATCATTTTTTTGTATATGTGCCAATCATCAAAACTGTCCTTGTGTTTTCCCCACCATCTCGCACACGTAACAGGCAGCGCCTAGTCTAGGGTCTGGAAGCGATGCTTCTCTGGCACTTCTCTCTCAAATGCATCCAAAAAGTGATCAACATTAGTTAAACCATCATAGTAAGGCATATTTCTTACCTCTAATGATACACAGCGCAACAACTTGGTCATAATATTACAGCACAGTGTAGATACTTCATGAAGTTCATTCTGCCAGTGCTCTAATTCTTCGTCTTAATCTGATGTGCAGGAACTTTTGTGGTCCCATGCAATACATCCATCTGCTATCAGATTCACCCAATCATAATCTCGTACTGTTATCTTGTAAATATGGTCCAAATCGTCGTCACTTTCATAATCGCGAGTTGGTTTAGTATAGCGCGGTCCTTCTGTAGGGTCTAGGGGCACTACTACATGGAGTGATTTCTTCTTAAATATCATCTTTCACTTCTTCAAATTGATTACCCCAATCATATCAGTGGCTGAGTCAATCCCAAGGAGTGTGGGGTAGGGATTATTGTCATCCACAATTTCTATCACTTCAAAATTAGCTAGTGCACTCGCACCTTCAATATCAATTGTTACCCCCTGCAACCTCCCTATTGGGATGATTTTTTGCTGATTTTCCATCCTTAACTGAATCAAAGACCATTGTAGCACAGTTCTCCCCATTCTCTCCCATGTTTGTTTCGGAAAAACATTTGCATCCAAACCCAAATCTAAAATAACTTGATCCATCTCATATTCTCCTATCTGTGTAGTAAGCCTCATCTCATGCCTGGTTCTCATTTTATGCTTGTCAATATTTTTGACTACGCATGGTCCATTAGTAGTGGCTTCCTTCCCAGTGCACCTATTTATTAGCTCCTGCAGTCCCTTCATAACCTTGCTATCATGTAGCAATTTCATGTAGGTCTCTAAGAACATGGTAATCATGGATGAGTCCATTTCTTCAGCCGACTTCTCTTCATTCCTTGAGGTAGAGGCCTCAGCAAAGCTTTTCTTTGCTTCCATAAACATTTGTTTCACACGTTCTAGATCAGACCAGTCTCCTTTTCTAGCGCTTTGCGGACCCACTCACCTTCTTCAAGTTGCTTCCCCTTATCTTCACAGGTCATCGCTCCACTCTGCAGCACAATATTTACCTTAGGATCTTCCTCATGAGGCTCAACCCTGATCATCTGCAGGTTCTGAGTCAACTGCTAAGGCTACACCCCCTTTTCACGTATCTTAGCTAAAAATATAGGGCAATCCTCCATCGCATGGTCAATCTGAGTATAATAGCGGCATGAAAAACGTGTCAGATTCTGGAAGTCTCACGCGTAGTGTCCTAGTCCCCCACAATTGTAACAAATGACATGCCCTTAACCTCTACCAGGTCCCCCTCCACCTTGGCCTCGTCTGCGCCCCTGATACTCACCTCGCACTCCCCCAACACCTTGGTCCAAAGGCCAGGCTTCTGCCTGCACCCTGTATCCATCATTAATTCGTAACTATGGCAATTGCACTCATCATGACCCACTAATTGATAGAAGTTGCAGAAGAGTTGTTGCAGTGTCTGTACGAATTTCTACAACAAATGGAAATTGTCTATCACATGTTTTCCAGCTACTTGATAGATAGAACACCATAGTGTAGGCCCTGTACTTGGCCCTACTAGAGCTTCTAGCCTCAGAGGCATTGGTCCTCCTGCTGCAACATAATTTGTGAAAATTGGACAGTGATCTTTGTCATGCCCTTGGCTTTTGCACTTTAGGCACCAAACTTCTTCGCCCACCTCGGGCTGACCTGTTCTATCTTTCTTCAGACTTTGCATTTCTAGGCAAAGGTTTTGTAATTGCACATGAATCTGTTAAACCCTCAAATTAGCATCTTGCATCGGTGTCTCATGGAATATCATTGTGATTTCCAAAGATTTTTTCTCAGTCCCAATCTTCTATTTTGATAGCGCAACCTTTAGATGAGGTAGGAGGGAAGCTAGAAACCATTCACGATGCTGCCCATTAGTTAGATTCATGTTAGCCTCATGGATCATACACTTCAATCTCTAATCCAGATCCCCGGGTGTCTCACCAGGCTTCATCATGATCTCTTTTAATCCCACAATTTATTGTGCCTCAGACTTAGGTCTACTGAATTCCTTATTCAACGTAGTCTGGACATCTGCTGACATGGACATCAGATTATCAGTGCAGTACTCAATGTACCATGTTAGCATGCAGTCCTGCAAAGCACTTACCAATGTTTCTTTCTTCATTTGATCATCCATGATACCCTAAGCTTCCCATAAAGCCTTCATGATGAACCAAAACTGGTCCATATCTTCATTTCCCATGCCCTTGAACACAGATAGCTTTATGGAGTTCGCCATATTGAACAGTGGTGGAGGTGGAGGTGGTGTAGGTGAAGGCATATGCGATGGAGGTGAAGATGGAGGTAGTATGGGTGGATGGGGTATTCACGGGAACCCTTGCTTTATCAACTGAACGACGCTCTGCGAAGATGCCTGTGCTGCTTTCTCGTTGCCACTCAAAGGGGGTTCAATTAGCAGGCTATATTCAGGGCTTGTTCTTCCCTTGTTCCTGAATTTCCTTCCACTTCACGTAGCCTCAAACATCAAGGTAGTTACATAACCCGATTTTCACACAATAGCATCTTAATCCAAGTATTTAACGATTCTAAATACTTACCTCGCGGCCCCTTAAAGAAGCGGCACTCTGCTTCGCTGTAACTGACTGAGGTATCAACCACGAAATCTATCATGAACCCTCCTATGATACAATCGAGCCAATGATCGACAACGCGTGCTATCTTATCTTCAGATGCTTCTAATATCCACACTAACTTCAGGGTCCAGGCGATTGGAGCATCAAGCCTCCACCTTCCTTGGCCATCCGCCAATTTTGTGATCCACTCGTACAACTCGATTGGGTAGGAACACAAGAAGGTCTCGTGTATTTCTATGTATAGGTATCTATCCAACCACTATAATTTCATCAATCGTGTGTTCCTGTTCACTTGTGCCGCGAATTTGTGGATCTTTCTATCCAACCAGTCTTCGATCTCCTTCTTAGTTGGATTCCAATGATGTGACATCACACATCTCGTTGCGCAGATCCCAGTCCCGGCAATAGAACCATTTTTTGGCTTGATGGGCCTTGACCCAGGTTTAGCATTAATTATCCAAGCAAATCCCTACACTACTGGCCCTTTCGGCATCAATCTGCGGAGCACAGACTGAATTCTCACCCGAAGCAATATGGGGGGATGTAGGAACCAATTTTCTGCACCTTGAGATAGTTGTGATGTCGTTTTATACCCTAACCCTTCCTTCGCGCAGACCTATAAACCCTTTAGGGCTTATCAATGTACTTCTCTTATCTGGCTTTGAAACCTTCATGAAGGTCTCTGATCATCCTTCGCAGACCCTAAATAGTCAATTTAGATGCTTATGTGCCTCTGTACTTATTCTTACTTCTTTGTCTACCCCGATTAGCTTAAGTATTGGTTAACTTCAACATGCATTAGGATTATCTTTGTGTAAATAGATATTCTTAAATACGTTCATATGAAAAAGTAAAACACATAGATTCGCACATCAATATAGCATTAAATCATAAACCCAGTATTCAACATAACATAACTAGAAACATTCATGACACAAGTAAAATAGCTCATACACAGATGTCTCCAGAATAATTCTCTTTATTGATGGTTTAGATCTCCAGTACAGACTCTAACTTCCCTGCGCACATAGCTGCAGGGGTCCATGCACTCAGTTGCGGACTTCTACCCTAGGCCTCTACACACTCAACTGCAGAGCCTCTTCCTACGCTAAGAATCTTCTCTCTTAGCTCTCACAGACCCATTACATTGATCAATTGCCCAAAAACTTACTTAGAACTGAACTAAAAACTGCCTTAGACTCTTCTAAGACTCCCTTTTTATACATTCCCATGGCTTGCAGACCAAGGGTGGATCTCATCAAGCCGACACAAGCTATGTAAACTAAGGATGGAAACCCTTTTTTGCTGTTTACACCTTCGCGCTTCGCGACCTCAAAATGTGGAGACTTTACATTCTTTATACAAAACTTGGGCCTTTAGCCCCAAAACTTGGGCTTTTAACCCCAAAATTGACCCTAGGGGAGAAGTTCCCAACATGTTATGTGTACCCTATTGACAAAGTAAACAATCCTGGTTTAAAGGGAGCACTCCTCATAAAGCTAAGATTGGAACAAGAAGAAGAAATAAACAATCTCAATATTTTGATATAGGAGGCAATCACAAATGCAGTGGGTTGGAAACCAAACTTATTAATATAAATAATCAAATGATCAATATGTCTCTAAACATGTTGTAGCGGACCATAAGCATGAAAAGGTCAAACAATAACATAACCTCATGGATGAAGTTTGAGACTTGAGTTCTAAATAAGAAGAAGCTGAATGAGAAGAGAAGAAAAAGTGGGAAAAGGGGAACACTACAAAAGTCCAAACACCCATCAAAGAGAAAGCAACGAGTGACTTCAAGCCTTATGTAGTTGAGATTTTCACCCTTAAATTCAATCAATGGTTAAAAAAACTCGAGGTTTATTTAAGTCTGCATGCAATTAGCAAATAGAAAATAATCTCTTTCACTTGGTTGAATTTAGAAGGCCATGCATTAACCTAGTGGGAAGTTTATGTTACCACTCGAATAATTGAGTAGGAACCACTAGTAAATCAATGGGAAACATTAAAGAATCTAATTATGTGGCAGTTCTATCCCAATGGATAAGAGTAAGAAAAAGAAGATAAAATGGAATCTATTTCAGCAGAGGCAAGGAAAAACCATGCAAGAATCCACCATTGAGTTTCAAAAATGGGCCATTCAATTGATTATATCTCCCAATAAGAATAAATTTTTATGTCAATATTTGGGAGGACTACGTAGTGATATCCAAAGACAATTGATGTTTTGAAAACCAAAGTCCATTTATGAAGTCGATGTACAAGCAATTAGAGTTTTGATATCAGTGTCCCCTAGTAACCAAACTAAGTTAATGGGACTGGAATATCTCTAGTAGACTTCAAAGGGAAAAGAAAAGAAAATAAACAAGCAAGCCCAAATGATGCTGAGAAAGAAAGTCGTAGAGAACTCTTCAAGTCTAAATGAAACCTACAAAGATAGCCATAGAGATTTCTGAATGGTTAAGGGGACGAAGAAAAAAAAAGGTTCCAAAACCCAACTCCTGAGGAGAAATAATCTTGTCAATCTGTTATGTGTATTATGACCTTGAGTTTGTTATGATCTAGGGGTTCTCAGAGCACAGAGGGAGACTGTACTTATGTCGAAGAACCATGAATAACCTAAGGAAAAGAGGTATGCAAGTGACCAACTGCTTGTTGCATCTTGTGCTTAAATGGGGCCGAAGATGTGGATTATATATTATTGAATTGAAACTACTCAAGAAAGGTTTTTTGTGAACTATTGAAACCCCTAGGAAGAAAATGGGTTATGCCTCCCTTTTTCCAAATTATGGCCAATGGGATGTCAAAGTCTAGTGGGATATGGCCCCCACATTTTGTATGGGCTATTTGGAAGGAAATAAATCGAACAATAGGACAAGAAAATGGAGGAAAATGCTTTTGCGAGAAGGACCACAATTATAATAAACGAAAATGTGAGCATCATGCCAAAAAAGGAGAAGGATGATAAACCTTAAAGTCTTGAGGGTGTCGGGTTTCCCTATACTTCCAACTACCTTAAGAGAATTTAGGGAATAGGAGAAATTCACCCCCTACTATTAAGAATTATTCCTTACTATAATGACTACCTCTAAAACTGGATTCGTTCTTTTTTGGCCACGTGTCTGAATCCTGCGAATCAGATAAGATTCACCCTAAATCATGTCCGAATTTTGTGACACGTTGTGTCCGAATGGGACACGATCAAATCCATATCGTGTCCTATTTAGACACAACGTGTCACAAAATCTGGACATGAATCTGGTAAATCGGGACCCGCGGGCCAATAAAAGGGTGAAATTGCTCATTTTTTTTATCATTTTGTGTTATTCCTTTTGCAAGAAGTGAGCTGTGGGTTTGTTATTAGAAGTTTGGACCGAGGAGCCAAGTGTTTGGAGCGTTTTCAAGGAGATTCAAGAAACAGGTAAGTGCAATTCCTCTCTACTTTTTTGCATTTGTATTACAACAGTTTGTATATGCATTTCTTTTACAAATTTGTGCATGTTTTGTTTATTTTTTTACAATATTCATGGCTCAATCAAGGGCAACAGGTAGGGGGGAAAGGAAGGGGAAGAATGTCCCCATTGTAGATGCCCCTCCTCCCCCAATATCATCAAAGTTTACTGCAAGTAATGTTGAGGGAAAACATTCTCCTAAAGGTAACATTGACAAATCTCCCTTGTGGAAATATGTCACAAGAGATGATGGGCCAAGCAACAAGGGCAAGGGAGGAGGTAATGTGAATTAGAAATGAAAATTTTTCCACAATACTTTCACAAGCACATATTTTTGTGTGAAAGGCCATTTGTTGGCTTTACCAGGTTGTGGAGTTGGAGCTTGTACACAATTTTGTTTACAAAAGAGGAAATTAATGCAAAAAGAGTTCACTGTTAGTATGGAAAATGTGGCTGGAAAATTAAAAAAAAAAAACAAGAATGATTACCCCCTTCCATTTTTGAGGAAAGGCACCACCAAATTTCCATTTGAGAGTTCTACTGGGGGATAAGCAACAAAAAGAAAGGAAATTTCACTCGGTCCAATGGACAAGATTTTTTAAAAAGAGAAATGGTAAGAGCTTGATCTCACCATTGCCTTTTTTTTCTATCAAAACTTCATATCCTTTAATGTTGCATGCTCACCTCTATTTATTGAGATGTGCTGAGCTCTAACTCATGGGTCTCCATCATGGTATGTGCCTCCTGGTTCAGAGACGCTTAGAACCACATTGTTGATGAAAGCAAAAAAAAAGGTGAAAAAAATGCTTGAGCCTATTTAAACATCATGGCCAACATCTGGGGTTAGCATTGTTTCTGATGGATGGACAGATCCAGCACGACACCCACTCATCAAATTCATGGTGTCTTCCTTGAATGTTCCAGTTTTATTGAAAGTAATGGATACACTTGGAGAATACAAGGATGCACAATTTATGGATGAGTTGTTTATTAAAGTTATTGAAGATGTAGGTGTTGATTATTGTGTGAAAATCATTACAGATAATGCACCTGTTTGCAAGGCTGATGGCATGATTGTGGAAGCTAAATATCCACAAGTGTTTTGGACACCTTGAATTGTCCATTCATTGAAGTTAGCACCGAAATCCATTGCTTCTGATGTGCTTTGGATTGGTAACATTATTAAGGATGCACGACATATCCGTAACTTTGTGCAAAATCATACAAATGCCCTCACTATCTACAAGGAGTACAACAATCTATCATTGTTGGAGATTGTTGATACACCGTTTGCCTCTTCATTCATCATGTTGAAGAGGTTGAGGGAGGTCAAGACCGCTCTTGGGGCCATGGTTATCTCTAAGTTTTGGTCTTTTTGGAGAAATACAAATAAACTAGCCTCTAAAAGAGTGAAGGACACAGTGTTAGATGATGCTTGGTGGAAGAGGGTAGATATAATTATTCAAATCATGGACCCTATCATTTCTTTGCTTCAATTTGTAGATACAGACAAACCCATCCTAGGATAGGTTTATGAGGGATGGGATTCCATGATTGAGTTTGTGAGGAGAATTATTGTATAGAGTGAGTGCCTCGAATATGAGACATCACCAGATGTTTTTTGTGGTACTATACAGGATATTCTTGTCAGCAGATGGGACAAGAATTGCACACCTTTACATTGTTTGGCTCACTCACTGAACCCAAAATATTACAACCATGAGTGGCTGAATGGTGGACTTTCTTGAAAATTCCCTCCTCACATGGATGGTGAAATCTCACGGGGGAGGAAATATGCATTCAGGCGGGATTTTCAGGATAAAGCATTGCTTGATGAGGTGGAGGATGCGTTTACAAAGTTTTCCATTGGCACTGGTCGATTTGCAAGACATGATGTGATTAGAGACAAGGGGACTAACAAGCCCTATTCTTGGTAGGAAAATCATGCAGCACCAAACCCTCCTCTTCAGCAGTTAGCCATGAGGCTCCTCTCTCAAGTGACTTCATCCTCTTGTTGCGAGAGGAATTGGAGCACATATGGGAATTTCTATAGTGTTAAGAAGAGCAGGCTTGAGTAGTCTAGGGCGGAGACAATGGTGTATGTGCACATCAACCTTCACCTTATTTACAGGTAGAGGGAAGAGTGGTTGAATGGAAAGAAAAATATGTGGGATGTCTTTCTTGATGATATGGGTTTGGACAGCGGTGTTGAATTGGCATTGGCCAACATGGATCTCAATGATCTAGTGCTAGGGCCTGTTAGATTTGATGACAGTGATACTGTAGAGGGGTGATCCTCCACGCTAGTAGATGTAGAGGTGACTATAGATATAGGGGAGGAGGATGCAGAGTAGAGAAGTGGTGACCATGATGATGAAGACAGTGATGTTGATTCTGATGATGACTATGAGGATTGATGACTCATGAGTCATGGGCTACCTACTGCCTTGAGGCTTGTATACCTGTAGTTGTTTTGTATTTTCTATTTCTATTTGCCATTGGCATTGCACTACCTATGTAACACATTTTGATTTTGATGACTTAATGAGAAAACTACAACTATCAGTGTCTTTATCTTACTATCTTGTCTTTCTCCTATTGGATCATTGATGAATTGAATATGTATTATGATTTATCATTTATGAATTTAGAATTTATGATTCATTGATTTATCATTTATGTGACATGTATTTGAATTTTGTATGTACTATGCATGCTATAATGTTACTAACTTACTTTGTAAACAATAAAACTTACATCTAGATGAAGATCTATGTTTGAAATCAATGAATTTGTATCATTAATGAGAATTTGTGTAAGAAATATCTAATTTTTAATATATATATATATATATATATATATATATATATATATAAAATAAAATAATATATAATGTATCCTAACGTGTCCTGTTCCGGGGGGTCAATGTGTTCGATTCTGACATTCGAATCCCCGTATCCTATGAATCCTAATTCTCTGTGTCAGGTTACTTAGATGACTATTCGCTATGAACCTAGCGTAGAGGAGTAGAACTTTGGCTTGAGGTTGATGTTCATGGTTATTTGGTTCATGGTTAGTGAGGCTCTATGTGCTTTTATGGTTGTTTTCTCAAGTAATTACTCTTGTGATAATCCTAGTTGTTGAATATTTATTTACTTTGATGGTTCCTCTCTCTTGCATTGGTTAGCTGTCCTCATGGTCTATCAAGGATAAAACATAGTTTGGAAGCCTTAGTTGATTAATTCCCTAGTTTGATGCCAAATCCTTATAAAACCCTAATCTATGATAACCATTTTATTGTTCTTGGAGTGGTGCTTGCTAGACTTCACTCTCCTTCCTTGAGTAACCTCAGACCCTAGCCCTAGGGTTTCTTTTACTCCATTTTCCCTAACCATAGATTAGAGTGAGGCACTAGTCTTATCATAAATTTGATCCTTTTCGCAAAATCCAAAGTCTCATCCTAAGTAACAGTTTATCTAGGGTTTTACCCTAAGCCATAGAAAAACCTTTAAATACTATAAAACCCTAAAGTACTCAAATCTAGACCTACTTGAAATAGGCACCTTACCTCTTTGTTTTTCCCTAGCTAGTAGGATAAAGACATTTACTATTTTTATAGGGTTGTATCGGCCTTACTATCAAGGTTTGACTGAGTTTTATAAAGTTTCAACTATTGGGACGAATCTTTTTCTCCCTAAGTCTTATCCTTGTATCTAAGACTCATTTTGATGGTTGATTTCCTTAATTTGATGGTAGGAACTTGCTGTTGTTCCTAATCCACTAATTCAAGCCTTAATGATTCACTTTTACTGCTGCAAAATTACAGTTGTACATTTTCCTCTTATTTCTTTTGGTTTGAACTCAAGAAAGTACCCATGTACCTAGGAGAAATAGCTCCAACATTGGTTTCAATTTGATGTTGATATAATTTATTAATTTTTTGATATATAGCTGGTGTAATTGACTATATATTGTTGATATATATATATATATATATATATATATATATATATCAGCTCAAGGAAAATTTAGCTTACAAAAATCAAACCAACTTTGATTTTAAAATAAATTTGGAATTGATGTGGAGTTTACAAATTGATGAAGATACTTAGAAACTTGTAATTGAAGATGCCTTTAAAAAGGATGATGAAAATCCAAGTCCTGTCAAACAAGATGAACTTCTAGAGGCAATAATGGAAATGCATGGCAAAGCTAATCCTTAGAACACAAGCTTGGTTGATTTTAGGATTATGTTAACTAAGCTTACTCCAACATTTGTTTCAGCATTTGAGAAACATGGAGTTGGTCTCACTTTGAATCAGATGAACATTCTGATCAAAAAATATGAATTGAATCAAAAGTTTTACACTTAATGTATGATCAACTATCATGATGAATGAGTCATTCTATCCCCAAAAGGGAAAAGGACTTGTCACTATGAAATTTTTTACAGAATCATACCAAATTCGAAGGGTGCAGTGTTTACAATGATAAAACACACCCGTTATGTGCCTACATCAAATCTTCAACAAGAGGGATAGAAATGGTATTAGACATCCTTACCTAGAAGAGGAAGAGGTGCCTTTACTCTTTTTCAGACTAGAAATGACAAAGGTAGCGGCCTATGAATACCCTGATATTAATATATCCAAATTTTCCATGGTCCTCACGCATAAAGGAAGAAGGTATTGCATTTATAAAATATGGAGAATTTATGTTTGGATTTATGTATGGAATACGATTATGTGTTCATAATGTGCTCTCGAGAGAGGCCCACATACCCAACTAGGAGCCTACATTAGCACTTAAATCTATACATGCAGTTTAAGTCACATGATTCAATAGGGTAGGAATCAATTATTAGCTTTAATGGCTATAGTGTTTCCCCTTGATTCCATTTTTGTTTGTGCTTGCCCTAGTTGGTTTGAACCTGATCGAACAATTGTGCAAAACGTAGGAATGCATGGGATGTGAGGAAAGATAGTTTTCAATTGACTGTGACTTTTGGGAAGAAAGACCATGATTAAGGAGCATTTCTCCAAGAAGTATAAGATTTGGAAAATAAGCGAAAATATTTATGATCTTGGTCCTCAATAGATACCAACAACACTTGTAATGGATAATAGGAGGTCATCAAATCCATATCTATATATATATATATATATATATATATATATATATATATATATATATATATATATATATAACCACCCAAAAAGTATGCAAAATAGTACAAAGAAACAGGCATATTGAATGCATACCTCTTGTTCCATCCCTAAACACCTTGGCAATACACAATGTGTTTTTCTTCAATCCATCTCGGTTGACATTTTCTCCCTAACTCTTGCAACAACACCATCACAAAAACCACGATGGTCAGGTTCGAATCAGACCCTGCACTGCTGTTAACGTGGGCATCTTCGTAATCATTTGTGCTTTCATATGGGTATGGCCTAAGATCAATTGCAAGAGTCATGGGTTCAACCTGCGTCCCCATCCCCCTGCCCACCTATCCCCCTCTGGCTCCCTCCCCATTGGCGGAGGCAATTTCACTCCCCAAATGGATAGAAAAACGTTTTAGGTTATGGAAATCCGAGGTAGTGAGGACTGTAAAACAAACAAGGCAGAGAAATGGCCAGCTTGTAATGGTATTCTCATACACATAAGTTCTTGAACCTGAAGCATGTAGGAAAAATAATATTAGAGTGATAATATTTAAAAAAATTAGTAATAAGAGAAATAATATTAGAGCAGTGTAATATTTAAAAAATTTAGTCACAATGGCATACTTTAAAATAATAAACTTAAAAATTTCAATTTTTAAATCTATGGTGTAGTTATCTAATGTCATTCAAGTAGAATATCACAATAATTTAGGTCAGTAATGGTGTGATATTATTTTTTATTTTTTCAAAGGAATTCTTTCTAGACATGTACCTCATTAGGCATAAATCATCTTAACATATACCTTTGAAGTAATATAAATCATCCTATAGCTATCTTCAAAATAATTATCACTTATAGCCTTAGTGATGGTGTAAGGCTCGTGTCAAAGTTGTATGAGCTTCTTATAGGGTTTTGTCACTTTCCTTTTATGCAAGTCCAACCATACCTCGTCACCAACCTAAAACTTATGTGGAACCCAATGGATTGTGTATCTATTTGTACTTGGAGTTATGTGGAACCTAATGGATTGTGTATCTACTTGTACTTGGAGTTGGCAACTTTCTACAAAATATCATGAACTCATTGTTGAATTTGTCAGATACGTTCCTCAAAATTGGTTACTTTACTTACCTCATTCCAAGTATAGGAGGTATCTTCATGTGTTATACCATGATTGTAGCTACATCAATTTGTTTCAATTGTTGGGACCCAGGCACATCTAAAAAGGCTTGTGGCCAATAGAAATATAAAGAGTTATGTCGAATTTATGTTGAAAATATGGAAGGCTTTCAACACGTGTATGTGGATGCTCGCAATTGTATACTCTAAAGACATCTATAATAAATATATTGACTACTACTTTTTATTTATCAATCTAGGGATGGAAGGTAGTGGATTTGGTCAAGCTTGATGTCCATCATGGACCAAAGGTTAAACCAAAAAATACTAAGGAACCTACTATCCCTATCAAGAAATATGGTCTTTGGAAACCCAAAATTAACCAAAATATGCTCGAAGAAGAACTTATGAGTGGATTTTGTTGCGACAATCTTCTTACAAGGTGCCAAAATTTCCATCCTAAGGAAGCAATCAAAAACAACAAAAACACATATGTTACCATGCTTGGTTGAGGGAAAACATGACATAAAATCTAGGGGCACTAACTCCCAAGGATTATCTAGAGTAGGCAAAGGCCTACAATTTGTGTGGATGGCCATTTCCTTTGGTAGAATATAATTCTTCCACTACTTATAGGTTTCGACAATAGAATGCAGCTCGTTGTCATAGGTTGGGTATCTATGAAACCCATCATAGAGTGTTTGGCTATGATATACCATCGAATGTTTGTGTCGTGTGGGCACTACATCGACAACATGAATGATTGGCTCATAGGGTCCTTGTTGTGTAGTCATTCATCGAATAATGGCGTTGGAGATAATATTGTTTCCATAAAAAAGAGAACCAGAAATAGGCTCATGAACACCATCAATATCTACTGGAGATGTTGCAATTAAAGCAATAATGAATACAAAATTTGTGGTCAATAGGATAGGGATCATCAAGATGTTGAACCATCCAATGTAAAGATGGTTTTTAGTGCTAGTGATCTAGTCACATAAAAGACCTCGTAAATTTGTGCTTTGGGATACCCTCAAGATTCAATAAGTAATCCAAAGTGAGAGGGTTCGTTGATAAGGTGACAATGCCAACAACCTTGAGTTGACCCAAAGTGACACCTTGTGAGTCTTGCACAACTAGGGTGTCAGTTTGAGTATCAAAAGGAGGCACAATTGCACAAGTGGCAACATCTCACATTTAGGGCACTTGGCCAAAAATCTTTATTCGTTTTTCCATTGAGGGTACCTTTAACATTTTCCAAGGCACAAATCACATATTTGGAGAAATTTTGGATAACTTGTCACATTCCACTAGCTTCATGCATGAAGAGGCGCTCCCATCCTTTAAAAACATTTCGGAGGATTTCATGGCATAGTCAAGGGTCACATGTATAAAAGAAGAATGCCATAGTCAACAATATGGAAATTGGCATTTGTATCACATGGCGTAAAGGAGAATGGCATAGGTGAAGAGTAATCCATTTAGAAACATCTAAAAACTTGTTTATGTCCTCTTTCCAAAGAAGAGAAGGTACCTTTTGACAAAAGGCCTAAATTGCCAACAGAGGAAGACTGTGGTAAGGGTTACATTTTCTTTCACATGTTGAGACACATTCATATATTTTAAGGTGTGTTTTCTTGTTGAGTTCACATATTTGGAAGCATACTTGCAGAAGTGGAAACATCTCACATTTGGGGCACTTGCCTACAAATTTTTATGCATGTTTTCTATTAAGGGTATCTTTCACATTCCCTAAGACACAAATCAAATATTTGGAGGTATCTTGGATGACTTGTCACATTTCACGAGCTTCACACATGAAGAGGAGTTCCCATGATTTAAGAATGCTTTGGAGGGTTTTCATGGCATAGTCAAGGGTCACATTTATAAAATAAGAATGCCCAAATAAAGAAGATGTAAACTATGTTGCCAAGGGATTGTTAGACGTGCCAGGTGTTATGGCATGTCAAGATGTAAAATTTGTTTCTTAGTTGTTTAATTTTATGACCATGGTTGGATGTGAGCCTTGTCTTTGTAATTTGTTAAGTTGGATAAGTTGAAATTATACATGAGTAGCCTAAGATGAGTTATAGGAAGTTCTTAGGTGAACAAGGCATAATATAGTTGTAGTAGTTGTAACATCGTCAAGTTGTTGTCATAGTTGAGGTGGGATTTTGTTGGGTTCCCATGTTGCAAAAAATGTAAGGGTAGTTGTGAGGGCATGATAGCTAAGGAGTGCCAGGGGTGCTAAGGAATGAAAAGGCATGCTAACACATGCCAGATAGTTTTGTGGTTTGATGGTCTAATTTAATTTTATGGTGTTATTTTTATTTTCCACTTTGCATAGAAATATTTTTCCTAGTTAAATTATAGTGAGCGAGTTCCAGGTGTTCTAAGGAGGGAGTGACAAGGTATGCTATGCATTGCTGCCAAGGCATGCTAGATTGATAGGGAAGCATACCAAGATGTGCCAATGTGTGCTAAGGAGTGTTGGGGGTACCAGAGAAACATAAGGGAGCACTAGGTCAAAATGCATGGAAATGAATGAATAAGAGTGTGTGATAGGGAGTGTCAGTGAGTTCCAAGTGTGTTAAGGAGAGAGTGACATGGTATGCTAGGTTGGGCTAACTCATTTTAGATTTCTAGGGATACATGCAGCCAATATGTGCTATTTCATGAATTCCTTGATCATCATGTTAAGTATGCTTTATTACATTGGTTTTTCAGGTGCTATTTAATTTGTTTGCTTGTTTGTGTTTGCAGATTCGCGACAAGGGAGCTCATTTGGATCAAAGGAGCGAGGCTTCCACAAACTTGCATTGGACCCAAGGTAGGCCTAAAACACTTGTTTGCCTTTATTTATAATTGCATATTTAGAGAAAGATAGTTTTTGATTGGCTTGCTTGTCACTAGAAATCGTTAGATTCTAGGAAGGTCAATCTTGTCTGCAAGATCGACTCATTCCCTGTGACAAAATGGCGACTCCACTGGGGACTTGATTTTTTCCTTGTTTTTACTTTGACCTGAGAAACTGTGTTTTTGTTTCTGTTTTTGGCTTGTTGTGTGTGGAATTGGGTAGATTTAGTAGATCTAGGATTATTTTTTGTTTTCCATAACTTTGGGAGAGGACCGCACCCTCAGCTTGCGACACAGTGCGGATCTATCCGCACTTTTGCTTTTAGCACAGAGCGGTACCACACCTGTGTGAACTGTGGGCCTGCAGACCCTGCTAAAATTTTGAAAAACTTAAGAGTTTCTCTTTCAGTCAGTTTAGCTTTTGTTTCGATGTTGTTATCCCCTGCCCAAACCTGCATATGACTTGTTAGGAACTTTCCTTAGCTTAATTCCATTGGTGTTAGGGTTTTAGGTGAAATTCCTAGAAGTTTTGGTTGCTGGGTTTGGTTTTTCATTTTGGTCTTGTAGTAGCTCAGAGCTTAGAAGCTGTAGAAGCCTCAGATCACATTGGTTTTTACTGGCCTTCTTATGAGTCTAACCATTTGCAAAATCTACTTTTGTTGAGGAATCCACCTTGTGTTTTCTCTTTGCGAAACTTCGAAAAGGCTTGTGTTAAAAGTTTGGATTTCATTTTTAGAAAAGAAAACAAAAATTGGTTGTTTTTTGACTGATTTGTGATTCTGGACAAATTAGTCCTTAGTTTTCTTATAGCTAAGTAAAACATCCTTCAAAAAGACATCTTGTAAGCTTTGACTTCAAATAGTTTTTTATAGTTTATAGATCTCAAGATTAGTTATTTCCATAGTTTTGAGTGTTTAAAAAAAAATCTCTTTTGGAAAAAGTTTGTTTTAGTAGTGTTTGAGTGTTTGAAAGAAAAGGGAAATTTTTGTGCAAATAACTAGTTGTCTCGTTTTGAGTGCATTGGAAAAGACAAAAAGCACTTCTTTTGATTTGTTTGTTAAGAAATATTTGTGTTTACAAGCATTTGCATTCTCAAACTCTTTCCTAGCTAGAAGTTCATTGAAGGGAAAAGATTGCTTAATCATCTTAAGTGCATTTTTTTTAGTGATTTCAAGTTGAGTCTTCACACCACAAGTTTCATCTCCGCACCTCTTGACTTAACAAAAACCAATAAAAATAACGCTTAAAGTAAAATCAATCTAGTAATCTTTTTGTTTCTAGGGCTCTATTACACCAACATAGCTTAGGCTAGTGTCTTGGAGTAGGCAGTAATTAACTCTCCAAGACAGTAAAACAAACAAGTAGCTATATCTTGCGGTAGGAGAAAATCCAATTGTTGCAGCTATACTCTGGGAAAGCTCCTCTTAAAGGAGAAGCACGAGATCGTGTCCGAACCAGTGTGGGAATCAATCCTTCCTCATTGGGAACGACGCCAGATATTCACGTATTAAAAACGGTAAACCTCGGATTAACCATTGTCGAGGAGCCTGGGGTCACTTGTTGGTAAACCTTGGATTATGTCAAGGAGCCTTCAAGGGGATTGATCTTGTTACTCTGCCCTTGCGTGCCTATCGGATTGTAGACTATTCCCCCAAGTATATTTGTTTCCGTTGGTAACCTTAGTGACCATATTCTATAGGATTCTTCCTAAGGTGACAGTGGTGGGAAGATCCCACTATACCTGGAGCAGATGTCGGCTAGACTCACTTGGATTTTCTGGGGGGTTCTCTTCACTCGAGATGGTTTAGTGGAGGAAATTGTGCCAGTCTATTCATTAAGCAGGTTGTTGGGGTAACTGTTCCAACCGCCATTTCTGTATTGAACTCTGCGACGTTGGATTTCATCACCAACTAGTGTTTTCAGTACGGAAAGTTACTGTTTGTGTGTGGTTTTATCCCCTAGATTCTTTAGGCATGTGATTCAAATTTCTTTGGTTCTTTAGAGGCTTTAGGTGGTTTTCATTGAGATTTTACTTTGTTTTCGTGTGAAGTAGTTAAAATTGTTTAATCGTGGTTGAATTACCGAGGAAGTCCCGTAGACTTCGGGGCCAACCTCCTGAGTTTTCACTGAGCTAGCCTGAAGGGTTAAGAGCCCTCGTCACTCCTAGAGACAGTAGAGTTGGGTCACTTGAAGAAGGAGAGTCTTCTTTGGTGGTACATCCTGATTTTCAAGCTCTAGTAGCAGATTATAATCCACAATCCGTGTCTGTTTCCGAAATTACTGGTAACTTTTCATCTACTAGTGATATAGGTGAGGAACCTGAAATATCTGAACCTGAAAGTGAATTTGCTACTACTCCGACATTGGGATTTACCTCTCCAACTTCTAGTGGTCCTGGTTCACCCAGGGTAGAAAGAATAATTACCAAAAATCTTCCTTCTGGACTTATAGCTATTGAAGAACTTGCTACTCCGGAAGAAGAAGTAGGCATCCCTATCCCCAAAAATCAACCTGTTATCAAACCTAGGGAGCGTGAATCAATCTTTTACAGTCCACCTAGGAGCAGTGCTTGGTATCTTTCATTGACTAACTTTTTGGAAAACTCGAGACTAATTTTTTCACCACCTCGTAGTCCTTATCACCCAACACCTAGAGGTTACTATCCTCCGTTAAATATGTCAAGACAGTCATCCATGTTTTCTTAATCTCTAGAATCCTTTTTGTACGGCGGTCCTTTTGTTCCCTCTGGGTATCAGTCACTTACTGGTACTTTTTCGGGAGCATCTCCTCAACCCATTGAACAAGGGTTATTAACTGGAAACAATGGTACTAAGCCATTGAGTGTAGAAGATATTCTCATGATGTCAGGTACTATTCCTAATCCTCAACCTCAAGGTGGCCAGTTATCGCCTGGGGGGCAGCCTCAAAATCCTCAATTATCACCTGGGGGGCAACCTCAAGGTACCCAATTTGCGCCTGGGGGGCAACCTCAAGGACAATACATACCTACGGGACAGTACGTTCCTCAAGGTCAACCCCAGACTCAATATGTACCTCAAGGTCAACCCCAGTATCAATATGTACCTCAAGGTCAACCCCAGTATCAGTACGTGCCTCAGGGTTATCAACCCCAAGGTCAGTACTCAAACCAAGGTTTCCAATCACCTTCCGGTCAATCATATGTTCAAGGAACTGGAAATGTACCTCTGAATTATCAACCCTACCCTCAACCTAGTTATGGTCCTCAATATTCTCAACCTGTTATGGGTCCGTACCCCGGAATGAACTTAGTGTGGGATCCATCCCAAACCCAACAGGTATTGCAACCGAATGTACAGTTGTCATCTCAAACTGGACAACCCTTCATTTCTGGTTCACTCCAGCAACCTGTCCAGTCTACTATTCAAACTTCTGTACCTTCTGTAGTTTCTCAGGCTGGGCCTAGTACGACTCGTACTCCGCCTCAAATGGCTGCCACAACTGATGCAACATCTGTTCAATCTACCCCACCTACTTCTAGAGTATCGACAGCTCCGGTTTCTATTGTTCCTATATCAACTCCTCAGACATCTTTACCTCAGTCTGGATCCACAATTCAAACTTCGGTTCAGATGCTTGTAGGACAACCTGGTTCAAGTACGGTTGTCACAAGTCAACCTCAATTTACTTATCAACCATACCAGGGACAGTACCAATTCAGTCCTGCTGTGAAACAGCCAGTCTATCAGTATCAACCATACCTTGGGTATACATATCAACAACCTCAACAACCCCATTACGATCAGGTTAATCCTAGTTTTCTGGGAGGATATAATATCCCAAATGCAATTCCAATTCCTATTTATCCTGGATATCCTCCTCCTGGGGCTGGTCTCATGACCTAGAGTTTTAGGGACCCTAATCGTCAGTTACTGTTTATCGCAACTTTGGACTTGCCTGACTTGTCACGCCTTACGAACGATCCAATTAACTATCTTCCGTTTTGGCTGCCAATGCAAAATAAGTTGCCTAGTGATATTCCTAAGTTTGAAGGCAAATCAGGAGAGGACCTGTCGAACCATGTGATGACTTATCACCTCTGGTGTACATCTAACTCCATTTTAGATGATTCAATCCATTTAAGGCTTTTCCAGCGCACTCTAATTGGTCTTGCGGCCAAGTGGTACATTGAGTTACCGTGAGCCACTTTTTATAACTTTAGTTAGTTAGCTACTTCATTTTTAACTCATTTTCAGTTGCCAGTCCGATATGACAATGGCATGGAATTATTAACTTCCTTAAAGCAGTCGACGTCCACTTACATTTCAGATCACATTCATGAATGGAGACATCGACGGCGTTTAGTGAAGGTTTTTATTCCGGATCAAATCTTAGCTGAATGGTTTGTAAAATCTTTACTGCCGAAGATCACTGAGGATGTAGCTAAGGCCGGAGTCGTGACTGAGGAGCAAGTAATTGCTCAAGCACAGTACCTTGACTTAGTTTATACGCAGTCAGGTACGTTACACGAGAAAATCCCCGATCTTCCTAAACGAAATCAAATCGTTGTAGCTCCTTCAGGGTCTCATGCCGCTGACGTTATGATTGGTACAATTAATACCAAAAGTAAGAAGACGTCTTCCAAGAATTCTTCTCCTATCATAACCTTGCCAGATTCCCCGATAGGAGATTCTTCCGCGGAAATTTCCGCCGATATTCATGTTGTAGAGTCGTCTACAGCCAAATCAAAAACCGGTGGTAAGAAGAAAGGGAAGAAGAAAAATAAAACAGACAAAAATTCGAAAGAGAAACCAGAAAAAGCGGAATCAAATGATGAGAAACGCAAACCTCGTTATCCTTGTCTCATTTGTGACGAAGAGCATTTTACAAGAGACTTCCCTCATCGTGCAGAGGTTGCGAAAATTGTCAAAGGTTCCCAAACGCCTGCTGTTTTGAAGGATCCTTTTCCAAGTCAAGACAGTAAGATGATAGGTTCTTCCTCAAATGCCAATGAAGAACCCATACTGATGATGTCCCCTGTTAGGATTGCGACTCGATCGCATGATTTTGGAAGTAAAAGTCCTGTTGATGGTAAAGAAGCAAAATCTTCTCATTCTAACCCATCAACCTCAGCTCCCAGTTCCGATCCACTACAGATCAAGAAACCTAACCCAGACTTAGTAATCAAACTGCCCTCCAAGGGTATACTTTGAAAGTCAGCTTTTAATCCACATGCGAGAGCGGCTCAAAACTATAACATTGTTGAAGATTTAGCTGTTTCACCTTCAGCAATGTCGGCTTTGGAAGTGTTGCAATCATGTCCAGCACAACGTAAATTACTATTGTCGGCTATAGGAGCTGTTGACGTTCAGGACTCGAACCTTATAATTTTTTATCTAGAAAATAGTACACTGTGCTTACCTCATCAAATGGCTTTCCAGATCCCAGTGTTAGTAAAAAACAGACCTATTTACAGGACTGTGATTGATGAGGGAGCCTCAACGTGTATTATATCGATACAATGTTGGAGATCGCTTGGTTCTCCTTCGCTAAATCAATCCTCGACGATTCTAAAGGCCTTTGATGGCCATGGGTTTCATCCTTTTGGCATTCTGCAGGATCTACCTATAGGGGTTGAAGGAAAAATTGTTAATCTAGATGTGGAGGTGGTTGATGCCCCTCTAGATTACAACCTTCTCTTGGGTCGTAGTTGGTCTTACGCTATGATAGTTGTCGTTTCATCGGTCTTTAGGCTTATAAATTTCCCTCATAATGGAAAGATCGTAACTATAGACCAACTGACTTACTTTTCATCCGACCCAGCCTCTTCTGAAAGTATTCAGCATGTTGGTAAAACGACTATCCTGTATAAGGATGTTGGAGTAGGATTAGTTAAAGACGCCGGTTTACTGGGAACTTTTCCTTTTCCTCCTATCAATGCATCATCTTCTACTGCAGCCATTCATATGATTTCGTCAGACACCATTGTTTATGATGATCCTTGGATCGTACCTTCTGAATCTGGGATAGACTCATTTGGTGATGTTATGCCTTTGAGTCCATATGAAATTGCGTATCGGGTTGTGCAGTCGTTTTCCGACCCATCTTCAACCAAAATTGACTTAATGAATGTGGTCCATGAGGAATCACTTTTCACATCAAACTCAGATTCAACAATGTTTTCTGAACTTGTTCACACTAATGAGAAAATTCGTGAAATCCTATGTGTCGATGATTTACCATGGGAAGATCTCCATCATAGATCTTTGTTTTTACCCGAGAGTGATCGTTTTGAAAATGATTTTTCATCAATTTTTACGACTGAATATGTCAAGGAACCTTAGAATCCAATGAAAAATCCTGATTTAGAGTTAAATTTGGGAAACATTTCTCAAACTATTCCTATTGACATTTCGGTTAAGCCTGGAATTGTTGAAAACATTTATATAGGTGCCTCGTGTACGGAAGATGAAATTCAAATATATAAGGCCCTATTTCAAGAATTCCGTGACGTGTTTGCCTGGTCATATGAGGAAATGCCAGGAATTGACCCCACAATTGTTGTTCATGAAATCAAAACTTACCCGGACGCTAAACCCGTCCGGCAACGTTTGCGTCAGATTCACCGAGAAAAGCTGCTGCTATTAAAGCAGAAGTTGAAAAATTACTCAAAGCAGGTTTCATTTATCCGATTCCGTTAACGGATTGGGTATCTAATATTGTTCCAGTTAACAAAAAGCAAGGGACAATAAGAATATTTATCAATTATAGGGACATTAATCGAGCCTGTCCAAAGGATAATTACCAACTCCCTATATCGATCAAATCATTGATGATTGTGCCGGCAGCGAAATATTCTCCTTCATGGATGGTTTTTCTGGATACAATCAAATCAATATTCTACCTGCCGATCAATCAAAACGGATTTCATTTGTCCGTGGGGGACATTTGCTTATTGCAAATTACCTTTTGGGCTCAAGAATGCTGGGGCAACTTTTCAAAGGGCCATGTCTTATGCTTTTCATGACATCAAGCACATTGTGCAACCCTATCTCGATGATTTGCCTGCTCATTCATTACATCGAGCTGATCATCTCATCCATTTACGAGCAATATTTATGAGGTGTAGGCATTATCGGATTAGGTTGAATACACACAAATGTGTTTTCTGTATAGAAACGGGTCGGTTACTGGGGTTTGTTGTTTCAAAAGCTAGTATTCGCATCGATCCCTCGAAGGTTGAAGCTATTGTCGAATTGCCTCCTCCTTCGAGTCTTCGCCAACTCCAAAGTTTGCAAGGGAAAGAAAACTTTTTACGTCGATTCATTCCTAACTACGTCGAGGTTACAAAGGGTTTTACCCAGTTGTTAAAATAGAATACTCCATTCTATTGGGATGAGATAGCTCAGAAATATTTTGATGCACTAAAACACACATTGACCCATGCACCATTATTGCATCCTCCCAACTACAACCAAGACTACTTCTTGTATCTTGCCGCTTCCCATTCGACCATCAGAATGGTGTTAGTTCAGGGAGATGAATTCGGTACTGAACATGTGATATATTACCTTAGTTGAACTTTAAATCCAACTGAGCTAAAATACTCACATGTGGAGAAATTGGCATTGGCAGCTGTTCAAGCTATCTAACGTTTTCGTCATTACATTTTACTACGTAAAACTACAGTAATTTCTGATTGCAACCCTATGATCTATATTTTGACCAAGCAATTGCTAGGGGGCAAGTACTCCAAATGGATTGTCATCCTGCAGGAGTTCGACTTGGAATTTGAAAAGTCTAAGTCGAAGAAATATTTAGTTTTTGCGGAGTTAATGTGTGACTTCCCGCGTGCTGACACGGAAACTGTGGCGGAGGAGCCCATTGCGGACGAATCCTTGTTTCTAATCAGCACTTTAGATCCATGGTATGGGGATATCATCGTTTATCTCTAGACCCAATCCTTTCAGCCAGAAATATCAAGCTCAGAATGTCGAAAAATACGATTCCAGTCCCAACAATACAGAATTATTGGAGATACTCTTTATCGTCGTGGGGTGGACTCTCTTTTTCGACATTGTTTAACTCATGAAAAAGATGAAAGGGTTCTAAATGACTGTCACTCTAGAGTGTGTGGCGGTCATATGTCTAGGTATGCCACAACCCAAAAGATATTGTGCGCTGGCTACTTCTGGCCGTCTTTGTTTAAAGATTGTATTAACGCGGTCCGAAAATGCCACAACTGCCAAATTTTTGATCGAAAGATGCACTCTCCACCTACTCCTCTCCACCCTATAATTGTTGTTGGTCGTTTTGCCAAATGGGGTATCGATTTTATTACATGTAACCCTCACTCGGCCGGGGGGCATGCGTATATCATCCTTGCGGTAGATTATTTTACCAAGTGGGCCGAGGCGATGCCTACATTTGAGGCAGACGGAAAAACAGCTACGATTTTCGTGTTCAATCATATAATTGCTAGGTTTGGTGTTCCATAAGTGATTATCACTGATCATGGGCGCTATTTTCGAAACGTTATGATGACTGAACTTACAGGCCAGCTTGGCTTGCGTCACGATAGTTGAACTCCTTATTATCCACAAGCTAACGGTCTGGTTGAAGCCATCAACAAAGTTCTAGTCATCATGATCCGATGAATCATTGGGATTCATCAGTTGAACTGGCATAACATGCTATTTTCAGCGCTTTGGGTGTATTGAACCTCAGTAAAAATGTCAACAAGGTTCACTCCTTTCCAACTAGTTTATGGTCTGGAAGCTGTGTTACCCATTGAATGCGAAATCCCGTCATTGCGAATGGCCATCGAGTTACTTCCAACCACTTCCGAAGAGGAAAAACGTTTGTTATACTTAGCTCAACTTGATGAGAATCGACGTGATGCTACATTGGCGATCGAAACTCATGCAAAATGTATTAAAGCTTAGTATGATCGAAATGTGACCCCTCGAAATTTTTTGGAAGGAGACCTAGTCTTAATATACGATCAAGCTAATGATAAATTAGGCACTGGAAAATTCGCTCCTATGTGGCATGGTCCCTATGTTGTCAAGCAAAAGCTAGCAAAAGGGGCCTATGAATTGGTAGACTTTGATGGGGACTCTTTAGGTAAACCTAGAAATGGTCTTTACCTGAAGAGGTATTATGCTTAAAATATGGGTGTGGAGATTTTTAGTTAGGTTAGTTTTTCTTTCTAGCTAGTGTGTTTTAGTTTAAAAAAGTGTGCTTAGCTTAAAGAGTGTTTTTCGTCATTATTCCTGCTTATCTTGGTTTTACTCTTGATATTGCAGATGTCTACGCCTCTCCAAACATACATTGGTTTCGCTGATGGTGCTTGTCATAGTACACGAAACATTTCTTCCGCAACTTGGGTTATCTATTCGCCCTCTGACGAGTTGGTATCTATGCATGGGGTAAGCCTCGTTCAAACAACGAACAACATTGCAGAGTATAGTGCAGTGATTGAGTTATTATCTGAATCTATTTCATTTGGGATTCGGAGTTTGATAGTGAGGTAAGATTCTAAACTCGTTGTATTACAACTTAATAGAGTATATGCCATTAGAAATCCAGTGTTATTGAGATTATTTTTGAGAGTGCATCTCTTGGAACGTGAATTTGATTATATTGAATATCAGCATATTCCGAGATCTTTAAATACATTAGCAGATGCAATTGCTTCTCGAATGTTAAGTAGACATTTGCAATAATCATACAAGTAAATTTAAAAACATTCCATAATATGTTTTACAAGATAAGCCAGTAATAGTGATATAGTATAATATAGGAGTGTGTCAAAATATACATCGTCCTCGATCATAGGTTGAAAAACACCTTATGATCGGCAAAAATGATAAGTACAAAAAGAAAAAATGTCATATGTGTCTACAATAGGCGATCATCCTACCACTGGTGATGATCTCAATAAGAAACCACTGTACAGGCCACCTTACAAAGGAACCTCCTAAAAGGTCCTGGGACCCTAATCACATAGCGTTGTAGTCGACGAGGAATGTCATCTATGCTAGTCTCCGGAATGTCCCCTGTCAAGCGCTCTAGATGGCTCTCCAATTCGGCCAAGGTCTCTGCTAATTCATCATGTGGGGCTGGTGCCACTGCAGCTGGTTGTTTCCTCTCGTAAGGCCGGAGAGCAGCTGGTCGCTGTGGACCCACATCTGCATTTGAAACTTTTACTATCAATTTTTTGACGAGTTAAAAACAAAAAAAAAGTAAATTAGGAAAATGTTGAAAATTATTTTACCTGAGTCATCCCATTGCTCTCCTGGTGGAAGAGCCATGTCTGGGTCACCGCGAAAATCTACCCCAGTGTAAGGAAAGTCCTGAATAGCAAAAACTTGGTTTTCCAACCAATGGAAATACTCAGGTTTGAATCGAACAACCTCTGTCCCCTCATCAGGATGACAGTCCATAACTGCAACCCATCACATCAGTTTGGGCTCTCGAGGAAGTCCAGCTCCAATAGTGAGGTGCTGCGGGACCAACATTGGGACCCTCTCCAGACCAAAGCTCACAACTAAAGCACCATATCCAAAGGTCTTCAGTTGTCTATTCTTGGCTCTAGTCAGTTGGCCTTTTACATTAGTCAACATAGCATCGCACCAGTTGAAGATGGTGCCTCGAAAGCAGTCAACTGCCATCCGCATCTGGGATTCAGTGGCAATATGTAGTGCGACGCTCCCACAGAGCCTGGTAACAGTAAACACGATCACCATGAGTTCAGGACGGGATATGGTTTTGATGTCTATCCCTTTGTCTCTAGTCTGGTTGTTGCAAAACTCTAGCCGGAGGCTATCGACAGACTGGCCACCTGGCCTAGTCCCGAATAGAGTCAAGTCTTCGCCTCTCTTAGGCAAACCAGTCAAAAAGTATATGTCTGCCAGCTCAATTTCGAGTTGGTGGCCACCAATGAAGAAGCACTGGTCCTGTATGCTCCACCTGTCTACCAACCACTGCAAGAAGTCCACCTGGGCCCTCATGCCAGGTATGGCCCAGAATTTGTACAAGCCGCATGCCTTCAATGCATCGATCGAAGGTTGGTGATTTAACGCGGCAAGATCTACATCCTCATTCTCCCGTTCTCGCCAATCAAGCATGATGCATACTCTACATCCAACAAAAAGGCGAATTAGAATGCAAAAAATTGAATTATTTGGGTGAATTTTGAGAAATTTAGGGTTAAAAACCCTTGCTGCGGGGACCGCACCCTCTCTATTAGAGACAGTGCGTGGGTCCACACCTTACCTTCATGGAAGGTGCGGACCCCTGACTTTTTCCCCATTGAGAAAAAGTTGGGGTCCACGGGCTACCTGTGTCACACCTGCGAGCCCCCGTGCGCGGGTTTCTAGCCTAAAAATCCTCTAAAAAATGAAATAAAACCCTAAAAAACAAATTGAAACGGATGAAATTGAAGAGTAGGATGATGTGGATTACCTGGAGGAAACGTCGCTCGATTCCGACAGACGGATTTTCTACAATCTTCACGGGAAGTTTCTGACCAAAAGCTCTATTTTTTCACCCAAATCTCAAACGGTAAAAATGAATTGACGAAAGCCCTTTTTATAAGTTTTTGAATAAATGAATTGTAAATTTGTTTATGTTTCACTTTAGAAAGGTAACTTTTGCAGCATTTTTATCCATTTTAAACAGGTATGAGTAATGTTTGAGTTTTTGTTCAGGATAACGGATTTTTCAGGCAAAATCGGTCATTTTCAACGAAAAAACATTCGAGTCACCTTTAAGCTCTTTTCTGACTCCTAAAACATGAAAAGATTGCCGAGTTTTTGTTTTTAAACTCATTAAAACGGAACTAAAAAGACGGTCCACTTATAGCTCTTTTCCTGACCGTACAAACATGAAAAGATTACCGGATTTTTGTCGTTTCAAATTCGATATTGGTTATAAAACGACGTGTCATTGATCGCTTTTTTAATTTTTCGGATCAGAGGCACTAATTACGAAAAGTACTCCTTGGTCATAATGATCAAGCGGTTCTCTCAAGTATTATTTTATACTTTTTCGGGCTTAGGAGACACAAATTTACGAAAAAGGTCAACCCTGGAGTCTTCTTAAATTTTTTTAGACTCTCTAAAATTGAAAAACGCCGAGTTTCTCCTATACTGGACTCATTAAAATTTAACAGTAAAGGACCTGTTCAATTACAAATAGGAACAGACCACTCCTTCTTAGGGTTCGAATTTAAACTAAGTTGGACTCATCCGAAGGATGAGCTTATAATCAAGCAAATGTTATCCTCCTCAAGCTTGTCAAAAATAAAGAGGTACTTGCCAGAAATGGTGGGGGAAAAGAGAGAAAAATGAGCCTGTTTGTCATACTTTTTAACCACTCTTAAACACGACACTTTCATTCACCTGGGTTGGGAAATCCTTTGCCTAACAGTTGATCAAACCACATTGAAAGTCTTCAGCCGGTTTCTGGGTATTAACTTTGGGTCAATTGTCACCAAACCATCTGCTGTGTCATTATGTGTTCAAGAGGTCAGTGCCAATAAGCCACTCAGCTGCAAAATATCTGTCATCCATCTTGACCATCCCTGATTCAGTCCTTGCAACTAAATTTCTTCAACTTGATCTATGATTTCGTGTTGTGGGCTTGTCTACAACGGATCGCTTTCTATTGACTCCAACTCATTATCTAGAAAGATGATCTAGAAATCGTCAGTACCTTGGGATCTGCATGCCTTAATGGTAGGTTTCTCACCTTCGATGATAGGTTGCATCATTGACCTTCGATCAAAGGATTCCGTGACATGTTCGACATCAACACATCTATTCACATCTCATGGATTGTACTGAGTACTTTGAGAGCCATTGACATTACTGGTGGTTTCTCTCACACTTGTTAACAGTTTACATCATTGATTGGTAATCAAGTGGTTTCTACCATGTTCAACTCCAACACATTCATTCGCATGGATAGAATCATACTATTTTGGGAAGTAGAAATGAAGACCCTGGATCTAGTTTCCACCATCCAGGCTGCGAGGAATTTTGTATTCATTATATTGTGGACTATTCATAAACAGATGGCTGCATCCATACTATGTCTACATGTGTCTATACTTGTGATGTATTACAAGATCATTCCTATATCAGAGTAGTAGTTAGTTTTCTAGTCAGTTTTGATCTGAGTATGGGAATGCCTACCTCAGCGATGATATGATCTCATATATATATTTTGCATTGAATGTTTTTATAGGTTCCAACCAGACTCTCCATAAGATAATCCTAGAAATGATAAAGTACTTCACTCTTCCTAAATGATAAATGAAATCCTCATCTACTACAGACTTCGCACTTTAGGGGGCAATCTGTTACACAAAAATATCGTCACCATGACAATTTGCAGTCAGTATGGGTCTATCATCACTTATACTGTCCTCCTAAGCAAGTCTCAGACCTCAGCTCTTCAAGTCAAGCTTTGAAAATGAGAGAAAGACATTGAAAATCAACAAAGCTCTAGTTCCGCACTTTCTCTCACTGTTGCCTGCGGTCCCGCACCCCCTATTCACATTACCTGCGGACCTGCCCGCTCTGTCCCTAAAGGAGTGGGTGCGAACCCCTGTGAAAGTCAAAAAGGCACAAGCTTATTCTAAAAAACTCACTTTGGGTTAATTCTAGATGATTCTAGAAGGAATTTTGACGTGTATTGTTCGCTCTTAGGTGGTTCATGCATCCCAAAAGAGAAGGAGCTAATCCCTTGATGAGAGGAGCTATCCCTTTGAAGGAGGGATTTATCCCTTTGAAGGAGGACCTAGTAACTTCCCTCCATTGCACTATAAATTAAGGCATTGGGCTGGTTGCTAGGGAGGTTAGAAGCTGAACATTTTTGAGGGTAAATGGTGGTGGAATTGAGACTTCCTAGTTAAGCTTGAGAGGAGAGATCACATACCTTTTTGGCTTCATTGGGAAGAGAGTGAAACTTGGCAAAGTAGAGGAGACTTCTTGTTGGACCCTGGGAGGAGCTTGTACAGCATCAAGGCACAGGTTGTAAAGTTCTTCTTTTGATTTGAATTAATACAATCAGATTCATTTTTCTCAACAAATTGTCTTATGTCATTTGTTTCATGAATTCCTTGATCATCATGTTAAGTATGCTTTATTAAATTGGTTTTTCAGGTGCTATTTAATTTGTTTGCTTGTTTGTGTTTGCAGATTCGCGACAAGGGAGCTCATTTGGATCAAAGGAGCGAGGCTTCCACAAACTTGCATTGGACCCAAGGTAGGCCTAAAACACTTGTTTTCCTTTGTTTATAATTGCATATTTAGAGAAAGATAGTTTTTGATTGGCTTGCTTGTCACTGGATATCGTTAGATTCTAGGAAGGTCAATCTTGTCCACAAGATCGACTCATTCCGTGTGACAGGCATGTCAAGATGTAAATTGTGTTTCTTAGTTGTTTTATGGCCATGGTTAGACGTGAGCCTTGAATTGGTAACTTTTTAAGTGGGATGAGTTGAGATTGGACATGAGTAGCCTAAGATGTGTTATAGGTAGTTCTTAGGTGAACAAGGCATAGTCTAGTTGTAGTAACTATAACTTGGTTAAGTTGTTGTAGTTGTAGTCATTATTTTTGCTTTCCTTTCACCTAGGGTTTGAAGTATGGAGCCTAAATCATCATCATCAAAGAAGAGGAAGTACAACAAGGGGGGGAAGATACTGAGGTTTGAGCCCTCTAATTTCAATGAAATATCCTCCTCCCCATTTGTCATGAAATTCTTTGAAGATGTCAATTGTTTAGGGTTTTGTCAAAGAATGCAGGAAGTAGGTTACCATGAGCATCTCATAGCTATATTTTCCCTCACCTTGAAGGAAGACAAGATCACCATTGCAGGGAATGATTTCATGTTTTTAATGGATGCCATCTCTCAAGCTACAAGTATACCAAACCATGGTGAAAACTGGTTCAAAGGCATGAACCTAGACCTAGAAGAGTACAAACCCTACTTGAAATCACAATACCAAGGATCTCACTCACATGTTTTCCCATTCAGATACTTGTTGGAGAGATATGCACCATTGATGAAGGCTTTCATGAATTTCTTCACATGTGAGGGAAGATTTTCTAGGCTATATCAATACCACATAAGACTGCTCATGCACTTTAAAGCTGCCAAGTCTCTAAATTTGTCTAGGTACTTGTAGAGGAGCCTAGCCAAAATGTCTGAAAGGGTGCAATTGAAAGGAAAATTTCATTATCCTAGCCTCTTTCACCATAGCCTGATAAATTTAATAGTACTCCATCAATTGAAAGACAAGAAAATGACATGGGACACCTTCATTGAGGCAGCCTTGAAAACGCATATAACCACTTCACCAAGCCAGCACCAAACCATGTCAATACAACCCATGGAGGTCAGGTCATCAAGAAAACATGATGAGGTTTCCAAGGAACCTAGGCCTGAGGTGACCAAGACATATTAGAGAGGCAAAACCCTTGTGTTTTCTCCTCAAATTGAGGAAGGAGCCAAGCCTACTACATGAGCAAAACAAGGTTCACCATCACATCATGAGGCTTCTTTGCATGATGAGGATCCCATTGAGCATGAATTTGACCTAGTTGACTTGGAGGCACATGATGGGCATCAAACCCTATAACAAGTCATAAAAGATAAGGATTCTCAGATCATGGAGCTCAAGGAAGGGCCAAATTCATCATTTCATTCCTTGAGCAAGAAAACAATCAACACAAGGCAAAACAGCTAGTCACGGAAAAAGAAAAATTCAAAGCCAAGAAACAAGAGATGAAAGGAAAGGAAGTGGTGGAACATGAGGACACTGAGAAGCCTAAAGGACATGTGGCAAGGAAGAGACCAAGGACAATGAGTCTTAGGAAGGCACTTCAGAGGGAAGGAGAACAAAATCCACCAATGGAAGAATTGACCTTTGAAGAGAGGATTGCCATGGAAATAAATGAGGACAGGGAGTTTTGGCTTGAAAAAGTCAATTTCCACCTTGAGAAGCTCCTTAAAAAGGCCAATAGGGATAACAAGTTGCAAAATAAAATGGCCATCCATTATTACACAAGGAATCATGTTGCCAAGGTCAAAATCAAGCAGTTGAAGAAAAAACTCAAGGAAACCTAATCAGCCAAGAGGAGAAGGGTAAGTTATATTTTCTTTCTAATGCATCCATGATTTCATAACATACCTCATTAGGCATCTCTGGAAACATTTTTTGAGGATTTGGAGAAAATTTTGTGTTTTGGTGCAGACTGGTGCAAACTTGTAATTTTTTGGCAATTTTCTATCTAGGAGCGCAACGATCTTCGCTATGCTTCTTCCTCAGGGCTCCAAATGATGGAAACTTAGAATTTTTGGAAATATTATGACCCCCTCTCAAAACCCATTTTCCCACTTTCCTAGTCATTTTTTGATAAATTTGCAAAAAAAGAGGCCAAACATCACTTTTCTGCCCCTCTTTTCCCATTTCGTTGCGCACCTGGAGACACCTTGGGAGAATGGCCATATCTCAGCCAAGAATGGGTAATTTTCAGTGAAAAAACACTCTAAATATATATAAACTCTCCCAAATTTCTATAAAAGGCTTCAGATCTAGATTTTGACTGTAGAAAGTCACTCAAAAATGGCCTCCAACAGCTCACTTCACAACTGGAAATTTATGAGATTTTGTATAAGAATTTCACTATGTAATTTTTTGTAATTCCTAGTTTGAATTTGGTAAAAGTCAAAACGGTGAAGTACATGAATGTAAGGGGTAAAATTAAATGTAAATAATAGGTGTTTAGTCTTTGTAAGCTGTTTTGATGTAAATTTGACCTCACTTATGAGAGAGGTTGGAGTCAAAGTTAATTATAGAAGTTGTTTTTAACTTCCCTAGACATTAGGATTCAGTTAGAACACCTCATGGAATAGTTCCTAGAGTCATGGATTCGGCCCCTAAGAGTGGGGAGATGTTGTTTTGGTCTTCATGTATCAGTTTCTCAGTGATAGAATGGGTTGGATTTCAGAGGAGAGAAATATTGTAGCTTGTACTTGGACATTTTCTGGAAATCAAAGGACACAATTTGCAACTATTATCTAGGAATTCATGTGTAGTAAGATTGTGATGTTATTTTTTCTCTGTTATAGCTTTATAGCAAAGATATTCATCTTCTCTTTATATTCATCAATTCTTCAATTTCTTTCCTTACAGTTTATAAAAAAACTCTTTGCATAAAGCTTTGTTTTGATGGGAAAATCATTATGTGTTACTTTCTTTCTTGCCTAATGAATTCATGTTTCATGCTCATTAAGACCTTTTTCCTCTTCCAAACACTACACTACACAGACAAACCTTAAGATCCATCACAAAAGTAATGTACCTTGCTCCTTTATATCTTTGTTGTTGTAACCCTTTGATCCTCTGACCTAGCTACCTGGTTTTTCTCCCTTATCCCACAACAAAACCCTAAATTTTCCAAAACCCACCTGAGCCTAGCTATATAGCCTAAAATCATTTACATTCGAGTCATCTCTTGGTTATGATTTCATAGAGAGATCCCTCTTTGGTTTGGTAGGGCTAGCTACCAAACTAAAATCTTGGTCTGTGGTTACCTCTGTTAATCTCCTCATCAGCCTGAGACATTGTCGAGGATAACAGAGGGCATGACAACTAGGGAGTGCCAAGGTGTTCTAGTGAATGTAAGGTTCCCAAGTCATGGAAAAAGGTAATGTTAGTTGTGAGGTCATGACTACCAAGGTGTGTTAGGGAATGCTAGGGCATGCTAACATGTGCCAGATAGTGCAAAGACATGTCAAACAAGCTAAGATGTGCTAAGTGCTAAGGCATGCCAAAATGTACAAGGGCATGACAATCCATGCCAGGGACTATCAGGGAAAGAAAAGGGAGGAACAAGTTAGACTACAAGGAAATGAGCACATAATAAGGTTAGTAATTCATCAATTTACCTTTTCCATGAGGGGCATGCTAGGTACACCAACACTAGGTGCCAATAGATGCCAAGTGCAAAGAGTCAATGCATTCTAAGTGCCAAATCTTCCTCCATTACTTCTCATCTAGTTTCCAATAATTGATATCAAATAAATTTAATATTAAACCATGCCAAATCAGACCAAGTCATCTAAACGCATGCCAAACATGCTAAGACATTCCAAGTGCCAACACGTGCCAAGTGCCAATGTGCGTCAAGGAGTGTGATGCATGCTATGAAGTGGTAGTGTTAGGATATTCTGACACATAGGAAATAGTTAAGTATAACTTGGTCTAGTGTAGAGTTAGGTAAAGTGTGTTTCTTTACTATGTACTTTTGTAACTTACAATCTGATGGTCAAGATATCTTCTAGACATGAATTGATCTGACAATTCATTCTCTCCTTGGTATTACCGACACTTGATCCGTGGCTTAACACCCAATTGGTCCATGATATCTATTTAAAGAGCATGGAGGGTCATTTGTAGGGTAACCGTTCATGAGAGAATCTTATGTAAATTTTCATTCTTTTATTAATAAATTGCCTAAGGTGGCCGTGTTGGCTCAGGTCGTGGACTGTTTCCCTCTTTGAGGGTTTTAACCACATCAAGAATACTGGTGTATTGATCTATGATCTATTTGTGAGCGGTGTCCTTTGGTTTTTTGTCTGAGGAACTTACCCTGTAAATTCCTACATGGTATCAGAGCTATTTGAGGGTTGCATCTGTTGGTGATCCAAATCTGAAGCCGGTACAACTACATCCGACTATCATTTCCCAGATATATTGTTTCTAACTGCTTTTGGGTCGAGAGGACTACTCTATTATGTTAGGAGCATCTGTTCCAGTGAGGAACCCCTTTCGTTTCACGTGAAAAAGGTTTCTAGTAGCCCTAACTACGTCATTTTTAAGATTTGGAGGTATACAGTCTTTATTCGTAGTTCTAGCTATTCATCTCTCTGTTTATTTCGGTTTATTTAGCTCTCTATTTTTTATTACGAGATCTACACCTTTCATTTCTGCGTATGCTCTTTGCCCTGCGATTCTATGCGATCTGGGCAAATCAGAAATAGAAAGGAAGGATTTTTCTCATGCATATGCTCTTTTCCGCTGCGCCTTAGTGTGATCTCGGAAAATCAAAAATATTGAGGAAAATATTTAGTTTCTGACTAAAGTTAACTTCAAGCCGTAAGGTTTTTTTTTTTTGTATGTTCGTGTTGGGTTTTGTGGTTTTTGTTTTGTAGGCAAAACATGGTCTTTTCAAGTAAGTATGCACCCCAAAGCTTCAGTGACTAACAAAAAAGAAAAAAAACCTCCCCTTCCTCTTTTCCAAAAATTACTGACCTTTTAAACTAGCTCACTTAGTCCAAAGTTACTTTATGAGAATAGAGATCTTAAGTTCAAGTCTTTCTTTTTGTTGAGTTACTTTCTAAAAAAGCACATGTAACTTATGTTTTAAAGTTACTTTAGGTAAAAGTGTTCACAGCCATTATAAAAAGTGAGTCACTTATAATTCTAAAGTCTCTTTACCCTTTATTTAAGTTACAATTTAGTGGGTACGTCATAAAGTACCATTGTAAAAGTGAATTTCACTTATTTATAAAAGTGAGTCACATAAAATATTTTTTGAAAGTGAGCTACTTAGATTAATTTTTGGAAAAGAGGTGGTGGGGAGGGGGTGGGGGGATTTTTTTAAATATAACATTATCATTCATTTCCACACATTCACGCACTTCGTCGGCATCTTCAACAACTTTTCTTCAAAATACATAACTTCTTCATCCAGAAGCCGTTTTCAAAGCCATTTTTTTAATCAGCGTAATTTTTCGAGATCTTTCCATTGGAACACTTAATTGCAGCATCTACAGCTTCAGTTTATGTTAAAAATGGAAAGTCCATGCCAAGTTATTCTTGACAACACCAACTACTTCTAATGGTCGTCCTACATTGTGGATTTACTTAGAAGTAAAGGTCTTTATAGAATAGCCTCAGGTCACGAAACCAAACCTCAAGATGATGATAAAGCAGCCAAATGGGAAAATAGGCAAGATCAAGCACGTAGGTTGATAGGGATGTCTATTTCTCTACACCTTAGATTCCATATCACAGAACTTGATACTCCTAATGAAGCAATGAAACAACTCACTAAATTTTTTGGAATTAAAAATGAAATTAGAGCCCATCAACTCGAAAATGAGTTTCTTACATTGGACCCCAATAATTTTTCTTCCATTGAAGATTTTTAGTCCAATTTCATGACCCTTAGACTTCTCTTGGAAGGTGTTAAGGATAAGAAAGAATATGGTAGCCTTATCTATTCCATTCTTATGAAGTTGGGACCAACCGACTCTATGTTTGTTTCCAACTTCCATTCTACTAGAGAAGCCTTTATTTCTCAAGGACAAGACTATAAGTCCCCCTCTTTTGATGCCTTGTGTGATTCTTTAATAGGAGAACAAGAGAAACTCTTATATCTTGGTCTTATTAATCTTGGAAACTCTTCTAATAAAGCCTTAACCACCCAGTAGCAACCAAATCCAATGAATCATGAGGAGCAGTATTCTAAAAAGAATGGTCCTAAACCAAACAAGGGTCCTAAGCAATTTCAGTCTCAAAATGAAAAATCATTTCAACGAAAGGATAAGGCAAATAAAAACAAAGGAAATAGATTGATAGACATTGCCACTTTTGTAATTGAGATGACCACTTAGAATCTAAATGCTTTAAGAAAAGGGAAGCATTGGAAGCAACAATGAAGAAGCATAGCATCCATTTGGAGCACTCTTCAACTTCAACTTCATCTTAAGGAATAAAACTTTCTGCATGTGGTTGTCAAGCATCTCGGTCTGGTTATGCACTAAATGTATCTTCTTCTTCTCATTATCATGATTTTCTCATTGATTCAGGAGCTTCTTATCACATGACAAAAAACAAAGCCATGTTTTCTTCTTTAAATGATTGTAACACCAAAAATATATATGTTGGTGATGATAGATCTCATAGTGTTGTAGGGGTTGGAATTGTTTATCTAGACAATGGTCAATTTAATGATGTATTATGTTTTCCAACCTTATCATGCAACCTTCTATCTGTATATCAGATAACTCATTTAGGTGAAGGTAAAATCGTTGAATTTTCCCCTCACGATGTTGTAATTAAGGACCTAAGAGATACTAGACAGATTTTATTTACTGACATTGCTGATGATTCTACAGGGTTGTATAAGTTTAACAACTTTGGGTCATCAAATCTTCCCTTGGTATTTGTTGCTTATAATGATGAAGTGAGAAAACTTTGGCATGAGTGATTTGGTCACTTAAACTATTGCTCCCTTCAGAATCTATGTAAAGAAAATATGGTGATAGGTCTTCCAATGGTATCTTGCAAAGATGGTGTTTGTTTCAGATGTGTACTTGGGAAACATCATCGGGATAGTTTTGAAAAACGTGCCTCTTGGTACGCCTCAACCCCTTTACAACTTGTGCATAGTGATTTATGTGGTCCACTTCCAGTTTTTTTCATTCTCCGGCTACAAGTATTTCTTAACTTTCATTGATGATTTCTCCAGACGCACTTGGGTATACCTCTTAAAACCCAAAAGTGAAGTATTTAACATGTTCTTGTCCTTTAAGGTCTTCGTTGAAAAACAATCTGGACATCAAATTCTTAAGCTAATATTTGATAATGGCGGAGAATATGTTAACACCAAATTCATCAACTTTTGCATTGAGAATGGAATTAAAATGCAACATATTGTTCCATATACTCCACAACAAAATGGTGTAGCTGAAATGAAGAATCACACCTTAAAGGAAATGGCTAATTGTATGCTTCAATCTAAAGGACTTAGTCTTAATTTTTGGGTAGAAGCAATTAACTATGCAAATTACATAGTGAATCGCACTCCTACTAAGGTTTTAAAGAATATCACTCCAGAAGAAGCATGGAGCTCAATTAAACCAGATGAATGTCACTTTCATGTTTTTGGAAGTGAAGCATGGTCTCATATTCTAGATGAGAAACATAAAACATTAGAACCTAAGAGTGAAAAATGTATTCTTGTTGGATATTCAGAAGATGTTAAAGGATATAGACATATTCCAGTTAAGTCCAAAAATGTTATCAATAGAAGAGATGTAAAGTTTGTTGAAAATATATCGGCCTATGAGCCTAGTTTGGTAGATGTGCCACCTCTCTCTATCCATTCTACTTCTGAAAATATTTCCTCTTCAGATGATGAAAGCGAGGATGAGAATCCTCCCTCACCTTCTTGGGATCCTCCTTCAGCTCCTCAGCTTCCAAAATGGGTCCGTACTACTCGGGCTGTAGCAGGTGCTCTTGTTGGTGATCCTATAGATCACCTACGTACACATTCTCAGTTCGATAGAGCCTCTTCTTTACTGGCTCAAGCTTCAGCGAATTATGATCCTGGCACCTTTGCAGAAGCTTCAGGCCATCCAGATTGGGACGTAGCTATGAATGAAGAATATTGTTCATTATTGGAAAATGATACATGGGATCTTCTTCCTCTTCCAAAGGGACGAAAACTTGTTAGATGCAAATGGGTTTATAGAACCAAGTATGGACTAGATGGAAAAGTTGATAAACATAAAGCTTGTCTTGTTGCTAAGGTTTTTTCACAAGTTGAAGGCATTGACTATACTAAAACCTTCTCCCTTATTGCCAAAATGAACTTTATCTGCCCTGTTCTTTCCCTTGCTACCTCTTTCAAATGGGAAGTCCATCAGATGGATGTTAAATTTGCCTTCTTGCATGGGGACTTGCATGAAGAAATCTATATGGAACAACCTACTGGCTTTATACAAACAGATTCTAGCCTTGTATGTTAGCTTAAGAAATCCCATTGGGCTTGGTATTCAAAAATGGATAACTTTCTTTTTAGAAGCTGGCTTTTCTAGGTGTCATTCTGACAATACTGTCTACACCAGGAAGGTGGGCAAGTCTCTTATCATTCTTGTTCTTTATGTTGATGATCTTATCCAAGTTGGTAGTGACCCCAACCTTATAAACCATGTGAAGTCCAGCCTTAAAAAAAAGTTTGAAATGACAGACTTAGGACACTTGCATTATTTTCTTGGTCTTCAAGTCTCGCAATCCAAGGAAGGTATTTCCCTTTCCCAGTCCAAGTATGCATGTGATCTTCTATGCCGTTTTCACATGGAAGATTGTAAGCTAGCCCCTTCTCCCTTTCATTCTGGAGCCAAACTTTCAATCACTTGTACTTCCCCTGAAGTTGATGCTACCTTATACCATCAACTTGTAGGAAAAATTTTGTATCTGACCCACACTCATCCTAACCTTTCCTTTGTTGTTGGCCTTATTGCTCGTTTTATGCAAAACCCACATAAAATTCATTGGAAAGTAGCTAAACAAGACTTAGTTATGTTTGAGGTACAGTTTAGTTTTAGATTCATTATAGTGTAGAAGCATCTCCTCTATTGGTTGGTTTCACTGATTCCAATTGAGCTAGTGACCCTAATGATCAGAAGTCTACTACAGGTTATGTGTTCACTCTTGGTTCAGGACCTATTACATGGGCTTGCAAGAAACAAAGTGCCATTTCTCTTTCTTCAGCAGACGGAGAGTATCATGTTGCCATAGAAGCTAGTAAGGAAGCCCTATGGCTTCGTCATATCCTGTTAGAGTTTGGCTTTCAGCAGCAACATCCGACTACACTTTAGTGTGATAATCAAAGTGCCATTCAACTATGCAAAGATCTAGTCCAACATCAGCGTTGAAAACACATTGAACTGCACATGCACTTCATCAGAAAGCTCATTCATGACCATGTTCTTGAAGTGCAATATTGTTCAACAGATGATCAAGTTGTAGACATCTTTACAAAGGCTCTCACAGAGGCAAAGTTTCCTAAACTTTGATTTATGGTTGGAGTTCAAGAAGTTTTCACTAAGGGAGGATAGGCTCTAATGCCTCCTTCCTTCTTCTATTGTGTCATATTTGTACATCCTTCAATCCTATCCCAATTTGTTCTTAAGGGGGGATGTTAGGATATTCTGACACATAGGAAATAGTTAAGTATAACTTGGTCTAGTGTAGAGTTAGGTAAAGTGTGTTTCTTTACTATGTACTTTTTTAACTTACAATCTGACTGTCATGATATATTCTAGACATGAAGTGATCTAACGGTTCATTCTCTCCTTGGTATTACCGACAATTGATTCATGTCTTAACACCTGATTGGTCCATGATCTCTATTTAAAGAGCATGGAGGGTCATTTGTAGGGTAGCCATTCATGAGAGAAGCTTATGTAAATTTTCATTCTTTTATTAATAAATTGCCTGAAGTGGCCGCGTTGGCTCAGGCCATGGACTGTTTCCATATTTGAGGGTTTTAACCATGTCAAGAATGTTGGTGTATTGATCTGTGATCTGTTTGTGAGTGGTGTCCTTTGGTGTTCTGTCTGAGGAACTTATCCTGTAAATTCCCACATCTAAACACATGCCAAACATGCTAAGACATTTCATGTGCCAACATGTGCCAAGTGCCAATGTGCGTCAGGGAGTGTGATGCATTCTATGAAGTGGTAGGGCATATATAAGAGTGCTAAGGTGTGCTAGAGAGTGCCAATCCATGCTGAGGAGTCTTAAGGAGTACCAGGACAACACAAGGGAGCATTAGATCAAAATGCATGGAAGTGAATGAATATGAGGGTCTGTCATTGAGTGTCAATGAGTGCTAGCTTTCATGCCCAGGAGGGAGTGACAAGGTATGCTAAGCATAGGTAAGGCATGCTAGGGAATATCTGGGAATGTCAGGAAGTGATAGAGTGTGCTAGGAGTTCTGAGGTGTGCTAACATGTGCCAAATAGTGCCAAGACATGCCAGGTGCTAAGACATGCTAGGATGTGCAGGGTGCCAGAGTATGCCAATATGCATCAAGAAGTTTCAAGGCAACAAAAGGAATAACTGAGATAAAATGAAAGGAAATGAACACATAAGAGGGTTAATAATTTGGGACTTTATCTTGTTCAAAAGGGTCATGCTAGGCACACTAATAGTATGTTCCAATACATGCCAAGTGCCAATGTGTGCCAAGTGCTAATGTTTGTCAATGCAATATTATGGCGAGGTGTTCGAGGGCATGCTAGGGACTATAGGGCATGCCAACACATGATAGGGGAGTGCTATGCTATGCTAGGGCATGCCAACATGTGCTTGGGCATCCTACTCATGGCAATATGTTCTAGGTACAAAGATGTTCCAGGTACAAATATGTTCCAAGACATGTGAGGTGCAAAGGAATGTTAATGTACTATTCCAAAGCATGTTAAGGTGTGCCATGAGTGTTGAGGAGTGCTAGGTCTCTATAATTAATAGAATTGACAGAGCTTGATTATGTATTAAATAATATAGTTCCTACACACACTAGTGGAACTTTATTTAAAGGAAATTTGCTAGATAATAAACCTAATAGAGATTAATCATGTGTAGACACATAGGAAAACTATATTCTTATGAGATGAGGGAAATGATACACACTAATTACTTCTTAACAATTTGACTGACTATTATAACCACTATAACCTTGTACACATAATGAAAATGACTCCACAACAATGGCCTTAAACCGTTATCTTTTGGCAAAAAATTATAGTAACAGGTACATAGCATCATCAAAAACTCATTGGAATGATCAATGATGATGAAGATTTTTTTACCATCACCAAAAGTAACCAAAAAGAGCATTACTGAGGGTCAATAAAATATCGTCACTAGAAGTGTCACCAAAGAGAGAATTAGTGATGGGCCTTTAACGACCCTCACCAAAAGTGTCACCAAAGAGAGAATTAGTGATGGGCCTTTAACAACCCTCACCAAAAGTGTCATTGAAAATGGCTTTGGTGACAAACCTTAAAGGAACATCACTATATACACTTACTACAATGATTTTTTAAATATCGTCACCATATGTGACATTGGTGACAAACCTTAAAGGCTCGTCAAAGGCATGAAGTGTCATAAAAAACTCATTGGAATGATCAACAATGATGACCATTTATTGACCATCACCAAAAGTAACCAAAAATATCATTGGTGACGGTCAATAAAATGTCGTCACTAGAAACGTCACCAAAGAGAGAATTAGTGATGGGCCTTTAATGACCCTCACCAAAAGTTTCACCAAAGAGAGAATTAGTGATGGGCCTTTATCGACCTTCACCAAAAGTGTCATTGAAAATGGCTTTAGTGACAAACCTTAAAGGAACATCACTATATACACTTACAACAACATTTTTTTAAAGACCATCACCATATGTGACATTGGTGACAGACCTTAAAGTTTTGTCACAAGAATGACCCTCACCAATGACCTTTTTTCTTGTAGTGAACCATAAAGGTAAGTCATGCTCTAAGAATGATTGAGCAGGAGGTACAACACCAACTGTTTGGACAAATGCCCATTCTTAATGGTAATGTTCCTAGCTCTGCAACTTATGTAAGCATCAAGAGTAGCTAGCCATGAACTCCCAAGAATGAGAGGATAACCATTGAATTTGGTCTTAGGATGGAGAACTAATAAGTTAGCAGGGTACCCTCAGGAATCAATAGAGACCATCAGATCCTCAACAACTCACGCGGGAGATATTATGGATCTGTCTGCAAGTTTCAATAATGTTGTGGTATTTCTTAACGACCCTTGGAGATTCAGTTTGAGCATGGTCTCCTTAGTTAGTACATTGATGGATGCCCCAAGATAAATCAAGGTGTGGGGGACAATGATGCCATCAATGTGCACATCTACCACAGGACTTCCAAGGTCTAGATACTTTGGTCAGATCACTCTCCCCAACATTAAGTCAGATGACTGTCCAATGACATTAATGGTAGGGGTGTCTTTATTTCTCCTCCTAGGATGTTTGAAGCTTTTCTACTTGATTATCTTGTTGTATATGGGGGCATCCTTGATGGCTTGGAGGAGTGGGATTTTAACACACGGGTTTTTCAATTCTCCCAAAAGTTCAGTCTCTTCTGGGGTATGTTGACTAGCATGGATCAATATTTTAGGAAAAGGAGGCGGATTGGCTTTAGGAACGCTCTCTTCATTTTCCTCTTCAAGCTCCTTAAGTGGAGGTGGAGGTTGGGTATCTTGAAGCACTCTTCCAGACCTAAGGTTGATTTCTTGAATTTCCACAGCATAGGCAGGGTAGGATGTCTCTCCACTATAGAACTATTGTGCCTATTTGTTGTTCAGGTTCAGATTTGGTTGAGTAGGCATATGAGGTTTCTTAGGTGGAGAAGGATGAAGGAGTTTTTGATGAGATTTAGGTGGAGGCAGTAAGGATGGGGGTTGGTTGAATGGAGGCCTCCAACCTTTTCATGGGGTATTTCACTGACTATGTCGGGGAGCATATGGCTGAAATGACTGATTGGAAGGTTGGGAAGGGTATTGAGGTGCATAAGACCAAGGAGAAGGTGTGGACCATGAAGGATGAGTAGGAGAACACCAAGGGGGAAGGGATGCATTCTAATTGGGATTGTAATAGGAATATTATGCCCCTTTCATGCCCTGCTGGTATGGTCGAGGTCCTTGAGGCATCCTTTGCTTGATATAAAATAGTTATTTAGCCCCACCGTCAGCCCCTTGGTATACAACCTTTAATCCAGGTAGAGAAGGTCACTTATATGTGGAATGGATTTCCTCACAAGCCGAGTAGGCCTCTATAACATTCAATGGAAATTCATTTCTAGGGTGCCTTCTAGTGCATCTAGGGCAAAAGATAACTAAGTCTCTCTCTGCTTCCTCCTGATTCCTCTTGATCTACATGGTGTCCATTTTCAAATCAAGGGTGTGAAACCTTTCACTTTTAAGGTCTTCCAACATGTTTCCAATTTCACTCTTGATATATGTGTTGGAGGAACATGAACTGGCCAAATCTTGAATCCCTACCCTTCTTTCTAGTAGCCCTAGAATGGTTTTTGAAAACTGTCTTGATATCATCATAGGATAGTTGGAAAATGTCCTCTCCAGACAACATGTTTAGGGTTTCTAGAATGTCCTTCCTAATTCCTATAAGAAGGACTAACTTGAGTAATTCAGGATGAAGGGTGCATCTGGCCCTTTTGTAACTGAGTTGGAAGCTTTCCTCATAATATTCCAATGATTCATCATGTCCCAAGGTCATTCTAAAGATTTCCTCTTTGGTGTCTTTGGACCTACAATAGTCCCTGTACTTGTTGTTGAAGTCTTGTTGCATTTGAGCCCAGGTAGTGATATTGTCCCCACATAAACCCATGAACCAGCACAAGGCTGCATCCTTAAGGGTGGTTGGGAACAACTTCAAATTCTAGGTGTCAGAGGTATAATCATAACTTCTGAAGATGACAAAAGAAAATCTAACAAAAAGGTATTAGCGTCCTCTGAGGTTAAGCCATGGAAGTGAGGAAGGGAATAGGGGCTTATTTTTTTCATTCTAGCATCTCCATTAGTCTCTCTAATGGGAAAAGCACCTTCATTTCTATTTTTAGTCTCATTTCTATTTTCAGCCATGGTGTAAGTATGTGGAATGGTTTCTTCTTCTTCTTCCACAATAGGCTCTTCAAAGATCTTTGGTTTTTCACCTAATAGGTCCTCTAATTCCTCTACAGTTAAAGAGGGAAGTTGATAGTCATTGAAGAAGAGGGAAGGTTGACTGTTTGATGGTGTGGGGGTATTTGGCAAGAATTTCCCTAAATTGCCACTACTCCTACGAGGCATGAAATAATATTTTTATTTTTATGTGTTTTTCAAAATTAATTGTAAAACATAAATGAAAGCATAATAACATCTACCTACTGAATGAAAATGAGAAAGAAAATTAAAAAAAATTACATTTACCTAGACATCTCCCTGACAATGGCACAAAAAAGTGATGAGCCTTAGTATTGTAGAAAGAATGTTGCAACTCCTAGGGCTACCAACTTTACTTTATCAACACAGGGTTTCATACAAAATTGGAGGTCATAGTGCTATATACACAACATATGCATCATTCTACTCATGTCACTTCTCAACTAGGGCACCTGACCATTAGGGTTCTAGACCAATCCTCTATTGAACTAAAGGGAGTCTGACTATTGATAGTGAAGGTAAAGATACTTCTAGTGTAGGAAAAGTAAATGCTTGTCTATTTAGGAAATGAAAACTTCAAAATGGTAAATGCTATGAAATTCCATAAATCATCTAGCTATGAAATGACACAAATTTCTTGCATAAAGGAAAATATGCTAATATTGCAATTGATCATCTAGTTATCAGGAGTGCTTGAAAATAGAAAGTTACTCTATCATGTCAAAAATCAAACATGCATACATTAACTATCTCATTCACATTTGTAGAAAAAGTCTTAATTGCTAACTTCAAAGATATAAAAGCCAATTTTGTATGATCTTGTAGGAGGAAAGGAATGAAAAAGTTGGTCTATGTGGTAGTTCTAGTGATGGAGTCCAAGATGAGGAGCTAACCTACTCCTATTCTAGGCTATTCTATCATTTTATGTCAAAATAGGCTACTATAGGTTTGCTACAGGATGTCCTGATTTGCTACAAGATGTCCTGGATTGCTATAGGAAGTTAGCTGAGAGGTTTTGGAGGGTAATAATAGTGAGACAAGGTGTTGGAGGGGTGCATGATAGTTGTAGAAGGTGTAGAGAAGGTGAACATCACCCAAGGTCAAGCCTAGTACCCCAAGGCAGGTCATATTTTCCTAAGGTAGCTTGCTCATGATGGCTGGAAAATAGAGGTTCAAATTCTGGGTTGGTATGCCTCAACAGAATGTGGAGAAGACCTATGTGAATCTAGTTGGAGGAGTCCCTTCTTGGAGATCAACGATCTTTGCAATAAAACTTGTTTCTCATTTCATTTATAGATCACTATATGTCCATATGGAAAAGATGAGTTGAATTTGAGAAAGTTGATCTATCTACTGTTAAGGACTAGCCCTATGAAATGGATTTCCTTTTAAGCTACATAAACCCTAAGAAACAATATAACAACATCAAATGATTCCAAGAAATCATAAACAATTATCTAGCTAAGAATGAAACCTATGCAATAGACAAAAGACAAACTCTATTTTTGGGGTTGTGAGAGTGGGGTCCTCTAATCATGATCCCATGAGGGAGATGAGATAGGGACCACTGTCACAATATTTTCTAGTATAATTTCCTAAACTAAACTACAATACTAATCTACCTCTTTAAACTAATGGAAACAAGGTTAAGTAACAATTCAAATAACCTACTAATCTAAAAAAAAAAAAAACTTCAGCAACTCACTATCATTCTATGCTAAGAATACAACTACCAAAGAGGAGCTTCTACTGCTAGGGTTGGGCCCTAACCCAAGAGCTTCAGCCCTCTAAGTCAACTCAGTGCTGGATCAAAACAAACTTTCTCATTATTATAAAAATTTCAAGTACATCATAACAATAATAGTAAAAATGTTTTAGCTTAAAATGGCCTCTTGGCTACAACAAAAACTCGAATCCTAATGAGTCCCTTGGCTCTCTTATTTATAAAAAAAAATTGAGCTACCAACAACTCCCTATAAAATAGGGACACTTGGCTCCATAACTCGAGAATAACTCTTCCTTGACTATCATTGGCTTGGCTGCCAATGAACTCAGTTTGCTTGGCTGCCAGTGACATCGAGCTGATGATATAGAGTGGAGGAATCTTTGAATGATTTGAGGAGTCAAGGGAGACCAACTCCTAAAAAATTTCTTGCTTGCCTACTCTAAATTCTTGCACTTAAGTCAATCCAAAACTCCTCCAATTCTTTCATTTAACACACATTAGGCCACATGACATAGTAACTCACCTTTACTCTTCTCACTAAACAAAATATGTAAATAAATGTGAGAAAAGTCAATTTAATAAGTTAGAGAGTGGCATTTTGACCCATACAGTTTACTTATTGATGAGCTTCATCAATGAGGTCTTCTTCATAATAATATGTATGTGATAGTTTTGGTGAAGTTGAATGGTTTGTGAAATATTGAACTATATTGATGCTAGTATGTAATGATCTATAAGTAGCTCAGAGATTTGTCATGAAGGATATATGTGTCAATGATTGATTTCAGCAGTGCATTATTTCAGTCTGAAGGATCAATGTTTTTGAAATATGTATGTTGGTTAGGGTAAGGAAAAACACGTATACGCGAGTATTATTCATAATAGTATCATATACATTTTGACACATTATTGATTAGGGTTTACAATGACATCAGTTGGTTTCAGTGATAGATAACAGTGTATGACTTGATGATTGACAGTGCATTCACATGATATGTTCTAGTTTAGTTTGATTGGTCGTAATGAGATTCAATAATTGATTTGTTTTATTTGATTCAGTGATTTGATGATGGTAGTGGGTCCAATATGAAAATTTTATGAAAGGTGGCCTACAGGTTGTAATGTTTTGATTAGGTGGATCTAGTTTGAAACATTCTGAAAATTGATCCACAAGGAATTGAAGTTAAGGGGGTTGTGACTCCCTTCCAGTAGGTGTTGGGGAGCAACAGAATGTTGTATCCTTCTGCAGGTGGGTGCCTGCATACCAGTATGAGTCCACAGAGGTACAATATTGTAAATAATATTTTTTTCAAGAAGAAGACATAGACAACAACAACGGTGGTTTTTTTCCCACATTGGGTTTCCACCTAAAAATCCTGGTGTTCATATGCGTTGACTATGTGTGATGCTTTATTTTGTTTTTCCTACACTTTTTTACTATTTAATTAATTCCTAATGAAGGACCTACACACTGGTTCAAGTTAAAATGATGAAGAATTAATTGAAAAGATAGTTAACTAGATATATGTTGGTTGTTTGCATAACAGTTGTGTACATATGTAGGTTTACTTCACTAAAGTTGCGCAAAAGTATGTGAATAGAAAATGGTAAGGTCAAGTAAGTTTTAAAATACTGATTCACCCCCCCCCCCCCTCTCTCAATTTTTTTCCTAACAATTGGTATCAGAGGAAGTCCTTCAAAAGAAGCTTGATAACTTGAAGGAATATTCATCAAGATGAGAAACCAAGAGGGAGCAACATCCATCCATCCACCATTGTTTAATGGTTCCCATTTGGTTTTCTGGAAGGTTAGAACAAGAGCTTATCTAGAGTCACTTGGAGTTGATGTTTGGGGAATCATTGAAGGAGGCTATCAGTATTCGTTCACCATTTCCACAGATGAAGCAGAAAATAAAAAGTATGAGACCAATGTTGAAGTTGTTACTGCTCTGTTAGGAAGCCTGACAGAATTAGAATTTTTCAAAGTCATGAAGTTGAAAACCGTAAAGGCTATATGGGATAAGATCATCCAAAGTTATGAAAGCAACACAAAGTTAAACAGTGTCAAACTTCAAACATTTAGAATTCAATATGAAACTCTTAGAATGCATAATGATGAAAGCATTGCAAGTTTCTTTCTTAGAGTAGATGAGATCATTAGTTGAATGAGAAATCATGGCAATGAAGTAAAAGAATCATCTCTGGTTGAGAAAATCTTATGATATCTAACTCCAAAATTTGATTCAAAAGTCTCCACCATTTAAGAAATGCAGGATTTGAAGAACCATCTGTTGAACAACTTCATGGGATTCTAACAGCCTATGAAAAGAGAAAAGGGGGTCCCTCAGATATCAAAGAAGTTGCATTCAAGGCTACTTATAAAGGAAAATAAAAGGAGGAAATTAAGGAACTAGGTTATGTATCAGATGAAGAAGAGGAAAATTTCGTGAGGAAACTTCAAGTAGGTACTGGCAAATTTAGAGGTAATCTTCCTTTCAAATGTTTTGTTTGTTGAGGAGTTGGTCACTATGCTTCCAAATGTCCTTATAGAGAAAATCATGAGAGAGGGAAAAGTTCAACAAAAGAAAATTTTAGAGGAAAGATTGAAAAAAAAAAGTTTCTACACTCACGAAGATAGTGATGGTCTTTCAAATGGCGAAGAAGGTGAGTCTGATCAAGAATATCAATTACTTATGGCATTTGAAGATAAATATATTGATAAGTCTGATGATGTTTTTATGGATGTCCTAGAAGTATAGGATAATTTCATTGAAGAAATAATTTAGCTTAAAATTTGTTTGGAAGAAGCTAAATTAGTAGAAGAAGCTCTAAAGAAACAAATCCTAGAAAAGGAGAAGCATAATGAAAAGTTAGAACTAGAAATAGTAAGTCTAAGGAAGGAACTTGAGAAAACAAAAGGTATAAATCTTAGGTTTGCTAAAGGATTTGAAACCTTAGATGAAATCATCAAAGTGCAACACTCTCCTCTCATAAAAATAAGCCTTGGATATAGTGGAGAATCATAAAAGACTATAAAGCCTTCTAAAATAGGTACATGAATCTATCTTAATGCAGTGAAAGGAAGTAGTCAACGAAAATCCAACTATCAACAAAGGAATAAAGGATCAAGAACTTCTCAGGTAAATATCCTTTACTACAATCAAAGGGAAAACTACACAAGAAGGTACTATACTCCCATAAACTTCTAATTTAATGGTCAATGCTTCACTTGTCATAGTTTTAGTCATAAGGTTGCTTAGCTTGTTGCTTACAAAAATATCATGACTAAAGAAGCAAGAAAGCAAAAGAATGAGATTGGGGTAAAGAAATACTCTTACAATACTTTCTCACCTCTTCGAGATGAAATTAAATGTTCCTTTTGCAATAACTTTGGGCATAAAGAATCTGAATGTAGGAGAAAAATGTGATCAACACCTCAGAATGAACGCAAGGTAACAACATCTTAGGTATGGAAAAAGAAGGCCATGGAAACTAAAAGATGTGGTCTAGATTTATATGCAGGAGATCAAGAAAATATTTGGTACATCGACAATGGATGCTCAAAGCATATAACAGGCGATAAATATAAGTTTATGCCCTTTAATGAAATAAATAAATAAAATAATATTACATTTGGAAATAATTCATGTTGGGAACGGGATCCCCCAAGGATAGTTTTGGGTCAAATTTTGTAATAAAGTTGTAAAGTCTACAAATTTTGTGGTCGCGGAGCATGAAGGTGTCATTAGTCATAAAGGGTTGTTCACCCTTAATTTTGTAAAGTAAAGTCGGCTGTAAAGATCCACCCATGGTCCGTGGAACGTGGGATTGTATAAAAAGAGCTAAGTAAGTAATCTCTAAGGAGGCTTAACGAGTCATAGGTTGTAGAAAAAGTCTTGAGCGATAAGGAGAGAAGTCTAAGTTTCGGGACTTAGTGTAGGTAGAGGCTTTGCAGCTGAGTGCACAGAAGCCTAGGGTGGAAGTTTACAGCTGAGTGCATGGACCCCTGCAACTATGTGCACAGGGTGGATAGAGTCTATAATCATATGAAGATATCAATAAAGAAAAGCATTTTACATATTATGTGTCTTTCTTTCCTGTTAATGCATCTTTTCATATTGCGTATGAATTTCATTTATAATGCTTATGTGATGTGCGAATGTGTGTAATTACATTGGATAATTGAACACAATTAAGGGTATTTGTTTGTGCGGTGCTAACTGTGGTTGTTTAATAAGATAAGTAAGACACTTAAGGATAACTTCGAAACTTGTTCTATACGTTGCTTTAGTAGCATGAAAGTACCTGAACCCCAGATTAGGACTGCGCGAAGGCAAATTGTACCCCTTCAAGGAGGTACTGAAGTGCAGAATAAAGGGCTAGACAGACAAAGCCCTATAACTTAACGACCTGCATGGAAGCAGGAATAAGGGGAATAAACTGACATCACAACCTTCTCAAGGTGCGAAAACTTGGTTCCAGCATCCCCCCATACTGCTTCGGGTGAGACTTTGGTCTGCACTCCACGAGCTGATGCCGAAAGGGCCAATAGTGTATGGATTTGTTTGGCTAACTAATGCTGAACCTGGGTCAGCCCCACCAAGCCAACAAATGGTTCCGTTGTCGGGAACGAAATCTGCATAAGAGATGTGTGATGTTGTATCACTGGAATCCAACTAGGAAAGAGATCGAAGACTGTTTTGATAGGAATATCCACGAATTCACGACGCAGGATAACAAAAATCCACGATTGACAAAGGAATAGTGGCTGGACAGGTACCTATATACAGAAATACATGTGATCTTTTTCTATTCCTTTCCGAGTGAGCTATACGAGTGGATTGTGAAGTTAGCAGATAGCCAAGGAAGGTGGAGACTTGATGGTCCTATTGTTTGGACCCCAGAGTTAGTACAGAAATTGGAAGCCTTTGAGGATTAGATCATCTGCGTTGTCGATCATTTGCTCAATCGCATCATAGGAGGATTTGTGATTGAATTTGCAGTCGATACCTCAGTCAGCTATAGTGAGGCAGAGCAACGCTTTTTCAAAGGTCCACGAGGTAAGTACTTGAAATCTTTGAATACCTGGATTAAAATGTTATTGTCTGAAAAGTGGATTATGCAACTAACTTGATGTTCGGAGCTACACGAAGTGATAAAACTTACAGGAATGAAGGAAGAAAGGGTCTTGAATAGTCCATTAATTTCACTTCCACGAGGTGATGAAGAGGGAGTAGCACAGGCTTCTCCGCAAAGTGCTATTCAGTTAATAAGACAAGGATTACTGCGACTGCCACCTCCACCTACACCACCTCCAACTTCACCACCATCACCCACGACTTCACCCGTACCACCTCCACCTCCACCGCAGTTCAGCATGGCAAATTTAGTGAAGCTGCCTTTGTTTAGAGGCTTGGGAAATGAGGACCCAGACTAGTTTTGGTTCATCATGAAAGCTATATGGGAAGCTTAGGGAATTACAGATGATCACATGAAGAAGGCAACACTAGTCAGTGCTTTGCAGGATAATGTGCTATCCTGGTACATCAAGTACTCTAGTGATAAGCCAAAAAGCTAGGGTGGCAGACATCTAGACCACGCTAAATAAAGAGTTCAATAGGCCTAAATACGAGGTGCAGTAGATTGTGGGGTTCAAGAAAATAGCGATGAAACTAGGTGAGACATGTTGGGAATTAGATCAATGATTGAAGAGTAAAATCCGTGAAGCTAATATGAACTTAACGGATGGATAGAATCGCAAATGGTTCGTGGCTTCACTCCTACCACACCTAAGGGTTGCGTTGTTACAATAGAAGATAATAACTCAGGTAGAGGCCTTGGAGATTGCAATGAGACTACATGAAACACCGATGCAGGATCTGAATCAGGGGGTTTAGCAAATCCATGCACATTTGCAAAATCTTTGCATTGAAATGTAGAGCTTGAAGCAGGACAGGACAGTTCGACCAGAGGTGCATGAAGAGGTATGGTGCTTGAAATGCAAGGGTCAAGGGCATGACAAGGACCATTGCCCAGTCTTTGTGAATTACATTTCAGGAGAGGGACTGATGCCTTTGAGGTCAGAAGCTCAAGCAGGACCAAGTGCGGGGCCTGCATTATGGTGTGCAATATGTCAGGTAGCAGGAAAACATACAATGGATAATTGTCATTTGCTGCAGCAGTTTGTACAAACCCCACAAAAACTATTTTGAAACTTTTGTAGGTCGGTAGGGCATGATGAGTGCAACTACAAAAGTTATGAATTGATGATGGATAGAAAACCCACCTATAGGGTTCAGGTACAAATGCGGCCCCCTGACTAGAACAAGGTGATGGTGCGAATGATATTTTAGGGGTACGGATGAGGCTGAGGCGGAGGAGGACCTAGTAGAGGTTGGGGAAAAGTAATCTGCTACAATTGCAGAGGACTAGGACACTATGCCCAAGATTACACTAACCCAACATGTCCATCGTGCAAATATTGCACTCTATTTGATCATGTAATGGAGGACTGTCCTGCGCTAATACCAAGGATACGCGACAAAGGGGCACTACCACCTCAGTTGACTCAGAATCTACAGATGATGAGGTACGAGCCTCGTGAAGAGGATGTGAATGTGAATATAGTGCTCTGAAGTGGAATTGCAATAGGGGATGATAAGGGGAAATAGCTCGAAGATAGCGCATGGGTTTGCAAAGCTCCAATGAAGGACGTTGAATTTGATTTGGAGCGTGCATGTGAAACATTCATGGAAGCAAAGAAGAGCTTCATTAAAGCCTCCACCTTAGGAAGTAAGGATAAGCCTGATCAGGAAATGGACCCTTTTATGCTTACAACCTTCCAAGAGACCTGCATGAAGTTGCTACGCAATAGCAAGGCTGTGAAGGGATTATAGGAGCTTATAAATAGATGCGTCAGAAACACTCTGATGAACCATGTGTGGTACAAAAAATTGGTAAGCATAAAACAAGGACAGGACGAGAGATGAGGCTGACTGCACAGATAGGAGATTATGAAATGGATCAGGTTATTTTGGACCTGGCGTCTGACGTGAATGTCCTACCGAAGCAGACTTGGGAACGAATGGGAAGACCCCCACTATAGTGGTCTCGGATTTAGTTAAGGATGGAAAATCAGTAGAAGATCATCCCCATGGGGCAGCTGCAAGGGGTGACTCTACATATTGAAGGCGTGAGTGCATTGGCTGACTTTGAGGTAATAGAAATAATGGATGATAGAAACCCCTACCTTGTGCTCCTTGGCATTGATTGGGCTACTGATATGAATGGGGTAATCAACCTAAAGAAGCAAAAGATGATATTTGAGAAGAAATCACTTTGCGTAATAGTGCTCCTAGATCCTGCTGAAGGATCGCGCTATACTAAACCAGTCTGCGATAATGAGAGCGATGATGATTTGGGTTGTATCTATAAGATAACAGTTTGAGACCAAGATTAGGTGAATCCAACAATAGATGAAGAATTACATGGGATCGCGAGAATTCCTACACCTAGGACTCTGATGAAGAATTACTACGCTAACAGAATCGGTTACATGAAGTAACCACACTAAGCTGTAACATGATGACCCGGTAGCTGCATTGTGTATCATAAAAGGTAAGAAATATGCCCACTTATGATGGATTGAATGATGTAAATATCTTTCTGGATGCATTTGAGAGGTAGGTACCAAAGAAACAACGCTTCCAAGCTTTAGATTGGGCACTGTGCGCTATGCCCACAAGGTGGTAGCATATGCACAAGGGTAGCTTTGATGATTGGCGCGAATGTAGGAGGATGATGAGAACACGCTTTGGGAAGCTGAAGGTATGAATGACAAACAAATATGATGGGCAAGATGATTCATGCACGCACTTGGTCAAATGGGCTCAGGTTTATGGAGAAAAGCCCCAACCTGAATGGGTGCACTTGTTTTGTCACACTCTAGATGTCATCCCGATGAACTAGTACTTAGAAATAGAGCTTCGCCATGGTATAGGTGAATGGGATATTTTGTGCGAAGGATTCATAATGACATTCAACTTTGAAGACGGGTTTGACTGTATTGACGAAACACTACAAGAAGTGAAAGTAACGATCTTTAGGATATCGCAGGATCCTTTGGATCTAATTCAACTCGATTGGACTACTCAGCTGAGTCATGCACTAGAATGCTATAATGTGACCACTGAAGAGGAAGATGAGGATCTTCGAAAGGTTAACATCCCTGAAACGAAGGTCATCGTAAGGTTGAAGGACCGCAGATTGAGAATCCTGATATAACCATGCCACTGAAAATGAAACAGGTAAATATTGGTACGGAGGCAGAGCCCAAATTTGTGAAGATTAGATAATACTAAGACGACACGATAGTGGATAAGGTCATTGAAATTCTCTGTGAATACCAGGATTTGTTCCCTACCAAGTTTACGGATCTAAAAGGGATAATCGAGGACCTAGGTGTTATGAAGATCACTTTGAACCCCAACGCAAAGTCGGTTAAGCAAAGACCTTACCATCTCAATCCGAAGTATAAGGAGAAGGTCCACTTAGAGCTAGACAAGATGCTCATGGTAGGCATCATTGAGCCTGTGGAAGAATCTTATTGGGTAAGCCCAATGGTAGTATAGGAAAAGAAGCAGAAGGATGAAATAAGGATATGCGTAGATCTCAGGAAGTTGAATGACGCTTGTATAGATGATCCTTTCTCGACTCTGTTCATTAATGAAGTGTTGGAAAATGTAGGTGGCAAGGAAGCATATTCCTTCACTTATGGTTCTTTAGGTACCATCAGATCAAAATCACGCCAGAGGATAGGAGAAAGCCAACCTTCACGACTGAGTGGGGGTGTTTTTAATACACTGTAATTCCTTTTGGATTGAAGAATGCACCTGGGATTTTTTCGTGCATAGTCATTGCGGCATTCAAATAATTTATTCATAAGTTCCTGGAAGTGTACTTTGGTGATTCAACTGTGTTTGGGCTGGTGAAATGAAATGTCACCAGTTTACACCTGATGCTAGATACTTGTTGAAGATACCAGATCGCGCTCAATCTGAAGAAGTGCTTGTTTTATGTTCCTTTTGGGACCCTGTTGGGTCATGTGGTTTGTAGACATGGACTGATGGTAGATCCCACGAAGATCGCAATGATACTTAACTTAAAAGCACTGAGGAGTGTGAAACAGCTGTGCACTACCCTAGAACATATCGGATATTACAAAAAGTTTATCAAAATCTATGCCAAGATCACCATGCCTATGGAAAAGTTGTTGAAAAAGGATGTCACATTCTGCTGGAACAAGTACTATAAGAGAATCTTGGATGTATTGAAGGAAAATATGGTCACCGTGCTGATTTTAGTCTTACTGGATTGGAACAAGGAGTTTCATGTACATGTCGACGTGTCATGTATAGCATTGGGAGCAGTACTAACACAGGTTGGCGGAGGAGACTTGGACCACCCTATAGCATTCGCAAGAAGAAGGTTATCCAAGGCAGAGAGGAACTCTTCAACCATCGAGCACGAAGGGTTAGCGATGGTACACACACTCCAAAAGTTTCAAAATTATTTGCTAGGAGGCCATTTTAAGATGTATATAGATCATTCCGTGTTAAAATACCTGGTCAATAAGCTTGTGTTGGGGGGAAGAATCTACAGGTGGTTGTTATTGTTCCAGGAGTATGATTTTGATTTTATTGTGAAGCCTTGACGACTAAACGCGGCACCAAACCATCTGCCGGAGATCGAAACAAGCGAAAAGCCAACGAATTTGGAAAAAGGATTGCTTGAAACGTAACTATTTGCAGTGCACATCGTGGATGGTCATTTTGAATATATCATACACTTCTTAATGATAGGAACTACCCCGGAAGGATACACTGTCCAGCAAAAGAAGGAGTTAGTGGTGCGCACAGTAGAATTTTCTGTCATTGTCGGGCATCTGTATAAAATGGGGTCTGATGAGATATTGTGATGGTATGTACTAGAGTTTGAAAGGAGCAGTATCCTCACAAACGCTCATGGGGGCGCCACGGGAGGGCATTATGCAGGGAGAGCGATTGCGTAGAAGATTTTACGCGCAGGGTTATGGTGGCCAACCCTCCATCAGGATTTGAAAGCAGACTGCAAAGTGTGTGATGTGTGTCAAAGAACTGGTAGGCCATCATGGAGGGATGATCTGCCTTTGAATCCACAAATGACATTACAAGCCTTTGAGAAATGGGTGATATATTTTGTGGGACCCATCCAGCCCCAAGGAAAGACAGGAGCAAGGTACATTATCATCACGATAGAGTATTTGACTCGATGGGTGGAGGCACAGCCGATGAAGGATTGCACTAGCATGACTACTACAAAGTTCCTCTTTGAGTATGTACTGATGCGATTCGGGTGTCCAAATATTTTGATGAGTGATCGCGGTACGCACTTTTTGAATGAAATGATTAGCGTGCTAATGGAGGAATTTCAGGTATATCACCAGAAGAGCACCCCTTATCACCTGTAGGCTAAAGGGATGGTGGAAGAATTCAATAAAGTGATAGAGAATGCGCTGACCAAGGTTTAGGTTTGCAATGCTCAGCGAAGTGATTGGGACCTACGCATACCCACAGTACTATGGGCCTATTGGATGACATGCAAGAAGTTGACTGGAAAAACACCCTTTAGGCTTGTATATGGTGTTGAAGTAGTGATGCCCATGGAATACATTGTGCCTAGTTTGCGCATAGCGACACTCACGGGTATGACGGATTGTGGAGCCCTAGAGGAGAGCCTCGCGCAATTGGCTAATCTTGAGGAAGAAACATTTCTAGCTGGATTTCACCAATAATTCTAAAAGCAACGTGAAAAAGTATGGCATGATCGGCACATTAAGCTGGACACATTTAAGGTAAATAACCTGGTTTTGTTATATGACAACAATTTTGATAAATTTCCAGGAAAATTCAGAATGTTTTGGTTATGGCCCTATGTCATTAAGGAGATTACCAACGGAGGAGTGGTGCAGCTGGTCAAATTGAATGTAGATCCCTTCCCAGGAAAGGTGAATTGAAGTCGCTTGAAGCCATAGACTGGTGGTCCGGCCATGTGACTATATGTAGGTAGCGCAGTCTCAGCACTCTAGGTAGCTGAAAGGAGGCATGAGACTAGAAACTACACTGCCCAGGTTGGGGAGTTGCGTGATTGGAGGATTATGCGAAGCAAGGAAGTGTCATAAGGTTCATAGCAGCACGAAGGAGCTGTGCTACCTAGGGAGAAATCATGCAGGTCGGCTGGAAAGTGACCGTTAAAGTCATTGTTCATGATTTTATGGTAGAAATGTGGCCAAATGGAATGGGCAGTTGACATTTAAGATGAAATTTATGGGTCAGATCCTTGAAAATCTGCCACCAATACGACATTAACGAACTGAATTTGGGGGGAACAGTTGGATTTGAATTCAAAATGCCCTATAAATTACAAGTGGTTGTCCAGCAAAAAGCACTTGGCATTTCGAGAATTGAGTTGTTGATCTCTCAGGCACACATGAATCGCGAGCACAATGAACTTCTGATAGCCAGTTCAGTATTTGAGACATTACAGAAGGAGACACAAGAGTTCTTGCAAAACATCATGTCAGTGCCCACAGAAGCTATAGATACCAAAGCAGAGGAGTCGGTGCCAGAAATTGAGATGGAGGCCGAAGAAGTTGCTCCTAAGGTCGCCGAAGTTAGCTGAAGTCCCCAAATCACCAAGGACATTGAGACCAAAGCCAACCCCAACCAAGGAGAGTGCGAAGGATAAAGAGGGAAAGCAACTGGCAATACCAGTGTGCGCATCGCTAAGAAGGAACCCACCGAAGCCTACCACATAGGAGAAGGGAAAAGCCATCAATTTGGAGTTGGAGGAGGAATAAATCGAAGACATCCTGATGGATGACAAGGATTTGGGAGTAGATGTGGAGGAAGTTGTAGCCTAGGGTGTTGACCCTATCACTTGGTTTCCTGAGTATGTCCCCTCGCATAAGGGCAAGACCAACATGCCAAAAGACATCGATGAGAGGAAGGTCCCCTTGCAAACCCCTCTACTACTGGATGAAATTATCTTCGAAGGACCACGCTTGGGGCAGGTTCCTCTGCTAAAACTTGAAGACTAGGACTTGGCTGATCATGAGAAGTTCCCACACCTGGCGACCAAGCAGCTAATGCATCACAATAATGACACAACCACTAGAATGACCACATTGGAGTCGTGAAGGTGTCTCAGAGGAGTAGACAAGGCAGGGTTGCTCAACCTGCTTTGGGTGCCACACTACAACCACACCCTAGTTACAATATTGCTCATCAAGCAACTACTATGATTGGTGCATGATGGGTGTTTGTGGCTAGAGGAGCCAATACCCATCACTGACAGGTTGATCCATAGGATCATGCGGTTGCCTTACACAGGAGAAAATCCAGCCATGATATTTGGCGGAAAAGGTGGTGAGAAAACCCCCATGGAGGCCATGAAAGATAAGTTTAAGCTGGTAAAGAAGCCACGTGGATATGCCATATCCAGCATTTGTGACCCTACTGTTAAGGTGGCTACACAGATCTTAGCAGGGAAGGTGATGAGAGAGTGTCACGTTGATGAGATGCCAGCACCTGTCGTCGCGCTAGCATCCCAATGTGTCGAAGGAGTTCAGTTCAATTGGGCAGACTATCTCCGCAATGAGTTCCTTGCAAACTGCCATGAAGTACGAGATATTAGCAAGACGTTCCACTACACATGGCTCTTGCTGCCTATTGTGCTAGTAGCATGGGAGCTGCTAGAGGACTGCTAATTCCCTTCGGTCATGCCAGATCTACTAGAAGCAAGGAAGTACACTTCGTTGTGGGAGACCAAGGATGCATAACGAATCAAGGATAGCAAGATCTTCCAGATCTTGATGGAGATGAACATTCACATGGCCATCAATTACAAACCATGGTTATCACCTACAATGTTTGTTAACTTGTAGGGCTACACAGAGTTTAAAGTAGATTTTCACCATGTGGCCTTTAGGGCATGGAAGGACCCTGCACAGAAATGGTATGAATTTCCTTACCGGGCAACGGATGATGCCATTAATGCAGTACTTGATCAATGGCTGGTAGAGTGGTGCACCACAACAGACTTGGCAGTGGGAGGGAGCGAGTTTGCTGCACAGAGAAAGAAGGAGGAGGTCAAGCTAAAGATGATGCAACTGGTTGAAAAGGGAAAGAAGGAGGCTGCTGACAAGGCCCAGGTGGAGCGTGATGCCACTCAGTAGGCAAAAAATCAAACAAGAGGAATAGAGCAGGGCTCTGACAAAGGCACGAGGTCCCCTTCACCTGAGACAGAGGAGGATACAAATGAGTAGACAGAATGGCATGGTGTAGACCCATAGGCGACTTCTGCCCGCATCAAGAATCCAAGGAAGTAGGAGAAAGGATGGTCCAGGAAGAAATCAAAGGCTACTAAAACATCGTTGGACACGATTTGCATGACATTGGTGACATGGTGCGGGATGTCACCGTGGAGGCCCTGTAACAGTTTAAGCAACAGCAACAACTATTATTGGGCACTATCTAGACACATCTGCAGGAGTTGCAAACCCGCACGCCACACGCTGGCACGGTGTCTACCATCCTTGTTATTCGCACTTAAAAAGTTACTGAGATGTTGCGCATGAAGGCCTTCAACGTGATAGTGCTGCCAGATGGAGCACTGACCACAGAGAACAAAGATGACAGGCACACTGTCAGTGCCCTAAAGGGAGTAGGGTTGAATCTGGTAGCACTCCACTTACTGTAGGATGGGGTGATTGCAGAATTGAGGGCCCGTGAGAACCTTGCCCTACAGGTAATTAGCGAGCAGTAGATTAACAATGAGTAGATGGCACTATAGCGAGACTCTGCCATCACTGTTGTGGCTAAGGTGACCAACCAGAGCAAGCGTATAATGCAAGTCATCAAGGAGGCATGCCGAATGGTCCCAGAGTTAGCCATTCCTGAGAAGGAACTAGTTGAGGTACACATCCACAAGTTGGCCATGGGGGTGTGAGACGCTCGTACAGAAATGGCAAGGGTTCAGTTGGAGTTGAACCTGCATATCATAGAGTTATAGTTGAAGGCCCAGCCTTCAACTCCACTAGAAGTAAAGGAGCAGTGGGTGACCACCGTCACAAAAGCAGTAGCGATGGTTGACAGTGTAGTAGCAAACTGCACGTAACTTTTTGAGCAGTCATTCGAGGTCCTGACAAGCTTGTAGGAGGACCCTAATGTACAACGGCTGGAGACAGAAGTGAAAAAGCTACAATAGTTCTATGATGAGGTCAAAGGCACATCATGAACCGTCGTGCTCACATAGAGATTGGTGAAGCTGCAGGAGGCCAAGTAGTTGAAGGAACAAGTGGATGCAGCATTGCACAAGAAAGCAGTGCTGAAGGCACGACTAAAGACATCGCTGGATGAGGCTTACATGGGGACAGCCTCTATTGAAGGAAATCTTGTGACTCTGTAAGCAACTCAACAAAAGCTTCAGGCCGATAGTTCAGGCACAGTGACTGAGCAAATGGTTGAAGACGTGAAGTAGGCGGCTGCACAGTGCACTACCGAGGTTGTGGTCATAAGGGTCGAACTGGGAGGTCTTTGTGCTAAGATATTCGTGCCTACTGAGTTACTTGAGGGCAAGTCACGATGTTTGTGTTGGGGGCCTGTTGGGAATGGGATCTCCTAAGGATATTTTTGGGGCTAAAATCCCATGTTTTGGGTCGAATTTTGTAATAAGGTTTTAAAGTCTCCACATTTTGTGGTCGCGGAGCGCGAAGGTGTCATAAGTCATAAAGAGTTGTCCGCCCTTAATTTTGTAAAGTAAAGTCGACTGTAAATATCTACCCATGGTCCACGGACCATGGGATTGTTAAAAAAGAGCTAAGTAAGTAAGTTATAAGGAGTCTTAAAGAGTCACAGGTTGTAGAAAAAGTCTTGAGCGATAAGGAGAGAAGTCTAAGTTTTGGGACTTAGTGTAGGTAGAGGCTCTAAAGCTGAGTGTGTAGAGGCCTAGGGTAGAAGTCTGCAACTGAGTGTGCGGACCAATGTAGTTGTGTCCGTAGGGTGGATAGAGTCTGTAATCATCTGAAGATATCAATAAAGAGAAGCATTTTACATATTATGTGTCTTTCTTTCCTGTTAATGCATCTTGTCATATTGCTTATAATTTCATTTATAATGCTTATGTGGTGCGCGAATGTATGTAATTACATTGGATAATTGAACACAATTAAGGGTATCTATTTACGCGGTGCTAACTGTGGTTGTTTAATAAGATAATTAAGACACTTAAGGATAACTTGGAAACCTATTCTATACGCTGCTTTAGCAATGCAAAAGTACCTGAACCACAGGTTAGGGTTGCACAAAGGCCAATCGTACCCATTCGCAGAGGTACTAAAGGGCGGAATAAAGGGCTAGACAGACAGTGCCCTAGAACTTAACGAACTACACTGAAGCAGGAATAACAGGAATAAACCGACATCACGACCATCTCAATGTGCGGAAACTTGGTTCCAACATCCCCCCATACTACTTCGGGTGAGACTTCGGTCTGCGCTCCGTAGGCTGATGCTAAAAGGGCCAGTAGTGTACGGATTTGTTTGGCTAACTAACGTTGAACCTAGGTCAAGCCCCACCAAGCCAACAATTCACCTGCTGCTATCAAAGGAAAATGAATTATTTTGCTAAAAGAAAAAGTTAAAGTTGGAAATGTTTTGTTTATTGATGCATTAAAACATAACTTGTTGAGTGTTATTCAGATGTGTGACCAAGGGAATGAGTTTATTTACAAATCAAATAATTGTGTGGTTTAGAATCTTGATATAGATAAGATCATAATAAAGGTGGAAAGAACTCCTGACAATGTCTATGTCTTGGAAGGTGGTCCAGAACAATGTTACTTAATTAAAGTAGAAGAAAGATATCTATGGAAAAAAATATTGGGACATCTAAGCTTCAGTCAAATACATAAGTCATGAAAGCTAGGAGTTGTTTGTGATTTACCTAACATCTCTCTATCAGAAAGTACTATATGAAAATCATGTCAATTCAGTAAGAAAACCATGGTTCAGTTCAATGCTAAGAAAGGTACCCCAAGTGATCCACTTGAACTTATTCATAATGATTTGTGTGGGCCTATGAGGAAAAAAGTCACCTCAGTGAGAACAATATTTCATCTCATTCATTGATGAATTTACTAGAATGTGCTAGATTGGATTATTACAACCTAAAGATCAAGAATTTGATAAATTTAAAGTATTCAAATATTTAGTAGAGAATGAGTTAGATTTAAAAATAAAATGTCTTAGATATGATAGGGGAGGATAGTTCATATCAAATGAATTTTTCAAATTTTGTGAACAACATGACATTAATAGGTAATTTTCTATAGCTAAAACTCCTCAACAAAATGGGGTGGCAGAAATAATGAACAAAACAATTCAACGAATGGCATGGGCCATGTTTGATGAGTCTAGGACATCTCATACTTTCTGGGGAGAAGCAACACATACAGCTGTGACCATTCTCAACAAAGCCCATGTCCGTGTAAACAATGATAAGACTCCTCATAAACTTTGGCTCAGTAAGCCTCCAACTGTCAAGCATTTTAGAGTCTTTGGGAGCAAATCTTACATAAAGAATAATGATGATAAGATTCGAAAGTTTGAATATAGAGAAGATGATGGAATTTTACTTGGGTACTCCTCTAAAAGCAAAGGATACAAATGCTACAATAAAAGACTTCAAAATATTTTTGAATGTATTGATGTTGTGATCGATGAAGCATGCACAGGTACCAAAAGGGAAGCACCGGCAGATGAGAAATGTATTTCTACAACTAGAAAAAAGGATGCAAGAGAAGAAACTAGTGAAGCATAAGAAGAAGGAATTGATAATACAGAAGCATAATAAAAGACTCCGTCAAGGTATGTTCAAAAAAATCATCCAAAATCTCAAATTCTAGGAGAAAAGGGAGTTGGAGTACAAACTAGAAGAGATCTTGTTGGAACCCTTAGTTATCTAGCCTTACTATCCACAATTAAACCGCAAAATGTAAATCAATAAAGAAAGGATGAATGTTGGGTTAAGACTATGGATGAAGAACTTGAACAAATAGAAAATAATCATAGATGGGAATTAGTACCAAGAACTCATGATAAAAATGCTAATGGGACAAAATGGGTATTCAAAAATGAACTGAACAGAAATGGATAAGTAATTAGAAACAGAGCAAGAATCGTATGCAAAGGCTATGCTCAAAAAGAAGGAATAGACTTTGAAGAAAAAATTTCACCTGCAGCCAGACATGAAGCCATAAGATTGTTTCTTGCCTTCTCAAATTTTCATAATTTCAAAGTCTATCAAATGGATGTTAAATTTTCATTTCTAAATGGGGACCTGGAAGAAGAAGTCTATATTGAACAACCTGAAGGGTTCATTCTAGGAAATGATAAAAATGTTGTTTGCAAACTCAAGAAGGAATTATATGGGCTAAAACAAGGTCCTCATGCATGGTATTATCGTCTTGATGGGTATATTCATCAACAAGGTTTCACTAAGGGGTTTGCAGATAACAACCAATATATAAAGATGGATGATGGTAAAATTTTAATAGTTTTTGTTTACGTAGATGACATTATATTTGGAAGTATTAAGGAGTCCATGATTCAAAGTATTTCTTTTGTCATGCAACAAGCATTTGAAATCTCCCTACTTGGTGAACTAACATATTTTCTTGGTCTAGAAGTACAACAATCAAACAATGGTATCTTGCTCTCACAGACAAAGTACCTCAAGCGGATTTTGAAGAAATATGGAATGGAAGAATGGAAGCCTATATGCACACCAATGGTAACATGATGCAATCTCAGTTCACATGATGATTCACCTTTAGTAAACTAACCAGAATACATATCTATGGTCGAAAGCTTACTTTATCTTATAGGCACAAGACAAGATATTGTGCCTGCAGTTGGAATTGTTGGATGATTTCAAGCAAATACAAAAGAAACTCATATTCATGTAGTCAAGAGAATATTTAAGTATCTACAAGGAACTCAAGACTTTGGCTTATGGTATCCCAAAGATTAATATCTTACTCTTCATTCTTTCATAGATGCATATTGGGTAGAAAATATTGATGATTGAAAAAGCACTAGTGGAGGAGCATTCTACATGGGACCCTGCTTGGTATCATGGTTAAGAAAAAAACAAATCTCCATTGCTTTATCTACTGTAGAATTTGAATATGATGCTGATGTATCTTGCTGCACACAACTTCTCTAGATGATGCAAACATTGCAGGATATTCAAATCAATTTCTCTCCACCTTTTCCCATTCTATGTGATAATACTAGTGCCATAAGTATTTCTAAAAATCCTATCATGCACTCAAAGAACAAGCATATTCCAATCAAATATCACTTTCTAAGAGAACAAGTGCTTCAATAAAAGGTCAAAATAGAGTATGTTCCCTCAAAAGAACAAGTTATAGATATATTTATAAAGCCTCTTCCACACAATTCCTTTGAATATCTCAGACATAAATTAGGAGTGGTATTTGCCTAATCACTTTGTTAATCATTCTGACCCATCCTTCAATTTCATGGGGAGTTGAAAGTAAAATTTATTGCAATTTCTTGTATATATGTAGATTTGATGAAGAAAAGTCATGTATATATGCATATCTTGATCCATATAGTCGTGTATGTTTCCCTGTGATGAAGTATCAATATATCTAACTGAAAGAAAAGTTATGATATGCTTCTGAAAAGTGTTGTTTGTTGGTTCTGATATTAATTAGATACAGTTTGATGATGCTAAGATACTTATGGTTTATGACTTTCTCCAATATGACATTGATGCTTTGATTAATGAAGTTTCTTTGATGACCTGACTGATGAATAAGTTGATATAATCAGATTTGACAAAGAATAGTTGGCACAGGTTCATGAGGAGAATTTTTCCTTGCTTCTTATAGTACAATCTTGGCATTATGATTTCTTGATTATGCTATTGAAGATGTTGGCATTATGATACAAGTGTTGTCCTTGATGGCAAGATGACAGATTATAGTGCAGCAGGTCAATAGCAAAGAATTTATGATCAGACTACAAAAGTGAGGAAAGAAGAGTATATACGCAGGTTCACTATATACCAAGCCGCATACATAAGCAGGTTATACGCAGGTTCACTATGTACCAAGTCGAGTATATACGTAGGTTCACTATATACCAAGTAGGGTATACATGCAGGTTCACTATATACAAAGGCGCGTATACATGCAGGATTGCTGATCAAAAGTCGCGTATGCGTATGCACGCACTTTCATGCACGGAAAAGCGCGTACATGTGGGAAAGCTTATTTTTGGGTCCATGGTATTTAGACCTATGGTTTTGGTCCTTGGTATTGCATCCGAAGTGTTGAACCCAGGTATTGGGTCCCTAGTATTGGTTCTAAATGGTTTTGGACCATGGTATTGAGTAAGGCCTAAGACTATAAAAGGAGAAGAAGATCATTAGGCAAAGGCAATTTTGAGAAGTGATGAATATCTGATGAAGTGTGAGATCTAGTATGCTGGTTATGGGTTTGTGATGTTGTGATTGATCTGAACCAAGGATGCACCCATGTGAATGATGATGAATGATGGATTGAGATCTTACGGCTTGGAATGTTTTATCATTATATGGTTTGATTATGGATAGACTAGATCTGAATTATTGACGCATGTTTTATTGTATGAATGTTATGATCTAGGTATGACTGATGTCTAGAATACCTGCAAAAGTTATGAGTAAATATTTTCAGATCTGTACGCGGGTTGGCTTTGCTGAAAGCGTGTATGTACGCTGGTTTGATTCATCATAGTAGCGTATACATTATGAGACATGATATTTGAAGTTGCAGTTGGATCTGGTTATTGTTGCAGAGTTCTGTTGTTTGTTCTGTGTTCTAGTGATTGTGTTGTTGACAGGGTTTCAGTGTTTCAGTATTGGGTGATTCAGAGATTGATGATGTAGGTGTAGTTGATGGGTGTTTTGCAGTAGTGATTGATTTTGTGCTTCAATGTTGTTGATGGGTCCAGTATGAAAATTAGATGAAACGTGGCCTTTCAGATTATGGTGTTGTGCTTCAAGAGTATCCAGTTTAAAAATTTATGAAACGTGTTACCTGGAGGAAGAAAGAGAAGGTTGTAGCCTTCTGTAGGTCGGCACCTATGTACTAGTATATCAGCTAGTACAAGAGCTAAGGGGGTGGTAGCTCCCTTCCAGTAGTAGCTGGAAAATGAGTGAAGGTTGGAGCATTCAGTAGGCCAACACCTACATACTAGTAAATGGATCGGCTAGTACAAGAGCTAAGGGGGTTGTAGCTCCCTTCCAGGAGAGTCTAGAGAACGAGAGAAGGTTGTAGCCTTTTGCAGGTAGAAGCTTGTGTACTGTTATAAGACTGCATCAGTACAAAAGTATTGTATAAAGAAGTTTCTTATTAAAAAAGAAGATTGAGACGACTTGCAGCAGGTGGTTTTCACCCACATTGGGTTTCCACCTCACATCATGGTGTTCATGTGTGCTTCTTGTGTGTGATGATCTATTATATTTTACTGCTCCTATTTACTGTTCATATGGTTAATAATGTTCTGATGCACTCATTAAGGATCAACTAACTGAATCATAATTTTACTGGATATATGCTTGTTGCATTACACACAGTTGCGTATACATGCGGTTTGCCTTAACTAAAGTAGTGTATATGAATCTTAATATGGAAATGAAAAAGTTTTATTGATTTAAATAATACTGATTCACTCCCCCTCTCAGTATTATTTCCAACAATTGGTATCAGAGTAGGTCCTTTGGTAGAAGCTTGATCGCTTGAAGGAGATCTATAGATCAATGGGAAAGAAGCTTAAGAAGAAAGCGCCTAAGAAGAAGAAGACATCTCAGAAGAGCTATGATAGTGGGAGAATCGATTTGGGAATATGTGGAAGAAGCACTTTAGATTCAAAATCACTTCAGAATGAAGATGAACAAGCAAAAGAACTAGCAGGTATGAATTTGTTATACTTTGGTGATACATTTATCCATCCTTTTGAAGATGATGAAAGAGATAGAGAAACAACTGAATTTTCTCTTATGGGTGAGTAAGAAAGATATCAAATAGAGGTAGAATTTAAAAGGCTTACAGAAAAAATTCGAGATCAACAAGATCTATTGAACAAAAGGGAATGTGCCTTCAAAGAAGAAGCTACCAAACTAAAAGCTCAACTAGAGGAAGGAAACAAGGTAAGGAATTTATTCAAGGACAAGGAAGATCAATGTCAAAAGTTGCAGGATGAAGTGACATCATTAAGAAATGAAGTCAATGAAAGGAGCACAAGAATCAAGAAACTCAGAGATAGATACAGTTACTATGAAAGTCTTGAAGCTACGATCCTCTCGCTAAAAGAAGATCTTGAAGAATAAAAAAGGTATAATAAAGAACTACTCCAAGCTCTTGAAAAACAAGAAAACAAAGTTCTTGAACTAAGACATCAGTTGGAAGAAGGAAGAAAAGCTGAAGAAAACATGAAGAAGCAATATCATGAAAAGGAGGAGCAACATCAGGTTGAGGTAAATATTCTTAAAGATAACTTAGAAGAAAAGGATAAGCTCTTACGATTTCAAGATAGTACAAAGATCTTGGATGATATTCTTAGTAGTCAAAGGTATCCTACTATCAAAACGGGTCTTGGTTTTCATGAATCTATTGAAGGAGAATCTAGTTCACAAAGTAAGACAAGGGACTCTAATGTAAAATCTGAAATGCTCAACAAGGAGATGAGAGGTCAATCCCATCAACAACCAAGGAAAGAAAATCTTCAAAGAAAATCTTTTATTCCTAACTATGGAAATAATAGTCGGTCAATTCCTCAAATGAATAATGTTGAATGTTATGTATGTCATAATCTTGGACATGTTGCAGCCAGATGCAGAAGAAGAATGGTTCAAGATTATCACTCAGAAAGATCATCACGTTCTAGGTACTTTAAGGGATATTGCTTTGCTTGCAATATGTTTAGTCACAGAGCTGTTGATTGCTATAGAAGGAATATGAAACATGTAAGATGTTATGCATGTAACAAGCTTGGACATACAACAAAGGAATGCAGGAACAAAGTACAGACACCATACCAAAAGGAGAAAACATCATCACACTTGAAGATATGGAAGAAGAAAGAAGTACAGTCAGAAATATGTGGCACAACACAATATGTAGACATAACAGACTCAGAGGGACCTGAAAGTTCAAAACTTCAGTGTCCTAAATCTCATACGCAAGTTTCATAAAGGGAAGTCACGTATATACGCGAGTTGGTTACTGCACAGTCGCGTATATGTTAGTTTGAGGAAAAGCAGTGGGATAGGCTCAGGAAAAGGGGTCTGATATGATTCGGTCCATTATTTGCTCTGTTTCATAATGGTTACAAGCTATTGATGTTGTGTGGAAATGTCTTGATACTTGTAAGATGTTTAGGAATGATTTGATCTTAACTTGTGGATGATGATACTTCTTGCTGATATATGCATGATCAGATCTGACAATAAGCGAGATGGCACAGGTTCAGGGGGAGCATATGCTTTTGATAATACATTGTTGGCATTATGGTTAGTAGTCCTTAGTGATGATGCTTAATGATACATCTTGCTATGATATGTGTTGTTGGGAAAAGTATCTATTCAGAACGCCCCTATCCCACTCTAAGGTGTGACAATGCCTTAGCAACAAACAAGGAAAACTATTTTCGTATTCTTCTTTATGAAATGTAAACGAAGAGGAAGGATGTAACTAACCTGTGTCTTGCACTAGTTTGTTGATCCAATCGCTCTCCTCTTTGTTCGCTTCCCGCTGCCTGCTCTCTTACTCGCCCAGCTTCACCAAGTTCCTGCAAGATCACAGAAGAGGAAAACTACACAAAGACATAGATTTACATTCATAAATAGCTTAGGATCAGATTTAAGCTAAACATGCAAATATAACAAAACATCATTGATACACAAGCATGTAGGAGAAACTCAAATAGTTTTATTGATATAATAAGAAAGTCCAAGAGGAGATACAACCAAGTGAGTCCCGATCCAGCATCTACCTCCTAGCAAAGGAATCCCTTCCTCACCTCCAACAAAGCATAAATCACCCAATGCACTAATCTCAATCTCAAAACCAACAACAATTCTCTGTAAAGTACAAAATTCCAGCCTCAGGATCTCTGGGATGAGGGATCCATATATAGATGTAAGCAGAGAAGATGAGTCAGCTTATGTTTTTGACTTGTGGCTTCTCTCTGTCAGTTCTTGCTTCCACTTGGAGACTGAGAGCCTCTTACTCATCACTGGTCGAATTCAGTGAGGCAAGTGTCATTAGAGAAGATTCTGGAAGCTTCCATTGCCTTTCGACCTCATTGAATGAATTTGCCATTTGTCATTTCCCGCTCAACGCACCCTGGTAGTGCATTCACCTGCGTTGCAACGCACCTAGCTAGTGTACTGGGGTGCTTTGCAACGCAGGCAGCTAGTGGAGCATCTGAATTGATCCTGATTTGACTAGTTCTGAGTAGTTTTTGGTGGAGAACTTCTGGGAGAAGCTGTCATTGGTTGACCTTGTTCCTTTAGAGGCAGGAACAACACTTTTAGGGACTTTGGATCCCTTGGATTATGGACATTTCATGCTCAAAGCTGTAAGGCACAAAAATGTCTATAACAGTTGCCCCTTAAAGTATGAGGCCGTTTATCAGGTGAAATTCTTTATTAGGAGGATCCGAAGTTCTTTCAATGCTGGGAGGAGACCTGTAATAAGATACAATACAATACATCATCTTCATACTATTTTCATGATCTAGCTAAGGCGAGCATTCCCATGCTCAGCTTTATAAATCCATTTTCATGTACATAGGACAGACAATCGTCTGATGGTAGACTGATGATTCTGATGAAGTCATCATCCTTTTGGTAGGATGATTATCTGTGGTGCAATGCTGTACATATCAATGTTTTTATTTTTTCTGAATATATATCGCAGCCCGGATGGATGAAACTAGATCCGGGGTCTTCAATCTCGTCCGATCTTCACTCTAAGTACAAGTCGATCCATGTGAGAAATGTTTTGAAGTCGAACATGGAAAGACATCGCTTGATTACCAGTCAATGATGTAAACTGTTAACAAGCGCGAGAGGAATCACCGATAATGATAATGACCCTCAAGGTACTGCAGTACAATTCGCATGGTGTGAATAAAGGACTTGGCGTCGAACACCATGCAAAATCTTTCGGTCGAAGGTCATTGATGTATACCTGTCGCCGGAAGTGAGAAACTTGCCATTGAGGCATGCAAGCTTCAAAGTACTGAAGGGGTGTTCCTAGATCAACTTCTTGGATAATGAGCTGATGTCGACAAGAAGCGATCCGTCAAAGGAGGGCCTTGATGAATCTGGGACACGGAACGGAGCAAATGATTTTGATGGAGGTGAAAACGATATGATGATATATGGTTCAGGGTGGCGGTCATGAAAGAATGAAGTATAATGTATGGTAGCGGATGGGACACGGGTGACTTCTCTGGATGACTTCTCTTAAACATGTCGGCGACACTTATGTGATGGATCAGTAGCATTTACCCCAAAAGTGGATGGTATGGCGAGACCATGGTGATGTGACCGGTGAATGAAACAACCCAACCCGACTCAGGCACGGAGTGGAAGTGTCATGTTCAAGAGCGACTTGCTACCAATAAAGATTCTTTGAGTTTCTTCCCAATTTTTCCCCGGTCATTGCTGACCAGTACCTCTTTATTTTTGTCAAGCTTGAGGAGGATAACATATGCTTGTTCTATAATTTTCCCTTCGGGCAAACCCATCGCTATGTTTTAACGAGCCTGACAATAGTGAAACTCGTTCTCGTCTAAAGACAAGTTTGTCGCTATTAATCTTTTTAACGAGTCTAACGACAAAGATAACTCGGTCCTTTTCCTTTTTAGGGAGTCTGAAAAGGTACGTAAAGTTAACTCTGGAAGTCCTTTTTTGTCATCTAATCCCTTAAGTCCGAAAAAGTATAAAACAATACAGAAGGGATGAAATTTTGATAGTTTTAACGAGCCGAACAAAACAAGCGCTCGATCTTTTTGTGCAATAATCCCTCAGGTCCAAAAAGATTAAAATCTAGAGGAGGGATAGCACTTTCAGTCGCTTTAACGAGCTGGAAGGCCAAAACTCGGCAATCTTTTCATATTTTACGAGTCAGATGAAAAGAGCTTAAAGAAGACTTGTCTTTTGAGGAACGAGTGATAAAATGGGTAGCAGCTAATTCTAGGTAAGGGTTGGAATTTTCCAATCACGGCAGTGTCACAAGGATGGCTAGTGAAATCACTCTTCGCAGCTGTTCCTCAAAATGGGTAAACAATCAAATGGAGGTGAATGATCGGCCAATGGAAAAGTGGAGGTGACGGTGCAAACACGACCAAGGCTTTAATGGCTGAAAATGCTTCATTCACGGTGGTTATTTACCGGAGGATAGTTCATTTTTTAACGAGCTTAAACGCGGATTGAAACACTTGCTCGGTCTTATGTTTATTTTTTAACGAGCTTGAACTATGTGCTAAAACTACTTGATAATCCAGTCATATGATAAGAATGTCTCATATAAGATGCCATTTTTTATGGAGCTTGCGCCTTACAAAGCTTTGCCCCACGTCCTTTCGTTATGCAAGTTCGGAAATGACTAATCCTACGAGTTTAAAGGGTTAGCCTACGGGTTTAAAGGGAGGACCTAAAAATTTAAAAAATAAATAGTCGCCCCTTGCTTGCACTCCAAAAGGTTTGCATGCCCCCAGGTATAAAATACGATTTCAAGGTTACCCCTCAATTTGCAGACAAAACATTTGTTCTATCAGGAAAGGCCTACCTCTTTCAGGTTACCAAAGATTGCCTCATTCGCGCAGCAAACGAAACACTTCTTCGGCGATTTCTACCAAGATAAACAAAGGTGAATGACGACGCCCGCCGATTCACATAACTTTAACAAGAGAATCTTATTCTAGAATAACCCCTCTTCCAATCACGGACGGGGTACAGACTAGTCATATTCTCCCGTGGAAACCTACCCTATACCCGAAGTTTTTTTGCCGAAGCAGACCAGGATGCATGCCCCCTGGGTTCCGGTCATATCCCTCTGAATCACTCGCGCTCATCGGGAGGACGGACCGTGGGTTGAGACATTTCTTGCGTGAAGAGACCATTTAGGGATGGTATATGACTATTTGCTATGCGTGATCTGGGAAATGAAAGCTGGTCCACGAGCTTGACCACTCTTCCTTCGTGCGGAAAACACATTACTCTAAAGAGTGAGGAGATGATGGCTCCCATGCAATAAATATAGTCTCGTCCAAGGAGTAGGTTATAATCCAAGGGTCCTTGAACGACCATTACGTTCATTTGAACTGTCTTCCCTCTCAATGTTATAGACACATTGGGAAGGATCCCTAAAGGTCGACTGGTTCCTTTATCAAAGCCTATCAGATTTCTCATCTCAGGCAAAAGCGATGGTGAACCAAGCGCTTTCCAAGCAGTAGAGGAAAGGATACTCACAGAAGCCCCTTCATCAATGATGGTACCAGCCATGACCATTCTATATATTTGGACAATAATTCTGAATGGTATGCTTGCTGGTAAATGGGGTCTGCCTAGTTGATTCCAGTCGAAGGAGACAACTAGGTTGCTTGGAGGTGGGACCGAGTAGACGGCCGGGTACGGCTCTGACGAACTTCCTTCCTGCGGTAAAGGAATGGGTAGATTGCCCCCTTGTTCGTCGGAGTCTGTGTTGATGAAGAGAATTTGGACGGTGTCATCCTTGTTCTCTTCAGTGACTGTATCATTCGAAGATAAAACCTCTGAAGGCAATACTGGGTCAACTGCCGCCTTAACCTTTTGACTTTCGTCTGGTATGGATTCAGATGGTTCATCCTCAATGATAGATGCTTCAGCTGACCACCTGAGCAGGCCAGCTGGATTCTCAACTAACGAAGGACTCGGCAAGAGTTTTTTATATCCAGGAGGAAGTCGTAACGGTGAAACCGGACGATCATCCAAAACTCTTTTAGCTTCGTCTAAGAAGGGACAATGGTGGAGGGCATGATCGCCTTCGCACAGTCTACAGGGAAATCTAGCTTTCCCTTTTTGTCCTGGGGCTTCACTTTCACTAGTTGACGGTGCGCTTTCAACATGATCACCAGAGGTTGACGACACCGGATTGTGCAAACGGGGAGACCAGTCCCTTAGTATCTGGGGGATGCAAGGACAATCTCTGTGAAAGTGGTCTCCCTTGCAAATGACGCATGGCGATTTAGGCCTGGTCGGTGTTGTGTGTGGATTTTCATTAGATGACACTCGTTTTCCCTTATTCGCCTTTGGCTCCTTCTTCTTTTTCTCTTTCTTCTTCTTTTCCTTCTTCTCCTTAGGAACTTGGCTTTTAGCTTTACCAGTCCCGTCAAGCGAAGAGGAAGGAGGAGAGGAAGAATTAGAGGAAGTAGAAGGTTGGTGGGAAACTCTGGACTTGTCTAACTGTTGATTCGACTGTTCAGGAGTAGTGGTGTTCTGAACGACATTGGTTGAGAAGAGCCAGACTGGCAAGCCAATTGTCAGTCCTGGAAGCGACAATGTGGCCATATGGGGCGCACCAACATCTCCCCAAGAGGAGAAGGGACTAGGATTTCCACCAAGGGGAATTCCTTGGTTGGTAGGTTCCATTTTCTCAACCTAAAGATCAACGCAGGAAAAGGGTATGAATATTCCATTTAAAATAAATTTTAATGACGCTTGGACACAACTTGTTTTTTCAATTTTAAAGAGTCGAGAAAAAACAAAAGATGACTCTAGTCTCCTTCGATTTTTAATGAGCCTGAAGTGACAAGTGCTCAGATGGACCTTTTCCGTTAAGGAGTCTGAAAAGGAACGAAAGGGATTGCTCTGGAGATCTAGGTAGAGGGTGTACCAAACCAATCACAAAACTGCAGAATACGTTTTACGGTACGACAGTCAATCTTCCCGAATGTTGTGTTCGGTGCATTGCGATCGATAAGGCAGCCGACACGGCTTCCTATGGATAAAAGGTTTTAAGCCTATAGGGGTCTCCCAATATATACTCGACGGTACGTGGGAGCACAAGTCCGTACTGGCAGCTATCGACTCACCGTGGAGGAATCACCCAACCACTCATCGACAATTACTAGGTTTTATGATGCCGGAACACGTCTCTAGCCTAGACCTCTATGTTGTGCGTTAAGTTCCAATGCGTTGTTAGATTCATTCAATTTATTTTAGGTTGATCTTTCTTAGAAGTTTTCCTTTTTGGATCACCACGAGATGTAGATGTAATTCCTAAATGCAGTCTAAAGATGATAAGCAAGCTTTTATCTCTTTTCAACAATGAAAATCCTAGCTACAAGGGGAAAAGAAAGACACAATCTTTTCTCAAAGAGCAAAGAGCACACTGTAAATGCACTTTTCCTAAATCAAGCCATACAAACTATCAATATGCAAATGCACAAGTGCATGTATTTGTTTTTCACTTTCTTAATATTGATGCCTAAAAAGAAAGTTGATGTACAAATTTGAATTCGCTTTCAGATGACAAATACAAACAAGCTTCTTTTCGAAATAAAAAGGTAGAAAAGATTACGACACTTTACGATTTTCGAAATAAACACTCGTTTCGACACTAGAAAGTGACAAATTCAAACCAAAGGCAAAAGTAAAAGCATAATCGACTGTCAACAGCAAATAAACTTTCTCCTAAGACCAAAATCGACAGTTACGACAGATCTAAATCAAAGGACGACAGTATGACTATTTCACTTTTGCAATGGAAAACTGTAAATGATGCCACAAACACACAAAAACACCTACAGTCTTTTTGTACAAAGGAGGTGGAATTAAGGCAAAGAAAAGGGGTTTTCAGATAGGTACCTACACTGGTCACAGGCTGCAAAAACAGAGATCAAAACTGGACAAAACAGAGCAAAGAACCTCAGCTGCACAGGGCAAAGGCTGATCAGCGCACCTGTTGCACAGAGAAACTGAATTGCAGCGCAGGTAGCCCTCTCGGGACCTGCGTTGAAATGCAGAGTCTCTTCACAGAGCCTGCGCTGGGGCAGAAACGAGACTTCTATCCGGGTTCTAGGTCACGGTTTACAGTTTAATCTATGGTTTTTGGCCGAGTAAAAGCAATCAGTAAGGTACAATCAAAGGGATGATTTAAAGGAGGACTAAGAGCTATCACAAAAGGCAATCAGATCATCTGTGAATCCACTGTTCAAATCATAAACAGATCCAGTGAATGGATCGAAGTAGCAGGTGTCTACTTTGCATTTGAAAATGGCAAATGCAGTTCAATTGCTACTTCTAAGTTTATGAAACAAACAGCAAGAGAAACACAAATAAACTAATTAGACACAATCCCCAGCGGAGTCGCCATTTTGTTGTTGGGAAAAGTATCTATTCAGAACGCCCCTATCCCACTCTAAGGTGTGACAGTGCCTTAGCAACAAACAAGGAAAACTATTTTCGTATTCTTCTTTATGAAATGTAAACGAAGAGGAAGGATGTAACTAACCTGTGTCTTGCGCTAGTTTGTTGATCCAATCACTCTCCTCTTTGTTCGCTTCCCGCTGCCTGCTCTCTTACTCGCCCAGCTTCACCAAGTTCCTGCAAGATCATAGAAGAGGAAAACTACACAAAGACATAGATTTACATTCATAAATAGCTTAGGATCAGATTTAAGCTAAACATGCAAATATAACAAAACATCATTGATACACAAGCATGTAGGAGAAACTCAAATAGTTTTATTGATATAATAAGAAAGTCCAAGAGGAGATACAACCAAGTGAGTCCCGATCCAGCATCTACCTCCCAGCAAAGGAATCCCTTCCTCACCTCCAACAAAGCATAAATCACCCAATGCACTAATCTCAATCTCAAAACCAACAGCAATTCTCTGCAAAGTACAAAATTCCAGCCTCAGGATCTCTGGGATGAGGGATCCATATATAGATGTAAGCAGAGAAGATGAGTCAGCTTATGTTTTTGACTTGTGGCTTCTCTCTGTCAGTTCTTGCTTCCACTTGGAGACTGAGAGCCTCTTACTCATCACTGGTCGAATTCAGTGAGGCGAGTGTCATTAGAGAATATTCTGGAAGCTTCCATTGCCTTTCCACCTCGTTGAATGACTTTGCCATTTGTCATTTCCTGCTCAACGCACCCTGGTAGTGCATTCACCTGCGTTGCAACGCACCTAGCTAGTGTACTGGGGTGCTTTGCAACACAGGTAGCTAGTGGAGCATCTGAATTGATCCTAATTTGACTAGTTCTGAGTAGTTTTTGGTGGAGAACTTCTGGGAGAAGCTGTCATTGGTTGACCTTGTTCCTTTAGAGGCAGGAACAACACTTTTAGGGACTTTGGATCCCTTGGATTATGTACATTTCATGCTCAAAGCTGTAAGGCACAAAAATGTCTATAACAATATGGTTATGAGTTTTCCATGACAAAATCTCATATGATTCTTGGGTTTACATAGTTGGTGTTCTGATCAGATTTGTGGATGCATATATGGTGCTTACATGGTGATCTTCATAAGGATAAGGAGAAGTACAAATCTTGAATACACTTGATGATGAGTCACTCATATGTTGTTGTCGTCATATGCATAAAGATCATATAATACAATTATGATGCAGGATTCCTATAGGTCTTGGCGCTCATGTGGATGAGGATTGTTGCTGTTGATGATATCAAGAAGTCATGACAAATGATCTTGAGCTCAAGATACATAGTGCTGGTTGCATTTTTGGAGACATGATGATGATAAGTTCTTACCTATATGATGATAGAATTCTGTTCAAAAGGATGAGTTGATGTAGACATACCTTGTTGCTGGTCTAGATGCTGTTGTCAGATGATTATGAAGCAGATCATACATTGTGTATAATAGTTGATGATGACTATCATGATCTTATTTAGATGTTTAGTTTCTATTGTAAATTTCATATAAAGGTCATATCAAGACTCATGATGTAATAGTTTGTCTCTATCTATTGTAGTCATTTGATGAATCCCTTTTGGTCATATGATGTAATTTGTACCCCCTCTATGCATGGGAAGGATGATGTAATAGTTCAGTCATGTATAAACATTTGGTATCTGGCATATCCCCACTTGGTTGGGTGGATGAGTCAATATTGGTATATCCCCACTAGGTTGGGAGATGGATGTATGTATGAGTCCTTGGTGATAGGAAGGTCATTTATGATAGAGTCATGTTCTTCTTGTAGAACATCTTTTTGCAGACCTTGCTTATAGTCAGGGGGAGCATGAACGGCACACTTCAGCAGAGTAGAGACTTCAGCATGTACTCAGAGGGAGCATGGTCAGATTGGTGTACCTTGGTATATACAAAGGGGGAGCTCATTCAGAGATTTCAGTACGTACTCAGGGGGAGTATGGACAGCGGAATGTTTATCAAGGAAAGAGAATATCTTGGTCCACCCTTTGCCCTTGATGTCAAAGGGGGAGAGTGATTTGGTGTTGTTGCCATCAAGTCCAAAGGGGGAGATTGTTGGTATTATGATGCATGTGCTGTACTTGATGGCAACCCACTCATATAAGAACAACTCACTTATATATATATCTAGATGAATCTACAGAAGAGATATCAGATGTGACAGAATACATGGGATGCAAGACAACTCAAAGGAATCAGATGATAGTTTTCAGTATGACAAGTTAGCTTTGCCATCAAGTCCAAAAGGGGAGATTGTTGGCATTATGGTACAAGTGTTGTCCTTGATGGCAAGATGACAGATTATAGTGCAACAGGTCAGTAGCAAAGAATTGATGATCAGACTACAAAAATGAAGAAAGAAGAGTATATACACAGGTTCACTATATACCAAGCTGCATACATATGCATGTTATACGCAGGTTCACTATGTACCAAGTCGCGTATATACACAGGTTCGCTATATACCAAGTAGGGTATACATGCAGGTTCACTATATACAAAGGCGCATATACACGCGGGATTGCTGATCAAAAGTCACGTATGTGTATGCACGCACTTTCATGCACGAAAAAGCACGTACATGTGGGAAAGCTTATTTTTGGGTCCGTGGTATTTAGACCTATGGTTTTGGTCCTTGGTATTGCGTCCAAAGTGTTGAACCCAGGTATTGGGTCCCTAGTATTGGTTCTAAGTGGTTTTGGACCATGGTATTGAGTAATGCCTAAGACTATAAAAGGAGAAGAAGATCATTAGGCAAAGGCAGTTTTGAGAAGTGACGAATATCTGATGAAGTGTGAGATCTAGTATGCTGGTTATGGGTTTGTGATGTTGTGATTGATCTGAACCAAGGATGCACCCATGTGAATGATGATGAATGATGGATCGAGATCTTAAGGCTTGGAATGTTTTATCATTATATGGTTTGATTATGGATAGACTAGATCTGAATTATTGACGCATGTTTTATTGTATGAATGTTATGATTTGGGTATGACTGATGTCTAGAACAACTGCAAAAGTTATGAATAAATATTTTCAGATCTGTACGTGGGTTGGCTTTGGTGAAAGGCGTATGTATGCTGGTTTGATACATCATAGTAGTGTATACATTATGAGACATGATATTTGAAGTTACAGTTGGATCCGATTATTGTTGCAGAGTTCTGTTGTCTATTCTGTGTTCTGGTGATTGTGTTGTTGACAGGGTTTCAGTGTTTCAGTATTGGGTGATTCAGAGATTGATAATGTAGGTGTAGTTGATGGGTGTTTTGCAGTAGTGATTGATTTTTTGCTTCAATGTTGTTGATGGGTCCAGTATGAAAATTGGATGAAACGTGGCCTTTCAGATTATGGTGTTGTGCTTTAGGAGTATCCAGTCTAAAAATTTATGAAATGTGGTACCTGGAGGAAGAAAGAGAAGGTTGTAGCTTTTTGTAGGTCGGCACCTACATACTAGTACATCAGCTAGTACAAGAGCTAAGGGGGTGGTAGCTCCCTTCCAGTAGCAGCTGGAAAATGAGTGAAGGTTGGAGCATTCAGTAGGCTGGCACCTACGTACTAGTAAATGGATCGGCTAGTACAAGAGCTAAGGGGGTTGTAGCTCCCTTCCAGGAGAGTCTGGAGAACGAGAGAAGGTTGTAGCCTTTTGCAGGTAGAAGCTTGTGTACTGGTATAAGACTGCACCAGTACAGAACTATTGTATAAAGAAGTTTCTTATTAAAAAGAAGATTGAGACGACTTGCAGCAGGTGGTTTTCACCCACATTGGGTTTCCACCTTACATCATGGTGTTCATGTGTGCTTCTTGTGTGTGATGATCTATTCTATTTTACTACTCCTATTTACTGTTCATATGGTTAATAATGTTCTGATGCACTCATTAAGGATCAACTAACTGAATCATAAGTTTACTGGATATACGCTTGTTGCATTACACACAGTTGCATATACACGCGGTTTTCCTTAACTGAAGTAGCATATATGAATCTTAATATGGAAATGAAAAAGTTTTATTGATTTAAATAATACTGATTCACCCCCCCTCTTAGTATTATTTCCAACAGAAGAAACACATGTTGCTGAATTTGTTGGCTTACTTTTTGATGAGGTTCATGATGTTGATTGTCCGATGCTCATAGTACAAATCCTATATGGTATATCATACTAAAGAATACCCCGGTCTTGCTACCTCACTATTCACGTATTTTTTCTTGGTTACAAATGTCATATCTATCATTTGATGTAGAGGTGATGTAAAAAACCTATGATGTAATAATGAATGGACTATTGGGGTCAAGTCAATTATGTATGTCATCCCATGTTAGGGGTTTGATGTAATATTGAGTCAAATATGTAACAACACTATGTTCGGGGATTGGTCAATATAATTTATTTGTGATAGGAAAGGTCATGTCTGGTTACTTCTTTGTATATCTTCAGAACATCCAACGTGTTCTTAGGGGGAGCATGGTCCGCATTCAGTGATCAGTATTCAACAACACTTATTTCCATGATCTACATCACTTCTTTCAGCATTGGTCATCCTTTTTCCCTTGATGTCAAAGGGGGAGAGTAGCTTGGTGTTTGGAGAAAGCCTTCTTGGAGAGAACCTTGGTATATCTACATGTACCTATAGATGGTTGGTGACAAAGCACCAAATTGGTTTCCATCAAGTCCAAAGGGGGAGATTGTTGGAATTATGACAAATGTGTTGTCCTTGATGGAAACCTACTTGATGAAGATTGTCAACATGATGATAACAAGATGTATTTATAAGCTAATATACACATGATAGAGAGTTTGGACAAAAACATAACAATCTAGAGATAGAAGTATGATGAAGGTAATGTTTTGAGAAATACACACGGGTTTTGTGAAGCAAAGTCGTGTACACACACAGGTATGGGGAAGAGAAAGTGCGTACAATTTCCGCACCGTGGTATCCTAAATACCATGGATCATTACCATGGTATTGGCCCATAGTAATGAGCATGGAAATGGATATATGATCATGTCTAGGAATACCATTGGCATTACTAATAATTTTACCTATGGTATTGGATAAGGTCTAAGCTATATAAGGAGATGAAGATCAAAGTGATTTGTGTGCAAGTGATGGGCTATTGATGACTTGTTTGATTTAAAATAAGGTTGCACAAGGAATGTGATGTGGGCTAAGATCTTGTAAATCTAAAATGACTACGTGATTTTCTTATGGGTTGATTTGTGATAATAATGTTCTAATGTATGTTTGTTACTAGGCTGGTCGAGATTTGGGTCTGGCTGTAGTTTTGTGGTGTAGTGAAGGAATAAGTCAATAATTACAGATATGTACGTAATTTTATCTTAGAAAAGGCATTTACATATGCGAGTCTCTCTCTAGGTAGTCATGTGTCAGTTCTACAGTAATCTATACATGGGTATGCTTTGTGAAAAGTGCATACACACGCAGAAGTATTGTGTAAGGGTCGCATACATATGTTATGGTTTATGAAGTATGTGAATTTAATGATGTCTAATCAGTATTGAAATCAATCATAGACAAATTAATTGTGATGAAGGATATATGTGTCTATGATTGATTTCAACAATGCAATGTTTCAGTCTGAAGGATCAATGTTTTTGAAATTTACACGCTGGTTAGATTAAGGAAAAATGTGTATACGCGGGTATTATTCATAACAGTAGCGTATATAACATTTTGACACATTGTTGATTAGGGTTTACAATGGCAGAAGTTTGTTTCAGTGATAGATAATAGTGCATCACTTGATGATTAACATCACATTCACATGATCTATTTTGGTTTAGCTTGATTAGTTGAAATGAGATTTAGTAATTGATTTGTTTTAGTTGATTCAGTGATTTGATGATGGTGGTGGGTCCAGTATGAAAATTTGATGAAAGGTGGCCTATAGGTTATAATGTTTTGATCAAGTGGATCCAGTTTGAAACATTCTAAAAAGTGATCCACAAGGAATTGAAGATAAGGGGGTTGTAACTCCCTTCCAGTAGGTGCTGGAGAACAAGATAAGGTTGTATGCTTTTGTAGGTGGGTGTCTGCATACTGGTATGATTTTGTGCCAGTATAATATTGTAAAGAATATTTTTTTTAAGAAGAAGACATAGACGACAACAACAATGTTTTTTTCCCACATTGGGTTTCCACCTAAAAATCCTGGTGTTCATATGTGTTGACTATGTGTGATTATTTATTTTAATCTTACTGCACTTGTTACTATTTAATTAATACCTAATGAAGGACTAATACATTGGTTCAAGTTAAAATGATGAAGAATTAATTGAAAATATAGTTAACTGGATATATGCTAGTTGTCTGCATAACAATAGCATACATACGCATGTTTACTTTATTAAATTTGTGTACAAAAATCTGAATAAAAAATGAGAAGGTTAAGTAAGTTTTAAAATACTCATTCACCCCTACCTCTTAGTATGTTTTCCTAACAAATGTATTAACGGAAACCCCTTTGAGAGAAAACCTAACTGAAATGTGAGACCGCTCCATTCTCTTTTTATGAATAGAAAATGGTTGAAAGTACAAAGAAGTAAGGCATGTGGCTCATAGGATACTATAATGCACAAATCCTCTATGTTTTCTTTCTTCCTATCCCTCTTAGCTACTTTTCTCATCTATGAAACAAGATACACTCGAAAAGAATGGAACCCCTTTTCCACCTAGTGGCCCAGTTATAAGACAACCCGATATCCTACTAGTGGTTAGGTTTGACTCCTTCAACTCTTAACTAGAGTTACCATATGTACTCTTCTAGAGTCTTCTTCATAATGATCACATGGCTAGGCCCTTTTTCCATAGGTAATGGAGGCTAATGTGGCATCCTCTTGAATTATGGTGGTAAAAATAGTAAGGTCAACTTCTAAGTGGGATAACTTCTAGATATAGACTCGAAGTCATTCTTAGAAAGTATCTATGTGTATTGTTGTACCTTGGAAGACGATCTCTGACTAAGGAGAGGTCAGTGCGCAAGGCATTCGTTTAAGACTGTGAAAAGATAAAAATTTTGTCCCATTGTTCAAACCCCAAAGATTATAATTAAAAAGACAATGCCTCTTGATCTTCTATGGAAAGACATAATTATTTGAAGTGGCCTTATGATGTTGAATACACATTTAATGAAAGAGCAGTCAGAAAAGATAGTGAAAAGTCTCCAACGCAGGTTCACTAATGCAGAATCTTTGTTTTCAACCTTAGAAGAAATATATAATTAGCAAGAGACAATATATAGAAAATAAGAGCACATAATTAAGGAAATTTTACCTTTAACTCACAAGAATCTGATTTTGTAGAACTGTAAAATTAAAGGCCAACAAGTTCATTAGTCTCTTCTATGAAGAAAAATAGAAAATGAAAATAACAAGAAACACATTTTGTACTCAATAGGTGTCTGGAATCACTTCAGATTCTTTATTCAAATCCACATGAAGATTGAAAGATACAAGTAGTTTCTACTTTTGAGGTCCAAAACTCGGATCCCTCATTTCTCTTTCTGAATTAGCTTTATACAAAATTTCAAAAAGGATAGTTAAGAAATTGTCAACTTCCAAAACCGCTAACTTCCTAAACTACTTTAGAGTTAATAGTTCTTTCGAACTTTACATCTCGAAAAGAGAAAATATATGTACATCATTCAAAAATATCTGAATTTTTTTTTTTTATGAAAGGTGGATTTGGTAATTGGAGACTATCGTGTAGATGAAGGTCCTACTTCTGCATTTGATATTGTTGGTGACATCCATTCTCTGTATTGTTTCCAGATGACTATATCCAAATTGTGACTCTTGAAAAACCTTATGTGTGCCATCCTGACATTAGTGATTCTGTTGTATGTAGGTTTGTCAACAAAAAGAGTTCTCATCAACCATAAAAGTTGAAAATCCCTTTGCAAATAATTGACAATGGTTGCTCCCTTCAATATTGTTGTTCTTTCATGTGTTGAGCCAATTTTTCTTTTTGCCTCTACCAACAAAGTCTCATAAATCTCCCAGGGTAATATATTTCCTTGTTGGTCCCAACATGAGGGAAAACCTACCCTAGTTCTTTTATGAAAAGCAGTATTAAATTTCATTGCAACTTCTTTGGCTTCTATTAATTTTGTTGTTGGTGTCTTCCTATATAGGTTCTTTACAATCATCTTATTAATTTCTAACACATACTCAATTCTATCTTCAACTCCTAATTCCCTTAACTGTTGTGAAGATCTTGAATTAAGGAAATCAATCATTTTCTTTGCGAACTGAGCTCTTTGCTGTAATTTCTGTTTATTTGCAACAATCAGATTTTCCAAGTCTCTGATGATGATCTTCTCCTCCTCTACTATAGACAATGACTCCCAAATGTTCCTCATAGTATGGATGATGTCATTCCATAAAATTTCTCTGGATTGAATAAGGGACATATTCCCCTTCACCTTATCTTTTAACCTTTTAAATTCCTTGAGAAGAAACTTGAAAAACATTCCAGTACTTGTCATCATTTTCCTTAGACATTATCAATTCTCTTTCAGTATCCATCAACGGAATATGGAAAGTGGAACTAGTTAAAGAAACTTTCTTTGACATTTGTATAATTTTATATGTTAAGACTTCCCACAAATACCTTAATAGTGGCAGGTGATGCTGACTGGAACTGCAACATGTACAATTGAACTCACGGAAGTAGGAGAAGATGACAATGGTGAACAAAATGAATAATAGAATAGGAATTTATAGTGGAATACAAGGGTGGACTCTTATATGGAGAAAACTCGAAGGAGTCCCCCCGTAATCATTGTGAGTAGCTGATATGTGGTCAGATCTACCCTTGACAAGTCTTTACGGAGGGACTTGATGGGTTAATTGTCGATCAAATAGTCTCGTCGGGTTTGCTCCATTCGATGGGCCCCACTCCTATTCCTCATCAAGCTTGAAAACTTAATCGATGTTTAGGCTCCGAATTTATTATTTCCGACTAGGGACCCACCTATTTTTACACTTAATGCTGCATTAAGATTTAAGCAATGCAATTTAATCCACCATCATACATTAATCATTTAACATCAACTTTTTTTTTAGTTTTTCTTTTCTTTTCCTTTAGATTTTTTTCTTTTAAGATACATATATACATTTTGTTATAAACATAGATAAAAGTAAAATGAGCTAAAACATGTATAATAGGAAAAAACAGTGTGGCACTAAAGTGACAAGTTTTTACCCCAAAAAAATTCATTTCATGCCTGAAAATGCTCCTAGAAGGTTTCAAACCCCAATCTACCAAACTAGGTCCTACCAATAAAAATTTCCCTATAATATGATTCCTCTTTTATTTCCACTCTAAAATAACTGAGAAGGATGAAAAATAATATAATGATCCAATCTAGATCACACCTCCCCATTTTGGGAGTCTTTTGGTCCCAAAATCTTCTACTAAATGAGGAGAGGAAATTTTCTTCTCCACCTTCTCTCAGGTGTACCATTTAGCTTTGCCTAGAAATTGTGGGCCTTTCAACCCAATCCGCCAAAGGTCATGATACCCATGTATCATAGTTTTGGACCACTTTTGCAAAGCTATATCTTCTATCAAATATTCCTAAGCATTGAGTGTTAAATCCTCTACTAAAAGCAAGACATGTTCCTCTTCTTGATCTAACATGGAAGGTTCATAGAGTTTTAGATTTTGTACATTCACAACTACGTAAATGTGCATGGATGGGGTTAGGTTGAATCTATAGGTGTTATCTCCCACATTTTCCATTATATGAAAGGGACCATGTTGCAAAGCCTTTATTTTCTTATGAGGACCCCATAGCCTCTCCTTATTCAATTCTAACCATAATTTGTCTCTAGCCATGAATGCCTTCTTTATAATGTGTTGATCATGCCTCATTGTATATGTTTTTTGTGACTTATGTGGTGTCTATTGTACCTGTATATGGATTTGGTTGATCTTCTTAAAAAAATCTTCCCTTAAGGCATCCCTTGTAAGATCCTCCTTTACTCCTCCTTACTACCCATATGCAATATCTAAAGGCGAAGGTGGAAAATATTCAAAACAAGTTTAAAACAGTCACTTACAAGTAGAAGTGTGGACTTAGCTATTATAAGAGTGTTCTGATATACCATATTTTCACCCCAGGTCTTTGGATGCTTATGATTGTAACCCTTGAAAAGCTACACCAAAGTCTTGTTTACTACTTTTGTCTATACATCTCTCTGTGGATGGAATCTATCTGTGGTTTTTTAAGTTGTTTTCAATTTTGTTTTCATTGTAATGGGACAAGTTGGCCCCACTACATGTAAATCTATTGGTTTATTTTTATGTTTTCGTTGCAATGTGTCAAGTTGTCTATGGCTATGATTTTAAAAGAGCTATACTTTTAGCATTTAAAAAAAATACTCTTGGTATAATGGCTCTTTGATTTATGTACTCATTTTAAAGTTTTTTTTTAGTTGTGATATTTGGTTTTGAAATACGTTAAACATTTAAGGTTTTTATTGTCATGATATTTGGTTTTAATTCCATGGCTAAAAAATGTCGAAGTTTTAAGGTTTTTCAAAGTCGCAGTATTTTATTTTTAATGCCATGGTTGAAAAATATCAAAATTTTAACATTTTCCTAAGTCATGATATTTATATTTAACACCATAGAAAATTATTGGAATTTTTAGGTTTTCTTAGAGTTCCATTTTTTGGGTTTTTTCATGTTTATTGTACAATTTTTTTGGTTTTTAATGTCATTGCTAAAAAAGAATTGGAGTTTTAACCCAAAAAAATGTTGTTGCAACACTAACACTTTTTGTTTTCAAGGTGTTTTTTCATGTTTTCTACGCAAAATAGGTTTCTTGGGCTAGAGTTCCTGTTAAGTTGGTAAATTTGTTTATTTTTACAAGGCATTAGAACATACCTTGTGCTAAACCTGTCAACTACCATAAACAAGTAGTCATGTCCTTCCCTGGTTGTTGGTAAATCTGCCACAAAATCTATGGAAATGTTTTCCCAAAGATGAGTAAGTACATGTAAGGGATGATATAGACCTTGTTTCCTATTAGTAGGCTTGTTGGTACAACAAAGCATGCATCCTCTTATGAACCTAGCTACATTTTCTTGCATCTTATGCCAATACACACACCTTTGCAAGTTGGGAATTGTCTTCTTGACACCAAAGTGCCATGCAACCTTGGAAGCCTGATGTAACATACCCCAACCATTTATAGCTCGTTCCTACCTCTCTTAAGGCTCAATTTTGTGCCAAATAACCCATAACAAAATATGTTATGAATTTTTTTTCCCTTTTATGGGAAAGTCCCACCTATAAATTTACATAATGCAATTCATATTATAAATGCCTGCTAAAATGCAAATCACAGGCACAATCATACTCTAGAAAAATTATCTCTTTTTTATGAGAGATGTTTCAGCGTAAATCACATGATATTTCATTTGTTGATGTGTTTTGAACCAACCAGTGTGGTTCATCGTCAGGACAAGTTGAAGAAACAGATCAAGCTATGCATGTTAAATAGACATAGCAGACCTCCAATGGCTATAATTCATGACCAGGCAACAGCTATATTGACTAACGGCTAAATTTGGCTAGCCATTAGTCAATATAGCCATTGTCTGGTCATGAATTATAGTCGTTGGAGGTCTGCTCTATCTATTTAACATGCATAGATTGATCTGTTTCTTCAACTTGTCCTGACGATGAACCACATTGGTTGGTTCAAAATGCATCGACAAATGAAATATCATGTGATTTACGCCAAAAAATATCTCATAAACTATCTATTTTTTATTAACAATCGAATATATTTCATTAGCATGCATCTAAAATGATTTCACTATAAATAAATATAACAGAAAACAAATTCTTATCTTTAAAATTGTTGAATTGGTTATATACCTTTGATGTTCCACCCAACCATAGACCATGTTGTTCATTTCTTTCAACGTCAAGTCACCCCAATATAGTACTTTGACTCCATGGGGAATCAACATCAGCTTACTTAAAATCCTAGTGCATACTTAGTACCAAAAACCAATGGCCAAGGCACCAAGCCTAGTGTCCTCCAACTAGTAGTCTTGTGGCTTTCAGGAGTTCTACTTCCCTCACAAGCCTTCCAACTACCCTTTGAGGCCTCCATTTCTAATATCTACTCCATTCTTCCATGGTAGTATTTCTAGAATCCTTCACAAGAGTCATCAATACTTCTTCCACAACACAAGAATCCCTTTTGTGTGTCCTTCTATAACAACCCCTGGTTAATTTTCTATGTAAATAAAATAGACCAAGGTCACAGGACACATATTACAAGCTGAATGTTGGGAAAAACATAGTGATGGGTATCACTGGTGATTAATTAATGGCTATGCAAATTGGCAAAGGCATTGGAAAAGAAAAAGTAGAAATAATTGGCATTTAATTTATGAAATAAAGGAAAATAGGAGAAAAGGAAGGTGAAGAGACACAAATTTGCATGAGGTTGTATCAGTAGCTACAACTAGATTTCTTTGCAAGTAACAGGTTACATGTGTGATTTCTTACTAATTTATGGATGCATTGTATATGCATGTGGTTATCTGGTTATGTGTTTTCATTAGCATGGATATTTTCCTAGATTGATAGTGGTTTTAGCCTTGCATTGTCATTTCTTGGATATCCATGGTGTTGTGGGTTTTTACACTTGATTGTTTTATGGTTGGTGCTCATAATTCCTTATTGCTGTGGGTTGGAACAAATGCTCTGGAAGCCCTATAATAACTTGGGTTGAGTTACTACTCCTGGAGCCTAGGTTGGGACAAACACTTTGGATCCCTTGGTTGAGTTACTAGTCCGTTGAGCTGGGTTGGACAAATTCTCTAGAGCCCTAGAAGGCTATGTGTTGAGTTACTAGTTCTTGGAGCCCTCGACAACTCTAGTAAAGACCAATATGGTTGGTGTTAATGATGTTTGATTGTGGAGGTGGAATCATTGTGGTTGGGGGTTGAGGTGGTATGGCCTTTGGAAGCCCTGGTTTGGAAATTTGGGTCATAACTGCACTTAGGCAGTGTTGTGCATGCAGTTGGACACATTCAACTGAACCTAGGCCTCGTCATGCATGAAATTGGGAGTTTAGGTCAGTTAAAAAGAGCCCTAACTTAGGGTTTGGTCACCTGGAGTGGTCCTTTGGCCCCCAGTTCCCTGTAGATCTGAGGTATGTTGTGAGTTATTAGTGGGTGGTCAATTTGTAGGCGCCACTTCCTTAACAAGAGTTGGGAGGTTGGGTCATGTCATATTAACTCTCTGTCTCATGTGTACGATGGTAGGCTAGTGAAATTGGGTAAATGTTGGAGGGGGTGTGTTACAGATTAGTATCAGAGCAAGGTTGTAGCAGTGGGCCTCAGGGTAGATGTGAATGTTATGTATGCATGCCTCATTATCTATGTGTTTGTCATGCATGCATGTCAGTTATTTCTCGTGATGGTCATTCTTGTAGTTGGTGTTGTCATGTAGAGGTTGATGATGTTGGTCTGTTATGATGATTGATATAATGATGTTATATATATGTATATATGTTGCGCTAATATGGATTGACTGTGAAAAAGAGATAGCCTCCAATAAACTTCACTAAGGTAGGTTTGATCATGTTTATATTTTGTTTATCTGACATGGTATGTTTGTAGGAAGTATAAGATCAGAGATGGAAAGAAGAATGTTGGATTATAGTTCACGAGACTCTCCTTATAGATTAGATGAGTAGCATGGAGATGAGTACTCCCGTGACATAGCAGATACCTTGAGAATTTTAAGGGCATAAATACAAATTTGTAAGGTGGATAGTGATAGAATAATTTAGTCAGAGGAAATAATTGTCAAGGCATAAGAAAAGCAAGTAGAGGTAAATGTAGTGAATCATCCTTCAAGGTTTATCAAATTTGCAAAGATAGGGAAAACCACAAATCAGTTATGGATGGGGGGAAAGGACTAATGGGGTGTATGGTAGCAGGTCTTGTGGAGGACACAAGTTGGACAATGATGACATAGTTAGAGGTGGCAGATGGATGGATACACCTAATAGGAGAGGTAGTGGTTATGGGTTGTATTCCAGTTATGGTTAAGATATACAATATGGTCATCATCATTATCGTCCTTATAGGAAGATTTAGAAACAATACTTATCGAATGAGTTCAAGAAATCCAAGCCTCCTACATTCAATGGAGAGTTGAAGAAACTAGAAGATGTAAAAGCATGGTTACTTGGGATGAAGAATTTCTTTGAGCTACATGATTATAAAGAGAATATGAAAGCCAGGATAATTATTTTTAGTCTCAAAAGGGAAATAGAACATCTAGTTGGAACATGTGAAGTGTGTCAGAGGCATCAGGATAAAGTAGTTGGTTTGGCATGAATTCAAAAGACTTTTCATAAAGAAGTATTTTTCAGAGAGATACTATGATGGTAAGGATAATGAGTTATTTGAATTGAATATGGGATCTATGACAGATGAAGAGTACACAATTACATTTTTGAAGATGTTGAGGTATGTACCATATCTTAAGGATGAAAAGATGAAGGCTCAAAGATTTGCTAGTGGATTTTTGTTAGCATTTAAGGATTGGATTGAGTATGTTGATCCTCAAACATTGGAGGAAGTAATTGGGAAGTTGAAAATTTGTTATGAGCAGTCTAAGAATAAGTCATAGCCTAAGCAGGGTTGGAAAGGTAATGACAATACTAAGGGAAACTGGGATAAGAAGTGAGTAAGACCTTAGGATGCAGGTAACAAGGAGAATGCAACATTGTACAAGAAATTCTATTCAGTTGACAGAGGACAGGGATTTTAGTCTTAGGAGCAGAACAAGGATTGTGGTAGGAAACCTTTCTAGTGTTGGACTTGTGAAAAGGATCATCGCAGGAGAGATTGTCCATGCTATCAGGGTGGCAGAACTTAGATTTTATAGTGCTCAGGAGGCACAAATAGTTGGTGATGTTGGAAAGAGTATTCATTGAATATATGCAACATTAGATAATAAGTAGCCTAATCACCATGAATATTTATCAATATGTAAGATAAGATTTGTGATCATTATGCTTCTATTTTGATTGACCATGGATCTAACTATAGCTATATCAGTCCTGTCCTAGTGCATAAGTGTTTATTTAATAAAGAAGTGCATGCAACATCTTGGTTGGTGCAGTTGGTTATAGATACTAAGAAAAGAGTTCATCATTGGGTAAGATCTCGTGCATTTAAACTGAATGTCTACACTAATGCATCTAAATGTGCTTTCGTTGGGATCACACAATATGTTGTTGGGTGTGGATTAGTTGTACATTCACAGGACTAAGGTAGATTGTTACGCGAAGGATATTGAGTGTTTGGATGACAATGGAGATAATGTTATGCAACCATATCACAAATAGATAGATCAACGACTTAAAAATTATCCTCTTCGAGAGGGAAACCTCCTTTCCATTACATAAATAAAAAATTCTTGGATGATTCAAATGACAAAACCTCCTTTCTATATATAGGAGTCTAAGGGGTCATAATATAATTAGAGCCTACATAAAAATAATAATGTAAGGGTGCAACAATAAAAATAGTGGGATTATATGGGGCACAATAATAACAATATCGGAACTACATGGGCACAAAAATAACAATAAGAGGGCTACATTAAAAATAAAAATAAGGGGCTACACTAGTTTATAGGGACTTAACATGCCCCTCTCCTTCAAAAAAGTGTTTCCCTCAACGCTTGAGTAGTTCTTGATGCTTCTGTATAAAATTCTCATCCTCCCATGTGGAATATTCAGTAGGTAAGTTCTCCCACTTAATGAGATACTCTGAAATTGATCAATTTTGTAGCTGTCGAGTTCTTGTTTCTGTGACTACTTCAGGTTCCAATATAATTTTTACTTCTTCATCAATTTCATGAAATATTATTTGAACTAGGATCTTGTAACATATAACCTTCTTTAAGCATGAAACATGGAAAACTGAGTGCACTCCAGAAGATGCATGAAGCTCCAAATTGTATGCCATAGTTCTAATATTTTGCAGCACCTTGTATGTACCATAGTCCTTTGGTGATAATTTATTATCCTTCTTAGCTTTCTTGAGGGACATTTGTTTGTATGGTTGTAGACGTAAAAATACTAGTTGCCTACATCAAAACTTATTTCATTGCGATGTCGATCTTCCTGTTGTTTCATTTGATTCTGCGCCAAAGTGAGGTTATACTTTAAGAGTTGGAGAACTTGTTTTTTTATTCTTGATGTGATATTCCATTGCTTGAACCTTATAATTTTCTCTTAAAGATGATGTGATGGATGATGGATGATATCCATAAAGTGCCATATATGGGGTCATTTTTGCTGCAGTATGGAAGGAAGTGTTATACCACCATTATGCAAGAGGTAACCACTTGACCCATTATGTTTTCTTATCATATACAAAGCAACAAAGATATCCTTCAAAAAATTTGTTCACTATCTCAGTTTTCCCATCAGATTGAGGATGAGAAGATGAGATGTGAGCTAATTGAGTACCCAAGTAAAAATAATTCCGTCAAATTTTTTTTTAGTGAAAATGGGATCTTTGTTGCTTACAATAATCTTTGGGTTTCCATGTAGCTTTTGAATTGTTTCCATAAATGCAGTAACAATTGTACTAGCTTTAAATGGATGAGATAATGCACAAAAGTGTGCATACTTGGTAAGTATATGAACTACCACCATGTTGACATTCTTTCCTTCGGACTTGGGTAAACTTGTGATAAAATCCATTAAAACCTCCTCCCAACATTGACTTGGAATGGATAAAGGTTGTAACAAACTCATGGTATTAATTGTCTAAAATTTATTTTGTTGGAAAACCAAACATTCTGCCACAAACTTTTGAATATCATATTTAAGGAAATCCCAAAAAAAATCCTTCTTGGCCCTGTGGTAAGTTTTTAAAAATCTTGAGTTTCCTCCTAAGGGAGCGGTGTGAAATTCCAAGAGAATATTTTGTTTGAGTTGAGAATTCTTAAAAAGATATAAGAGATCTTTGTACCATAATGAATCATTTTCCCAACTAAATGTATCAGATGTACTGGGATCTTTTTGTAGCTTTTGAATGAGTGTCCACACTTCTTCATCATTCTTCCATTCATCCCTTACTTTGATTATCTAATCTGGTTGGATAATAGGAATGGCACAAAGTAATGCTTCCACATACTCATCCTTTCTTGAGAGTGCATCTGCAACAACATTTTTCTTCGCTTTTTTGTAGATGATTTCAAAGTTACAAACCAACATTTTTGTGACCAATTTTTTTTGTTCTTTTGAAGGTAATATTTGTACCAAAAATTATTTAAGACTATCATAATCTATTTTTACCTTGAAGTGTCTTCCCATTAGGTAAGTTCATCATTGCTTTAGTTCACGTAGTATTTCCAACATTTCCTTCTCATAAATAGGTTTGTTTAAATAATTTCCTTTGATTGGAAGACATTCAAAAGAAATGGGTCTTCCTTCTTGCATTAAAACAACACAAATTCCATTTCTTGAGGCATCACATTCCACAATAAAGGTTTTTGTGAAGTAGGGCATAGCTAAGACTTGTGCTTGGCACATTGCCTCTTGAAGATGTTAAAAGGCCTTAGTTTCTTCTGGAGTCCAAGAAAATGCAACTTTCTTTAGTAATGTTGTTAAAGGTGCTGCTATTCTCCCATAATTCTTAATAAAATTGTGATAATACCCTATCAACCCAAGAAATTCTCACAAATGCTTTATGGTTGTGGGGATTTTCCATTCCTTAATGGATTTAATTTTGTTAGGGTCTACTTTAACACCCTCATGAGATACAATATGACCTAAATATTCCACCTCCTGTACTCCAAAGAAAATTTTGGAAGTTTTTGCATAGAATTATTTATCCTCCAATAGTTTGAACACCTTGTCAACATGTTGAATACGATCCTTCCAAGACTTGTTGTAGATTATTATATCATAAAAAAATGCTAACAATTTTTTTCTAAGAAAGGGTCTTCGTTCTAATTTGATGATATCCTAAACAATGATCTAACTTGATGAAGTAAACTGCTCCATGTAATTCATCCAATAATTCATCAATGATAGGAATGGGAAATTTATATTTAATAGTGAACTTGTTGAGATCCATATTATCCAGACACATGCTGCATGATCCATCCTTCTTATGCACCAATACTATTGGAGCCAAAAAATAACTTTGACTAGGTTGAATTATTTGGCCTCTAACATTTGTGCAACCATACGTTCAATTTCACTCTTTTGGGCATAGGGATATCTATAAGGCTTGATGTTTGGAGGAACATTTCTTGGAATAAAATGAATAGCATTATCATGATCATGAATAGGTGGGAGGACTTTTGGAGTCTCAAATACCTTGGAATGATTGTCCAAGCCTTTTTGGAGATATGGAAAAATAAATGATTCCGATGTTTGAACATCTAGTGAGCATGATTGTGCAATTACGCCTCATTGTTCTTTCTTTAGAATATTTGTCATTCCATTAGAGCTAATCATCTTTCATGGTTTCCCTATGATACCCCTTAATTCAACTTCCTTTCCTTCCCAAAAAAATCTCAAGAAAAGTTCTTGAAAATTAAAAGCTATCATACCCAAATATTGAAACCATCAAACTCCTAGTACAACATTAGCACCACCCATTAGAATGGAGAGCATTGGACTATTCAATACATATTCCCCCATTGTTAGCTTGATATTATGGCACTTTCTAGAGCAATTTATAGTACCTCCATTTGCAAGAATCACTTGAAACTTTGGTGTTAGTGTTATTGGGAAATCTAGTGTCTATTCAGAGCTGCTAGTCCCACTAAGATGGGTAGCTAACTTAGAAAAAAATAGATTAAAGTCACTTGTTTTTCCTTTACAAGAGAGAGATGGGAAAGAAGTAGAGATTACCAACCTCAGTCTTCCGCTTGGCTCCTTGCTTGTTTCCTTTCCCCTTTGACAGAATCTTGCCACTGCTTCCTTACTTGCCCAGCTTCAAAGAGCACCTATAGATTCACAGCAACGTAATACCATCAAAGCATAGAGATCTTTCACTGTAATCAATATAGGATCAGATATATATTGACCATACAAATGCATATAACAAACACAGTATTCAGAGATACACAAGAATATGGAGGAAAACTCAAATGGCTTTATTAGTAAAAGTCATAGAAGAGAGGATTACAACCACTTGGTTTGACCCAGTGCCATCCTCCCAGCTTGAATGCCCTCTTCACCTCACACAAAGCAAGATCACCCAACAATGTCTTCAAAGAGAAACCAGCAACACCTCTTTGCAGATTACCAAACTTCAACCTTTGGATCTCTTGGATGAGGGATCCATTTATAGATATTTGCAGGGGGTGAGTCAGCTTCTGGGATTTTGATTAGTTTCATCTCTCTGATAGTTCTTAGTTCCACATGGAGATTTTAGATCTCTTACTCATCCCTGGGCAAACTTAGAGAGGCAAGTGTCAAATGAGAAGTTTCTAGAAGATTCTCTGGGTTTCCACCTAGCAAACTGCTTGTGCCATTTGTCTGCTCTCGCTCATCGCACCCTATAGAAGGGCTTTGCAGTATGCATCGCACTTTTTGCATGTGGCAGGTGAGATGCATCACACCTTTAGCACTGGGCAGTCTGTATGGTCCTGCTTTGACCAGTTCTGAGTAGATTTTAATGGAGAACTTCTGGGAGATGATGTAATTAGCTGACCTTGCTCCTTTAGGGTATGAAACAACACTTTTAGGGACTTAGAAGCCCTTGGTTTATGGACATATGTGATTGGGGTTACAGTGCCCAAATATGTCTATAACAGTTGCCCCCTAAAGCATGAGGTCATAAATCTTTTGATGTCGGGTGAAATGCTTTATAATGAGGATCCGAGGTTTTTCACACTGGAAGTGACCTGTAATCATAATTTTTTCATGATCTAGCTGAGGCAGGCATTCCCATGCTCAGCTTGATAAATTCATTTTCATGTACATAGGACAAACAACCGTCTGTGTGTAGACTGATGATTCTGGTAGAGCCATCATCCCTTAGTTTGGATGATTATCTGTGCAGTAATGATGTACATTTGATGTCTTTATTTTCCTGATTATATCGCAGCTCGGATGGATGAAACTAGATCCGGGGTCTTCAAAAACTCGTTCAATCTTTGCCCGAAAGTACAGGTCGATCCATGTGAAAAGATGTTCTAATGTCGAACATGGAAGGACATCGCCTGATTACCAGCCAATGATGTAAGCTATTAACAGATGCGAGAGGAATCACCGATGATGATGATGACCCTCAAGGTATTGTAGTACAATTCACGTGGTGTGAATACATGAGCTGATGTTGAACACCACGCAAAATCTTTTGGTCGAAGGCCATTAGTGTAAACCTGTCGCTGGAAGTGAGAAACTTTCCATTGAGGCATGCAAGCTTCAAAGTACTCGAAGGGTTGTCCATAGGTCAACTTCTTGGATAATGAGCTGATGTCAACAAGAAGTGACCCGTCATAGGAGGGAATTAATGGATCCCACATCTACGACACGGAACGGAGCAAATGATTTTGTAGAGGTGAAAACAATCTGATGATACAAGGTTCAGGATGGCGGTCATGAAAGAATGAAGCGTGAAGGTATTGTAGCGGATGAGACACAAGCTGGGTAGGTGAATTCTCTGAGTGACTTCTCTTGAACATATCGGTGACACTGAAATGGATTGGTAGCGTTAACTCCAAAAGTGGATGGTACGGTGGACCAATGGTGATATGACTAGTGAACGGAATAACCCAACCCAACTCAATCATGGTGATGGAGTGAAAGTGTCATGTTCAAGAGCAACCTGCTACCAATAAAGTTTCTTCAAGTTTTCTTCCCAATTTTCCCCAGTCATTTCTGACCAGTACCTCTTTATTTTTGTCAAGCTTGAGGAGGATAACATATGCTTGTTCTATAATTTTCCCTTCGAGCAAACCCGTCACTATGTTTTAACGAGCCTAGCGACAGTGAAACTTGCTCTTGTCTGAATGGACAAGTTTGTCGCTATTGTTTTAATGAGTTTAATGACAAGGATAACTCGGTCCTTTTCAATTTTAGAGAGTCTAAAAAGAGACGGAAATAAGACTCCAATATTCCTTTTTCATAACATAATTCCTTTAGCCCAGAAAACTATAAAACAATACGAAAGGGATGACTTTTCGATAGTTTTAACGAGACAGATAAGACAAACGCTCAATATTTTTGTGTAATAATCTATCAGGTCCAAAAAGATTAAAATCTAGAGGAGGGATAGCACTTCTAATCACTTTAACGAGCTAGGGAGGCCAATTGCTCAGCAATCTTTTCATATTTTACGAGTTAGATGAGAAGAGCTTAAAGGAGACTCGTTTTTTGAGGAACGAGTGATGTTTTCAGATAGCAGCTGGTTCCAGTTACGGTTTGGAACTTTCCAATCATGGCAGTGTAAAAAGGTGGCTAATAGGATCACTCGTCGCAGATGTTCCTCAAAAGGGGTAAACAATCAAATGGAGGCGAATAATTGGCAACAACAGAGTGGAGGTTGTTAGCACTCAAATCCGCCTCAGGCTGAGGAAGGCAAAACTCAAGGCAACATCATACCACGCTCAGCCTCATAGTTAGCCCTACGAGGACAGGAGAGGGCTCTCTCCGGGTCTATCTCGGCAAAAGGTTTTCAAAGGGGCTGAGATGACCAATAAGGAATACTGATCTTAGGCTAGGTATTAAGTACAGAGGTTTAAGGGTGATTTTTTGGGGTTTTTGTCGAATCAAAGGAAAAGGCAATTTTGGGTGCGGGGATGAGACACAGTTTCTGCAGAGGTCTGATTGGAGCAAGGTAGGCAGTTGTTTTGATGCTTTTAAAGTGATGAGGTGAATAGATCAGACAGGTGAGGAGCTAAGGAGAGCAAGGAAGTCTCAAGGATTCTCCTTAAACTGAAGAAAACATGGAAAATTAAACAAATTTAAAGGCAGAGCATAGCAAATTTATGGATTCTACCTTAACACTTCATTTGTTCAATTGTAGAAGATGAGAGAGGGAAAATGATACACATAACAAAATTACAAGTACTGAAAGAAGCACACCATCAAGACATAAAGCCACAAGAATTCCAAATAGTGCTGCAAATCCCTGGTCTTCCCTTTGCCAAAATGCTGAAGTAAAATGTACAATAAAGTCTCAAAGCCTCTTCCCAAAGAGTCCAACCATGAAAATGACTAAGAAAATACATAATATAGGCAAGCTAACACATTCCCTTGCCTCTAGGGGTCGAGCTCATCATCCTAGGAGCTGTTTCAACCAATTCTAAAAAAAGCACTATAATCTAGGCAGTCAAAACAACTTGCCTCTATAAGCTAGGAAACCAATTCATTCATTAAATGTTTGCTATTTTATGAATGAATCATCTAGAATAGGTAAATAAGTGTCAAGTCAACATAAAATTACATTAATTACATCAAGGAGGGTGAAAAATCCCATCACCAGTTAAAACTGGTCAAAACTAGGCGAATTCCTGAGCTGGAAGGTGCAAAATGTGCAAAAAATCCTGATGCGTAGTGCGCCTAAGCCCTACGTGTAGCGCGCATTTCCACCTACTTTTTGGGCACTTCCCGGCATCCAAATTGAGCTCAGGTTGGCTTGTTGGAAAGCCCTGGATGTTTACTTTCTAACCCAAGTGGAATTTTCCAATTTGATGTCCATTTTCCCCTCCAAAAGTGCATTCTCCCAAGGCTGCTACCTGTGTGTCCAAAAAGGGGCAGTGAGGTCATTTTTTGCATGTTTTTTGACCTTTTGGGGACCCAAACCTTGATGAAATGCCTTCACAGTGGCTGAGCAGATGTATTTCATCATGACAAATCCAAAAATGCAAACCTTTCATGATTTGGACCTCCCAATCTTCAGGGTAGCGCGCGGCGCGCTACGCGTTGAGCCCAAAAACCTGTTTTTCACATAAAAATTTCAAAATTGACAAAATTTTCCCCAAATTTCTTGAAATTTGGGCTGGGGGTCCCCAATCAAGTACTATACTCATTCAAAGAGGCTTCGGCCAAAATTTGGAGTGGATCGGGCCTTTTCCACCGTTTTAGTGCCTTGCTCAATCGCCTCTTAAGGATCTTAATTTTTGCTTTGCAAACATGCATGCGGGCCCAATAATGATTCTTCATGTGACGAAGCAAGTCTTTGTCTCTATTTGCTTTCGCCAACAACCCCTCCAAGTGTCGGTTGACTTTCTCAAGCACAAATTTCCGCGCCACAGGTATCAAGTCACCCGGTCTTTTACGGGCCAACCTATGGTCTTCACGGATTCGTTGCAGCTCTATAAGTGTGTGCTCGTCCTCTAACTGTTTATTGCGCTACTCTAGATACCTGATATATGAAGCTATCTCATCATGACTAGTAACAAAACCTGATGGCTCACCTGAAGGCCTCTCCTCATGCTTGGGCTTCTTTCCCTTATCCTGTACCTGCGGTGCTGCTGTCGAAAGCGAGGCCCCTTCCACACGAGGTGGAGATAACACTCGCTGTGCTGATGAAGTCAACAAGACCCCTTCCACCCCGGGTGGAGATAGTACTCGTCGTGTAGATGCAAATAAGGCCCTATGTCCTCACTGATATGTCACACATGCTGGAGTGCTGACATGCTCTATCTCAGGAATATCAAATTGATGTGAAGGCCCTCCCTCGTCATGAACAATCTCAGGAGGTGGCTGTGGCGCTGTGAAAAGGTCACGAGAAATAAAATCCTCCCAAGTAATGCCCTGTTGTGCCAACTAATGCATCACTATGATTTTGATCAATGCATAATGATAGATGCTTTTATGTTGATGTGCTGGGCTCTTCCTTTGTACTAAAGGCACCATCCTCTCTATGTTGCGACACATGAAAAATGGAATGTTCATCATACATACCCTTGTAAAATGCATCAACAAACGGACATGGTACGCGTAGAGACGTGAGAATCTGCCCTCGCAACTGAAATATCGAATGATGAGTTTCATCAATGGTGCATATTCATCCCTTAGGAATCTGAAAGGAAAAAATGCAGTCAAGTGTCTTACACATCTGAGCTTAATATATGGCTCATAGTGAAATCTGTCTAACTGCTGGCATTTACTCCATTCCTCCCCTACATTTGGTATCCTAGTGGCCTGAGCAATAGTCTCGGGTGACAAGGTGAAATTCACTCCGGCAAGGTTTACATGACCATCCTGCAAATGTAGAACAAATAAACGGACTAGTTCCCGATGATGCTGGATTTGTGAGATCCACTCACAGTATTCAAAACATGATAGATACCGAAAACAGTCCATTGCAAGTGGACAAGCTTGCAATTGAGCCAAAGAGGTAGGCTCCTCCCTGACATGCCGACCACCTTTGCCACCTTTGTGATACCTCCTTGGCACACTTACCTCTGGTGTAGAATCACTATCATAATCCTGCTCATAAGCTGACTCGGTCTCTGACATGTTATATATGCTGATATACAACTGTGTGCAAAATTTGACTGTAGACTTTTTCTTTCTCTCAAAATGCTGTGACCAAGGGGACACAAATATACAAGGGAAATGTTAGGAAAGGGGAAACATTAGGGAAATGGGGACAATGGAAATAAAACAAGGAATTTAGGGAAGGGAAGGGACATGAAAATCTTGAAGTTTTAGGGTTTGGGATGAGGTAGGGTATGAAAATATGTTTGTAGTAGAAGGGAGGGGTTTAGGATTTGAGGGAGAATAGTGTAGGGTTTTAGGAGGAATTATTGGGGAAAATATTGGTAAATATAGGGGATGGGGAATCAAAAGGAAATAGGAAAATGAGAACCTTGGTTAACATTTACTTTTGAAACCCTACAGCAATCTTGGCATTTAAATCCTTACAGCAAATTAATGGACAAGGAGGGTTTTTATACTTGGTTTTCCATGGCAAATATATCATAATCTCTTACATAAACCGTCCAAAAACCAAGAACAAGCCGTGAATGTAAGCCTACCTGTGATTTGATGCTTGAGAAGAGGCGTTTTAGTGATTTCTGGCCAAGTTCTGGGCATACACTTCAATGCGTAGCGCGCCTCACCCAACACGCCGCGCGCCCCTGATGCGTAGCGCCCGTGCAAAATTACACTGAAAATTTCGGCCTGATGCGTAGCGCGCCACCGATGCGTAGCGCGCCCAACCTGATGCGTAGCGCACCTTGGAAACAGCCCGATTTGCCCTCAAATTCACAAAATTGCCTTAACACAATGCTCTTTGCTTTTGGAATGTAGAATGGGTTGCAAATGAGGAGAAATATCTTCATATAGACTCCTTGTTGATTTTTGCTTAACCCAAAACCCATTTTCTTATGTTTGGCTGTTGACACTTTTTGAAAATTAATAGGCTTTGACCTTTTTGATTTCCCCTTTAAAATTGGTTGAAATAATGATTTTCTCTGATAATTTTTGCAGGGATAGCTCTGATATGCTCTGGCAAAGGAGACCAAGGCTGCACTTGAACGATTTGAAGAACTGAAAATTTTGACAATTTTTACAAAAATGAGATGGCAGCTTATCTTCAAAACAGAGTTTTGAAGAAAAGTCCTAATTCAGTTGTACAATGATGAAAATTATTGAAGTGATGATCTATCAAAGACATCCCTCTGGCCTGCTGGTCTTCTAAGACTTTTTCAAGACAAAATTGACTCAACCCTAGACCTAAGGCCTAAAAATTTAAAACATGATTGTAAATGAACTTTGAAGACTTATTTTAATAAACAGGCTTGAACCAGCAGTGCCAAGCACGAGGGGAATGAATGACACAACCCACTCCATCAGAGTTATGGCATGCCTAACGAAATGTAACTGATCAAAACTGGTGGGACACCTAATCATGAAATGCAAAAGAGCTTTGATCTCTGGTGGAGGGATAACTAGACCGACTCTAACAGAGGTGATGGTAAGAACATGACCAAGGCTAAAAAGCTGATGATAATCATTCACAATGGTTATTTACCGGAAGTGGGTTCATTTTTTAATGAGCCTAAACTCTGGTGGAACATATGCTCATTGCTAAGTTTAATTTTTAACGAGCTTGAAGTTCACGTAAAACTGCTCGTGACTTGGTTCATTTTTTAATGAGCTTGAACCATGCGACAACATATGCTCAGATTCGGTTTCATGTTTACACAAGCTTGAAACGAGAAACTATGCTTGTTATAAGTTCGCGTGCCCCCAGCATAATGATGCAAATCGAGGTGCATGCCCCCCAAGCTTCATTGCATTCATCGCGGTGGTTGGAATGAAGGTTTACCTTCGAAATCTTTGAAAGACTCGACTTGGATTTTACGAGATCATAATCAAAGACTCGATTAAAGGGAGTTGTTTCATTTTTTAATGAAGTTGACAGAGTAAAAGAACTATCCTCATTACTCATTGTTTCATTTTTTAGAGAGGTTGACACGAGATAAGAACTATCCTTGGAATCCACCGTATTTATAGTATTTGATAAAAAATCAAAAAATGAAGGATGATTAAGGTCACTGGAATAATCTTCGTGGTAATTCGGAAGATGGGAACGATGGTGTTAATCTTCCCATGGTGCCTCTCCTAACATCATTGACTGAACGATTCCTTCGTCTGTAGAATTTACATGCGACCAAGGATCTGAAGAGGTACCATATTCCTTAGACCTATCTATCCAAACACTCGATGAGCATTGATTTGGGTTTGCCCCCTAGGCCAAGAAAATTGATTGCTACAATATTTCTAAAATGGCGATGATCCATGCTGTCAAAATGTTCAGGAATCTTCTGAATCTTTTAGATATAGAAGATATCATATTGCAAGTTTCCACCGTGGCAACTTCCGCCAGATTACTCAGAGGTGGTAGGGCGAAAGTACCCATTAAGGCAGGGTCTTTTAGGAGGCCTACTCTGACATTTTGAAGTGATTGAGAGCTTCCATGGATCATTAGAATGCTTCCTGTAACTTGTGAACTATTGGGAGGGAAGGTTTGTTGATCAACGATTGTAATTCCTCCTTGAAAAGGAAATGCAATCTTTCTAAAGTATGTCAACACAACAGCAGCCATAGCATATATCCAGTGCCTTCCCAGTAGGATGTTGTAATCGAGGTTTCCATCGATAACTTCAACATCAATTTCTATTGTCATGCCTCCTAGTTCGACTTGCAAGTTACTTAAAATCCCATATGGAGTGTATGTTCGTCCATCAAATGCTTTTAACGCCGTTGATGATGGCGACAAGGGTGGTGAGCCTAAAGTTTTCCAGCAACTCATTGACATAATACATGTAGATGCCCCCTCATCAATAATTGTTCGATGAACAGTTTTGTTGAGGGCTTTCACTTGAATGAGGAAAGCAAGCTGGGCTTGTAACTGTAGGTCATATCCTTTATGATTAAAGGCCACAAGATTGGAATCCGCTGGGTAAATCCCACCTATTGCTGATAATAAAGCTTGCTTTTGGGAGGGGCAATTTTACAGTACCTCAAGTGTCGACATAGCGGATGACGATTGGGCCAGGTCCTCTACTATATTATAATTTTGTGCTACTCTGGCATGAGGATTAAATGTCAATTTGTGTACAACTCCCTTTGGCGGCTTTATCGTTAGCTCAAGAATGATGGGTGGCACAACTTCAGTCCAAGTTGTTGTCGAACTACTAGGTTGATCAGTAGCCTTGTTGTTCAACAGCTGTTGATTCCCGTAATCTTTATTCCTTGTCGTTATCAAAGCATCATTTTGCTGTTTCGAAATGGACAGGATAAGGACTTGGGACAGGGAAGCATTGTCACTAGCAACCAGATTTGTTCCTAGGTTTGGAAACGGATCAGTCAACACTGCTGAGGCTTTTGAATTCTTAAAGAATTTCTTAACTTTAGCTTTATATGGACAATCTCTTGTCCAATGATCCTCATCGCATATGAGGCATGGCTGAGTAGGTTTCTTTTGCCCAGAAGGGTTTGCAGAAGATTTTCCAGGAGGCGAATCATCCTGTTTCTTCTTTTTGCTCTTCCCTTTCTTCTTGCCCCCTGGTTGCATCGGTTCTTTGCCTTTGTCAATCGACACAACATTAACCTCCAAGGCTAGAATTTCTTCATTTGCATTTTGATTAGAAATCTTACGGGCTTTCTTAGATGTAGCCTTTGTCGATTTCGTGCTCGTCGTACCTATCACGCCATTGCCGGCATGAGAGTATTTGTTTGATTTAGGAGGAGGAACATATGTTTTCACCATTCTACGACAATGTCGCCATTCATGAATATGATTGGATATGTGAGTGGCCATCGTTTTCCTGAAATTGGTAAGAAGATCTGTTCTTGTTTCATACCTTATTGGTAATTGAAAATGGGTTAAAAAGGTTGTGGCAAGGGCGCTGAAGTTATCGAATGAAGCTCTAGGCAACTCAATATACCATTTTGCTACCGGACTAGTTAACATTCACTGAAAAAGGCAAAGCCAAATCAAATCATCATTGAGAGTGTTGGATGAACACCACAGATGAAAGGTCATCACATGATTCGACGGGTCTTCACCCGGATTTCCATTAAATTTAGGAATATCTGACGGAAGTTTATGAGGAATCGCCAACCACCAAGGGGCATAAGCGATTGGATCATTTGTTAGCCGATTTAGATTTGGTAACTCTAGGGTTGCCACGAAGGGCAACTGTTGATTCAGGTTCGGCGAAGCGTACCCAGGATAAGATGGGATTGCCTGAGCAGTGGGTCTTTGCATACCAGCATAATGCATTTGATGCTGATAACTTTGATAAGGTAGTTGGGCATAACCAATTTGAGACCATTGATTATAACTGTTATGAATATATGGCTGCCCATTACCTACAAAGTTTTGCTGCTCAGGTCCTTGGTAAGCTTGTTGGAATTGCGGTTGTTGATATTGCAACAGCCATGGTTTTGAAACCATTTGCTGTTGCCCAATACTGGACATTTGACCAAGATGAGGGGTAATAGTACCCATTTGAGCCTGAGTCACTCCAGTTAAGGAGCCACTAACTGGCGATTGCGATTGTGTTGCGGAGACAAGAGGCGGTTGTACAATGACCTGAGAAACTTGAGGTTGGCATATAACAGGCAATGCTTGTACTTGTGACACCATCACAATAGCTGGTGTAGTGGGGATGTTTGACACTGGGAGACTCGGTTGCATTGAGTATAAAACTCTTGGTTATTGAGGCAGTATTGGCATTCAACCGCTGGATGTGATTCCAATTTGACCTAAATTCGGTTGTGAACTCTCATATGGCGGCAATCCACAGCTCAAGGGAATGATTTGCCTTTGGAGACTAGACTGCCCAAATTGATGTTGTGAAGGATCAATTTGTTGAGATTCAACATAAGAGATTCCAAATACTATTCCGGATGAACAAACGGGAACAGACCATACTGTCGAAATAGTCCCTGGGTGGACTCCTTCTAGCGGTTGAGAGCTAGTTGGGACAGATGGTATACCAGCGAACATCGTCGGAGTGGTGGCAGGAGGTTCTGCTACCGTTGTATCGGACGAGACAGTCCTAGATGTCGATGGTTGTCCAGACATATCGAGTCTATCCAAAAGACTTCCCAGTGCTTCTACAGGAACTTGCGATGAAGGGGTATTAACTTCTGAAGTAGAAGGATATAGGTGGATCTCAGTCCCAAAATGCGATGGAGTATTGGATGGAAGATCCTCCGTAATCTCTTCTATAGCAATCAATCCAGGTGGAAGAGGTAGACCGTCAGGTCCGTAAAATATTTCTGGTGCCGAAGAAGGTATAGATTCTATAGCAACAGATGTTGGAGGGGTAACACCTTCTGAATCAACCCTGGATGGAGCTGGTTCAGGAATAGAAGTGTTTACTGTTACACTAGGATCAGTTCTAATGTCCTCTTGTAACTGCGGAACTTCTTCTGTAGAGGCAGGGATACCAGAAATGGTTGGAGTAACTAGAGTCTGATAGGATGTTGAAACACAAGTTTCAAACAAAACAGGAGACTTTGACCCAGTTAAACGAGTTTGCTTGACCTAGAATTGTTTGGTTTCCGGAGTCAAAGACGGTTGACTCGTCAGTCTCTGCGAACAACGGGGTTTTGATTGACTTTCTTCCACGATTGTGGATTTATTTGATCAACTCAAAATAAGAGGGGAAAATGATATCCTGTATTAAATGAATTTTAGATGCTTTGACACATCTTGCTTTTTCACCTTTTAAGAGTCGAGAAAAAGCTAAAGATGACTCTAGTCGCCTTGTATTTTTAATGAGCCTGAAGTGACAAGTGCTCAAATGGACCTTTTCCTTTAAGGAGTCTGAAAAGGAACGAAAGAGACTACTCTGGAAATCTAGATAGAGGGATTACCAAACCAATCATAAAACTGCAGAATACTTTTTACGGTATAGTAGTCAATCTTCCTGAATGCTTTGTTCAGTGCATTGCGATTGATAGGGCAGCAAACACGACTTCCTAAGGATAAAGGATATAGCCTATTGTGGTCTCCCAATATATACTCGACGGTATGTAGGAACACAAGTCCGTACTGGAACTTATCGTCTCAAAGAGGAGGAATCACCCAACCTACAATGAAAGCGACAGTTACTAGGCTTTACAACGTCAGAATACGTCTCTAGCCTAGACTTCTAGATGTTGTGCATTAGGTTCCAAAGAGTTTTTATGTTCATTAAATTTATTTTACAATTAATCTTTCTTAAGAAATTTTCCTTTCAGGTTCACCGCGTGATGTAGATATACAATTCCTAAAATGCAATCTAAGATGATAAATAGTCATTTAATCTTCTTTTTGCAATGAAAATCCTAGCTACTAAGGAAAGAGAAATGAAATTATTTCAACATAGAGTAGAGAGCACACACTAGATGCACTGTCCTAAATCACAAACAACAAGTAGTCTAAATGAAAATGTAGGTGGATGTATTTTTTTTCCGCTTTCTTAATGTGTGAATGACAAAAAAAATGCTAAATACAAATCTGAATTATTTCTTCTTTCAAAGCGACAGTACTAACGATTTTCTTTTCAAAAAACGACAGGAAGGCAAGACGACACTTTGCGATTTTGAATTGAAAATTGCTTTCGACACTTGAAATACTTATAAATTCAGATCAAATACAAGAGTAACAATGTAATCGACTATCAAAAAGAGAAGTATTCTTTTCTTTGATTGAAAACGACACTTGCGACACTTCCAAATCAAAAGACGACAGTTCGATTAAGCTACTATTTTGTAAAAGAGAACTGTAAATGGCGCACAATACATAAAAACATTCACAATTCTTTGTACAATAGAGGTTGGATGATGCAAAGAAGGGGGTTTCAACAGTGGTCTACTGATCACAAATAGCAAAAATCCTGAATAAAACTGAAGACAGTGAAGAAAAACCAAAATCTGGAGGCAGACCTAGTCTTGTCTGATCATCGCACCTGTAACACAGGGAAACAGGGATGCATCCCACCTACTGCACATGTGAGGTGTGATGCATCCAGATTTCCTAAAGGACAGGGTGCGATGGTCAAGGAATGAGACTTTAACTTGGTTTTTGGTCACAGTTTGCAGTTTAGTCCAGGGATTTAGGCCGAGCAAATGATAGTCAGTAACTACAAAGTATAGGGCTGATCTAATGAGGTTACTCAAGCTACCTCTAGGGAACTTAGGATGTTTGCAAGTCAATTGTTTAGTTCATAAACAAACCCAAAGATTGACTGAAGCAGCGTTGATCTAATTTTCACTTGCATAGCAAATGCAGTTTGAAGGCTAGCTAACTTGACTTCAAGCTCCATCTGTGGTTTATGAATCAAACAAATAGAGACAAGAAATCAAACTTAGTGCTCCCCAGTGGAGTTTCCATTTTGTTATCGGGAAATCTAGTGTCTATTCAAAGCTGCTAGTCCCACTAAGACGGGTAGCTATCTTAGAAACAAATAGATTAAAGTCACTTGTTTTTCCTTTACGAGAGAGAGATGGGAAAGAAGCAGAGAGTACCAACCTCAGTCTTCCACTTGGCTCCTTGCTTGTTTCCTTTCCCCTTTGACATAATCTCACCACTGCTTCCTTACTTGTCCAGCTTCAAAGAGCACCTGTAGATTCACAGCAATGTAATACCATCAAAGCATAGAGATCTTTCACTGTAAACAATATAGGATCAGATATATATTGACCATACAAATGCATATAACAAACACAGTATTCAGATATACACAAGACTATGGAGGAAAACTCAAATGGCTTTATTAGTAGAAGTCATAGAAGAGAGGATTACAACCACTTGGTCTGACCCAGCGCCATCCTCCTAGCTTGAAAGCCCTCTTCACCTCACACAAATCAAGATCACCCAACAATGTCTTCAAATAGAAACCAGCAGCACCTCTTTGCAAATTACCAAACTCCAACCTTTGGATCTCTTGGATGAGGGATCCATTTATAGATATTTGCAAGGGGGTGAGTGAGCTTCTGGGATTTTGATTAGTATCATCTCTCTGGTAGTTCTTAGTTCCACATGGAGATTTTAGATCTCTTACTCATCCCTGGGCAAACTCAGAGAGGCAAGTGTCAAATGAGCAGTTTCTGGAAGATTCTCTGGGTTTCCACCTAGCAAACTGCTTGTACCATTTGTCTGCTCTCGCTCATCGCACCCTATAGAAGGGCTTTCCAGTATGCATCACACTTTTTGCATGTGGCAGGTGAGATGCATCGCACCTTTAGCACTGGGCAGTCTGTATGGTCCTGCTTTGACCAGTTCTAAGTAGCTTTTCATGGAGAACTTTTGGGAGATGATGTAATTAGCTGACCTTGCTCCTTTAGGGTATGAAACAACACTTTTAGGGACTTAGAAGCCCTTGGTTTATGGACATATGTGATTGGGGTTGCAGTGCCCAAATATGTCTATAACATTTAGGTATAGGAAGCAATTCAATTCCTTGGTTATCTTACATTGAATAAAATTATGGGTACTACCTTAATCAATCAACATTGTTACCTTTTTCTTCTTGATATGTCCTTCTATATTGATAGTTTGAGGAGTAGTAATTCCTACCAATGTATTACAAGATATGGTTAGATTCATTTCTTATTTCTCTAGGGATGCTTCTTGGTGTATATCCTCTTATTTTGAAGATTCTTGTTCCTTTTCTTCCACCCCTTCTCAATCTATGTAAAATAATTTCTTCCAAAGAAAATCCTTTTTGCTCTTTTTTCTTCCATTTTTTGTGGTGTAAACCTTGTAGGTTATGGAAGGCTAGGAGAAACAACACTTTCATATTTATAGTTGTGGGTGATATGATTCCCTGTTGCAATAAGTTTTCTTTCAATTTTTCTTGCCAACCTGAATGCCTTCTCCAATGAATCAGGTTCCCAAAGGCAAACCTCATGTTGGATGTTATCCTTTAAAGTCCCTATGAAGACATGAATCCTATGCTCCTATGGAATATCATTTAACCTTATATTCAATTTTAGAAGTCCTCAATGTGCTCCACCATTGAACCCTTTTGTTTGAGATTTATCAATTGGCTAAAGAAGGTGTTTCTCTTTGTATACCCATAATGATCTATCATTTCCTACGTAAAAATTGACCAAGTGGCAAGTGGTTTACAAGAACAAATCTATCGATACCATAAAAACTGATTGGTGTTCTAAATATAAAGTTGTGTGTGTTGCACATTATGGAGACCAAAATATTGCTCCATCTATAGTATCCATGTTACTAGAACCTTGCCATCAAACTTCCTCATATTGATCTTTGGAATATGGTGGGTCTTCAATCCAACATTAGAGTCTATGAAATCATGATTAACACTTATTTTTTTCTCATCATGAGTTTCATCTAATATGTTTCACCGTTAGGAAGCATTTCTTGTAGCAACTTTGTCAAACCTTCCATGTCTACTTTTAAACCATTCTTCAAATATTCCATGTTGCCTTTCGTTTTTGCTTCTATACCATCCATATTAGATTTCATACCATCCTTCAAACCTTCCATGTATAATTTTAAACTATTCTTCAAACCATCCATCTTAGCTTCCATTTCATTTTTGGTTACTCTTTGTGAAAGAGAAATTTGTTTCACTTGGTCTTGTAATTTTGATATATCATGTTGCATTTCTTCCTCTTCTTCATGTGCCTAGTAGAGCTTTCTGGTTGCTTACTAGGTGTTTCCATTTCCTTTCTTCAAGTCATTTTGGAATCATATAATCATATTTATGCTTCACTATGCCCCTTGAATCACTTCAAACTGATTTTTCAAACAAGACTTATGCAAAATTTAAAAAAGATTACATACCTTTTTCTTGATTTTTAGGAGCTAGATATTGCAGCCGTTGTATCTCTATAAAAGTGAATCTCCAAGATCTAAAATTCCATCCTACATTATCCCTTTGAGTCGTATTTCTAACGTAATAATACATACCAAGACTGGATTCTTCAATAAAGAGTTATGCCCAATCTCCCATGATGACCTTATTATTGACTACTTCAGTAGAGAAAACTTGTACAGAGTGTCACGTGTCACTGTTTCAACTTTCTGCCCTAAAACTAATACCCAAAATACTATAGTCTTTCCTCTTTCTGCCACTTTTTATGAATTTTAAATTTGATTCTCAGAAGAAAAAAAAAATTATGACGATTTTCCCTAGGTCACATGTTTCAGATGGAATTCTGGAGCCTGTAAAAACCCTAATTTCCTCATATCATATCTCCGAAAATACAGCGAGACAAGATATGAAATTCATACACAAAGTTCAACAAGATTTCAACTCCATGGGGTTGAAATTTAAGATTCTTAAGCTTCGTAGAAAAAACGTTCTAGTGAAAATGCCATGATGTCCTATTTGAAGCAATGAAACCCTAGAATCCAAAGCTTTGATACCAAATGTTATGCAACTAGCTCACAAATAGATAGATCAATGACTTAAAACTTATCCTCTTCAAGGGGAAAACATCCTTTATATTACATAAATGAATCATTCGTTGATGATTCAAATGAAAAAACCACCTTTCTATAAATAGGAGTATAAGGGATCACAATATAATCAAAGCCTACATAACAATAATAATAATATGAGAACTACATGGGCATAAAAATAACAATAAGGGAGCTACACTAATAATAAAAATAAGGGGCTACACTAGTATGATAGGGACCTAAAAATAAGAGAATATTGCAGGGTAAGTAGAAGCTTAAATCAGTGAGAATGGTTGCAACTATGTAGGAAATTTGCAGTCACAGGAAATGGTACGTATTATTTGTAGTTCATATTTCTAGTGACAAAGGAAAGGATGTTGGGGATGCTAAAGTATTAAAAAGGTATCTAGTTTTGTAGCAGTTTCAAGATGTGTTTCTAGTAAATATTTTAGAGTTACTGCCTCATAGGGAAGTGGAATTTTCTATTGAGTTTATGTTGGGAGCAACACCAACATCGAAGGAAGCACATAGGAAGAGAACTCTAAAATTAGTGGAATGGAAGTTGTAGTTTAAGGATGTTAGAAATTAATTAAAAGAGTAATGAAACACATAAAATATTATAGAAATAAAAATACAGAAACACAAAATAAGAGAGAAACAAATATATGTGGTTCACCCAATTTAGGCTACATCCATAGAGAAATAGTCAGTCCTTCCTTTTATATTATCCAGCAAAATGAAGAGATACAACCTACAAAAGATCTACTGTAATTTCCTCTTTACACACACACACACTCTCTCTCTCTCTCTCTCTCTCTCTCTCTCTCTCTCTCTCAGAATAATAATACACATTCGTAATAAAATTCCCTCATATAAACCAAAGGGGGTTCTCTTTTAAGGAAAAAACCCTTAAATTAACATAACTTCTACCGTCAGATCATCTGCCCAATGAACGAACCAGATGGACTATGAAATTACAATATTTTATAATGAAAAATTTCATCTATTTTTAGCTTCAGGCGCATTTCCCTCGGACCCCCAATCGGGGGGGGATGGTACCCCCAGACCCCCACTGGGGGGACAAGCCCTCCCCACAACCCCAGCATGGAGGGGTGTATAGTATTACTGGGGTATTATTGGGGCATTTTTTTTGTTCCTAAAGGACCAACTGACCTCTACACATTAAATTATCAACCCAAAGTTTTCTCTGTTTATTTCAAGGTTGCCCACATGGTTTGTGCAAGAGACAGTGCTAATATCACCTAACTTGTATGATTTCTAATGGAAAGTAAAGGCATATGAATGAAAGGAGAATATCACACTTTCTAAAAGCAACAACTCATACTTTCCTTCTAGAATTCAATTCGAAACAATCAAGACTACTAAAGAAATCAAATTGTTAACCTACCAAAAATAGTAAAGAAATCCAACTGAATACAAAGTTGTTTCCTAGGGAACTGCATCTACAAGAAAGGAACTAAATTATAGCTAGAGATGAATTCTTCAGAAATGATATCAAATCATAAGAATTAACAATTCTACATTAATAAATAGGAAACAAAAAGGAAATATAACACTCTAAAGAACCAATTGTAGTAAATCTAACTTTGTGATATTCAACTATAGTTGCTGCAAAAACTCACACTTTAACAACAAATTTGATTAACAACAAGCATATCTAGAGAAAAAATAAATAATCAAATAATAGGAACTAAAAGTGGAATACAAACTTATTAATACAAGGAGGGACAATATTCATTCTATGACTAGGCCCAAAATCGTTGGAATTCAACTACCTATGGCTAACATAGCACAATAAGTTAAAGTCGAACCAAAAATGTCTCCATTAAATTATAACGAGTAAATTACAAGAAATATTTGTAGAGATTTAAAATATACATCAAAATTATTATATATTTCACTCTCTTCTCTCCTATTTTACTGAGTTTCAATCCCTCATTCTTATATTACAAAATGAACCTATTTTCAAATAGAGTGCGGTCTTGAGAATCTGAAGATTCTTAGGATGCTCTATTCTAATTACTAAAATCTCCATCATCTCCCGGAATATTAGGTTCAAGATATTTTCTCTAACTGGTTCATCCAGAATAGAAGTCAATCTCGTTCAATTGGCTATAATTAACCCAAACAATCTTACATAATCCATTATTCTTTGACTATTCTAGGGAACAACATCAGGTATCAGATATCCCTATTCAAATACCGGTTCAAATTGTAAGTAAACCTTTCCTTTCATAGTTTAAATCAATTCAAAAGAGATAAAATAATGAAAGGTCATTGAATCCTTTCTAGAATCTATATTGCGCAAGTTATCACATTCTACGCACAAAATTATTAGAAAACAAACATAAAAATAAGAAATAAGATAAGAAAATTATATCAATTATGAAGCCCAACATCACCCCCTAGATTACGTTTTTGCATGAGCTCATGCAAACAAATGATTGACATAAATAGTAGTTAGGGAATAGGCTGGGTAAGGTTATTCTCCTACATCCCAGAATCCATTCCTACTCTGGACTTCTTGAAAGGCAACATACTTACCTGCCTCTGTCAAGTCACATTCATATTTGTAGGAGGATTTAGGACACCAAATTATGGGACATCTGTATCTTCACCCCATCCAATTGGGACCTTCTTATAACACCAGATGAGCATAATCTAATGCCCTACTCATAGCATGCTGGAAATTTCGAAAGCCAAAAGGGTCTCTGTTTTTAATTTCAGCAGATGATGCCTTCCTTCTCTGCTTGGCTCCTCAGAGAGCTTCAACCCTGATGTCCCCTAGGTATTCCAGTCCTGATTGCATAACTTCATTGTGAATGGGTTCCAAGACAATAACAACACTAGATTGTCGCATCAACCTTTTATGATGGATAAGTGTGCGTACAGGGCTTTGTGGTTTCCCTATAACCCAGAGGTCCAGGACAAGCTATCTTCTCTGGAATGTATGATAAGTTTTAGCCCACTTTATCTGATTCTGATGGAATGGTATAAAAGCTTGAAACTACACATCCCCTATGAAAGGAACAAGATTCTCATCCACCTTCTCTTCTAGGAAGAAGTTAGGCATGTACAACTCACATAAGAAGTACCTCATATGATCATCCTGCTTATGAAAAGAGGTAACAATTTAAAAAACATTGCTAAATTCATATGGTTTTCTTGACTGTATGGCCTTGAATTTAAGAAGTTAATATTGTTCTAACATAAATAAAGTGTAATTATGGGTTAGAGATCTACACGACAGAACATCAAAATATATAGAACATATTTCCTTTATTTGTTCCATGGTTTTTTCAAGATGACCCTTCAAAGTTTGAATATTTTTCTTAACTTCTCTAAGCTTAGCATAAGTCTCATCCTTCATGATTTCCAATGCTTTAATATTTTGAAGTAGCTCTTGATTCTCCTTCTGAGGCACTACCTCTTTCTGGTATCGAGCTATAGTTTCTTGTTGTTCCTCCATTGTTTTATTTAAAATCCGAATGGTGGCTTCTAGAATTAAAGGATGGAGGTACGTGTTCTATCTGTGCTCCTCTAGTAATGAAGATTGGTTAATCTATTTGGGTCCCTACTTCAAAAATTGAAACATCAATTATTAATGGGTCCAACTCAGTTTGAATTCCCATAGTAGAAGTAGCAGCAAAGTCTGCAAATTTGGTTTGAGTTTCATACTCCCAGACATATCTTTTCTTATCATCTTTCTTATCATGACTCCTTTGAGGCTTATTATATCACAACCATTTATTTAGTTGTCATACCTTCCTTTTTATCCTCCTACATTCTTTTCTCGACAACTCAATTTCTTTTCTAGTCTCTCTTTTCCTCTTATCCTTCAGGTTTTTGCTAATCTCCTATGTAGAATTTCTGGCTAGAGTAACTAGAGAAGAGGAAACATCAACTATGGCCTCAGGTTTTTTAGCCATCATTTCTTGGGTGGACTCAACTATGATATTGATTACAGGTTCCTAAGGTTCAATTTGAAATTCAATATTGACTTCTTGCTCCACATTTTCTAAAGAAAATTATAAAGCTACTTCTTCAGGGGAAAGGGGTTCCAAGGCAATTGCAATGGAATCTGCAGAATATTCTAGAAGAGAAGCATTTTTAGGTTCTCCTAAGGATTCTAAAATAATAGTAACTATATAATTAGGTGGAGAGGTTGGAAAATTAGGCGACGTCTTCTGGTCAGAAGGATTTTATGAACAAGCTACAACTTCTTTTAAACTCACAAACTTCAGAAAGTTCTCCAATCCTTCCAGATTTTGGGCTACCTCTATTTCCTTCTCTTGATGGATATATTGTTTTGTTCCATCTGCATCAAGAAATTATTCAGGCCCACTTTCTCCCAGCGAGTGTATAGAGGAGTCTATAGGATTTCATGATTTAGCCAACTTAGCCGATCTTCTCCTTTTTCTAGGTAGGGAGGCCAAGAGGGAAGCCATTGTTTTCTCTACCATGGTTAATTGTGGAGGGGTAGTGGTTGTATTGTTCCCTATGGGGTACCTTATACTGTGGAGTTTTCATTTTGATTGGCCTCCTCATTCACCTATGGTTGCTCATTATTAAGTAGGGTATCTCCAGAATCTTTAATGGGTGCTTCACTTTCTAGTGGAGCTTCGGTTTCCTAAGAACTCTTCCCAGCTCATTTGTACTTGATTCAAACCTCTAAAAACTATCATTTTTATGATCCCATAATGACTTACAAATAAGGCTTGGTCTTAAGATATTTTAATACTTAAAGCAGTTTCATGCAATAACGAATTCAGAAAATAGGGAAGGTTTAGGATTACCTTTCGTCTCAATGTTGATATAAATTTAAAATGTCGACCTCTTTCCACGTCATACTATCCATCACACATAATGTACCTTTGGAAAATGCCTACTAATTCCTTCCATGACTTTGGCCATGAGGTAGGATTGTACCCTTTCCCTTTCCTTATCAGTTCCTCTCCAGTGATTGCAAATAGGAACGTTGCGCTTTGTAGCGGAGTATGTATTTCAAACCACTTCTCTCCTTCTATGGAAAGGCCTGTCATTTCTGCCAATGATTCTTCATTTACTTGTATCTAGCTTCCCTTTACCACTATTACCCAATTGTTCAAATTCCTTGTAAATTTCAAGGCAACTTCATTATCAAAGCCTTGCAGTCATAGGAAATAGTCTGGCCACCCTACTTGATCTAGAATATTGTGTGCTTGCACATAGATCTGCAGTTGGGTAGGTTCACTACACACAGAATGACTGCCCATTTTGACTATTCCACAGGGAGAAATTTGGAGCTAGCAACAACAGATTTCAGAAAATACAGAGAAATAAATGTTTCACAAAGTGGAGAATTCAACAACCATAGCATGCAATGATTTTTTTTTTCTAAGCATCCAATTGCATATTTGGCCTTGCACCCCCCCCCCAAATGAAGATAGAGATCGTCCATGATCTTCTACCATGTGTTTGATATGTTAATATAGTTGACATGAATTAACGAATAAGGATTTATTAACTAGACATAATGGAGAAACCGTAAAAAATATAAGTAAAGGGCGAGTTGTGAGACATAATTATTGGATGCATTAATCATAAAACATGCTGACATGACTAGATATTATGACAAAGAAATCATTAAAATCAAATTAAAAGAATGCGAATATATTTTAAATGTCATAAAATGGCTAAGACAATACTCGACAAAAGATTACCTTTAGAAAAATGAAAGAAATTTAGAATAGACATAGCAACTCTTCAAAAAAGATTACATCCCTGATATGTAAAATTAAAATTATTGCTTATGCATACTTATCATCACTACTTCCCAAGGAAATATCTAATAAGTTTCCATGGTAATCCAATGATTTTCCTTTATTATTACTAAGGGAGGGAGAAATAGCTAACTTTAGATGGTAATTTCAAATGTACTTCAATACCATAGGCATGTCCTCTGCTTCCAGCAGATGTTCATAGCCTCGACATGGTTTCCTTTTAACCCATTAATATGCTAGTGTCTCATTTTACTAGAAAATATTCATAACTTCTTCTTTTTTTATTACTTTTGAAAAAAGGCCATTGTTTTGGCGTGGTGACTAGTTGGTAACAATGCCATTCACCAAAGCTAATGAGACAAAAAAGTCAGCTCGTGATGAGATCTCTTGTCCTTCAACCTAATGGTTAAAGGCCATTAGCATGGCTTGATGACCAGAGTGGTAATCTCTCCCCATTAAGTCCTATGATCATGGTAAGTTGGCTTGTGATGAGACCTCCTATCCTTTGTTCGATTCCCTTGTTCTTTTTTTGTTATTTGTTTATTGTTTGTTTATTTTTGTTTTGTTAAGACAAAATATTAGTAAATGGGGTGGCTTATCAACACCTTAAGAGTCATGGATGGCATAAAATTAATTTAATAATTACTTTTTTATCTTTCCATTTTACTTCCCAGAATTTATTTTTGAAGGAGATCGATGAACTATGAGAAACTAAAATAAAGGAAAATTCCTCTAGTGGTGATTGAAGGAATGAATTATAAATATCTTTATGTATTTACAATTTCAGGGTTGTTTAAATATTAAGAGGTTTATAAGTCTATGAAAAAGTCCTTATAAAACATTATATTATCTCAATTACTTGGGCGAGCTAATTGTCTCATGATTATATCAAGGAAGAGCTTCAATTAAAAGAACAAGATAAAAAAAACAATTATATCTAAAAATAATAATTGTGGTTTAGAAAATTGCAATCGTGACTAAGGAAATAAGAACTTTGGCTATGGGAATAGCAACTATAATTAGGAAAACAACAACCATGACCAAGGGAACAACAAATACGACTAAGGGAATAATAGTTATGACTAAGGGAAGTGTTAGCCCCGAGGTGCAGTGCTACTATTTTGAAGACTAAAGGAGGGAAATGGTTTGTTTAGCTGTCGTGGAGAGGTTCCCATATGGTCCATCACCTCACATTTCTCACTCATCCACTCCCATTCATGGTTACTCATGTCCTAACCCAACCCTCACATCATAACAAAACCCACTTTCGCCTTGGCCCTACGTGAATTAATCCATTTTTGCCCCCATGCATTAATGCACAAAAACCACCAAAACCTTACCTTTCCATCCAAATGCGCCCCTTTGCACATTTCTCAAGGTCATCCCAGACTTTCGTGTCCCCCCGCCGTCGATCTTCCCACCGATCTGACACTCCGCACTTCACCCGACCAATGTTATATGCTCGATCAATCATCATCGTTAGATCATCTCTTCCAGATCTAACGGCCATCACGCATATCACTCGGGCAACAAGCGAGAGGGATACCCGCCCGATAAAAGAGGTTTCTTGTCTCTCCTCCACTACTACATGGCATGCGATGAATGGAATTGGGCGGGCTCTTTTTGTGAGCTGGTTTCATAACAAACCATTTCCACTTGAATAAACCACTCCCGAGTGTTATCCTTCGAGCACCTCCTCCACCCAATATCCGTTCAATCTGCCCATCTAAGATCTGATGACTCAAACTTATTCCGCTCCTGCCACGACTTCAAGCCTCTGGTGATTGATCTCCCCCATCCATTCCTCCCGATACAACGGCCCTCGTTCACAATCACCATAGTTCATCCTCTTCTGCTCGACCAACATCCCAACCATTGATCCACGCGATCCAATAGCCCATGTGCCTCCGTACCCCACTTCCCATCAGTCACCCGAGGAGGAAATTTGTTGGCTCTGTCAGTGTTTTTGATAGTCGGACAACTGAACTAAAAAAACGGAATGCATGGTTGAAAGAGGAAAAAACAATAGCATGATGCAGCTGAACCAACAAAAATGATCATTTAACATCATAGCATGAGCGAGCCACCTGAAAGTGCGACGAAATTACCAGAATTTGATTATCGTGTTTGTTAGAAACAAAGCCCTTTGAGCTCATGTTTGTCTAGTTATGGCATCAAGTAGTTAGAAGACAGGGGGGATAGATTAAGACATCTCGAGCCTCAGAGAATTCAAGAGCATTGTAAAAGGCCTATAAATGGCTGAAAGTAAGAAAAAAGAGAGGTTCAACTTTTGGAGATGGTGGATACTCTGTTCCTCCCAGCATCTCATCTTCATTCCAGTAATACAAGCTTCTTTTTCTGTTACATGTTCAATTGCCATCTTCCCCTCTGTTCTAAGCTTGCACTTGAATAGGTTATTCATGTTTTCTTCTGTGTCTAATGCTAGATAATTATCATCTTATCTCTGCATTGATAAATTAGATTTTCAAGCTTCACTTACTTTCTGTAGCTAGCCATCCATATGTGTTTATGTATGTATCTATCGGTATATTCAGGATTCTCCATCTATTCATTGAATCTATAAACTATTGAGCATTAGTGGTTAAAAGCCTTGTAAAGCTGAGGGTGTTCATGCATGTCTTGAGTGGAAACAGAGTTGAAACAGTCATCTGACTTGATCCAAACCCCAATCCATTCCAACAGTTTAGAGAACGATATTGAAGATTTATATGTTACTACGCATCTCCGAGCTACAACCTAGGAGAGTTTCCTGGAGTGATAACATAATTGGCGTCATTGCCGGGGAGAGGAGACTAAAGCTCAGCTTCCCTGGGGGATGACACAAATCCAACTTTGATGATAGACAAAGTCTGGACACTATTTGGGTTGTAATCATCTATCTAGAAACTCTACTGGAGGACAAACCTCTTGGCGACTCCACTAGGGAGTTCTGGCTCAGTTTGGGAGGCATACTCAAAGAAATCCTCAGAAGCCACGAGCTGACCCAGTACCTGACCCTAAAAAAATCATCAAAGAAAGAAAGTCATTGTAGAAAGGAGCATCAAGTTCAGGTAGTTCTAAACAATATTCTATATCTCTTCAAGAAAATTCTGTAATAGAAAAAATACATGTTGAGAGTATAGCATCTAATACTAGTAGTGAAGAAAAAATCTCAGAGATCCATAGAGCTCCTTATTCTTTAGGTTCTTCTTTCATTGTAAGCCCAAAGGAAACCTCTCCTCCTATCCATCAGACTCCTCTAGTCCTATCATTCACTCCTCAACCCTTTGTCATTCAGACTTCCAGTACCCTTATGGCCACAACAATTATGGCAGCACATACCAAAATGGAAAGAATCATAGCTGCTAGGTATGGACCTCTAATACTGCCCACTCCTTTGAATGCCATGCCTACTGGAGAATATCAGAAGTATATGCCTAAGTTAATTGGGACTGAAGGTGTTATAGCTGAGGAACATCTTGAATCATTCTGTAGCTATGCTAATAACTTGGACATTAGTGAAGTTGATGTATGGATGAGAGTCTTTGTCCAAAGTCTAGATGGAAAGGCTAGAAAATGGTTCAGAGAACTGACCCCAAGGTCTATAGCAGATATTGAGGCTTTAGTTGATGTATTCCTAAAGCATTGGGAGGATAAGAAGGATCTACTCTACTACCACACCGAGTTTGGGAACTTAAAGAGGGAAAATGGTGAGTTGATGTTTGATTTTAATAAGAGGTTCAACCGCATGTATAGCAAGATACTAGCTGAAGTAAAACCTGTTGGCATTATGACATAGATGTGGTGCTATGGCATGAGTGTTGTCCTTGATGGAAACTCACTCAAGTGGAAAATCACTGTTCAGGCTCTCAAAATCATAGAAAATGAGATACCCGCAGGTGCGCCTAACAAAAGCTATGGACCCGCAGGTGCCCCGAACAAGAAGTGCGGACATACCCGCAGGTTCTCCGAACAAAAGGTGCGAATGTCAAATTCACTCACTTTCATGCAGAGAAGCGCGTGCACGTGGGAATGTTTATGATTGATCCATGGTATTTAGTCCAACGTTTTTGATCCTATGGTTTTGGTCCGTGGTATTGCGTTCAAAAGAGTTGAACCCAAGTATTGAGTCCTTGGTATTGTTTCTCAATGGTTTTGGTCTATGGTTTGAGAAAGGCCTAGACTATAAAAAGGGAAGGAGATCATTTGGCCCAGAGACTTGTGAATATTGAAGATCTTAAGACCTAAAATTTTGGTGATCGGTTTGTGAAGCTAGATCTGGATCAAGGAGAAAACCGTGAATTATAAGGCTGATCTACTGATAAGTCGAGGTCTCTTTGGCACATGATTAGATCTGTGAATTCGACAGACTGGGGTACAATTGAGGACTGATAAAGTGTCTATATCCGGAGGTCCACAGGTGAGATATGGCTCAGGTGCGAAGATGCCCAATCCAGTAGACGGCGCAGGTGCGGAGGTCCGCAGTCCAGTAGATGGCGCAGGTGCGGAGGTACTCAGTCCAGTAGACGGATCAGGTGCGGAGGTCCACAGTCTGGTAGATGGCACAGGTGTGGAGGTACGCAGTCCAATATACGGATCAGGTGTGGAGGTGCGCAGTCCAGTAGATGGATCAGGTGCAGAGGTGCACTGTCAAGTAGACAGAGCAGATGCGGAGCTGCGCAGGCTAGACACAGCAGAAGTGCGGATATTCACAGGCTTCTATTGGTGAAGTTACGGACTTTTCTTGAAATATTTGTTGGCTGCCTTTTGTCTATTGCTGCAGAGTTCTGGGTTTAGATTACTAGTATTGATTTTCTGGTAACTGCATTCTAAGAAGCTATTGGTTGGTTCATTAGTTGATTGTAAAATGATATTGGTGGATTCACATGTACTTGATGATTATTTGATGTTCATTGATGAAACGTGGTCCCTGGAAGAAAAGAAGTAGGTTAGCACCTACGTACTAGTAGCTCAGCTAGTACAAGAGCAAAGGGAGTTGTAGCTCCCTTCTAGGAGAGTCTGGAAAACGAGAGAGGGTTGTAGCTCTCCGCAGGTTGCAGCCTGCGTACTGGTACAGGACTGCACCAATACAGAATCATTGTAAAATAAGTTTCTAATTGAAAGAAGATAGAGACACATTGCAGCAGGTGATTTTCACCGACATTGGGTTTCCACCTTATATCTGGTGTTCTTTGGTGTGACTGTTTGTTTTTCTTGTTCCTGTTCATTATTATATCATACTGACATTCAAATTAATGGTCAACATCTGAAGAATAAATTAAATTATAAATCTAGAGGGAATATTGAAAAGAATTTGATAATACTGATTCACCCCCCCTCTTAGTATTATTTCCAACAATTGTTATCGGAGCAGGTCCTTCAGAAGAAGCTTGATCGCTTGAAGGAAGATCTATCATCATGAGCAACTATGAGAGAGAAGCATCGATCAGGCCACCAATTTTTGATGGGACAAACTTCGTATATTGGAAGGTAAGAGTTACTGCCTATCTTCAATCTCTTGGTACAGAAGTCTGGGATATCATAGATACAGGGTACACTTTTCCGTCTGCAACTCCTACAGATCCGGCTGGTAAGAAGCAATATGAAACAAATGCAAAGGCTGTCAATACTCTATTAGGATGTCTATCTCAATCAAAGTTCGTCATGGTTATGTAGTACAAATCCGCAAAAGAAATATGGGATAAGATCGTTCTGAGCTATGAAGGAGATGAACAAGGTAACAATTATAGACTTTTAATGGCTTTTGAAGATGATGATTTCATGGATGCTATAGATGAAGAAGGTTTGTATGAAGAGATTTCTCAAAATTTGTCTAGAAGAGAAAAATATGATTATTAATACTCTGCAATTCCAACTGGCTGAAAAAGAAAAACTTCATGAAAAGTTAGAATGTGAAATTGTTGGTCTTAGAAAAGAGATTGAGAAAACAAAAGCTCTTAATCTTAGATTTGTTAAAGGATCTGAAACTCTAGATGAGATTATCAATGTGCAACGTTCTCCACTAATCAAGACAGGTCTGGGATATAATGAAGAAGCATCTCAAGCATCCACCTCCAAACGTTATCTTGATGCATCAAGGAGGAGCGAGCAAAGGCCTAATAGAAATCATTAGGTAAATCAGGGACATTTTACCTTAAGAATGAACAAAGACTATCAGGTAAATCGGGGGCAATCTACTTTAAGGAAAAATAGAAGCTACAACCAGCCTCAGGTAAAACCTTCTCAATTTGCCTCAAGAGTGGATGTCAATAGAAACTACAGTCATTTGGCTGGTAGATTTGATAATCACAGGAGTTTCTTCAATGGCCAATGTTTCTCTTATCATAACTTTGGCCACAAAGCAGCTCAATGTGTTACCTATATGACAATCATGACTAGAGAAGCTCAAAAACAAAGGAGTATGACTGGAATCGTGAAAAGAACCTACAATAACTTTTCTGCTCTTGAAAATGAAATAGAATGCTCTATTTGTAACAACTTCGGTCATGAAGATTCTGAATGCAGGAGCAGGTTTCAGTAGACAACTCAAAAGGAGAAAGCCTCAAGTGTCAAAACATGGAGAATGAAGGAACCACAACCAGAGAGATGTGGTATAGCTTTATATGCGGAAGGGTAAGAAAATCAATGGTACTTTGATAGTGGCTGTTTGAAACACATGACGGGTGATAAGGAAAAACTTTAGTCATATAGTGCCTTAGAGAAGGAGAAGAAGGTCTCTTTTGGAAATGACACCCCTGCTCTCATAAAAGGTAAAGGTTCTGTTCAGTTAAAAGAAAAGGTCAAAGCTGGAAATGTCATGTATGTTGATGGCTTAAAGCATAATCTATTGAGCGTCAGTTAGATGTGCGATCAAGGGACTGAGGTAATATTTCAATCAAATGGATGTAGTGTTCATGATCTTGATACAGGAAAAACAGTGATCAAAGGCATAAGAACTCCAAATAATTTATACATATTCAAAGAAGGACAACATCAATGCTATCTAAGTAAGAATGATGAACACTGGCTATGGAACAGAAGATTGGGGCATCTAAGCTTCTCACAAATAAGGAAAGCATGCAAATACCAGGAAATTTGTGGTATTCCGGACATCAAAATTCCAGACAATACAATATGCAAATCATGTCAGTTTGGTAAGCAAACCAGAACTAACTTCCCTGAGAAGGAAGGATCAGCTAGCAGGCCACTTGAACTGGTCCATACTGATGTATGTGATCCATCTAGGAAAAGGTCACCTCGAGGAGAATAATATTTTATATTATTCATTGACGACTTTTCTAGGATGTGTTGGATAGGACTTATGAAGCACAAAGACGAAGCCTTTGAAAAGTTCAAATCATTCAAAGCCTTGGTGGAGAATGAATCAGATCACAAAATCAAATGCCTCAGGTCTGATAGAGGTGGGGAGTTTACCTCGAATAATTTTTTCGACTTTTGTGAAGAACATGGAATAAGAAGGGAATTCTCTACAGCTAGGACTCCTCAACAAAATGGAGTAGTGGAAAGGATGAACAGAATGGTTCAACAAATGGCTCGTGCTATGCTTGATGAGTCTGGAACTCCAGCAACCTTCTCGGGTGAAGCCACATTTTCTACAGTTGTTATTCTCAACAAGACAAATATCCGGGTGAACAGCACTCAAACTCCTCATGAGCTCTGGTATGGTGAGACTCCTTCGGTAAAACATTTCAAAATTTTTGGAAGCAAATGCTATATTAAAAATAATGATGAAAATCTCGGCAAGTTTGAACCTAGAGCAGATGAAGGCATTCTCCTTGGTTATTCTCCTCACAGCAAAGCATACAAATGTTACAATAAAAGGCTTGGAAGAATTGTCGACAGCATTGATGTAGTGGTGGACGAAAAAGAAAACACTCCCAGGCAGGTAAGATCTGAAGACTTTGAAGATGATGAGGACTATCCATCAACATCAAATCAGATTCATGATGAAGAAGAAACCCATGAGGCACCAAAGGAACAGATAAGGATAGAAGAAAAGACTCCATCCAGGTATGTTCAAAAGAATCATCCAGAATCTCAAATTTTGGGGCAAAAGGAGGCAGGTATACAAACAAGAAGAAAAATTGCAGAAGCTTCAAGCTATTTGGCATTACTCTCCTCCGCTGAACCAAAAAATGTAAGAGAGGCATGCAAAGATGAATGTTGGGTCAAGGCAATGGATGAAGAACTTGAGCAAATCGAAAAGAACAACACTTGGGAGTAATTAGAAACAAGGGCAGACTTTGAAGAAGGGTATTCTCAACAAGAAGGAATAGACTTTGAAGAAAATTTTGCTCCCGTTGCTAGACTTGAGGCCATCAGAATGTTCCTTGCTCTCTCTAGCTTTCAGAAGTTCAAAGTATTTCAAATGGATGTGAAATTAGCCTTTTTGAATGGAGACTTAGAAGAAGAAGTGTACATTGAGAAACCAGATGGTTTCATCCTTAGGAATGATCCAAATCTTGTATACAGACTAAAAAAGGCTCTCTATGGTCTTAAACAGGCTCCAAGGGCTTGGTACTATCGCTTGGACAAATACCTTCATCAACAAGGATTTTCAAAAGGATCAGCAGATAGCAATCTTTATATAAAAATTGAAAATAACAAATTGCTAATACTTGTTGTGTATGTAGATGATATTATCTTTGGCAGTAATGAAGAAGATATGAGTCAAAACTTTGCTTTGGTAATGCAGAAAGAATTCGAAATGTCATTACTTGGGGAGCTGACATATTTTCTTGGTCTACAAATCCAACAAAATGAAGGCGGTATCTTTTTATCTCAAACCAAGTACCTCAAGCAGATCTTGAAGAAATATGGCATGGAATATTCGAAACCAATATTTACCCCTATGGTTACAGGATGCAGCCTCAGTGCAAATGATGAATCAGCAGCAGTGCATCAACCAACCTATAGATCCATGATTGGAAGCCTGCTTTATTTGACAGGTACCCGACCAGACATCATGCATGCAGTAGGAATAGTTGGAAGATTTCAGGCAAATCCAAAGGAAACTCATCTTCAGGCAGTTAAGAGAATCTTCAAGTATCTTCAAGGAACTCAAAACTATGGCTTATGGTATCCTAGAGATACAGATCTCACACTTCATGCCTATACAGATGCAGATTGGGCCAGAAGCGTGGATGACAGAAAAAGCACTAGTGGTGGTGCATTCTTCATGGGTTCCAGATTAGTATCTTGGTTCAACAAGAAATAGAGTTCCATAGCATTATCTATAGCTGAAGCAGAGTATGTGGCTGCTGCATCTTGTTGCACACAACTTCTTTGGATGATGCAAACTTTACAAGATTTTCAAATCACTTGTACTCCACCTATCTCCATATTATGTGATAATACAAGTGCTATCAGTATCTCAAAGGATCCTGTCATGCATTCAAAGACTAAGCACATACCGATCAAGTATCATTTTCTCTGGGAACAAGTGTTGGAACAAAAGGTCAAATTGGAGTATGTTCCCTCTAAGGAACAAGTTGCTGACATTCTCACAAAACCACTGCCTAGGGAAACTTTTGAATACCTCAAACAGAAGCTGGGGGTAGTTGATGCATCATCTTGCTGTTAAATCTTGTCTGTTTTAGAGATTGTTGGCTGTACGTGAGTTTCATATGGGGTATACGCGTACATTTGCTGGTTTATGGATTGGTCAAAAACCAAATGGCACAGGTTCAGGGGGAGCATATATTCTTCTAATAATGCATTGTTGGCATTATTGTAGAAGATCTTGGAGGAGCAAGTACAGAAGAAGAACATGGATGCTGATCTGAATATTGCTGCTAATGTTTTGTCTCTATTTCTTTTGTCAAGGTCATGTAACGGCCTATGTCTGGGATGAATGATATAATGTACTTGGTTGTCATATGTAAATTTTTGATGTAACCCCACTTGGTTGGGTGGATGATCCCCACTTGATTGGGTGATGAATGTATGTATAGAGTCTTTTGGTGATAGGAAGGTCATTTATGGTGTATGGTGGATTATGGTTCTTCTTAAAGAAAATTTCTTTTGCAAATCTGGCCTACAGTCAGGGGGAGTACGATCAGCACAGCAAAGCAGAGTTTTCAGCATGTTCTCAGGGGGAGCATAACCCTTTTCCCTTGATGACAAAGGGGGAGAATGACTTTCAGGATCTTGGGGTTGTCATCAAGTCCAAAAGGGGAGATTGTTGGCATTATGACACAGATGTGGTGCTATGGCATGAGTGTTGTCCTTGATGGAAACTCACTCAAGTGGCAAATCACAGTTCAGGCTCTCAAAATCATAGAAAATGAGATACCTGTAGGTGCGCCTAATAAAAGTTGTGGACCCGCAGGTGCCCCGAACAAGAAGTGTGGACATACCCGCAGTTCTCCGAACAAAAGGTGCGGACATCAAATTCACTCACTTTCATGCAGAGAAGCGCATGCACGTGGGAATGTTTATGATTGATCCATGGTATTTAGTCCAACGTTTTTGATCCTATGGTTTTGGTCCGTGGTATTGCGTTCAAAAGAGTTGAGCCCAAGTATTGAGTCCTTGGTATTGTTTCTCAATGGTTTTGGTCCATGGTTTGAGAAAGGCCTAGACTATAAAAAGGGAAGGAGATCATTTGGCCCAGAGACTTGTGAATATTAAAGATCTTAAGACCTAAAATTTTGGTGATCGGTTTGTGAAGCTAGATTTGTATCAAGGAGAAAACCGTGAATTATAAGGCGGATCTACTGATAAGTCAAGGTCTCTTTGGCGCATGATCAAATCTGTGAATTCGACAGACTGGGGTACAATTGAGGACTGATAAAGTGTCTATATCCAGAGGCCCGCAGTCGAGATACGGCTCAGGTGTACAGTCCAGTAGACGGCACAGGTGTAGAGGTCCGCAGTCCAGTAGACGGCACAGGTGCTGAGGTACGCAGTCCATTACATGAATCAGGTGCAGAGGTCCGCAGTCTAGTAGACAACGTAGGTGCGGAGGTACGTAGTCCAGTTGACGGATCAGGTGTGTAGGTGCACAGTCCAGTAGATGGATCAGGTGCGGAGGTGCGCAGTCCAGTAGACGGATCAGGTGCGGAGGTGCGCTGTCGAGTAGACAGAGCAGGTGCGGAGCTGCGTAGGCTACACACAGCAGAAGTGCGGATATTCGCAGGCTTCTATTGGTGAAGTTGCGGACTTTTCTTGAAATATTTGTTGGCTACCTTTTGTTTATTGCTGCAGAGTTCTGGGTTTAGATTACTGGTATTGCTTTTCTAGTAACTGCATTCTGAGAAGCTATTGGTTGGTTCATTAGTTGATTGTAAAAGGATATTGGTGGATTCACATGTACTTGATGATTATTTGATGTTCATTGATGAAACGTGGTCCCTGGAAGAAAAGAAGTAGGTCAGCACCTACGTACTAGTAGCTCAGCTAGTACAAGAGCAAAGGGGGTTGTATCTCCCTTCCAGGAGAGTCTGGAAAATGAGAGAGGGTTGTAGCTCTCTGCAGGTTGCAGCCTGCGTACTAGTAAAGGACTACACCAGTACATAATCATTGTAAAAGAAGTTTCTAATTGAAAGAAGATAGAGACACATTGCAGCAGGTGGTTTTCACCCACATTGGGTTTCCACCTTATATTTGGTGTTCTTTGGTGTGACTGTTTGTTTTTCTTGTTCCTGTTCATTATTATATGGTACTGACATTCAAATTAATGGTCAACATCTGAAGAATAAATTAAATTATAAATCTAGAGGGAATATTGAAAAGAATTTGATAATACTGATTCACCCCCCCCCCCCCCTCAGTATTATTTCCAACAAAGCCCACCACTACATCTGCTAAACTCACTTATGCCAATGCCTTTGACTCTGAATTCTATCTGTTGTTGAGGGAGAGACAATGTGCTACCTTGGCTATGCATGATGCAACCTTGGAAGTAGAATAAAACATCATGGCTGCAGAGAAGCTCAAGGGGAATGTTGATAGAAGGGGACAGAGGGGTGAATCTTCATCATCTTCAGATCCCAAGATAGATAAAATGACCAAGATGATAGAGTCATTAACCTTTGAAATATCCAAATTAATGGTTGAGCATCACCCTGGGAAAGGAAGAGTTCCTAATACCTTTGCTCTTAGAAATCCAAATCCATATAGAAGGGCTAATGAGCAGTTGTAGATTATGAAAAGAAGCAAAGATGCCAATGAAGACCAAAAGGTGAAGACCCCTTTCTAGAATGTAGTCATGGAAGAAGAACATTTTGAAGAAGATGATGAGATCCATTGTCTGGAAGACAAAGGCACTGCCTCCTTTTTTACCTTAGCTGCCTGTGAAAAGTCCTTATTCAATGACCAGATCAGCCAAGAGTGGGATGGTGGAGTTGTTTTGCAAACTGGTGATCAACACAGATATGATCTGAGGTTGAAGATAAATAATTCCAAGGAAACTCTTGTTCAGAAAGCTGATGTCCTTGCAATACAGAAATCTAATAAACATAAATGATAGGCAGTTGATCCCATCATCTTTAAAGCTCCAGCTCATGAGGTAAGAGGCCTTGACAAGTCTCCTTCTCCTTTCAGCTTTGAATCAGAAATTCAGAAGCTAAGAATACCTATACCTCTGATTAAACTAGTGAAGAACGAGTCCTTCAAGAGATCTATCCTCGAGGCACTTGACCCTAAAGCCATCCAAGCCTCCACTGTCTATGTAAATCTGCAAGATGAAAAACCAACTATTGTTCTCAGCCTAATGATTGAAAATTATGATGACAACTCACCATCATTCTATGTCTCTTTGATTATTCATGAAAAAATCCTTCACAACTGCCTTTTGGACATAGGAACCAGTCATAATCTAATGCCAAGGCTATCATGGATGAATTGGGTCTTGACATTGCCAAGCCTTATCATGACCTATTTTCTTTTGACTCTAGAAAAGTGAAATGTTTGGGATTAATCAAAGACCTAGCCATCACCTTGTTTCAAATACCCATGAAGAGCATGATGATGGATATTGTGGTAGCAGATGTACCCCCCAAGTTTGGCATGTTTCTTTCCAAAGGTTGGATCAAGAGATTAGGTGGAACATTGAAAAATGATTTGTCCTATGCTACTGTCCCAGTTTTTGGAGGTGAGAATAGGAGATTATACAGAGAAGCTCAGTTGGCTTATATCATCAATGATGAAAGGAATCCCACTAATCATCCCATCTATGCTGTCGACACTGATTTTGGAGCTTTACCTCCATGTAGCTTAGGAAACTTGTTTTCCAGATCATAGAGGAAGAAGGCCCACAAATTTGGGACATGTTTTTTGATGGAGCTTGCTCTAAGGAAGCTACAGGGGTAGGTGTAGTCCTTTTGTCCCCCACACAAGAATGCATTCATTTATCTTTCAAGTTAACTTTTTAGGTCACAAATAACATAGCAAAGTATGAAGCCTTGATATTGGGCTTAAACGCCGCTAAAGAAATGGGCATCAAAGGTATGAAGGTGTTTGGAGATGCAAACCTTATCATTCAGCAGGTGAACAAAACTTTCCAAGCAAAGCATCCAAGGCTGAAAGCATACAAAGATGAGATATGGAAGCTCAACGATTCTTTTAATAGTTTCAACATCTCTTACATCCCTAGAATGAAGAACCAGCTTGTTGATTCCCTTGCTGTGTCTGCTAGCACGTTTATTCCTCCTTTGCCTCCTAAATTGATTTATGAAGTTCAGGTGAAATATAGACCATCTCTACCTGACAATGTCAAATACTGGAAAGTTTTTGAAGATGATGATGAATTTAATAGGTTTTTACAAGTCATTGATGAATTTTCTGAAATGCACATTGACCAAGAAAACAAAACCATTGAAGAATGCAATTAATCCAAGCTAAAGGACGAGATTGGTTAGGATAAAATTGTTCAGCTGCCTAGTAACCATATACCCAAAGGATTGGTGCTTCTAGAGAAGTTGTTTTATCATAATGATGTACCTTATAAGGCTGCCAAAACAGAAAATGAGTCTGCAGTTCATAGACATAATGTGGGGAGTCCAACCCATCCAAAGTACATAAATCTATCCACTCACTTGTCTGCTGCCCAAAGTTCTGAGTGCTACACCCTGATGAAACAATTTGTTGATATTTTTTCTTGCAAGTATAGTGATCTTAATACCTATGACACAAACATCATTCAACATAAGATTCCACTGGAGAAGAACACCATCCCTTTTAAGTAGAATTAAGACCTATCAGCCCTCTCTTATTGCCTTTGATTGAAAAGGAAATCAAGAAGCTGTTGGATGCCCTGATCATAGTTCCCCTAAGGTATTCAAAGTGGATAGCTAACCTTGTGGTAGTGAGAAAGAAGAATTGAGAAATAAGGCTCTGTGTTGACTTCAGGAATCTGAACAAATGCTCTAAAAAAGACAACTACCCCTTGCCTAAGATGGAACACTTCCTGCAAAATGTTTCAGGGGCTAGAGTCATGTCTTTCTTAGATGGATTTTTAGGTTACAATCAGATTGTTGTTTACCCAGAAGATCAGGAAAAGACTGCCTTCACTACTCCTTGGGGCACTTTTATGTACTTCAAGATGCCTTTTGGACTGATGAATGCTGGGGCTACTTTTTAGAGGGCCATGGATATAGCCTTTGTGGGAGAGAAGGGCAAGTTTGTCCTTATTTACCTTGATGAAATAACAGTCTTTTCTAGTAGTCACAAGGACCATTTGCAGCATTTGAAGAAGGTATTTCTAAAGTGAAGACGGTTTGGAATTTCTGTGAACCCAAAGAAGTCTCATTTTTCTCTAGAAGAAGGAAAACTTCTGGGACATATTATTTCTGCTAAAGGTGTGAAGATCGATCTAGAAAGAGTTCAAGAAATTCAGACATTGTCCATCCCAAGGTCAAAAAGGGACATTCACTCTTTCCTAGATAAGATTAACTTTGTCAAGAGGTTTATTCCAAATTTTGCAGAGCTAGTGAAGCACATCACTTCCATGTTGAAGAAAGGATCAGAAATAAAATGGACAGATGGTGCAAGAAGCTCTTTTGAAGCCATCAAACAAGCTATCATGGAAGCTCCCACTCTAATCAGCCCAGATTATACCAGGGAGTTTTATATCTTCTCTTTTGCCTCTTATGATACACTTGCAACAACTCTATTGCAGAAAAATGATGAAGGTGTAGCATACCTTATGGCCTTTTTTAGCAAAATTCTGAGGGATGTTGAACTAAGGTATGAACATACTAAAAAACAAGCTTATGCTCTCATAAAATCTTTAAAGGTATTCAGAATTTATTTTCTACATTCCAAAGTGGTTGCGTATGTACCTTTAGCCTGAGTAAAAGATGTCCTAACTCAGCCAGATATTGATGGAAAGAGAGCTAAATGGATTGCAAAATTCATAGAGTTCAAAATAGAGGTGAATCCCACCAAGTTTTTCAAAGGCCAGGGCTTGGCTAAGCTTATGGCCAAGGAAAACTGCAATTTGTTAGACATCAATTGCATGGGTTCAAATTCAGGTGGTGAGCAGACAGAGGAAGCAGCAGAAGAGCAAGAGTAGAATCAGTATTTGGCTGAAAATCTAGCCACCTGTGAATGGTATTCCAGTGTAGTTCATTTTTTGCAGAAGCTAGAAGTCCCTCTAGGGCTTAGCTCAAGTCAAGCTTGGGCCATTAAACTCAGATCAGCCAAATTCTACATTAATAAAACCCTGCTTTATTGGAGAGACCAATTAGGGATCCTCTTGAGATGTCTAGACAAAGGATAATCTGTGGAAGTCATGCACCAGTTCCATTCTAGCATCTGTGGAGGGCATCATTATTGGAAAACCACAGCCCACAAGGTCCTGAGAGCTGGATATTACTGGCCTACTCTGTTCTTTGATGTATTTTCTTTTGTGAGGTATTGTGACAAATGTCAGAGGTTTACAGGAAGACAACAACTAAAATCTCTTCCCTTGAAGCCAGTACATGCCAATGGTCCCTTCCAATAGTGGGGCTTGGAATTTATAGGTGAGATCAATCCACATTCCAGTGGCCAGCACAAATGGATCTTGGTAGCCACTGATTATTTCACCAAATGGATTGAGCCTATACCCACTAAAAATGCTAATCATCAAGTTGTCGTAAAGATCTTGAATAATAATATTTTCACTAGATTTGGTTGCCCAACCAAACTAGTCAATGATAATGCGACAGCGTTTAGGGAAAAATAATTGGTAGATATGTGTGAATCCATGGGCATTCAATTGATGCATTCTACCTCATATTATCCTCAAGGCAATGGCCTGGCAGAATCATCTAACAAGAGTCTTGTAAGGATAACCAAAAAAATGTTGGAGGACAACAAAAAGAGCTAGAATTCCAAGTTGAAGTTTGCACTGTGGGCTGACAGAGTTACCAACAAGAAGTCCATAGGAAATTCTCCGTTTAAGCTGGTGTATGGCGCTGATGCTATTTTTCCTATCTAACTAATTCTCCCTATTGCTAAGTTCTTACAAGAAGAACATGATAAAGAGAATGACATGGCAAGGAGAATGAGTAACCTGGTTTAATTACAGTAGATCAGAGAACAACTGGTTGAGAAGTCAAGAATTCATCAAAAGAAGATCAAAGAAACCTTTGAAAGAAAAGCAAAAGTAGACAGTTTTCAGGTTGGTGACTGGGTTCTCAAATGGGATGCATTGAAGGAAAAGAAGGGAAACCATGATAAATTTGATGCCTTATAGAGATGACCGTTTGTCATTGCTCAAATTCAGATGAACAATACTTTCATTCTGCACAATTTGGAGGGGGAAGATGTTTTTGATGGCCCATTTAATGGGCAATTTTTGAAACTTTACTTCATATGAGGCTTTAAGACCTTAGTATTCTAATAGGTTTTTTCAGTTTTTGCTTTTTATGCAAAGAAACTCCATGCCCAATGGAACACTAGGAGATAAGTTTGTTTTTGTTGTTATTGGAAAGGTAGTAGTCTGCAGTTCTTGAAACCTCACAGGGAGGCTTTCATCGCCAGAAGGAGCCAGTGTTAGCCGTGAGGTGCAGTGATGCTATTTTGAAGACTAAAGGAGAGAAAGGGTCTGTTCAGATGTCGTGGAAAGGTTCCCATATGGTCCATCACCTCACTTTTCTCACTCATCCACTCCCATTCACGTTCACTCATGTCCTAACCCAACCCTCACATCATAAAAAAACCCACTTTCGCCTTGGCTCTACATGAATTAATCCATTTTTGCCTCCATGCATTAATGTGCAAAAACCACTGAAACCTTACGTTTTCATCCATATGCACCCCTTTGCACATTTCTCAAGGTCATCCCAGACCTTCGTGTCCCCCCGCCGTTGGTCTTCCCACCGATCTGATGGTCCGCACTTCACTCGACTAACATTATATGCTCGATCAATCATCATCGTTAGATCATATCCGCCAGATCTAATGGCCATCGGGCATATCACTCGGGCAACAAGCGAGAGGGATGACTGCCCGATAAAAGTGGTTTCCTCTCTCTCCTCCACTGCTACATGGTGCGCGATGAATGGAATCGGGCGGGCTCCGACCTTTACCGCTTATCGCCCGATAGAAACCATTTCCGCTTGAATAAGTTGTTCCCAAGCGTTATCCTTTGAGCACCTCCTCCACCCGATAATCGTTCGATCTGCCCATATGAGATTTGACGGCTCAGACTTATTCCACTCCCACCATGACTTCAAGCCTCTGGTGATTGATCTCCCCTATCCATTCCTCTCGATCCAACGGCCCCCGATCACGATAACCATAGTTCATCCTCTGTTGCCCGAAAAACATCCCAACCATCGATCCATGCGATCCAATGGCCCATGTGCCACAGTACCCCACTTGCCATCAGTCACCCGGGGAGGAAATTTGTTGGCTCTGTCAGTGTTTTTGATAGTTGAACAGTTGAACTGAAAAAATGGAATGCATAGCCAAAAGAGGAACAAAACAACATGATGCAGCTGAACCAGCAGAAATAATCATGGAACATCACAGCACGAGCGAGCCACCTGACAGCATGGTGAAATTACTAGAATTTGATTACTGTGTTTGTTAGAAACAGAGCCCTCTGAGCTCATGTTCGTCTAGTTGTGGCATCAAGTAGTTAGAAGACAGGGGGGATAGATTAAGACATCTCGAGCCTCAGAGAGTTCGAGAGCATTGTAAAAAGCCTATAAATGGCTGAAAGTAAGAAAAAAGAGACATTCAACTTTTGGAGATGGTGGATACTCTGTTCCTCCCAGCATCTCATCTTCATTCCAGTAATACAAGCTTCTTTTGCTGTTACATGTTCAATTTCCATCTTTCCCTATGTTCTAAGCTTTCACTTGAATAGGTTATTCATGTTTTATTTTGTGTCTAATGCCAGATAACTGTCATCTTATCTCTGCATTGATAAATTAGATTTGCAAGCTTCACTTACTTTCTGTAGCTAGCTATCCATATGTGTTTATGTATGTATCTTCCAGTACAATCAGGATTCTCCATCTATTCATTGAATCTATAAACTATTGAGCATTAGTGGTTAAAAGCCTTGTAAAGCTGAGGGTGTTCATGCATGTCTTGAGCGGAAACAGAGTTGAAACAATCATCTGACTTGATCCAAACACCAATCCATTCCAATAGTTTAGAGAACGATATTGAAGATTTATATGTTACCAGGCATCTCCAAGCTACAACCTAGGAGAGTTTCCTAGAGTGATAACAAGAACAACAACCACAACTAAGGAAAGAGAAATCACGGCCAATGGAACAAGAGCTGTGACTAAGGGAACAACAATGGTGACTGAGGGAACAATAGCTGTGACTAAGGAAACAACAACTGCGACCAAGGGAACAACATATGTGACTAAGGGAACAAAAGTTGTTTTTTTTAAAGACTAACTTCAATAAAAATATTTACAATAATTATTTACATTATATACAGAATGAAATAAATTTCGAAAAACGCTCTAGCTAGATGTAGTTGTGGGGTTACCTCCCCGATTAGCTATAACCTACAAGTTGGAATCATTACTTACCTCATGAATAAAAGACTCCCATGTGAGTGACTAGTGATACAAATTGAGTCAGTGCCCATTGTCAAGGAAAGAGATACCAAAACTTTCAATCATAGTAAGTCTCACCATGTCATTATTATAAAATTTAGTGACCTCATATGGTTCTAACCATCTTGTTTGGAGTTTCCCCGGGAAATATTGGAATATCGAGTCATATAATAGCGCCCAATCTCTGTTTTAGAAGGTTTTCTTCTTGATCAGTCGATCATGCCATTTGGTCCTTTGTTGTTGAATAATAGTTATGCATTGCAAGGCCAATAGGCACATTTCATTCAGTTCATTAAGTTGTTGCAAGCATTGCTTTTTCACTTTTGTGAAATCCAATCCGACTTTTGTAGAGGTTTTGAGAGTATTAATTTCAAATTCTATTGGAAAAATGGGCTTCTTACCAAAAACAAGCTGATATGGTGAATGGCCAGTAGTGTTGCTCCAAGTCGTTCGATAGGCCCATAAGGTCTCACGGAGTTTGGCAGCCCAATTCTAGTGATTCACAGACACTGTTTTAGTCAATATTTCCTCTAGGACTTTATTGGTGCTTTCCACTTGTCCATTTTCTTGAGGATGGTAAGGAGAAGTAATTTTTTGTTTAATGTGATATTTATCCAACATAGAAGAAATTTTGTGGCTAGTGAACTATGACCCCCCATCTGTTACAATCTCTCTAGGCATTCCATATCACACAAATAGTTCAAATAGAAAATTAATGACTACCTCTTCTGTAGCCTTTGAGAGAGCTACTACCTCCACCCATTTCTTTACATAGTTTGTGCTAACCAGAATATGCATCTTATGATTTGGCGGTGGGTTGAAGGGGCCCACAAAATGCATCCACCATCTTTCAAAATGTTCAAGTACCATTTGTGACTATAGGGACATTTTTTGTCGGCTTTAATGGGGCGACCCATCCTCTGAAAACTATCACAATTATGGGCATATTTTCTTGCATCTTTAAATATTGTGGGCCAGTAATAACCCATCTATAACACTTTATGCCCAGTTCTTCAATCAACAAAATACCCACCACAAGGTTCGTCATGACAAGCCTTAAGAATACCATAAACTTTGTATTCCCTAATGCATCTACGGATTTGAAGATTGGACCCTATATGGAAGAGGTATCCGTCAATCTAGGAGAACTGTGCACTGCATTGAATGATAAGATTCTTTTCCTACTACCATATAATTGGCCACATCAACATACCAGGGTGTTTTAACTATCACAAAAAATAGATGTTCATCAAGAAAATGGTCTTCCAAGGGTAAAGAATCAGCCACTAGTGGAAATCTAGATAGAAAATTCACAACAAGATTCTCCTTCCCTACTCAATCCTTTATGGTGATATCAAATTCCTATAATAACAATAACCAATAAGTTATTCTACCATCAATAGAAAGGTTTATTAGCTAAACACCTAATGCCATAATGATCAGTATATAAAAAGCTTGGGTATCCTATTATGTAGTGACGAAATATATTGATAACATAAACAACAACTAATAATTATTTTTATGTCACTGTATCATTTAGCTTTGCCAGTGTAAGATTATTATTGATATAATAGATGGCATAAGGATTTTTATGTTCTTCCTTTCCAAGTACAACTCCTATTGTCGTGTCTGATGCATCAGATGAAATGTGGAATGGTAAATTCTAATTTGCCCCTTGTAACACAGGGGCTATTGAGACTAGTTTTTTAAGATATGCAAAAGCAACATCACACCTATCAGTCCATTCAAATTCCACATTTCCTGTCAATGCATACAGTGCTTCTATTATTTTTTTAAAATTTTCTATCAAATGACGATAATAACCAACGTAGCCAAGGAAACTATGCACCTCAATTGGTGTTCGATGAGTAGGTGTTGGGTGTAGTATATGGCATTTTAATGGATCAACATTTATTTGTCAATCTAGGAGTTCGTGAACTTCAAGGCACAACACTGGAAATGCCAGAGAAGGACTTCAACAACCTGCAAAAGAAAACCCTAATTTTTCCTGCAAACAACAATAATTATCCACTCCAATCTTGTAATCAAAAGTATTCATTAAAATTGAAACCATTAAACACTAATCTTACAAAACCATTAACAACCTTCTAAGTTCTAGAAAACAGTGCATAAATTCTCAATTCAATTCCTACACTAGATTTGACAATTTTATTAAAAGAAAAATAACTTGATCGATCTAGACACTAGCTACTTCACTCATTAACTTATCAAGAAAACTAAGATTTCAAATTAGATAAATAATCAAAAGCACCAAAAGAACACATTTTTCACACCAATCAATCCCACAAGAGTGCTTAAGGGAGTCACACAAGACGTCAAAAAATTATTGCACAAACTCATTCTCTAGTTATTCTAATTCCTACACTCAGTTCCTGTACTAGGAAAGAAAAAACAGTTCTTGCACTCTATTCCTGTATTGGGAAAGACAAAATAGTTCTTGTACACTATTTCTATACTTGGAAAATAAATAAAACATGTTGCATCATTTAATATGCATTCAAAATGAATAACCACAGTCAAATCTTAGTACATGAACATTCTTATAATCATCGTCAATGGCTTGACCTTGAAATAGGAAGAAACTCAATCAAGTTAACAACTCGAAATACTTCAACAGTCAAGACATATACAAAAAAAACTTTGTTTCTGCACTACATTATCTTATTCCTGTAGTACATTGTCTCGGTCCTGTACTCAAAAACAACATGCGAATGAACCCACAAATTTAAGCTCTTCAAGGTTAAAAGCATTTCAAATCACGAATATGTTTGGAATAAGGACAAACCAGTGTTTCTTTATCTATCTCCAATAATGGAAAGGTTTTGAAGAGCCAACCTTACCAAAGACCAATGTTATCACTTTGAAACCTCAAGGTTCATCATAGATTTGTGGTAATAAGTTAATCAAAATACACATGTATCGTGAAATAAACTCACTCCAGATCTAGATTGTCCCTAGGGAAAATTTTAAGAACCCCCCCTAAATTTATAAATATAATAAATGGGCGAATCTCCATGGTATATAGGAAAAATGGAAGGCGATTTTATCAATAATATAATATGTATATATAATTTTTTGGCGAATCTCTCACCAGGCATGGCGAATATTTTACTCAATTATAAAATCTTGTAAGATCTTGGCGAGTCTTTCACTAAATAATAAAACTTTGTAAAGTCCTAGTGAATCTTAGCATAGGCTACATGCTGGTTTAATTCCCCCATTTAAATAGGCTACATTCCAGGTGAATACCATGGGTCAATACCATGTGCCATTTTGGTGAATACCATGGGTCAATACCATGTGCCATTTTTATTTTTATTAATTCTAATATTAGGGTTAATAATGGTTTTTTGCATGGTATTAATAACAATCTAGTCCATGGTATTTGTCCCATAGTATTTTGGCCATAAGTTTCACCTAAATATAACCCATTTTTTGAGTGTTCGTAAATATAAGGTGACTTATGGAGTAAATATAAAAAAATGTTTTATTTGTTTACCACACCTCTCGTTTATTTATATTTTTATTAATTTACCATACCTCTTTTACAATTATGGTATTTGGCCCATAGGATTCACTTAAATAAAACCTCTTTCTTGAGCCTTCACAAATAGAACGAGGGTTATGGACTAAATAGAAAAAGAGGTTTTATTTATTTACGATACGTCTAGTTTATTTATATTTTTATTTATTTACCATACCGTTTGAGTAAGTATAAAAAGACGTTTTATTTATTTACCATACCTCCACTTTACTTATATTTTTATTTGTTTACACCGTTACATGTATATAAGGTGACTTATGGAGTAAATATAAAAAATGTTTTATTTATTTACCATACCTCTCATTTATTTATATTTTTATTAATTTACCATACCTCTTTTATAAATATGGTATTTGGCCCATAGGATTCACTTAAATAAAACCTATTCTTGAAAATGGGCGAATGGAAGGTTGTAAGTCCTAATTTCAAGGGCTAAATTTACCTTTTTTACCCTCTCCCTTAAAATAAGGTGGGCTATTTGAGGTGATTTGTAAAAATGTACTATGATACAAAATATTCGCCCACTAAAAATTTAAAACCCCTTAATTTCGCCAAAGGGCGAACATTCGCCCCTAAAATTATCCTTGATTGTCCCACTCTCAAACCAAATACATCAAATGAACAGAGCATATAAACACCATGTGCACACTTACGCAAATGATATAATACTATTTTCACACTCCACAAATGTATTCATAAAAATTCATCCACATCGTGCTACTAACTAAAGGATAATGAGATGGATTGGCTAGGCTCTATCCAACCAGATTGTTCCCTTATGAAGAAAAGAGTGAACTACAAAGTATTTAAAAACATTAACAAAATTGGACACAAATGAAGATAGAACCTGACATTGATGCTTTATTAATCAAACCTCAACCTTTAATACATTAAAAGCTTCAATATTTCAGCTCCTTTTGATCATAGGAAGGGGGGTGTAACCTCCAAAACTCAGCTCAGTTCCATGAGAATACAAAGAATGGTTTTCTAGCAAGGGTTGGAGCCATAACTCTGTCTTTTATAATTTTTTTACATTACAAATTTGGCTTTAGACAAGCCAATCCTTTGCAAACAATATGGAGATTGAATCCCAACAATATGCCATGAATGGGAGATCTATTTCAGCCATGATCCAATTGAAGAAACACAAATCTGATGCAAATTTTGCAAATCTGGGCATATTTTGGAATTATGGAAAAAACATCATTTTTTATAAAACTGCCTCAAATATCCTTGTGTATCTCTTAGACCAATGCGAATTTTGGAAATTTGTTTGGAGGAAACCTCATATGTCATTTTTTCAACAAAAACCTCTCTTGTAATTTTCTTATTCATCTCCATTGCCTCGAAATCATGCCTGAAGTTGACTGTTTGGCTACTTTTACAAATCTGGGTTTTACCTGATTTTTCAACAAATCTACCTTAAAGACCCCTTCGAATCTTGCAATCAATGGAGAATTTTGGAAAATAACTTGCGTATTACTCATTTTCCTATACTATGAACAAAACCCATGTTCCATAACTTCAAAATTTTCTTTCAGCTGCACACAACTCGACAATGAAATTGGTAGATTAAAAAACTAGTGCGATTTTGGGGTTGAAGCATTAATTATTCCCTAAAAATCTATTTTTATGACTTGGGTGCATTTTGACTGATGTGGAGGTGTTCAAACATCATTTTTAATAAAAACCTTTCCCAAATTTTCTCGAAAATGCATCGATGTATGAAAGCCCCAAATTGGTTACTTTCTAGTGTAGGAATGTTGCTCTTTAGTGCAAGAACAGGTCAATGAAATATAATTCCACCTTTGGTTGGTCCAAGATCATTCCAAACGTGTGTTTGTACTACCAACTAACATTTTCTTTTGTGGAAATCTTGAATAATGAAGTGGTCCACATAGACCAGGTGTAGGATCCCTATGCGATGCAAGAACAAGACAATCTACATTAACAACATTTTAATATGAATTAATCCTAGAAATGAATATAACGAAGGTATTCTTATACAAAATACAACCCAAGAGCAAATCTTTTCTATTTCATTAAAATAATGTAGAAAGACTTCATAAACTAGTAAAATAAGGGAATAAGTAGGGCATCATATGAATAAAAAAGTGAAATAAGTACAACAATTCTAGGGCCTAACATCCCCCCATGTCGATAATCTTTCATGTCCTCATGCAAGAAAATCAACTTATATATTGATGTTCCCTTGAAGAAAACCAAAATTGAACCATAAATGCTCCTGCAACCATGTGTAAACAAATTTTCCCCACTAGATTTGACTGTTCTAAAGGATAATGCATGCTGGTTCATTTTTGTATTGGATTATTTATTCATTAAGATTGATCCAAAGAAATTCTAATGCCAAGGCTACCATAGGAATTCTAATAATGTCATTACTGCAAGAATAGTGTTATCATGAAATAGCCAACAATAAAAATTTCCTCAAAGCATCGCAAGAGTAGTACAAATCAGCAAATGCTCACTTTCAATAGCCACATTATCATAAATAGAAATTACATTATTTGGAAGAAGAGGCATTAAAATGTATGGAAATAGGGAAAAAGAAGTATGACAAAATGATACCTTCCTAGGCTGCCCATCTTACCATTACCCAAGCGTATATTTGAAGCTCCTCTTGTTCAAGTGAATCACATGCATTATGGGCTCCACATCCATAAAAACCAAATTATTTCTGAAAGATAGAACTCTAAAGCACATTATTGAAAGGATCTTAAATCCATTCTCAGATAGATATGATAATGAGTTCTCAATTGAAATCCATTACCTTGGCCTGGTGACTAGTAGCGGTAATTCCATTCTTGTTAGGACCCATGATCATGGTAGGTTGGTTCGTAATGAGACCTCCCATCCCTCTTAATCATTTTAAGAGAAAATTTGATTATAATTAACCTTAAATATGTTACTTAATAGGTGGGGAGGAAAATATGCTCCTTAAGATCATGGGATCGTGTGAATTTTTTTTAATTACTAATCTTTACCGGTTGGTCATTCTACCTTAAAGACTCATTTTAAAGAAGGCATCTCAGATAATGGCTGAAAGATTCCTTGAGTTGATTGTGCTAAGGTTCTCATGAGAGCTCATTAGGTTTTTATGGGAGTGGTCCACCATAGGAAGTTTTTCATCAATACCTTTGAAGAGAAACTTGAAATGGTTTCTTGGATGACAGTTTATTAGAATGAATAGGCAAGAAGTAGGTTCTTAAGCTTATGGATGGAAAGTATTAAATATAACAATAAAAATCTCCCTAACTGACCCAATTAATAATCTTGGCCAATAATCAAAGTCACTTTATAAAATATGAGGCATTAAGAATGAATTTCTTTTGACAAGCCTTATCACAAGAGTGCTTAATGACAAAAATTTCAATAGATGTGCCTTAAGAATTGTAGTTTCGAGAGTGATGCTATATAATTTTATTTCAGATGACATTTTTATTTATTTTTCTTATACTACTCTACCCCAATTTAGAGGGAGTAAGATCTCCTTTAAGTGTAGGAATACTCCCAATGTAATCATGTGCATAATAGAATGCTAAACATACTCACACTCAGTTTTAAAGAATAAACTTCAACACATACCAGAGTATTAGAAACCAACTGCTTTAATTGAGATCATATCAAGGGTTTTTGAATGATGGAGGAACTATGTACCAACAATTCTTTGGAACCAATTTTCAAAGAAGTTCACATATTCTTGGTCTTATGATTCATTAGTAATTGGTGGTGTCCCCTCCTTTGTCATATCATGTCGGTCTTCCCAATACTTTTAATTGTTTTCTTGAGTGAAGGTTGGATCTTGTGATAGACATGTCAAGAACTCTTCAATCTCTATTTCCAATGGCTCTTCCTCCTCATCAGGTTTGATCCATGATTCTTCAATTTCCTCATTAGATTGACAAAGATATTCAAATAAATATTCTCGACCTTCTTGCAGGGATGGCTCATGGGTATTTTGTTCCTTTATCACATTTGAAAAGATGGATCTACTCTTGACTTATGCTAAGGTATGTTCTCCCTAGGAAGCAGAGATGCTAGTTGCAGCCAAGATCTGAGAAAGCTCATGGAGTGCATCTCTTGTCAAGCATTTGATTCTTCGTTTGCTAGCTGGAAGATCATGTTAACACATGGATTAGCATCTGGGGGGGGGGTGGTTCTTACAGCGCCAAAAAAAAAAAAAAAAAAAAAAAAAAAAAAAAAAAATTGTAGGAAAAGAAACAAACTAGGCTTGTGAGCTCTCTGTTAATATCATCTTGTATGCTTCAGCAAGCAAAACAATCACACTAAAAATTCATTTGCAGGAAAAAAAACTAGGCTTGTGATCTCTCTGGCAACACCATCTTCTATGCTTCAACAAGCAAGAGAATCACACCAAAACTTCATTTACAGGAAAGGAAACAAACCAAGTTTGTGAGCTCTCTGGAAATACTATCCAATATGCTTCAATAATAAAATCACACTAATTAAAAACTAATTTTCAAAAAAGGGAAAGAGCATAGTAGATCACTAAGGCCCTATCCCTCAAGTGCCTCCCCAACAACGACGCCAAAATCTTGGGTGAAGTATATGGCATATTAATGGACCAACATTTAATTTTCAATCTAGGAGTTCATGAACTTCGAGACACATCACTGGAAATTTCGGAGACGAACTTCAACAACCTGTAAAATAAAACCCTAATTTGTCTTACAAGTAACAATTATTATCCACTCCAATCTTGAAATCAAAAGTATTCATTAAAAGTGAAACCATTAAACACTAATCTTGCAAAACCATTAACAACCATATAAGTTCCAGAAAACAGTGCATAAATTCTCAATTCAATTCCTACAATAGATTTGACAATTTTATTAAAAGAAAAAGAACTTGATCGATCTGGACACTAGCTACTTCACTCATTAAATTATCAAGAAAACTGATATTTCAGACTATATAAATAATCAAAAGAAACAAAAGAACACATGTTTCAATCTAATCAATCCACAAGAGTTCTTAAGGGAGTGACACAATACATAAAAACATTCTTGCACAATCTCATTCTCTAGTTATTCTAATTCTTGCACTTAGTTCCTGTACTAGGAAAACAAAATAGTTCCTACACTATGTTCCTGTATCAGGAAAGACAAAATAGTTCCTGTACATTGTTCCTATACTGGGAAAAGAAATAAAAAATTTGCATCATTTACTATGCATTCAAAATGAATAACCATAGTCAAATATCAATACATGAACATTCTTCTAATTAGGATCAGTGGCTTGACCTTAAAATTGGAAGAAACTCAATCAATTCAACAACTCAAAATACTTCAACAGTCAAGACATATACAAAAAAAACTATGTTTTCGCACTACATTGTCTTGTTCCTGCACTACACTGTCTCATTCCTGTACTGAAAAACAACATGCGAATGAACCCACAAATTTAAGTCCTTCAAGGTTAAAAGCATTTCAAATCATGAATATATTTGGAATAAGGCCAAAGCAGTCTTGCTTTATCTATCCCCAACAATGGAAAGGTTTTGAATAGCCAACCATACCAAAGACCAATGTTATAACTTTGAAACGTCAAGGTTCAACATAGATTTTTGGTAATAAGTTAATCAAAATACACAATATTGTGAAATAAACTCACTCCAGATTTGGATTGTCTCACTATCAAACCAAATATATCAAATTAACATAGCGTATAAACAACATGTGCACACTTATGCAAATGATATAACACTAGTTTCACACTCCACAAATGTATTCATAAAAATTCATCCACAGTGTGCTACTAACTGAAGGATAAAAAGCTCAATTGGTTGGACCCTAGCCAACCATCTCGTTTCCTTATCAGGAAAAGAGTGAGCTACAAAGTATTTAAAAACATTAACAAAATTGAATACAAATGAAGATAGAACCTGACATTGATGCTTTATTAATGAAACCTTAGTCTTTAATACATCAAAAGCTTCAGCATTCCAACTCCAGTTGATTAGAGGAATGGGGGTTATAATCCCCAGCACTCGGCTAAGCCACATGAGCATACAAAGAATGGTTTTCTAGCTAGGCTTGGAGCTATAACTTTGTTTTTTATAATTTTTTTGCATTACAAATTTGGCTTTAGACAAGCCAATCCTTTGAAAACAATATGGAGATTGAATCCCAATAATTTTTCATGAATGGGATATCTAATTCAGCTATGATCCAATTGAAGAAATACAAATATAATGCAAATTTTGCAAATTTGGGCATTGGAATCCTAGAAAAAACATAATTTTTTATAAAATTGCCTCAAAGATCCTTGTATATCTATTAGAACGATGTGAATTTTGGAAATATGTTTGGAGGAAACCTAATTTGTCATGTTTTAAACAAAAACCCCTCTTGTAATTTTATGATTAAGCTCCATTTCCTCATAAATCATGCATTAATTTGACTGTTTGGCTACTTTTGCAAAATATGGTTTTTACCTGATTTTTCTACTAATATGCCTCAAACATCCCTTTGTATCTCCCAAACAGTGGTGAATTTTAGAAAAATGCACACCAATTACTCAATTTTCTAGACTGGGAACAAAACCTGTGTTCCAGAATTTCAATATTCTCTTTCAGTTGCAAACAAATTGAGGAGGAAATTGGCAGTTTGAAAACTAGTGTGATTTTTGGGCTGAAGTTACCTAAAAATTCATCTATACGACCTAGGTGCATTTCGAATGATTTGGAGGTTTTCAAAAAACATTTTTAACAAAAAACTTTCTCGGATTTTCTCGAAAATGTGTCGATGTATGAAAGCCCCAAATTGGTTGCTCTCTAGTGCAAGAATGTTACTCTTTAATGCAAGAACGGGTCAATGAAAGATAATTCCACCTATGGTTGTCAAAAGGGATCCAAGATCATTTCAAATGTGTGTTTGTACTACCAACCAACATTTTCCTTCGTGGCAAGCTTGAATGATGAAGTGGTACACATATACTTGGTCCAGGATCCCAATGCGATGCAAGAACAAGACAATCTACATTAACAAAATTTTAATGAGCATTAATCCTAGAAATGCATATAATGAAGGTATTCTTATATAAAATACAACACAAACTCAAATCTTTTCTATTGCATTAAAAGAATGTAGAAAGAGTTCATAAACTAGTAAAACAAGGGAATAAGTAGGGCATCATATGAATAGAAAGGTGCATTAAATACAACATTTTTGGGGCCTGACATTAGGTAGCATAAGAATTAACTAAATATTTGTTGGGTCTACCTGGATGCCTACAACAGAGATGTAATGCTCCAAAAATACACCCTCTGTCATCATCATATGGAATTTTTCATTACTAAGGCATAATTTGGTAGTTATGCACTATTCAAGAACTTTTTCTAGATTTTGTAAGGCTTGGTCAAAATCATTGCCTTAAGGAGTAAAATCATCCATGTATAGCTCAATTTCTTCATTGATTAAGTCAGAAATAATCGTCCATGTGTTGCACCGCCCAAATGGAAAAACTTTGTATGCAAATGTTTCCCATGGACAGGTGAATGTGGTTTTGTCCTAATCTTTGGGAGAAATTTGTATTTGGTTATATCCACTAAAACCATCTAGGAAATAGAAAAAATCCTTTTTAGCAAGCATGTCGAGGACCTTATCTACAAATGGAAGAGAAAAGTGATCTTTTTGTGAAGCTTTATTCGATTCTCTGTGATCCACACAAATTCTCCATTTGCAATTTTTCTTAGGGACCACAACCAGTGGTGAAACCCATTGACTTTTAGAAATAGGATATATGAAATTAACATCAAGAAGTTTCTGCAACTCTTGTTTTATTATATCCCTAAGGTGTGGATTTAATATTCTTTGAGGTTGGCAAATGCCATAGACATCTTTTTCTATATAAATGTGATGTGTAAACAGTTTAGTATCAATGCCTCTCATATCAGAATATTCCCAAGGAAAACCCTATTTATATTTTTGGAGGATTTAAATTAATTTTTTACATTGTAGGCTGTCCAAATTGGCATTCATGTTCAAAGTCTTACTAGGTTCAATTTCGATGGAACATTATTACGAACTGCAATTGTGGGTATATGTTCATTATTCAGAACCTCCATTGGGTCTCCCTGGGCTTCATTGTCAAGCATAGCTTTTACCATTTGACATGTTGGATTCCCAATAGTAGAAGGTTGGTTAATACAACTATTAATTACATCATCCTCAATTTTCCTTTTAAAAATAAGAGCTTCATCTAGAGTAAGAGGAGAACACTAATTTTCTTCTAGATATTTTGGAAGGAACAATTGATAATTTCCAAGTGATAGTTTGGGTCTAGTGGGCAGATACAAGAAAATATTTTTAACAGCAGTCCCTTTTGTAATTGTTATGTTTCCTACCAAACACCCTATATATGCATCTATAGTTTCCAACCATGGTATGCCTAATATTAAAGGGTGTCCATCCAACCTATTTCTAGGATTGATAACCAAATATTCCATTGGGTACTCCTAGGAATCTACTGAAATAATAATATCATCGAAAGTGCCTTCTGGATTTACTACTAATTTTTCTGCCAATTCCAACATAATGGAGCTTGGTTTTAATGCTATGATTCCAAGGATCCCACAAGTTTCTATATTCAAAATGTTTATTTCATCTCCTAAGTCCACTAAGGTGTTTGGGAAGTTATGACCCTGAATTTGAACAAACTAATGGGTTTCTATGGTCATCATATTTAATATGTATTTTCTTCCCTAAAATGAGATCAGAAAGTGTCCGAAGGACATGGACTGTAGGAGAGTCTTTTGATTTTCTCCTAGGCTTCTTGACACATAGTTCTATGATGGTTTTAGCATATATTGGGACATTCTGAATAGCCTGGAGAAGATGAATTTTAATACATAAGTTTTTTAGTTCCCCTACAAGATCAAAATCAAAATAGACTGGTGGTTTGATCAGAGTAAGTCTCTTGGGGAATGGAGGGGAAACATCTGTAGTTTTAATAGGATCTTGTTGTTTGGTTGTCATGTAAGGTGCCTCTATTTTAGTGACAACTATGGTGGACAAAGGATGTTCTACTAGAGGATACTCCTCAATAGGATTTTTGTTGTCTGCCTACTCTTGGTTTCTTGTACGATCTTCTGTAAATATAGTTCATCCATATCTTAGTTGCAACTCATTAAATTCGAAAGAGGTAGAACCACAATCCAAGTTTCCAAAGATCTCAGAGTATTGGGCGGCCTATTATTCAGATTAGGATTCAATTGAGCAGGTAATTAATGACATAATCGAGGTGGAACATTTTGGGGAAATTGGAGTGGATATTGCAATGGTGGTTATGATTGAGGCAACATTCTGACATATTGATTAATTGGTCCCGTAGGACACTGATAGTTTTGAGACCACATTGGTCCCTTAATAGGTGAATTTGGCCAATGTAAAGGATATAAACTATTTGATGGATTTTTCCATGAAGATGTAGGATATTGTTGATTTGTCCACAAGGGTCCAATGAATGGATGATTTATCTAGGGTGGTGCGGAGTATGACTGAGATTTCCAAGTGGTATTAAAAGGTTTTTGGCCCTGCCACATTGATCCAAGAATCTATTGCTGAGCATATTGTCCAGAATAAAATACAGAAGGATCATGCATCATACTTGGAGGGTGGGTCTGCCACTGCCATCGTTCTGTCATGAGGTATGTTGGTTCTGGGTCTTCCTTAGTTTCCTTGAATACAACCTTCAATCCAAGGAGTGAGGGATAATGTTCATTTGAGTGATATTTAACACAGATAGCACATATTTCAATTGTGTCTAGCAGACATTCTTTGCGGTTGTGCTTCTTCCAACAAGGACAGAAAATAGCTAGGGCATGTTCTGTGTTAGCCTATTTTTTCTTCACCTACAAGACATCCAACTGTGTAGTTAATGGACTCAAAATATCAATATTAAAATCTTCTAAGAGATTACCAATTTCTGCTCGTGTAACTCCTCTGCCTATAGTTCTGCTAGATCTGCTACGAGGATCTCGAATTCCAAATTTGGTTCGTGTACTCCCTTGTGAGCACCTGATACACAGTTTTATGATATCATCATATTCCTTTTTGTAAATGTCACCCTATCCCATTAGATTAACTTTTTTTCTCCATTCATCTTTCATGTCCCTAATTAAAGCAGTTTTCAATATATCTTTGGGTAGAGTAGTGTGTTGGTAGGCTAAATTTCTTTATTTTAACCCCTTTTCCACTTCAAAACCATAACCTTAGACCTATGTTTTAACCTTGAAACCTCCTTATTCCTACACTAGTCCAAGAATCGTGCATTTTCCTGCACTATATTGATATTTTATATTTAAGGGTTACGAATGTGCTTAATTAATTGTTTTCATAGATTTTATACCTATGATTTTCTTTGCAACTAATATTTCCTTTCCTAAAGTATTTGATAAGCAATGTAGTGATCATTCCATTAGCATGGTCAAGTGTAGGTAGGATTCCTGCACCACTGGTGAATCCTAAATTGTCTTGACAACTCACTACCCAATGTGGACACCTTGTTCCAGATCAGTCAACTCGATTTGGGCTCGGAGTAGAGATAAGTCATTGATATGATGGATATTAGGTCGTCGACCGAATGCTTAAGATTAGCATTTTGCTATAGACGAAAGGCTTAGTATGAACTATTGATGTTCTTCTACTATAGTCGAAAGGCTCACATTGGAATGTTGGATGTAATTTGGTTACAGCCGCAGGCCTGAACGGATGTATAAAATATAGGATTCATATAAAAAATGGTAGTGAGCGATAGCTATAGCAAGGATACTGTAATTTTGGCCTTCTGTAATTTTGTTGGTATCGCCCTCGTTTTTTATTGTATTCAAACTTATGATGTACATTTGTTGATTATTAATAGAAAGGGACTATGGAATGTTATTTCAATCTTGTGTTGTAATTCTATGTTGATGCGTCGTTAAGAGATGAATCTCTAAATTTCCTAAAAAGGGAAATGAGTTGGTTGGTTAGGGCCCAGCCAACCCAACTCGTTCTCCCTCGTATTCTTCTTTTTCATTAAAGGTGTGTTGATTTTTTTTAATGCAAAGTGTGAATTAAATAAATGCTTTTATTCTTCTACAAAGTCCAGGTTTGATTTCATCACTGTGTGATGGATGCATGGTGTGCATTCTTAATTGAGTTTGGTTTTATCCTTTATGATTTCTTTTCTTCAAAGATTAGCATTGTTTCTGCCTGGATCGTGCAAGCACGCATTCCTGCACTAGTGCATTTATAGTTTTTTAGATTTATTCCTTTGGTTCATTACAGTAATAGTCTCTTGTTCTTATATGATATATGATCCTTGATGCATTTTTGCAGTGTGTGATCGTCATTCTGAAGTGTTCTTGATATCTTGAACTATATATGCTTTGGTAATTTGAGAATGAACGTTGTTATAACACATTAATATGTACCTTCACTTCATACTTTTCAGGGAAAGATTGAACTTCATGTTTAATTATTTTCAAAGAGAACCTTTCTTAGTTAAGAAGGTTATGAATGCAAATCGTATCTGTGTGAATAAATATTACAGGATTGAAGCCTGCTGTCACAATTAGATGATTTCTTTAGTTGCATGAAGGAGTTCCTTGATTGAATAAAAGTGTGCTTTGACTTTGGAAATTAATTCTTATTTTAAATATTGAGATTGGTTGAAGCATATTTTTGTTTGAGGAAGTTATTTCAAAGTTATGTTCACCTTTGCAAACTCTTTCTCTAAGTTAACACATTCTTTATTTTCTTATAATAGGAATTTGAAAACTTGGTGAAGGAATCTTTGTTTTCTGGTACAGGAACCGATATCCTGATACAGGAATAGAGTGATCTAGTCTTGAGGCTTAAAGCCCCTGCATGAGGACATAAACCTTCAATATAGGTGTAAAATATACTTCCAACACCTAAATTTTGTTCTGGTACTAGTGTAAGCACATTGTAGGAGTACAGGAATAGCAACTTGGTGCAGGGAGAAAGATCTATAATGAAGCCAGACATCTTCCAAGGTCTAACTATTAATCTGAAACACAACTACAGTGCAGATAAACATAGATTTGCATTTACCTTAGTCAAGATTGCTTACAAGAAGTTTGAGAGTTCCTTTCATTTATGTTTTCTCCAGAAGTACTTTCTTTCACATTTCGGCACTAGAATTTCTTTGGTGTAAATTTTCGGGTGATCTTTTCTTTTTTATTCTACAAGATTATAAATTAAGGAAGTAGGAATAGAGTTAGGAAAATTTCATATCATTTCTGGTATTTCCTATGCTTCGTCTCTAAGTTTACGAAACCCCCGATTTGATAATTAAGTGTTGAAGGAGTCTGCCTAATCGCAATTCCTGCACCCAACATTTTGGCATCGTTGTCGGGGAGGCGATTTGAAATTGGTAAGAACTTTCCATTTTTTGCAATAGGGGTAAGTCTACTATTATTTTTTTCTTATAGTATGCTTCTATTGTTTTGAGGAATTTATGAGTGCTGATTTTTTATTCATTGAAACAATTAATAGATTCTTTTTCTTTACGAGCATTTGAATTTTGTTTTTGGATTTAATTTGAAAAAAAAAATTCCTAAGAAAGGTAGGGGTCTAAAGCCCAATAAGGGCTGATGAAATATTGAAAATTTTGAAAACTATTCTCATATTGGACCTTCTTTTGTAGGTAGAAAGTCCAAGCAGACCCAAAGTCATCACGCCAGAATGATCCACTTAGATTCTGGAAACAATGATTTGACACAACCCAAAAAGGGGAAGAAGGAGGCCAACAATGATCAGAAAGTTCAATTCATCTATAGTCAACCTTCATCTTCTAGAAGTGGTTTGATTGGAGGCACAACAATGGCTGATCATGGAGACCATGTAGAGGGGACTAGCGAGAACCACGTAAATGAAGAGAAATCAACTTTTGGATTTCACCTTCAGCACTTCCACGCTTTCATGGTAAGGTGCATGAAGACCTAGATTCATTTCTTTTTTATTTCAATATTTTATGTCGAAATTATGATTATTCTTCTGATGCCCAGAAATTAAAGTTGTTTCCTGTAACTCTCAAGGATTTAGCCTTGCACTGGTTCATGGGACTAGGAGGAAACATTGTAAGTTCTTGGGACCAAATGAAGAGAATATTTTTGAATAAATATTAGGAATATTGTAAAACTAGAGAAATGCAGGACGAGATCTTCACCATTGTACAAGGTGATCATGAGACTTTTAGAGAGATTTTTGTATATACTCCAAAGGTCCAAACACAAATTTGATTTAAGTAATATTCGAACCTTGTTCCTACAAGGACATACTAAGGATTCTAGACATAATTTGAATCTGTTAGGACAAGGAGACATTATTCATGAATAATTTGAACAAATTTGTGACTTGTGTAGGAAGTTCTCCCCAAATCAATCTAGATCCACTACAGGAGGTCGAAGAAAAACTAACAAACTGGGATCTACAGATGCTATGATCATTGGCTTGGATAATAAAATGGACAACATGAAAATTCAAATAATGAATATTGTTAGCAAAAAAATAGACTCTTTGAAATTTCAACAAAAATTAGAAAAGGAACAAGAGTCATTGTTTATTTTTTTCCAAAATGTAGGAAAAATTATCCTTTAAGAGAGTGTCCTGCTGATATAAAAAGTCCTAATAAATGTGTGATTTGTGTAGAGAACCATGCCACCGAGGAGTGCCCCTCCATACCTGGATTAAAAGTTGTACTTGAAGGAGAGAATTCTGAACCTGAGCCATTACATGCCATGGGAGCACGAAGAAACTGGCCACAGGTAAGTGTAGGTATGGCTCCTGAACCACATTTTTATGGTTATAATACACCTCCATATTCCTATTATAATAATAACAATCACTCTCAACATTGGCAGCACGGGAACCATTTTCATCATGGACAATCCTCTCAACCTTGGCAACAAGGATGGAGAGGTCCAAACCATTCATATCATTCCTATCCTTCTCATATGCCATCATATCCTCCTTCCTATGCACCATGCCATATGTCACAACCATATTTTCCCTCTCTACCTCAGCAAATTCAATCATTTCCACCATTTCCTTTTCGACCACCATCTAGACCACCTCAACTACCTACTCAACCGATACTGAATCCTAATAATAAGGTGGTACAACTGATTCATTCAGTTGGACCATCGCCTCTTCCTACCTATGAAACCCTATCAATTGGGATAAATGAGCTTCAATTGAGATTGGGAAGGGTAGTTAAACCAAAAAAAAAAATCCACGATGATTATTTAGGAGAAAAATGAGGAGGTAACTCTTGATCATTCAAAAACAATGTCACCATTCAACCCATTCCTGCACCTTCATACTCACCATCTTCTTCAAACTAGCATCCCTATCCAAAGCAGTTGGCCATGGAGAGGAGTGACCTTGAGTCCACTCTGGATTTCGAATTAAGGAATCTTTGTATAAAGGTCCCTTTACTTCAGGCTATCTGAGAAATTCCCATCTATACAAAGATCATTCGGGAATTATGTCTTAACAAGCTAGGGAGGAAGAGAGTAGAACCTCATACCATTCAATTTGTTGGTAGAGACGCTGAGTTGATAATAGGATGTGTATCAATGTAGAAATACATAGATCCTGGAAACCCAATTGTTTCTGTCTAGATAGGTGATATCTTTGTCTCTAATGTATTAGTAGACCTAGGGGCAGCCATCAATGTTATGCTAGGCAAACCATGGAACAACTTGGGTTGGGCCATTTTCATCCTACACTCACCTTTCTTGAACTTGCAGATAGATCTAAAATCAAGCTCGATGGAGTACTGGACGACGTGGTTTTCTTTATAGATTCATGGGAATACCTTATGGATTTCATTGTGCTTTGACCAAAGAATATAGTGGGAGGACATCCTTTGATTCTGGGATGACTGTGGCTTGCCATAGATGATGCTTATATTGGATGTCACTCCAGTGATATGTACATTTCACATTGAGACTCTAGGAAAAAGGTCACCATATGCCCACCTGCTAGATCTATTCGGGAACTCACAGACACTTTATGGTTATATTATGATAGTAGTGACGAGGAGACTCTGCTTATTTCTTTGATTCAGCATTATACCAAGTCCATCCAGGATGGTGAATTATGAGATTTCTTGAACAATCTAGACACTATGCCTAGTTTTGATATGCTTCATCAGATGTTTAGTCTAGATTTCCAAGAAAATATTGATTCCCAACCTTCCTTATCCCATACCGTGGCATCATCTTCCTACTCTTCAACCCCAGACCACTCTTGTTGAAATTAATCTAGGAAAATCTTTACACATTAGCTCAGACCTAGATTCATATTAGCAAGAGCATCTTGTTACCTTGTTATGAGATCACTTTGATGCATTTGCTTGGAGTTATGAAGACATGAAAGGAATTCCTCCTGATACTTGTACTATTCATATCTATATCCAGGAGGGAGCCCAACCTGTTTGACAACCCCAAAGATGAATGAATCCCGCACTAAGAGATATTGTTAAGGAAGAATTACAAAAACTCTTAGATGCTAATTTCATCTACCTCATTACTGATAGTCAGTGGATCTCTCCATTAGTGATAGTCCCTAAGAAATATGGTGTTAGGACCTAAATCTACCTTAGGCTGAGAAAGGCAAGTCTAGGGTAACATCAAACCATGCTTAACCTGGTAGCTATCCCTACCAGGTCGGGAGAGGGCTCTCTCCTTATCAATATCAATGAAAATTTATCAAGGAAGGCTTGAGATGATTGATATAAAACTAATTTTAGGCTAGTTATGCTTTCTCAGAGGAATTTGATTGAATTTAATGGTTTGGTTCTAGATCGGATTGGGAAGACAGCTTTGGGTCCAGGAAATGAACACAGATTTGCAGAGGTTTCTGTGGGGGGAGGTAGGTAAGTGTCTTAGCCCATTGAAATGAGTGTAATGGTGATTCTAAAGACTGGTGAGGAGCTGGAGAGGGCATGCAATTGTCATGAGTCCTCTTCAAACAGTAGAAAACATGTAGAACTAAATAAACCACAAGGTAGAGCACTAAAACACCAATGAATTCCACCTTTAAACTTGATTCATTTAGTTATGTAGAAAGAGAGAGATGATGGCACACATAAACATAAGATCAACTAAAATTACAAAGAAGAACACAATGCTAAAGCACATTACCACAAGAATCCCACAAAATGCTACAAAACCCTGGTTTATTTCCTTGCCAAACTGCAGAAGTGATGTACAAAGTAGCTCAATGCATCCACAAGAGTCCAACCTTTACAAATGACTGAAAAACACATGATATAGACCTCCAAACCACCTGTGCTATCCATCAGGGGTCGAATCCATGAGAATAGGGGTGGTTTTAACCATATCTAAACTAGGAACACAAAAATAGGCAGTGGAACAGCTTGCCTCTAAAACCCAGGAAATTGATTCATTCAACTCTAAACCACCTACAACTGATATATCTACCTTATCAAGTCAATTTTTATCATTTTTACATCAAAGTACATCAATTTACATCATGTAACATCATGAATTTGACCATAAGAGAGAAAAAGTCAAACTAGAAGAAAACTAGGCGAAAAACAGAGTTTTTGAGCAAAATTGGCACTTTTTCATCCTGTGCGTAGCGCCATTTTTTCTATGCATAACACTTTTTCCAAGCTACTTTTGGAGGGCTTCCTAAGGTCCCAATCAGGTTCAGTATAGCTTTTTAGAAAGCCTAGTGAGTCTACTTTCTATATCAACTTGAATTTTCTGATTTGGAGTCCATTTGCCCCTCCAAAATTGCAATCTCCCAAGACTACTTCTTGTGTGGCCAAAAAGTGGTAGAGAGGGCAATTTTTGGGTGTTCTTGGCCCTTTTGGAGGTCCAAAACTTGTCAAAATTTCCTAGTAATTTTTTAGCATGCATAACTTTTCATAAGGAATCCAAAAATTCCAAGTTTTCTTCAAATGGAGGCCCTATCAAAAGCGAGCGCCAGTGGCACTACGCACCTGCCGGGAAAACCTGTTTTTCCCTAAAAAATTCAAAAATGTCAAAAATTTCACCAAATTTCTTGAAATTTGGCATGAGTGATCTATGTCAGGTGCTATGCTAGTCCAATGAAGCTTTAGCCAAGATTTTGAGCTTATCTTGCTCTTTCTTACTCCTCAAAGTTCTCCTTAACTTGGCTTTTAGGCTTCTTATCTTTGTTTTACAAATTTTGTTTCGGGCCAAATAGTGATAAGCCATGTGGCGCAACAACTTCTTCTCCTTATTAGCTTTGTCTAGCAGCTTTTCCAAATGCATGTTTTCCCTCTCTAACCATGATTCCCGGTCAGCCTCCATTTCTTGCTCTAGTGAAGTTAGCTTGACCTTCCTTCTTTTTGCCAATTGTTGGTTTTCCCTTATGTTTTGTAGCTCCATGATTGTTTGTTTTTCCTCTAGTTGCTTGTTCTATTGCTCAAGGTAATTAATGATCCATTTAGCCCTCTCAATGTTAAGTAATGGGCTTTGTATCTCAACTTCTTGTTCCTTGATGATCTCATCCTTGAGTGAGCCTAAATTAGTGTCCTCGTCCTCAATCAAAATGAAATCCCTATCTTGGCCTTCAGAAGGCCCTTCATCATGCAATGGTTTCTTTCCCCTGTCTTGTGCCTACTCTGCTAAATAAGAAGGCAAAGCCCCTTTCACCCTGGGTGAAGATAGCATTTGCCTATTTTCTGGTGAAGGAAACGAGACCCCTTCCACCCTAGGTGGAGATAATACTCGTTTGGTAGCTGCAAATAGTTTCCTTGTGCCCTTTTTATAAGTGACAAATACTGGCACACCTGTATTTTGAGTCTCATGAACCTCTGGCTGATTTGAAGGCCCTCCTTCCTCTTAAAACACTGATGGGATCACCTGAGAGCTTTTGAAAACCTCATGTGAAATGAAAGTATCCCATGAAATACTCAACAAGCTCAGCTGATGCAAACAACAATCTTGATCAATGAAAAATAATAAAGGCTACTAAACTGTTGAGGAAGAGGTTTCCTTTGCACCAATGTAGCCAGCTTCTCAATATTTCTACATATGAAATAGGGGAGGTTCATCATCCTCACTCTAGTGAAATGCATTAATAATCTAACATGATAAGTGTACAAGCGAGAAAACCTCCCTCCATAGGTGAAATATTTGATAATGAGCTTCATGAGTGGAGCATAAGTGTCCTGTAGGTATCTGAAAGAAAAGACCCTATTGTTTGCTTTTGATAACTAGCCTTGACATAAGGCTCATAATGCTCTTTGCCCACAAGCTGTCCTTTGTTCCACTGTTCACCGACATTTGGAATACTTGTTGTTGCAACTATGGTTTCAGATTTCAAAGTGAAGGAAACACCTGCTAAGTTCGCCTGGCCATTGTGAAGATGAAGGACAAATAGCCTGGCAAGTTCATGGTGATATTTCACCCTCTCCACCATCTCACAAAACTGGTAGCAAGACTGATGTTTAAAACATGTTACTACAAGAGGGCAAGCTAGTAACTCTGTGAGTGTGGTGGGCTCCTCCTGGATGTGTTTTCCTCCCTTATGTGGTTTTCTTGGTGCATGAATCTCTTGGGAGGAATCACTCATAGTTTCCTCATCCCTTTCATAAGCTGAATCTGTTTCCATATTTGCAAATCTAGAATGTAGAATGATGAGTATGAAGATATTTTCTTAAGTATAGGTGACTGTTGTTTTCTTTTTGGGATTAAAAGGGTTGACTGATAGTTTAAGTGCAAAGGAGGGTTTTGATGATAGCAATAGGGTTTTTAGGGAATGATAGGGTTTAGGAAAAGGGAATTAGGGTTTGGGGAATAGTGGGAATTATGTATAAGGCTTAGGGTTTGGTGATAGGGCGTAAGGTGAGTGTCAATGGGAGAGGGAAAGGGGAAGGGAATAAGGGAAATTTAGTGCAAGGGGATGGGATGTGGGAAAATCATACAAGGGAGTGAAAATAGCAAGAATAACAAAAACCCTAGGTAGTTTTGACAACACAACTTTGAGGCAATTAGGGTTTCATTTTTTAAGCACTCACATCACCATCATGGATGACAGAATCTCTAGCTAGGGCAAATGGTAGGATGTTCTTACTTGTAGAGGGGTTATTTTCAAATTTGGAGGCTTGGAAAATCAATGGAATGAGTTTTGGAGCTTGGCTGACAGATGCGCCACGTCGATGCCCAGGTGCATAGCGCACTTCCTGTGCGTAGTGCACATTGAAATTCCTTTGCAAATCCTGTGCCCGGTGCATAGCGCCTGACAGGTGCATCGTGCCAGTGCCCAGGTGCATTGCACCGATGAGAATTGGAGTTTTTGCTGCAGCTTCCACTTGTTTCTTCTCAAATGCGATTTTTCCTCTTTCTCTCTTTGTTTAGCACAAATGAGGTCTTCTAACACAAAGGATCACTTTATATACATTTTGACTTTAATTTTTCATTTATAAAAAACCCACTTTCTAAATTTCCCTTTTACTTTGCTTTTAAAAACCCTGTTTTTGCAGTTTGGCTTTTTTTTTTGTCATTTGATGGATGTGATGCTTGGATGTTTTTGCTTCTTTTGTAGTAGCTGGAGTGCTGGAGTGTGGCAAGGTGACCAAGGGCTGTATCTGAAGCTTTATTACATATGAAAACATTAAAATTACATAAATTTGTACATGAAAATAGAAAAACTTTGTTTTCACCTCAAAACAGAGTTTTGAGGTAAAAACCCTTTATGAAGCAAATCATCAGTGAAATTTGTAATTATTAAACATCCTCATGTACCTGCTGACCTCTTATTGAGCTTTTGAATACCATGGTAGTAAATCCTAGACCTAATGAGACTTGAAAACCCTAAAAATGTCTTTTGCGAATGTAAATGACAAAAAATGACTGTAAACGACCTGAACTTGTGAAAATAGGCCAACAGGTAAAGACCATGAGGGAAATTTGATAATGAACCACTTCCATCAGTTGATCCATGACCTAAAGAAATGCAACTGATCAGATGGGACACCTAAAATGCATGCAAAGAAAGAATTTGATCACTGATGGAGGGATGAAGGGCTCCAATGGGGATGGTAGCTCTTGGGAGGTGCCAAGAACTATAGATCTCTGGAAAGCAGACAATGCCTCTTCCATTGGGCTAAATGGAGTCAATAACTTCAGCAAACTAAAACCAATATGTTGACACAAAACTGACTCAATTACAAGACTGAAATTGACTCAAAACTAACTCAAACAATCCACACTAAATAACCAAAACTAACCTCAGACCTTCAATTTTATAGCCTTCACTTCGGGCCCCAAACTAAATGAATGACGACAGTACACACTTGCAATGAAGGAAATAAAATGGTATGTACAGTGACAAATTATGACAATAGAAAATTTCTCAAAGATAATACCGTTTCAACAGCCGACCATTGACCGGCCCTCCTGGATAATCTTCCCCATTCATTTCTTTGAGGAGAAAAGCATTTTGACCTCAACATACAGCAATTCTATATGGTCCCTTCCACAAATTCTCTAACTTTCCATGCTTGCCTTTGTCCTCGTTTCTAGCATCCCATTTTAGCACTATGTCTTCAATCTAAAACTTATTTTCCTTTGCCTTCTGATCATAGATTTTCTTCATTCTCTCTTGCAGCCTGAAGGTATTCTGGAAAACCTCCTCTCTCGTCTATTGTAAATGGATCATTTGGTTTATTCTTCACTGAAAATGATCCTCCTTGCTGCCAGCTTCCTACAGAAGTTTTACCACCGGGACTGCGAGAGATGTTGGGAACACCTGTCAACACCATATACTAGTTCAAACAGAGACATGCCAATTGATTTCTTTTGACTTACTCTATCTGCCCATAGTGCGTTAACAAGCTTCTTGTGCCAGCTCTTTTTGTTTTTTTCCAGCAGCTTTTTGATTATGTTAACTAATGATTTATTTGAAGTTTCTGCCAATCCAATATCTTGGATATAGTATGCAATAGAGTTCCTGAAGGTAATTTGATATTTGTTACAAAAATCAATCATCTTTTTAGATTTGAAAGTTGTTGTATTATCTGTAATCAGTTTGTTAGGACAACCAAAACATGACAAAATATTGTTTTCGAGAAACTGAATTATTACCACATCTGTAGCTTGTCGACTGGGGATTGCCTCAATCCATTTTTTAAAATAATCCGTCGTTGTTAAGATCCACTTATGTTGAGCTGAAGATGTGGGGTGGATCTCTCCAATAAAATCTAGGCCCCACTATTGAAATGAAGCACTTACTTCAACTGACTTGAGAGGTAGTGGCTGTAATTTTCTCCTTCCCTGAAAAATTTGACATTCGTGACAACTTGTAACAATTTTATAAACATTAGCAAAGAGGGTAGGCCAATAGTACCCTGCTCTCAAAATTTTATTTGTCGTCGTCTTCCAAAATAGGTGACCTCCACAATCTCCCTTGTGAAAATCATCCATGACCTGTTTTGCTTCCTCCTCAACCAAACAATTTAGCAACATACCTCCGGGATCTTTCCAATACAATGCATTATTCATAATACAAAATTTGGCAGCCTTTAAATTCAGAGTTCTAATTTTGTTTTTAGCCATCCCTGGTGGTGGTGAAAGGTGCTTGAGCACATATACAACATCTGAATACCAAGGAGAATGGATAAAAATTTCAGATACCTGAACAAGTGAGCTGCCTTCATCTTCTTCGGACATGGCAGCAATCAAGTTTATGTCCAAGGCATGCAAATTAGACTCTGCCATTAGTTTTGCTAGATCTTTCCCCTTGATGAGCTTTGTCGGATTTATCTCCAAATCATATTCTAACAAAGCTGCGATCCATTTGCCTCGTCTCCCTTCCGGATCTGTCTGTACCAAAACATCTTTGACGGCTGCGTTAGGGACATAAGCAAGAATATGAGAATTCAGAATATATACCCGAAAATCTTTCAAAGCTTTCACCAAGGCAAGAGCTTGTTTCTTAATAATGTTATACTTTAAGGCTGCATCTCTTATTGTTCTGCTGAAAAAGGCGAATGGCTTCTCAAGCTAGTTTCTTTTCTGCATAAGAACTGCTGCCATAGTATGCTCTGAAGCGAATGAAAATAAAATGAAATCTTGGGAATAATCTGGGCTGATTAAAATTGGAGCTGAAGAAAGAGCCAACTTTACCAAATGGAAAGATTTGATAGCTTCTTTGGTCCACATTACCACACTATCTTTCTTCAACATGTTTGTGATTTCCCTCAAATGTTTAGCTAGATTTGGCACAAAAGGACACAAGAAGTTCATCTTACCATTGAATGCTTAGATCTCCTTTTTACTATGAGGAAAATCAATTTTCTAAATAGCTTCCACTCGAGTAGGATCAATGCGGATGCCCTCCTTGGATATGATATGACCAAGAAGCTTCCCTTCATCCATGGAAAACAAGCTCTTTTTGGGATTGAGAGATATGGCATATTTTCTGCACCGCTGTAAAACAATCTTCAAATGGTAAAGATGTTCCTCATCTAAATTAGAAAAAACTATCAAATCATCAAGATAAACTACTAAAAATACATCTTTCTCATTTGCAAAGGCAATATCCATAGCTCGCTGAAAAGTTGCACCAACATTCTTTAATCTGAATGGCATCTTAGAATAATGGAAAGTCCCCCACAGGGTGGTGAATGCTATTTTGTCCCTGTCATCCTCATGAACCAAAATTTGATTGTATCTGGAATACCCATCGAGCAACGACATACGAGATGCCCCAACCACTCTTTGGAGTATGTGGTCCGTCTTTGGAAATGGATAATTATCTTTCAAAGACACCTTATTCAGATTTTTGAAATTAGTGCATAATCTAATCTCACCTGTCTTCTTTCGCATGGGCACCAAATTGGAAATCCATTTTGAAAATCTTATTGGAACGATTATACTAGCCTTGTATAATTGGTTCACCTCCTTCTCTATTGATGGTAGCAACTTTGGATTAGTCCTTCTTAACTTTTGTCGACATGGCTTCTGGTTTGGCTTGATTGGAATGATGTGTTGAATTATACTTTTATCATACTCCTTCAAATCTGAATAGTCCCATGCAAATACATCAGTAAATGAAGAAAATAAACTAATGTATTTTGCCTTTACCTGAGGAGATAAAGCCTTTGACAACTTCACCATCTTTGGATTTTCTGTTGTTCTGATATTCACATCTTCAACTCCCTTTTCATTTGGCATTAAACTTGGCTTCCGGGCTACAACATCTTGGTCAAATAATTCCTCTAAAGGTATAAAGCCTTTAGGGATGACATTGTCCTTCAGCTACAAAACTTCCATCTGATTTACTTCTAAGTCTGGTTCGCCATTATCTTGCTCGCCATCTATAGAAGTGTCTTGATATTTACCTTCATTTTGCAGAAATTCTTCAATCTCTTTGTCATCCGAAACACCTACCAATATCTTTGATTATCAGGGACAGCTGGGCGATGTTTTACATGAATTTCAAACTTATTTTTTGAATTCATTAGAATCTTCAAGTTACTTGCTGTTGTTGCAAGGGAATCTGCAATAACATTCTGTGCACGCGGAACACATGTCAAGGTAAAATCTGGAAACAACCTCAAAATATCTAAAACTACATTATGGTAAGCCCTCATTCGAGGATGTTTAGCTTGATATTCACCCTTGACTTTCTTGATTACTAATTCGCAGTCACCATAAACTAAAATTCTCTTTGCATTCAACTTCTTAAGGATGTGCCTCATATTCTGCTTCATTATTGGAACAATCAAAAGCCAACTTGTACGAACAAACTCTTACATTACTCGGGACTTTATTAGGTGAGAAAATAGGGTTGTGTATCCAAATACCAATTCTGGCTCCTTCCTTATGTACTTCTCCATAAAAGTCCATACTCCACAAACCGGCTTCTTCCTCCAAGTGCTGGAATTCTGCCTGCTCTTCTACCTTTGGCTGTTGTCCATCGTTTTCTTGCTGCTGATGGGATGTTGACTATTCAACGGTACTTTCAAGCCTTTGTCTCTCTTGATGAAGTACAGCTCTAAATTTTTCTGTAATCTCTGGTATATATTCAACTTCAACTAATTGACTATTTACATCATTGAAACCACTGTCGGAATAAAGAACAAAAGACTCTAAATCTGTATGTACATAATTAATTGGATGATTCATAGGTTTCTCCTTACTCGTGATCAAAGATGGGAATAGTAGCATAGGAGAAATCTAACTGCAATGTCCCTTTGAGTTTTTCACCCCAGGATCTAGACAAAAGCATGCCAAATCTAGGAGGAATGTTGGCCACAACTACATCCACAAGAACATTTTTTGCTGGAATCTAATCCAAAGTCACAACCAAATTTTTAATAAGTCCAATACATCTGACCCTACCAGAATCAAAGGAATAAAGGTCATGATACTTGCGGGTGATGTCCAAGCCTAATTTCTCCATGATTTCCTTTGGCATGAGGTTATGAGACGCTCCTAAATCAAACATGGCGTTGTGCAAAACATAATCATGCAATCTAAGGCTGAGGTAAAAAGGAGCTACATCACTATCCTCAGATTGGCCTTCCAATGTTGGACCAATGATAAGCTCGGGTTGGTCATCTTCCGCACTTACCATATTAGATAGAGGATCTATATTCAAAATCTTTGCCACTTGACCTTTATAGCTGCTATTCTTCATTAATTCAGTCAAAGGTATTGGCACTTTTAACTTAGCAATTTCATTTTCTAAGCTAAAGATTGTAGTTTTCTCTACCTCTTTGACTAGAGCATCCTTCTTTTCAGTCTTTTCCTTTGTTGCACTTGGCTGATTTGACTTTTCATTCGCTGATTGTACTTTGCTGGAAGTAGGATCTGCTGGCTCCTTTCCCTTTTTCTACACATTTGGAGAATCATTCTTTGGTGGTGTTGCTTCCTTCCACTTCTGAATTGGATTGATAGGTACATCCCTACTCCTGAGTCAGTATTGCCTTTGCTACGTTTTCAATGCATTCACATCCTCTGATACTCATCTGATTCCTCTTCTAGGACTGTTTCATTTGCCAATATAAAATCTTCATCTTTTTGTACAACTGGACTTTCTGAATACTCTTCATCTTCGGTGATATAAATTGGCAAACCATCTGGTGTAAAAAAGTGATTCTCCTCTCCTATTGGAGTCTCATCATCCTCTGATTCAATGCCATGGACATAGTTCTGCTGTAATGGTGTTTTGACTTGCTGTTGAGCTGATGGATCTTGAGCTCTTTGCTCCCGTTGCTTGATTCTAAACTGTGGTTGCTGCTGACCACGAAAATTTGGATTTCTGACCTGTGTCTCAGGGCTTATCTACAATGGTGAATCTATCAAACATCTTCTCAATCTTACGGAGCAAATGATCTGAGGTAGAAGCTTCTTCCTTTATAGTCACCTTCTTCTCGGTCTTTGTTCTAGCTCTCTTAGCTAGCAGATTTGCTTCAACACTTACTGCAATTTTCTGCATGTCCTCCAATGTAGCCAAGTCTCTTTCTCTCAATTGATATGCCATATCGAGATCAAAGCCATCGGGAAATTTGATCAAAGCCAGCCCCATGGGTGGCTTGATATCAGCTGGAATGGCATTATAAACAGTATTGAATCTAACACAGTAATCCCGTATAGTTTCACCAACATTCCTCTTTATGTTTTCATATTCGGAAAGGATTTGAAGTGGATTTTTCTTTACCTCCCAACAATCCAAAAATTGTCTATGAAGGGCTGCCAATGAATTGATAGTTCCAGCAGGCAATGCTCTGAACCACTTTCGCACTTCGCCTCCAAAAGTTTGCACAAATAATCTCATAGTTACATTCTTTGCATCTATCTCATGGAGATCAAATAAATCACTCATCCTATCAACATGCTGCTATGTTGTGACACCTTGGGAAGCATCAAACAATGGGATTTTACTTTAGTAATCAGCAGGCATGGCATCTAAGTTTTGTGGCAAAACAAGCGGTGCATATCTAGCAACCATTGCTCAAGGTGGATTTGTAACTGGCCTTGGGGATGTAGGAGGAGTTGGAACAACAATAGCAACTAATGTGATGGGTGTATGAGGTGTCGAAGGGGATGAAGAAATATTTGATGTTTGAGGTGTTGAAGGAGTTGATGGGGGTGAAGGCACTGCAGATTTCTGATCAGATATGGCGGGCTGCACAGGAATGGTGGGAATAAAAGGAGGCTTTGTAGGAATTTCTGAACCAGACACAATGGCAAACGAACCAAGAGTAGCAGATGCAGATTCTAAGAACTCGGGAATATTGGTAGCCACAATTGAATTTTGAAGATTCAGAATATAAGCATCAATTGATCGATTTTCCCTTTCAATTTCAAGATATTTAACAAACTCCAGATTTAGAACAGTAGCACCAACTGCACTTTCAGATTTAGTTTCAAACAACGATAGCTAAAAATTTTCATCAAATGGGAGATCTTCAAGATATTCAAAAACAACTGGGCATGAACGATATCTAAACACAGGAATCACATAACTTTCTTGGCGGAGAATTCTTGGAATGAGATTTGGGTTTTCATACACAGGAGGAGGATCAGGATCAAGATTGGCTCTAGTATATCATCTAGAAGCCAGTGTATTGAATTATTCCAAAAAATCAAATGGACATTACAATTTGATCAGCCTACTGAATTCTAAACTCATCATCCAAAAGTATAGAATTATTTAATGTACTGGGGCAATTTGCAAGTCAGATGATCAATTTATAAAACTAAACCGGAGATTGACTGAAGTAGTATTCATCTACTTATGCACTCGCAAAGCAAGAGCAGTTCGAAGGCTACTTGGCTAACTTCAGGCTCCATATGTAGTTTATAAAGCAAAGAACATTAACAAACAAACAAAACATTTTCCCCAATATGGTTGCCAATATGTTAGGGCTTAAATCTACCTCAGGTTGAGAAAGGCAGGTCCAGGGTAACATCAAACCACGCTTAACCTAGTAGGTAGCCCTACCAGGTCAGGAGAGGGCTCTCTCCTTGTCAATCTTAATGAAAATTTATCAAGGAAGGCTTGAGATGATTGACATAAAAACTAATTTTAGGCTAGGTATGCTTGCTAAGAGGAATTTGATTGAATTTAATGGTTGGGTTGCTGGATCAGATGGGGAAGGCAGCTTTGGGTCCGGGAAATGAACACAGATTTGCAGAGGTTTCTGTGGGGCGAGGTAGGAAAGTGTATTAGCACTTTGAAATGAGTGTAATGGTGAGTCTAAAGACTGGTGAGGAGCTGGAGAGGGCATGTAATTGTCATGAGTCCTCTTCAAACAGTAAAAATCATGTAGAACTAAATAAACCCCATGGTAGAGCACTGAAACACCAATGAATTCCACCTTTAAACTTGATTCATTTAGTTATGTAGAAAGAGAGAGATGATGACACACATAAACATAAGATCAACTGAAATTAAAAAGAAGAACACAATGCTAAATCACATTACCACAAGAATCCCACAAAATGCTACAAAACCCTAGTTTATTTCCTTGCCAAACTGCAGAAGTGATGTACAAAGTAGCTCAATGCATCAACAAGAGTCCAAAATTTACAAATGACTGTAAAAACACATGATATAGACCTCCAAACCACCTATGCTATCCATTAGGGGTTGAATCCATGAGAATAGGGGTGGTTTCAACCATATCTAAACTAGGAACACAAAAATAGGCAGTGGAACAACTTGCCTCTAAAACCTAGGAAACTGATTCATTCAACTCTAAACCACCTGCAACTAATGTATCTAAATTATCAAGTCAATTTTTATAATTTTTACATCATAGTACATCAATTTACATCATTTCACATCATGAATTTGACCATAAGAGAGAAAAAGTCAAACTAGAAGAAAACTAGGCAAAAAACAGAGTTTTTGAGCAAAATTGGCACTTTTTTATCCTGTCCGTAGCACTTTTTCCAAGCTACTTTTGGAGGGCTTCTCGAGGTCAAAATCAGGTGCAGGATAGCTTGTTGGAAAGCCTGGTGAGTCTACTTTCCATAGCATCTTGAATTTTCTGATTTGGAATCCATTTGACCTCCAAAATTGCAATCTCCCAAGACTGCTTCCTGTGTGTCCAAAAAGTGGCAGAGAGGGCATTTTTTGGGTGTTCTTGGCCCTTTTGGATGTCCAAAACTTGCAAAATTTCCTAGTAATATTTGAGCATGCATAAATTTTCATAAGGAATCCAAAAATTCCAAGTATTCTTCAAATGGAAGTCCCTATCAAAAGCGAGCGCCAGTGGCGCTACGCACCTGCAGGAAAAACCTGTTTTTTCCCTGAAAAATTCAAAAATGTTAAAAATTTCACCAAAGTTCTTGAAATTTGGCATGAGAGATCTATTTTAGGTGCTATGCTGGGCCAATGAAGCTTTAGCCAATATTTTGAGCTTATCTTGCTCTATCTTGCTCCTCAAATTTCTCCTTAACTTGGCTTTTAGGCTTCTTATCTTTGTTTTACAAATTTTGTTCTGGGCCAAATAGTGATAAGCCATGTGGCACAACAACTTCTTCTCCTTATTAGATTTTGCCAGCATATTTTCCAAATGGATGTTTGCCCTCTCTAACCATGATTCCCGGTCAGCCTCAATTTCTTGCTCTAGTGAAGTTAGCTTGACCTTCCTTCTTTTTGCCAATTGCCAGTTTTCCCTTATGTTTTGCAGCTCCATGATTGTTTGTTTGTCCTCCAGTTGCTTGTTCTATTGCTCAAGGTAATTAGTAATCCATTTAGCCCTCTCAATGTTAAGTGATAGGCTTTGGATCTCAACTTCCTGTTCCTTGATGATCTCATCCTTGAGTGAGCCTAAATCATTGTCCTCGTCCTCAATCAAAATGTGGCCTTCAAAAGGCCCTTCATCATGCAATGGTTTCTTTCCTCTGTCCTATGCCTGCTCTGCTAAAGAAGAAGGAAAAGCCCCTTTCACCCTGGGTGAAGATAGCATTTCCCTATTGTCCGGTGAAGGAAACGAGACCCCTTCCACCCAAGATGGAGATAATACTCATTTGGCAGCTGCAAATTGTTTCCTTGTGCCCTTTTTATAAGTGAAAAATACTAGCACACCTGTAGTTTGAGTTTCATGAACCTCTGGCTGATTTGAAGGTCCTCCTTCCTCTTGAAACACTGATGGGGTCACCTGAGGGCTTTTGAAAACCTCATGTGAAATGAAAGTATCCCATGAAATACTCAAAAAGCTCAGCTGATGCAAAACAACAATCTTGATCAATGAAAAATGATAAAAGCTACTAAACTGTTGAGGAAGATGTTTCCTTTGCACTAATGTAGCCATTTTCTCAATATTTCTACATATGAAATAGGGGAGGTTCATCATCCTCACTCTAGTGAAATGCATTAATAATCTAACATGATAAGTGTACAAGCGAGAAAACCTCCCTTCACAGGTGAAATATTTGATAATGAGCTTCATGAGCGGAGCAAAAGTGTCCTGTAGGTATCTAAAAGGAAAGACCCTACTGATTTGCTTTTGATAACTAGCCTTGACATAATGCTCATAATGCTCTTTGCCCATAAGTTGTCCTTTGTTACACTATTCACCCACATTTGGAATACCTGTTACTGTAGCTATGGTTTCAGGTGTCAAAGTGAAGGAAAAACCTGCTAAGTTCATCTGGCCATTGTGAAGATGAAGGAAAAATAACCTACCAAGTTCATGGTGGTATTTCACCCTCTCCACCGTCTCACAAAACTGGTAGCAAGACTGATGTTTAAAACATGTTACTGCAAGAGGGCAAGCTAGTAACTCTGTGAGTGTGGTGGGCTCCTCCCGGATGTGTTTTCCTCCCTTATGTGGTTTTCTTGGTGCATGAATCTCTTGGGAGGAGTCACTCACAGTTTCCTCATCCCTTTCATAATCTGAATCTGTTTCCATATTTGCAAATGTAGAATGTAGAATGATGAGTATGAAGAGATTTTCTTAAGTATAGGTGATTGTTGTTTTCTTTTTGGGATTAAAAGGGTTGACTGATAGTATAAGTGCAAAGGAGGGTTTTGATGATAGCAATAGGGTTTTTAGGGAATGATAGGGTTTAGGAAAAGGGAATTAGGGTTTGGGGAATAGTGGGAATTATGTATAGGGTTTAGGGTTTGGTGATAGGGGGTAAGGTGAGAATCAATGGGAGAGGGAAAGGGGAAGGGAATTAGGGAAATTTAGTGCAAGGGGATGGGATGTGGGAAAATCATACAAGGGAGTGAAAACAACAAGAAAAACAAAAACCCTAGGCAGTTTTGACAACACAACTTTGAGGCAATTAGGGTTTCATTTTTTAAGCACTCACATCACCATCATGGATGACAAAATCTCTAGCTAGGGCAAATGGGAGGATGTACTTGTAGAGGGGTTATTTGCAAATTTCGAAGCTTGAAAAATTAATGGAATGAGTTTTGGATCTTGGCTGACAGATGCACCACGTCAACACCTAGGTGCGTAGCACACTTCCTATGCATAGCATGCGTTGAAATTCCTTTGCAAATCCTGCGCCCAATGCATAGTGCCCGACAGATGCGTCACGTCAGTGCCTAGGTGCGTCGCGCCGGTGAAAACTGGAGTTTTTGCTGCAACTTCCACTTATTTCTTTCCAGATGCACTTTTTTCTCTTTCTCTCTCTGTTTAGCACAAATGAGGTCTTCTAACACAAAGGATCAATTTATATACATTTTGACTTTAATTTTTCATTTAGAAAAAACCCACTTTCTAAAGTTCCCTTTCACTTTGCTTTTAAAAAACCTATTTTTGCAGTTTGGTTTTTTTTTTGTCATTGATGGACATGATGCTTGGATGTTTTTGTTTCTTTTGTAGTAGCTAAAGTGCTGGAGTGTGGCAAGGTGACCAAGGGCTGTAGCTGAAGTTTTATTACATATGAAAACATTAAAATTACATAAATTTGTTCATGAAAATAGAAAAACTCTGTTTTCACCTCAAAACAGAGTTTTGAGGTAAAAACCCTTTATGAAGAAAATCATCAGTGAAATTTGTGATTATTAAACATCCTCATGTGCCTATTGACCTCTTATTGAGCTTTTGAAGACCATGGTAGCAAACCCTAGACCTAATGAGACTTGAAAACCCTAAAAATGGCTTTTGCAAATGTAAATGACAAAAAATGACTGTAACAACTTGAACTTGTGAAAATAGGCCGGCAGGTAAAGACCATGAGGGAAATTTGATAATGAACCACTTCCATCAGTTGATCCATGACATAATGAAATGCAACTGATCGGATGGGACACCTAAAATGCATGCAAAGAGATAATTTGATCACTGATGGAGGGATGAAGATACCGACACTAACATTGGCTCCAATGGGGATGGTAGCTCCTGGTAGCATTCGCCCGGACTTTTGATGGGAGCCGAGCGAAGGTGGGTTCATTGGAATTTGCAGTTAGAGAGGAGTCCATATCTCAAGCTACAGGTTTACCAGCAATGGGAGAACAATGGTTTAAAAAGGAGAAGTTAGAAAAGAAGTTGTGGCACTGATTCGTGGTCAACCTGAAGCAAAAGGTGGACTGGAAGAACGGTCTCCAGCGGAATGCTATGATTGGAAAATGGAAGGATCTCCTTTATGTGTTGCAAAAGTTTCTTACCTACGAGGGTTGCTACTCACTAACTTTCCTCTATCACATACAATTGCTCTTGCATTTCGAGTCTGGCAAGCTCAATTTCCCTTATTATTTTCTAAGGAGCTTAGAAAAAATATCGAAAGGGGTTCAGAAAGGGAAGTTAAGCCAAGTCACATACAAATTATATCACCACAGGCTGATCACAATTTTAATTAAGAAGGAGTTAGAAGCTAAAAATGTGACTTGGGAGGAATTCTTAAAGGAGTTTCATGGGCGAAGTGCAGGGAAGTTGACCCAGAAGAAGAGTGCAAGCAAGAAAGAGAAATCAGAAACGCTCACCCCGCACCATACCGAGACCAGGAGGTCAAGAAGGAGAAGGACTGCCTCTTCGATGATAGGTCATGTTCAGTCGACCTCCTCGATACTATTGGATGACACACCACCTTCTTCACCAAGTAACGATAATATTTCGGTTCTCGCTGAGGAGGTGGCCCATACAATGGTTGATTGTGACTATGTAGAGAAGGAAGATGACACACAATTGTCAACCCTCTTTGGCATGATGAAGAAGAGAAAAATGATGTCGAGTACAAGGAAAGACCTGGAAGAGGTTCAGGTGGATGATAGGGAACAGGACACTAAAGCCCTTAATGATTTTGAAGTTCCGGGGACTGAAACCCTTGGTAAGATGGATGAGCAGGGTGCTGAAACCCCTGGTAAGATGGATGAGCAGGGCACAAAAACCCTTAATGATTTTGAAGAGCAAGGTGCTAAAACCCTTGGTAAAGTGGATGAGCAGGGTACTGAAACCCCTAATAAATGTGCAGGGCACTGATACCCTTAGTGACATTGAGACTTCGTGTATTGAAACCCTTGATGATATTGAAATGAAAGAACTGAAAGATTGCCAAGATAACCTCGACTCTTATGATGTCAGCACATGTATAGAATCAACTGCCAGGAAGTCTGTGCCAGAGGAATTGGGAGTAGATAATTCCATCCTCTATCTTAAAAATCAGGTAGAAGAGCTCAAGCAACATGTTTATGATTTGGAGGTATTAAACCAATCCATGAAAGAGAAGAATACAGTGCAAAAGTGAGCAAATGCAAAGTTTAAGTATTAGGGGTTTACGCAGTGCATTATATTAGATATCGTTTTTTGGGATTCAACTGCGTTAAGTAAGTCATTAACGTATGGCCATTTCCATGAGAGGTAGTCGTAACTGACTAATTTCTCATGATTTTTGAATTGTTCACTTAGCACTCATTGCATCGGGTGATGCTCACAGGGGTGAAGAAGTGGGATTGAAACTAGTGAAATGAATCACATAGCATCAATCGTCACTTCCGAGGCTTGCACCCGGTAACCAGGACTTCCCGGGAGGTCACCCATCTCAGATCTCATCTGGCTCAAGCACGCTTAACTGTGGAGTTTTCCCCACAATCAAGCGCGCTTGAGCTAGAGGAGATCTGGGATGGGTGACCTCCCAGGAAGTCTTGGTTACCGAGTGCAAGCCCCGGAAGTGACGATTGATGCTATGTGATTCATTTCACTAGTTTCAATCCCACTTCTTCACCCCTGTGAGAATCACCCGATGCAATGAGTGCTAAGTGAACAATTCAAAAATCATGAGAAATTAGTCAGTTACGACTACCTCTCATGGAAAGGGTCATACGTTAATGACTTAACGCAGTTGAATCCCAAAAAACGATATCTAATAAAATGCAAAGTTGGCAGGAGAGGTGAAGGAGAAAAAAATATAAGTTAAGATATGGAAATTTCCGGCCTCAAAGTGTTATGAACATCTTAAAAAGGTGACCAACAAACTGAAAATTGCTCGAAGTAGGAAGGCAAAGACAGTGAAAGTAGGGATCAACATACAAGTTCAAAATTGAAGGGAGGCTCTTTTGTTTTGGTTTCTTTGAAATAAGTAAAGGTTGTGTGAGGACCCACAATAGCTTAAGGAGGGGACGATGTTGGTAGGCTAAATTGCTTCATTTTTAACCCCTTTTCCACTTCAAAACCATAACCATAGACCTCTGGTTTAACCTTGCAACCTCCTTATTCCTGCACTAGTCCAAGAATTGTGCCTTTTCCTGCACTAGCTCTATATTTCATATTTAAGGGTTACGAATGTGCTTAATTAATTATTTTCATATATTTTACACCTTTAATATTCTTTGAAACTAATATTTCATTTGATAAAGTATTTGATAAGCAATGTGTTGATAATTCCATTAGCATGGTCGAGCGCAGGTAGGATTCCTGCACCGATGGCAAATCCTAAACTACCGTGACAACTCACTACCCAACGCAGACACCTTATTCCAGATTGGTCAACTTGAGTTGGGCTTGGAGCAGAGATAAATCAGGGATATGATGGAGATTAGGTTGCCGACGAAATGCTTAAGATTAGCATTTTGTTATAGCCGAAGGCTTAGTATGAACTATTGTCGTTATTCTGTTATAGCCGAAACGTTTAGATTGGAATGTTGTATGTAATTTGGTTATGACCAATGTATAAAATACATGATTCAAATAGAAAATGGTAGGGAGCGATAGCTATAGCAAGAATACTGTAATTTTGGTCTTCTGTAATTTTGCTAGCATCACCCTTGTTCTGGGCTAGATTCAAACTCATGATGTACATTTGTTGATTATTAATAGAAATGGATCGTGCTATGTTATTTCAATATTGTGTTGTAATTCTGTGTTGATGCGTCATTAAGAGATGAATCTCCAAGTTTCCTAAATAGGGAAACGAGTTGGTTGGCTAGGGCCTAGCCAACCCATCTCATTCTCACTCGTATTCTTCTTTTTCGTTAAAGGTGTGTTGATTTTGTTTAATACAAAATGTGAATTAAATAAATGCTTTTATTCTTCTACAAAGTTCGAGTTTGATTTCATCACTTTGTGACGGATCCGTGGTGTGCATGCTTAACTAAGTTTTGTTTTATCCTTTATGATTTCTTTTCTTCAAAGCTTAGCTTCATTTTTACCTGGATCGAGCAAGCACACATTCCTGCACTAGTGTATTTACAATTTCGCAGATTGATTCCTTTGGTTCATTACGGTAATAGTCTTTTGTTCTTAGATGATATATGAGCCTTGATGCATTTCTACGGTGTGTGATTGTCATTACGAAGTGTTCTCAATATCTTGAACTAAATATGCTTTGGTAATTAGAGAATGAAAATTGTTATAACACATTAACTTGTACCTGTACTTCATACTTTTTAGGGAAATATCAAACTTCATGTTTAATTATTTTCAAAGAGAGCCTTTTTGAGTTAAGAAGGTTATGAATGTAGATTGGATTTGTGTGAATAAATATTATAGGATTGAAGCATGCTGTCACAATTAGATGATTTCTTTAGTTGCATGAAGGAGTTCCTTGATTGAAGAAAAGTGTGCTTTGAATTTGGAAATTAATTATTATTTTAAATATTGAGATTGGTTGAAGCATCTTTATTTTCTTATGAGAGGAATTTGAAAACTTGGTGTAGGAATATCTGTTCTGGTACCTGAATCGATATCCTGATACAGGAATAGCGTGCTTTAGTCCTGATGCTTAGAGCCCCTACATGAGGACATAAATCTTCAGTATAGGTGTAAAATATACTTCCAACACCTAAATTTTATTCTGGTACTAGTGCAAGCACATTGCAGGAGTACAAGAATAGCAGCTTAGTGCAAGGAGAAAGATACATAAAGAAGCCAGATATCTTCTAGGTACCAAATATTAATTAGACACACAATTACACTGAAGATAAACATAGATTTACATTTCCCTTAGTCAAGATTTCTTACAAGAAGTTTGAGAGTTCCTTTCATTTGTGTTTTCTAGAGAAGTACTTTCTTTCACATTCCAACACTAGAATTTCTTTGGTATAAATTTCCAGGTGATCTTTCCTTTTTTATTCTGCAATATTACAATTAAGGAAGTAGGAGTAGATTTAGGAAAGTTCATATCATTTCTGGAATTTCCTGTGCTTCGTCTCTAAGTTTACGAAACCCTCGGGTTCACAATTAAGTGTTGAAGGAGTTTGCCTAATCACAGTTCCTGCACCCAACATAGTGTATGGTGGTTGTATTGAAATATTTCAATATATTCTTCCAAAGTTTCATATTCTTTTGACATCATTTTAAATATTTCTTCTTTTAAATCCCTACACCATAAATAGTCCTGACATTTAGTAAGGAAGGCCTCTTTCATTTGATCCCATGAGGTTGTAGTACTGCCTCCTAGTCCGATGAACCAACGTAATGTTTCTCCCTTTAAGGTAGAAGGAAAAAATTTCAATTTTTGAGGGTCGGTAGTATAATCATAACCTCGGAATAAAACATCAAACTCAAACAAAAATGCATCAGGAACCTCAGAATCCATTCCATAGAAATTCAAAAGATTCTATAATGGGATAGCCTTCATTGGTGCATTAGCCTATGGATCATCAATAGGATATTCTATGGTTGAAATTTGTGTTCCTACTACTGATTTTTCTATTTGGTTAAAGATCTATCAGTAATATTTAGGAATCTCGTGATCAGGAGGTATTATGCACAAAATAATATGCTAGTGGGGTTTTGGACCTTGACCATGTCTCACATCACTATCCAGATCATGAACTTCAGGTTCTCTCCTTACAACATATGTTGCAAGGCATTATGGCTCAGAAAGTTGTGGGTATGACTCACTTGTCTCACCTTCCCCCTCTTTTAAATTATAAGAATGACCCTCACGTTTACTAGAAGCACTCAAATGACTAACAATTGTATCTTGAAAGCTTTGCTCAAATCCTATAGTTTTATTATGAATCTCAACATTAGCTACAACAAATGAACCTGCTACTCAAGGGGAAACAATAGAACCCTTCCCAAATACTGTTTGGGTACCTACCAATGCTTGAGACTTTGATTTGTAGATGATTTCATCTATAAAGGTAGTTCTTCCGAGGCCAACTTGTCCTTGGGTTTTAGTTGATTTTGGGGTATATTTTTTATCTATAACTATCTGGTTTGTAGTCCTAGGCTTCTTCCTAGTCACACACACTAAACAATCTAAATGTATTGACTGGGGGTAGGCACTGGCACAAGATTTTTACTTAGTGAATGCGTAGGTTATTACCTTCCATCTTTAATACCCAATCCTTCAGAGATACATATAACACTTCTTTGACAACCTCCCTGTTAACGACCCTAAAATGTTGGGGAATTTTGTTGTTCCTAAAGGACCAACTAACCTTTACACATTAAATCATGAACCCAAAGTTTTGTTTATTTATTTCAAGGCTATCCACACAATTTGTGCAAGAGACGGTGCTAATATCACCTAAATTGTACAATCATAATGGAAAGTAAAGGCGTATGAATGGAAGGAACAACTCACACTTTTTGAAAGAAACAACTCATACTTGGCTTCTAGACTTCAATCTGAAATAATCAAGACTGCTAAAGGAATCAAATCGTTAAGTCTCCTGCCAAAAATAGTAAAGAAATCCAACTGAATACAATGATGTTTCCTAGGGAATTGCATCTGCAAGAAAGGAACAGCACTATAGCTAGATATGAATTTGCCAAAAATGATATCAAATCATAAGAATTAACAATTCTACATTAATAAATAGGAAGCAACAATGAAATATAACACTCCAAAGAACCAGTTGTTGTAAATCTAACTCTGTGATATTCAACTATAGTTGCTGCAAAAACTCAAACTCTAACAGCAAATATGACTAACAACAAGTATATCTAGAGAACATCTAAAAATCGAATAACAGGAACTGAAAGTGGAATACAAACTTGATAACACAAGGAGGCACAATGGTCGTTCAAGGATTGGGCCCAAAATCATTGGAATTCAATTTCCTCGTGGAAAACTCAGTGCAATAAGTTAAAGTTGAAACACAAACATCTCCATTAAATTATAACGAGTAAATTAAAAGAAATGTCTATAGATATTTACAATATATATCAAAATTATTATATCTCCCACTCTCTTCTCTCCCCTTTTACTAAGGTTCAATCCCTCATTCTTATATCACAAAATGAGCCTATTGTCAAATAGAGAACAATCTTGAGAATCTAAAGATTTTCAGCATAATCTATTCTAATTACAAAAATCTCCATCGTCTCCCGAAATAGAAAGGTCGGGATATTTTCTCTAACTTATTCATCTAGGATAGAATTCAATCTCATTCAGTTGCCCATAATTAACTTGAACAGCCCCACATAATCTGCTCTTCTTTGACTATTCTAGGGAAAAACATTTGGTATGAGATAACCATGTTCAAATAACGGTTCAAATCGTATGTAAACCAGGCCTCTCATAGTTTAAATCAATTCAAAATATATAAAATAATGAAACGCCATTGATTCCTTTCTAGAATCTATATTTTGCAAGTTATCACGTTCTACACACAAAAGGTCTTAGAAAACAAACATAAAATAAGCAATAAGATAAGAAAATTGTATCAATTACGAAGCCTGATAAGTATACATTGGCTAAAACAAGGACCACTTAATCTGGAAGATAATGAGGCTCCACGCCCAACAAATGAAATGATTGATAAGAGATACATTAGGCAAATTGTGTCACCTTTGGGTGCACCAGTATTGTCTGTAAAGAAGAAGGATTGTACTCTGAGGCTATGCATTGATTACAGGCAGTTGAACAAGGTGACTATCAATAACATGTATCCTTTGTTGTAGATTGATGACTTGTTTGATCAGTTGAATGGAGCAAAAGTGTTCTTGAAGATTGATTTGAGATTAGGATATCGTCAAGTACGCATCAAAGAAAAGGACATCTACAAAACCACATTTTAGACCATGTAAGGGCATTATGAGCTTGTTGTAGTTCCTTTTGGTTTGACTAATGCTCTAGCTACTGTGTTGTGTTTGATGAATAGTGTGTTGTGTCCTTATCTGGACAAGTTTTTGATAGTATACATTGATGATATATTGATATATTCTAAGAATTAGGAAGACCATGTAGAAAATCTAGCAATAGCATTAAGATTTCTAAGAGAACATCAATTGCATGCCAAGATTAGTAAGTGCAGTTTATTTCAAACAAAAGTTCATCATTTAGGACATGTTGTTTCCAAGGAAGGCATAACAGTGGACCCTGAAAAGATCAGAGCTATCATGGAATGGGAAACTCTTAGGAATGTGGATGAGGTCAGATCATTCATGAGACTAGCAGATTATTATAGGTGGTTCATCAAGAACTTCTCAAGGATTTCCTATCCTATTACATCTTTGTAGAAAAAAGCAAAGAACTTTGAATGGACCAAAGACTGTGAAACTAGTTTCAAGTAGTTCAAGCATTTTATTACAATTTTTTCGGTTTTGAAGATTGTGAATCTTGACAAAGAGTTCATGATAAGTACAAATTCTTGCAAGAGAAGATTTGGTGGAGTCCTAATGCAGGTAGGATAGGTGGTATGCTATGAGTCAAGGAATTTGAACAAGCACGAGCAGAGCTATGTGACTCGTGATCTTGAGTTGGCAACTATCATTCATACATTGAAGATGTGGAGACACTATCTTCTTGGCAGGAAATTTATTCTAATGAGTGATCATAGTGGGTTGAGGTACTTATTTGATTAACCTAATTGGAATTCCAGGCAAGCTAGATGGTTGGCTACTCTAAGTGAATTTGACTTTGAGATCAGGTACATTAAGGGAAAAGAGAACAGGGTTGCAGATGCTCTTAGTAGAAGAATGCAAGTGAATCACATTGTAGATGTGAGTTCTTATGGGACAAACATGAAAGGGAAGATATTGCATGTAGGGCATTAGGATGACATGTACCAACAACTTAAGCACAAGTTAAAATAACAGGATACAAGTGATCAGGATGTGGATTATCATCTCACAGTAGATGGCTTAGTTAGATTCAGGAACAAGATTTATGTGCCAGATGACAGTGAGCTCAAGAAGCTTATCTTGAGGGAATTTCATGTTAAGTCTTATTCAAGTCACCTAGGACATCAAAAGATATTGAAAATAGTTGAGAAATTCTATCAGTGGATGAATTTGGAGAAAGAGGTGGTTGAGTTTGTTGTGAGATGTTTAGATTGTCAGCAAGTAAAGTAGAGTGTAAGCATCTAAGTGGTTTATTGTAGCTGATTTTGATTCCAGAGTGGAACTGTGAGGTCATTTCCATGGATTTCATTACAGGCTTTCCAAGAACATTGAAGAAGCATGATTAAATCATGGTTTTGATTGACAAGTTAAGTAAGGTGGTGCACTTCATTGTGGTTAAGTATACGAATTCATCTAGTGAGGTAGATTATATTTTCATCAGGTAGATATTGATGTTGCATGGTGTTCTTAAGAAGATTGTATCTGAGAGAGATGCCAAGTTCACTTCCAGGTTTTGGAAGGATTTATTTGTAGGTTTGGGGACAGAGTTGGTTTTCAATACAACTTATCATCTGTAGACAAATGGGAAGGAAGAGAGGGTTAACAATATTCTTGAGGATATGTTGAGGATGTATGTCATGCATCAAAGATGTAAGTGGGAAGAGTATCTTTCACTAGTAGAGTTTTCATATAATAATGGGTATCATGAATCTTTGAAGATGAGTATATTTAAGGAACTTTATGGGTGGAGTTGTAATACTCCTATCAACTAGAGTGATCCAATAAACAGGGTTTTGATTGGACCAAATATGTTGGAAGAGATGGAATAGGAAATGCATCTTATTAAAAGGATTTTAAGGTAGCAAAAGACATGCAAAAGAGTTATGCAAATTAGAATAGGTTATTCAAGAAGTTTCAAGTTGGGGAACATGTTTACTTGCACATCAAGACCAAGAGGAGCTCCTTGAGGATTGGGTCATGTGCCAAGCTGGCACCTCGATATTATTGGCCTTTCAAGATCCTTGAGAGAATTGGACCAGTGGCCTACAAACTTGCATTGCCTCCGATAGTGAAAGTCCATGATGTTTTCCATGTTTCATTGCTTAAGAAGTATGTACATGATAATGATAATGTGATTTACTAGTTTGTATTGCAGGTGGAAACAACTCATGCTCTGGAATAGAGTGATCAAGCAGGTTAAAGTGCAGTGGAATTGGGCCTGATGAAGTGACATGTGATATGGTTTATCAGATGCGAGCTACGTATCCTTCATTATTTGTTGGTTTGAGCAAATGAGTTTTTGGTGTGTGTGTGTGTGTGTGTGTGTGTGTCTATATATCTATATATATATATATATATATATATATATATATATATATATATATATATATATATATATATATATATATATATATATATATATATATATATATATATATATATATATATGGATTTTGATGTAAATATTGAAATGAGTTGTGTTATAGAGCTCCAAAAATTGGTATAATTGTCATGTTTGACATATTGGCCATGGTTTCTAGGATGTCATTGTAAATACTGCGTCGAGTTGTGTTATAAATGTCCATGAGTTGTATGTTTTGTTTTCAGTTGTTTACACATCGTAGGTGTCATTGAACACTGAGGACAGTGTTCACCCAAGGGGGAGGGGTTTGTCAGAACCCCTAGTTGATTTTCTAAGTAAATAAAATAACAGAAAGGTCATCAGACACATATTCCAAGTTGAATGTTGGGAAAAACATAGTGATGGGTATCACTGGTGATTAATTAATGGCTATGGAAATTTGCAAAGGCAAAGTGGCAATAATTGACATTTAATTTATGAAATAAAGGAAAATAGGAGAAAAGGAAGGTGAAGAGACACATATTTGCATGAGAAGGAAATTGAAGGAAAAATGAAGAAAATAGAGGCCTCAATGATAAAAAGTCTTTTGAGGATCAGTTCACAACATTTTGTCAGTTCAGTTTTGGAGCTCTCTTCTATTATCTCATTCTCTCTATAACAACCCTAGTTAAAAATCCAGGTAATAAAGTTAATAAAGGAAAAATAAGACCAAGGTCACAAGACACATATTCCAAGCTGAATGTTGGATAAAAACATAGTGGTGGGGATCACTTGTGATTAACAAATGGTTATGGAAATTGGCAAACGAAATGGAAAAGGAAATATGACATTAATTGGATTTTATTTATGAAAATAATGGAAAATAGAAGAGAATGAAGGTGAAAGGTCATATAATTGGATGTGAGGAAAATTTAACAAAAAATAGAGGAAAATGAAGAAAATAGAGGTCTCAGCGATAAACAAACTTCTAAGGATCAATTCACAACTTTTTGTCAGTTTTATCTTGGAGCTCTATTCTATTCTCTCTCTCTCTCTCTCTCTCACATACTCTTTCACACTTAGAGTTTTCTTGGAGCACTCTTGGACGATTTTGGCACACTTTTGGATTGGATAAAGAAGGAAAAGGAAAAGCAAGAAAGCACAAGGGGATAGCGGGATCAACATCTACAATGCATTTTCTTTGCAGGTATTGAGTTGCATGTATGATTTCCTTGCTAGTTTTTGCATGCATGGTATATGCATGTGGTTATTTGGTTATGAACTATCATTGACCTGGAGGATTTCATGGATTGGAAATGGTTTTTCCTAGCCTTTCCATTTCGTAGATTGCCATGGTGTTGTGGGTTTTCCCATTTTCTTTCTAATTGGTGCTCATGTTTCTTATGGTTGTGGGTTGAGTTATTAGTTTCTGGAGCCTTAGCTAGACAAACACTCTAGAGGCCCACAAACAACTTAGGTTGAGTTAGTAGTCCTAGAAGCCTTGGTTGGACAAACGCTCTGGAACCCTTGGTGGGTTGAGTTACTAGTCCTGGACCCGAGTTAGAACAAACGATATAGATCCCTTAACAAATTGGGTAGAGACTAATATGGTGATGGTTAGTGGTGTCCATATGTGAGGTGGAATCACTGGTTGAGAGTTGAGGTGGTTTGGCCTCTGGAAGCCTTGGTTTGGTTTTATTTCGTTTATTTCATGAGATCCCACATTCATGCTTGGAATATGTAATGGTAGTGATTGGATGAAAGAGAGATTTGGTTCAGCCCAATATATGGTCAGGTGGTAAGTAGAAGTCCCTAACTTGGTTGGATTTTGTATATGTTAATAAGAGCTCTTGTCCTCTTGTATTCCATGAGTATTTATACTTGTTATTATGTGGATTGGATGGGTTTTCTATCATTGTTATTATTCTAGTTATATGTTGGTTATAAGCATGGTTTCATGAAATGTTCTAGTTATGGCTCTTAACATGTTTTGATCAGTAAATGAATGGTTATTGAATGCATGACCTAATAGATGATATTGTAGCCATTGTGAGAAGGAATTAGGCATTCTTGATGATTCTCATATATGTGTTTATAACCTGTAGTTTGCGTGTTCATAATCTATTTGGCGAAATGCCTAGTATGTTCCCATCAGTCTAGGTCAAGTTCTGAGTTGAGATTGAATGTTTAGCTTTGCCATTGTGTCAATTATGATTCTTTGGTGACCTTACTAAATTAATGAACAAATATGTATTTATAACCTATAGGTACTATGTATACAAAGTGTTTGTATATTTGAGTAATTCAAACCTCCAACTTCTCGAGATCATAACTTGGGCATACAATCTCCGTTTGATTATCATAATATGTCGCTTTGAAAATCTCCATGAGGAGGTTAAAACACATTGTTATACTAGACTCACTCTTTTTTGGTCTCTCTGTTTTCTCTTAAAATTTAGTTTAGGCCCTTGAAACAACCTCGAAAGTTTAGAACCCGAGAAAATTGCCAAAAACAGAAAGTTTTGTTAAATTCAGGGAGACAAATTGAAATGAAATAGTGTTGGGTCAAATTATGCTAATAATAGTGTGATCATGTGTCACTACGTGTTCCAGTCAATTTTGGACATGTGGACCCCATTTTTGATAAGTGCGTCTTGGCAATTAGGTCTCACACAGTAACTCTCATCTCATGTTTACCCTGGTGAGCTTGCAAATTTGGGTAAGTGTGGGAGGGGTGGCTACAGAGTGGTATCAGAGCACCCAGTTTCAATGCTTGGACTAGATGGAATAATGTGTTTGACATGCATGCTTGTAGGTTGTATATGTTCTTGTTATGTATGCATGGCGATGGTCATTGTCACAGTTGTGTCATCATGTAGAAGTTGATGTTGTTGTTGGGTTGATGGACATGTTGATTTCATTATACATATATATTCATATGTTATGCTAATATGGATTGATCCTCCATACAAGATAGCCCCCTAAACTTCACCGAGGTACATTTCCTTATGTTTATATTTGGTTTATCTGACATAATCTATTTGCAAGAAGAAGATCAAAGATAACAAGCTAAATGGTGGACCACAGTTCACGTGACTCTCCCTATAAATCATATGAATAACATGGTGATGATTACTCCCATCACATAACAGATACATTAAGAAGTTTGAAGGAAAAAATAAGAAGTTGCAAAGCAGATAATGATAGGATCATTTAGTCATAGGAAAGACTTGCTAGGGAAATAAGAGAAACAAGAAGAGGTTAATGTAGTCATTCTTGAAAGTTTATCATATTTGTAGAGACAGGGACAACTTAGAAACAATCATGGATAGGAGGAAATTACCAATGGGGCATATGGAAGTAGGTCTTGATCAGGACATAGGTTGGATAGAAAGGATACATTAATAGATTGAATGTTTAGCTTTGCCATTGTGTTAATTACGATTCTTTGGTGACCTTACTAAATTAATGAACAAATATGTATTTATAACCTATAGGTACTATGTATACAAAGTGTTTGTATATTTGAGTAATTCAAACCTCCAACTTCTCGGGATCATAACTTTGGCATACAATCTCCATTTGATTATCATAATATGTTGCTTTGAAGATCTCCATGAGGAGGTTAAAACACATTGTTATACTAGACTCACACTTTTTTGGTCTCTCTGTTTTCTCTTAAAATTTCATTTAGGCCCTTGAAACAACCTCGAAATTTTAGAACCCGAGAAAATTGCCAAAAATAGAAAGTTTTGTTAAATTCAGGGAGATGAATTGAATTGAAATAATGTTGGGTCAAATAACGCTAATAGTAGTGTGATCATGTGTCACTATGTGTTCCAGTCAATTTTGGACATGTGGACCCCATATTTGATAAGTCTGTCTTGGCAATTAGGTCTCACATAGTAACTCTCTTCTCATGTTTACCCTGGTGAGCTTGCGAATTTGGGTAATGTGGGAGGGGTGGCTACAGAGTGGTATCAGAGCACCCAGTTTCAATGCTTGGACTGGATGGAATAATGTGTTTGACATGCATGCTTGTAGGTTGTATATGTTCTTGTTATGTATGCATGGCAATGGTCATTGTCACAGTTTTGTCATCATGTAGAAGATGATGTTGTTGTTGGGATGATGGACATGTTGATTTCATTATACATATATATTCATATGTTATGCTAATATGGATTGATCCTCCATACAAGATAGCCCCCTAAACTTCACCGAGGTACATTTCCTTATGTTTATATTTGGTTTATCTCACATAATCTATTTGCAGGGAGAAGATCAAAGATAACAAGCTAAATGGTGGACCATAGTTCATGTGACTCTCCCTATAAATCATATGAATAACATGGTGATGATTACTCCCATCACATAACAGATACATTAAGAAGTTTGAAGGAAAAAATAAAAAGTTGCAAAGCAGATAATGATAGGATCATTTAGTCATAGGAAAGACTTGCTAGGGAAATAAGAGAAACAAGAAGAGGTTAATGTAGTCATTCTTGAAAGTTTATCATATTTGTAGAGACAGGGACAACTTAGAAACAATCATGGATAGGAGTAACTGACCAATGGGGCATATGGAAGTAGGTCTTGATCAGGACATAGGTTGGATAGAAAGGATACATTAATAGATGGAAGATTTCTAGATACACCTAACCAGAGGGGCAGTGATCATGGGTTCTATCCTAGTTCTAGTTCAGAGAGATAGTATGGTCATCACCGTCACCATCCATATAGGAGGAGTGAGAAGTAGTATTTTCCAGAAGATTTCAAGAAAGAAAAGCCACCTACATTTGATGGAGAAATGAAGAAGTCACATGATGCAGAAGCTTGGTTGCTTGGGATGAATAAGTTCTTTAAATTGCATGATTATTGAGGAAACAGGAAAGCCAAGATAGCTACCTAAAGTATTAAAGGTAAAGCATACATTTGGTGGGAATATGTAAAGAATTTCAAAGGCATTCAGGTAGAGGAGTTGACTTGGAGTGAGTTTGAATTTTTTTTTTTTAGGAAAAAGTATCTATTTGAGAGATACTATGATGACAAGGCAAAGGAGTTCTATGAGTTGAAGATGGCATCTATGATTGGTGAGGAGTATACTAGAATATTCTTGGATTTGTTGAGATATCTGCTTTATCATAAGGAGGAAAAAGTGAAGATTCAGAGATTCATCAGTGGTTTTCTGGTAGTGTTCAAAGACAGGATTGAGTTTGATGAGCCTAGATTGCTCAAGGAAGCCATCTGAAAGTTGAAACATTGTTATGAGCAATTGAAATGTAGGTCGGAATATAAATAGGATTACAAAGGTAATGACAAGACTAAGGGAAAGTGGGATAAGAAGCGAGGAAGACTATAGGACACATGTATCAAATAGAATGCATTACCACACAAGAAGTTCAATGCATCTGACAAAGGAGAAGGATTTCAATCTAAGGAGAAAAGAAAGGGTGATGGCAGGAAGCTTTTAAAATGTTGGACGTGTAACAAGGATCATCACAGGAGATATTTCCCAAAACATCAAGGTGGCAGACCATAGATTTACAGTGCTCAAGAGGCACAAACAATGGGTGATGTTGGACAGAGTATTCCACGAATTTATGTAGCATTGGACAATAGGCAATTGGATCACCAGACATCTATTATCGATACAGATGGTAATATTTGTGATCAAGTTATTTCTATTTTGATTGACACTGGATCTAATTATAGTTATGTTAATCTTGACCTGGTGGATAAGTGGGGTTTGAATAAAGAAGTTCATGCAGAGTCTTGGTTGGTGAAATTGGCTACATGTTCTAAGTAAAGAGTTCATCATTGGGTAAGATCTTGTTCATTTGAGTTCAATGGTATGCCTACATTAGCGCATCTAAATGTACTTCCATTGGGATCATACAATATGCTTCTGGATATGGATTGGTTGTATATTCATAGGTCTAAGGTGGATTGTTATGAAAAATATATTGAGTTCTTCGATGATAATGGAGAACAAAGAATCTTGCAGGGTAAGAAGAAGGAAACTTCAGATAGAATGTTTACATCTATGCAAGCAAAGCGTAGTCGTAGGAAAGTGTGTGTATTGTTTGCAGTGCATATCTCCAGTGATAAAGATAAGGATGTCGAGGATGTTGAGGTCTTGAAGAGGTATCTGATTTTACAATAGTTTAAATATGTGTTTCTAGAAGAGATTTCAGAGTTTCCACCTCACAAGGAAGTGGACTTTTCTATTGAGTTGGTACCAGGGGTAGCACCAACATCAAAGGAACCTTATAGGATGAGCACACTGGAGTTGGTGGAATGGAAGTTACAGTTGAAGGAAGTTTTTGACAAGGGATATATAAGGCCAAGTGTGTTGCCTTGGGGTGTATCAATGTTGTTTGTGAAGAAGAAGGATGGTACTCCCAGTTTGCATTGATTGCAGGTAGTTGAACAAGGTGACAATTAAGAACAGGTATTTGTTGTCGAGGATTTATGACTTGTTTGACCAGTTGAAGGGAACAACATTGTTCTTGAAGATTGATCTAAGATCAGGATACCATCAGGCATGCATCAAATAAGAGGACATATACAAGACTAGTTTCTAGACCAGGTATGGGAATTATGAGTTTGTTGTGGTTTCATTTTGTTAAACTAATGCTTAAGCTACTTTTATGTGTTTGATGAATAATGTGTTGCAACCCTATCTGGAAAAGTTTGTTATTATGTTCATTAATGATATATTCATATATTATAAGAATGAGGAAGAGCATGATAAACATTTGGAATCATTGTTAAAACTATTAAGAGAGCATCAGTTGTATGCCAAAATTAGTAATTGCAGTTTATTTCATACATAAGTACATTACTTGGGGCATGTAGTTTCCAAGGAAGGAATAACAATGGATCTAGAAAAGATCAGATCTCTCATGGAATGTGTATATCTTTGGAATGTGGATGAGATAAGATCATTTATGGGGTTAGCAGATTACTACATGTGGCTCATTAGGTACTTCTCATAGATTGCCTATTCTATTACATCCTTGCAGTGAAAAGGGAAGAAATTTGAATGGATAGAGGAATGTGCAACTAGTTTTGAAAAGTTGAAATAGTTGCTTACAAATGATCTGGTATTGAAGATTTTAAATCCAGACAAATAGTTTGTGGTGTGTACAGATGCTTGCAAGAGAGAACTTGGTGGGGTTCTTATACAGGAAGGACAAGTAGTATGCTATGAGTCAAGGAAACTAAATGAGCACGAGAAAACTACATGATGCATGATCTTGAGTTGGCATCTATTATTCATGCACTGAATATGTGGAGGCACTATCTTCTTGGAAGTAGGTTCATATTGATGAGTGATCACATTCGATTGAGATACTTATTTGACCAACCTAATCTGAATTCCATACAATCTAGATGGTTGGATATGATTTGTGAGTTTGACTTTGAGAACAGGTACATCAAGGGTAAAGAGAACAGGGTTGTAGATGCTCTTAGCAGAAAAGTACAAGTAAATCACATACTAGTGATGAGATCATATGGGATAGATTTATAGGATCATATCTTACATGATGGAAAACAGGATGACAGGTATAGGGAGCTTAAGCACAAGTTATAGTAGCAGGCTATAGGTTTAAAGGATGTGGACTATCATCTCACAATAGATAGTTTGGTGAGATTTAGGGACAAGATCTATGTACTGGACAAAAATGAACACAAGAAGATTATATTTTTTGAATTTAGTGCTAAGTCATATTCAGGTCACTTGGAATATCAGAAAACATTAACAACTATGAAGAATTTCTACCTTTGGATGAATTTGAAGAAAGAGGTGGCAGAGCTTATTGCGAGATGCTTGGATTGTCAACAGGTAAAAGTAGAGTGTAAGCATTCAGGAGGGTTATTATAGCCGATTCTATTTCCATAGTGGAAATGGGAGGTCATTTCCATGAACTTCATTACAGGTTTGTCAAGGACCTCTAGACAACATGATTCTATTATGGTTGTTGTTGTCCGGTTGACAAAAGTAATGCACTACATTCCAATAAATTCTACAAATGAAACTATTGAAGTAGCAGAGGTCTTCATCAGAGATATAGTGAGGTTGCATGGTGTTCCTAGGAATATTGTGTCAGATAGAGATCCCAAGTTCACTTGAAAGTTTTGAAAAGAGTTATTTGTAGGTTTTGGTACAAATTTGGCCTTTAGTACAACTTATCATCCACATATTGATAGACAGACAGAGAGGGTTAATAGGATTTTGGAGGACATTTTGAGGATGTACATCATGAATCAACAACAAAAGTGGGAAGAGTGTCTTCCATTGGTGGAGTTTGCATATAACAATGGATATCATGAATCTATGAAGATGAGCCTATTTGAGTTGCTTTATGGACGGAGTTGTAATACTCCTATCAGTTAGTGTGATCTAGTGAACAAGGTATCGATTGGACTAGACATGTTGGCAGATATGGAATAGGAAACACAGGTAGTCAAGAAGAATTTAAAGGTAGAACATGATATAAATAAGAGTTATGTAGATCAGCAGAGGGTGTTTAAATAGTTTTAGGTTGGGGAACGTGTCTACTTGTGCATTAATCCCAAGAAAATATCATTGAGGATTGGATCATGTGCCAAGTTGGAACCTCGTTATTGCAGGACTTTCAAGATTCATGATAGGATTAGACCAGTAGCCTACTAACTTGCACTACCTCCGGTAGTGAAATTCCATGATTTTTTTCATGTGTCATTACTTAAGAAGCATGTGAAATATGTGGATCATGTGATTAACTGGTTTGTATTGTAGGTGGAACAAGAAGGAGAATTCCAGTCGGAACCTTAGTGAATTTTGTAGCAAACGATGCTTGTTAACATTAGAAAATCGTACACATATTTGTACAATCCAAATGATGCCCAAAATCGTCCTGCAAAATGCAGAAGTGAATATTTTCAAGTTGAAGGCATTATAAATATTAAAAAGAAAAAAAAAATCTCCTAAGGTCCAAAGTATTGGAATTTAAAAATTTATGTCAGTGTGGATTTTTCTTCGACAACCACGCTATGTGTGATACTTTCTTTGAAAGACACATGGTCGAAGGAATGGCTGAATCAGCAATTTGAGACCACTTCCAACACTTCATTGATGTTTCCCTGATAAGATTTCAGCCAAGGACAACCAATTCGAGTCTCCCTAAAGATATGCAGCCCTTAATGGAATCATCTTGTCCTACTCATAAGTCATTATCATGAGAGGGAAGATGGATTCAAAAAATTCTATATAAACGGGCCATGGGAGAACCAAAACATGAGACAATGTTAAGTTTGCCAGATTTTTATTAGAGAAAAATTTCATATCATTTTTGAAGTAGAAGAAGTAGAGCAGTATCGTGTTGGCCTAATTTATTCTTAGCAATCCATCACTTTAGTGTAGACAAGATTTCACCATCGAGAGACTCTTGATACTTCTTGGATAGAGAGGAGAAGCTTGCAAAGAGAGTGAAGAAAAGAACCTCCTTGCTGAGGATGTTTTATGCACCATTCCTCAAAGAATTCTCTTCAAGTGTTTATTATTCTACTATTTTTATTCATTTCCTACCACCAATAGTCAATAAAGGGATCCATTTTCCATAATTATGTTGAATGGTTTTCTTCATTAAGCATATTTATGTGTTCATCTCTTTCTTTTAGTTTATGTTTTGTGTATGTATTATCTCCACCATTTACAATAATTTGTTACTTCATGATTTTTCAATGACAACAACCAAACTACTTGTTTTTCTTTGCAGGGCAAAACCTACTACTAAGAAGGTGTCTTTTGGTACACCATTGTAACAAAAATACTACAACAATATTGGTGACTCCACTAGTTTATTTTATTTAATCTAAACAGTTGTGTTTGTAGGACCTTCTCTCTGCATGATCAACTTACAAGGCATTCAACATCTCTGTGGAATTTTTGTAGGACATTTTGGACCTGTTGTTGGATGAGAAGCTTGCTAGTTCATAGTTTCTTGTTGACTACGCAGATTATTCACAGATAGACACGTGGTTGTGTCTATGCATAACTAATACAACGTGGTTTCCAGAAAGCTGAAAAACCCTTGTAATTTCATGTTTTTCAGGTGATTGGAAAATTACTTAATTTCTCTACTAATCACAATTAGTTGGGTAATCAGATTATCTATATTTTTATTTTCAATTATCATATAGCTTAATTGGGGGGAAAAAAGTGGCCAAATTCCACACATATTTTTCAGTCTATTTTGCTAGTTTTTGTAAATCACATAGCTTAATTAGTAAAGAAGGAAGTGGCCTATCATCCACAAATCTTGTTACTAACCAAATATTTTTTTCATTTCATGAGTTTTGGGACCAGGACCAAGTGTCATTACAGAAAACAAGTAATGTCTCCTTCCCTTGCGTCTTTTAGGCGAACCTGGGCTAGCATATGAAAGCCTTCTTAACGCACTTGTGTTTTCCATCTCCCTTTAGTCACACATAGTGTAATATGAGAAAGAGTAAGTGGACCATTATCTGTATATCATCTATTTTTCATGCAAGGAACAATTTAAATATATTGTAGTTAGGAGGATATTTCAATGGATCACTGAATACCCATATCTTCTCACACTTTTCATGCTCACTTGATCACTTGCACACAATTACACTCCACACACTAAGCTTCTATAAGATTTTTATTAAAATGCATCCAGTTTCTGGAGATTTTTGATACTAAATTTATTTTAGCTTACATATCACACCCTAAAAAAAATAAGACCCTTAGAAGCAACCATAAGTTGAACCAGCTAAATTCCCCATAGGGGCCACCAAAGAATTTATAGTTCACGTTAGGAACATTAGGGGTAGGAATCCCATAAGCCACCATAGTATTGTTACATGTTTGAGACATAGTAGTTGAATTTTCAGGGAGATTAAAATCCTTCAATCATCCCATGGAAAATAATACCCAATCATCGCAGAGACACAATTCAGAGGGGCTTCAGCTTAGGTCTAGTGCATGAGGTACAATTTGTGGCTACTCAGCCTGTCTAGTGCTCAGTACTAGAAGCTGACTACCAAGAAGATAAATACTTGAACTCTCATGTGGGATGAAGGTACTTTAGTGGAAACAATTTAGGGCATCCATCCCTATAGGTGGAGGTGTGGGCAACACCAAAGCCTCATCCATTATCTTGGTTGATCTTCGACTGTTGGAAGGAATCACCAGTTCTTTCAGGACATTGCCCCATACCCATCAGAGGATATCTTTGCAAGGAAAAATTACTTTGAGAGTGGCAAGTACAAATAGGTATTGATTGTAGGTTTTAAACCCATACAGAAATTACTTGCATACAAATTCTAGAAACAGAAAATACACAATGGCGAGAGCATTAAACATAAAACAAATATACACAAATATTTTCCCCTGGATCCTAAAACCGGGACTACAAGATTGATTTTTCATTATATTCCTTTCAATGTTACAATACATATATATATATATACATGCCGAAGAATCCATTAACCCTAGATTAGAACATAACCGTAGTTCCCTTGACCAAATCTACAAAACACCATGGACCAAAAACCATATCACCCAAAACCACGAGCAAAATCCATGCACAAAACCACAGGAAGGTCTGCCCACCTAATATAGGGTCTAAAAAAAATTTCTTGGAGCACTGCCCCAGACCCCGTAGAGGGGGGCTACCATCCCCCTGACAGGGGGGTTGCTGCCCCTCCGTTGCGCTCAATGCAATGAAGGAGGAACTCACCACCCCCACTTTAACCCCCTGACTTCACTACTGGGGCTAGTCATGGAAATAATATAACACAACCCAACATTCATAGGATCTTTTATCATATGTAAAAACAAATGAAAACCATTTTTTTGTTTGATTGATCACATAGTCTAAAGTTAAAGGGAAAGTAATCATTTTATTTTCACTTTGTTTTATGTATGTGATATATTTTCTTTGAGAATCATATCCTTCCCTTAATCACACAAAGTAGCACACACTCTATTCGACACCATAGGGGACCCCATGACTCCCGATCACTCTAGAAGTTTTCTAAACCTTCCTCCATTACAAGGAGGAGTGTTAGGTCTCTCACCATTTGGGCATAGAAGACACCAATTAGCTACCATTATAGGATCTTCCTTTATCGGTGCAACTTTTTTGGAACTCCTCCTCGTTAAAGTAATCCATACACTAACCCTTAGGGGAACCCCAACAAGTCCCCTCTAGGAGTCCATGCAATGCTCACTAGGGTAACCACCCTCATCAAGGAACCCCCATTCATATAGTTGTCCAAAATCATTTCGCAATGGTAGACAACTCACAAGTCCCATTATTATCTTCTCTAAACCTTCCTGATTTGAGTAAGCTAGCCAACGACCCAATTGTACATGACTAGAATTAGCCATCCATGCCCACCAAGCTCTTCTCAGACATTCCAAAATTTTAAGGGAAGCAAGTAGAAGAACCATGAAAGCATGTCATGACTTTTCACCTATGGTCTTCATCTAATAGTATCACAAATAATATTATACGATTACGACTATTTCAACGCACCCTTACTAGGCCAATAGCGAAATGGTATATTGACCAGCCTTCTACATCCCATGTAAGATTTAGCTCCCTAGCTACAAAATTTCTCACATTCTTCCAACTCCCGGTTCTTCATGACTCTGGCCGAGAACTCCTCACTCACTTCAAACAAACACATGCTACACACATATCAGATCATATCGATGAATAGTGGAAATGTTGTAGCTTTTGTAAAGCATAGTTTGAAGACAAGTTCCTCCTTAACCTATTTTTGAGATCCCTCTCATTAGAAATTTCAAAATATGTGGAAAATTCATCCTCACATAATGAGGAAGAGGCTATTAGCAAAGCTCAACAATTAGAACTTATATACACCTAGTCTGGATATCTCTAACATGTTCTTCCAGATGCCCCATGCCTACAGACTTATAAAGAGACACCAGGCATATCCAATGATGCCAATGGGTTGATTGGTACCATAGCCCAAAATCACCCCGACAACAATTTCCATTACCTTGGATAAAATTATAGTGGCCAACCATTTGGTGCCCCAACACCACCACACCACACATCATATTACCATAAACAACCTATGCCTATGCAGAATCCTACTATGCACATTGACCAATACCAACCCATGTAGGGTGGCCAATACAGTCCCACGCAAGGTGGCCAATGCCCCCTAGGAGCGTGGAACCAATTCATCCTTCCCAAAACTCATATTCCAATCAAGGATAAGGGAACCAATATTTATCTTTCCTCGCACCTCAATAGAATAACCTGCCAATGCAAGCTAATGCAAGGGTTAATCATGTGCAACCTTCTCTTTCTCAACAACAACAATCGGAAGAACAACTGAACTCAATTAACCCACCTAATGTTGCTAAGAAAAAACCAAAGAGCAAGACAAAAGGATAGCTTGGTCGAGGGGGAAATCAATAAGAACCTCTGTGGGCACTGGCTAGGAGAAATCCCAGCCAAAACCCAAACCATGGATCGACCAATAACCACCCACAAAGGAGAAGAAAGAATACTATTCTATGGACTAGCCACATTTGTGCCATATTTGGTGAGTATGGTCATTACACCCTTCACTATCCTCAACTCCCTGACTTGAAAAGGATGAAAGGCAATGGGGGAAAAGGGGAGAAAAACCAAAAAATTGCAGTGATGCATCATCCCTTCCCCCACCAAGGAGTGGTAAATACCCAACAATAACACTCCCAAAACCCTTCTGGAAGAAGTTCCCAAAGTGCCTCAAACTGTGACATTTACATGGCAGGAGAAGATGTTCTCTTGTAGACGTGCAACTGAGAGTATGGAACTCCACTAGAAACCAATCCTTCTACCTCGACTACTACAATATGCCATGGATACCATACAAAAGATGGTTAAATGTCCTTTATGGTGACCAGGAGAGAACTCAAAGGTTGCTCACTGCTACAACATAGTCAATGACTTAGCCCAAACACATTCAGCTATGTCATCATTGGAAGTTTTACAATCATCCCAAACCCAATGGAAAGCCTTAATTTCCGCATTAGGAGCAATCAATCCTACTAATTCTTGCCTAATGGTCTTTGAATTATATAAATCTACCCTACATCTACCATCATCCGTCACTTTTCAAATCCCAGTCTCAGTCCAGAATATCACCATCCATCGTTGCATAGTCGACGAAGGCACATCCACATGTATAATGTCCAAATCGATTTGGAAAAATCTTGGATCCCCCAAACTTGAGCCTTCTGAAATCACTCTCAGATCATACAACAGGAGCCCTTTAGTTCTTGTATGCCTATACCAAGGTGTTCCAGTACAACTAGCTAGAAAAATCATGCTAATAGACATTGAAGTGTTGGACACACAGTTGGATTACAATATCATGTTGGGCTAAAGTTATATGTACAGAATTTTAGTAGTAGCATCTTCCATATTTAGGATAATGGTGTTCCCCCTTGACAGGAGAATTATTACAATAGACCAACTCACATATTATGAGAATAAGACATTAATTACACCTGATGGTATGCTACCTTTCATCAACACTCCTAAGGACATTCCCATGAGACCCACCTATGATAGAGGATATTTCTCCAAGCACAGGAGCATCGATGTGCATGATGAGTTCATCAAACACCCCTCAAGATCAAGAACCGATTTCGGATACCAACAAAAATGTCATTCTTGGTCCTACTTTCTTACCATACGCTATCATCCAAACACCCTTCTTATTTCCCCCCCTATTTTTGCTTCGCACCAAGTAATTGCAACACTCTCGTTGCTCAATATGGCTCTAGAGATATCAGTATGGTATATGGCCCCTTAGTCTATGTCAACAATATTAGGTATCACTACAATAGGCATCATTCCTATACCTCCTCAGGATAACACCCTGCAACAAGTAGCACTTGCACCAACACCAAACGGTGTGACAAAAAGGGATAAGCAAAAAGGAAAGAAGGCAAAAGCTTCACAGGCTCCCTCCTCTAGGTTACCTCCACCAATTTCTTTGTGTGAAGTGGTTGGGCACTCCACCAATATGTTCCGTGTGTTAGATGAGTTCAAAGCTCTTATGCATGCCCCAAAAGGGCTAGTAAACCCTCCTCCCCCTATTGGAGAAAAGAGCACGCCTACATGTTATAAGGCATTGTGCACCAACGATGCATGTGCCATATGTGCAGAATAAATGCATTACACTCATCATTTCCTTGAAATCCCTCAATATCGAGATGCATTAGGTGAACTCACCCAAACCAATACCCCATTACTACTAGCAAATGATGGGTATAAAACCATTTTTTATGTCATGAGGCAAGAAGCTTCTTGCTCCTATTACTCTTATAGTCCCTCAAACACCTGCCATGCTAGGAGGAAACTAGAATTAGTGACACCCCGACATACCTCCACGTGCAGTTTATGTGACAAACCAGACCATTTGATAAACCAATGTCCTGAATTATAGGAATTCAACCGATTATATCTGCTTACCTGTGTTGCCCAAAGTAGCAGACCCAGGCACAAATGTCATACTTGCAAAATTTGTGTAGGAAATCGTCACATGCGACACTACCCCCATCTTCCCCGATTCTTCTCTATGTTGGGATTCATGCGACCAATCATTGATGAGAATTTTGGTTTAGTCGGGTTAGATAATGAATCATCAGATCACACCACACCACAAGGGAATGAAGCATCTAGGTCCATCTTATGTGTGTTTGAGGGAAAAACGCCGCTAACTGTTCAACCAGGATCCCATCAACAAATATCCTCTCACCATCATCATTCTAGATCGGGTAAAAATACCAAATGATCTTAGGTTGCTTGGATAAAAATATCACCCTCACATGTGCCCTATGCAATAGAACCAACCACTTGGTAAATCAATGCCAGGAATTGGACAAGATAAGAGACATATATCGCTTGTTAGTGCGCATCCCACAAATCCATCTCTCAAACCAAGAGAAAGTCACATGTTTTTATTGTCATATCTTCTCTCAAGCACATCATACACGAAATTGTCACTATCTTCCATGTTTTAGAGTAGCAAGAGTAGCATTGAGACTAAACCACACTAGGAAGTCCCCTCATGCTGATACTAAGATCTAGAGGTTGTTGGCACCTAGGATTTCCCCACCTCATGACACTAATCAATAGTCATCATCTCACACTATGGACGATATTAACACTCACACCATTTTTAGTGTAAGTACTACTCCTCTGTGTAGTATTTGCATTAGTACCTCTAATAGTGCCAAGACATTTCATATGTTACAAACATTTTGACAACTTAGGATTCAGCATCAAACTCCTCATGAGGAAGAAATTTTTTCCCCTTGGACACCACCCAGGTTGAAAGAACTTCCTCCCACCCATTTTGAACCTGCCATTAGGGAAATTATAATACCACCTAATGTTGACAACATGCAACATCACATATGATTTATTTCCTCGTCTATAGGAACCATGACTCTTGTTTTCTGCTCATCATTTATTTTTGTTGAGACTGCTAAACCCACCACGTTGGTGGTACCTTCACCAACAATGCATCCCCATCCTATTTGAAGAGTATCGACTTTGCTAGGTTCTATGACATCAACCACCAAATCCTATTCTTTCTTGTCGACCAACACAACTAGGTCTGAACCCAAACCTCAAGGCCTGACACAACCTAATTCAATGCTAGATAATATTTTTCATTCAGACAAAGATATTCTAGAAGCCATGACAGAACCTAAATGTCCATGGGACGCCATGCACCATCACTCATACTTTCTACTTGAAAAATAATTTGTACCTACTGACACACCTAGCCTTGATATTTGCATCATAGAATCAAAAGATTTCCTACCTCCAGGATAGGTAGATTGGTTTAAGAATCCCATCTCGACACTAGATGCATTTGAGGAAGGGAACATGGAAAATATTTCACCTACCATTAAGGTCAAAATTTCAAACAAACTTGGCATAGTTGAAGAGGTCTCACTGGGGGCAGCTTGCTCCCAGAATGAAGTGGCCTCATATATTTCCCTATTCCAAGAATATAGGGATAGCTTTGCATGGGATTACTCTGAAATGCCATGAATCAGTCCCACTATTGTGGAACATCATATTGACACCTAACTCAATGCCCATCCTGTTAGGCAGAAACAACGTCAATTACACCCCTCTAAGGAAAAAGCGATCAAGCAGGAAATTGAGAAACTCCACAAAGTTGGTTTCATCTATCCTATCGCTTACACGTCTTGGGTTTTTAACCATGTACCCATCATGAAAACATATGGCACCATATAATTTTGTACTGAGTTTTGAGATCTAAACAATGCATGTCCTTAGGACAATTACACTACGCCTTTCATCGATCAAGTTATTGGCGCTTGTGCAGGACATGTGGCCCTATCATTCATGTACAGGTTCTTTGGCTATAATCGAATTGATATTCACCATATTGATTAGTATAAAATGACCTTCAAAACCCCATGGGGCACATTTTCATATCGAGTGATGCCCTTTTTCCTTAAAAATGTTGGTGCCACCTTCCAGCGAGCCATGAATTATATCTTCCATGATCTGGCTCATCTCATTCTCACCTATTTGGATGACCTTATGATATGATCCAAAGAGCGTGATCATAATTTGGAGGAACTATGCCTGGTATTTCAATGATGAAGATAATATAACCTATGATTGAACCCTCTCAAGTGTGTCTTCTGCGTTAATGCATGACGACTACTAGGATTCATTGTTTTCCAGCAAGGTATTATAGTCAACCCTCTCAAATTCCAAGCCATTAAATAAATTCCACCTCCAAAAACTTTAAATCAGCTCCAAATATTGCAAGGTAAGGCCAACTTCTTATGCCGCTTTGTTCCTAACTACACAACCTGTGCACAAGGCTTCTTCTACTTGCTTCATTAATATATCCCTTTCCACTGGGGATGGGGAGGCACAAAACTCAATTGAACCCCTACAAGACGCATTGCCTTAGGCACCTTTGATTAGCCCTCCTAACCATAACAGGGACTATATCCTTTACCTCTCAGCATCTGAAGTAGTCATCGCTGAGGTGCTAGTCCAAGAAGGACCTGATAATAGAGAGCATGTAATCTACTATGCCAGCAAGAACCTCTCTGGGCCTGCTTTGAAGTATGAGCCAATCGAAAAAAGAGCCTTAGCCCTCGTCCACTCGGTACAAAAGATTTTACATTACATAATCTTACGAACCACCATGTTATGTGACCAGCTCACAAAATAGACAAAAAGATAGATCAATGACTTCAAAATCAACCTCTTCAAGGGGGCAATCTCCTTTAGATTACACAAATGAACAATTCTTGGATGATACAAATGACAAGACCTCCTTTCTATATATAGGGGTCTAAGGGGTCAAAATATAGTCAAGTCGACATAACAATAATAATGTAAGGGCACAACAATACAATAAGGGGCTACAATGACAATAATAATAAGGTAATACACTAGTATTATAGGGGCCTAACATGCCCCTCTCCTTTAGAAAAGTGTTGTCCACAACACTTGAGTAGTTCTGGATGCTTCTGTATAAAATTCTCATCCTCCCATGTGGATTCTTCAACAGGTAAGTTCTTCCACTTGATGAGATACTCTAAAATTGATTGATTTCACAGTTGTCGAGTTCTTTTTTATGTGACTGCTTTAGGTTCCAATATGATTTTCCCTTCCTCATCAAGTTTTGGAAATATTGGTTGAACTGGGATCTTGTCACCTATAACCTTCTTTAAGCATAAAACATGGAAAATTTGGTGCACTCAGGCAGCTGTAGGAAGCTCCAATTTGTATGCCATAGTACCAATCTTTTGCAACACCTTGTACAGACCATGATACTTTAGTGATGATTTATTATCCCTCTTAGCTTTCTTGAGGGACAGTTGTTTTTATGGTTGTAGCTATATAAATACCCAGTCACCTACATCAAACTTCTTTTGCTGTGATGTTGATCTTCCTGTTGTTTCATTCTATTATGTGCCAAAGTGAGGTTATCCTTTAAGAGTTGGATAACTTGCTATTGAAGCTCGATGTGATCTTCAACTGCTTGAACCTTAGAATTTTCTCTTAAATATGACGTAATGGATGGTGGATGATATCCATAAAGTGCCATAAATGGGATCATTTTTTCTACAATATGGAAGGAAGTGTTATACCACCATTCAGTGAGAGTCAACCATTTGATCCATTGTTTTTTTATCAGATACAAAGCAACGAAGATATCCTTCCAAACATTTGTTCACTATCTCATATTTCCCATCAGATTGAGGATGATACGATGAGCTATGATCTAACTGAGTACGCACGCAAGAAAATAATTATGTCCAAAAAAATCCAGTGAAAATGGGATCTCTGTTGCTTACAAAAATATTTGGGTTTTCATGTAGCTTTTGAATCATTTCCATAAATGTAGTAGCAACTGTACTAGTTTTAAAGGGATGAGATAATGCACAAAAGTGTGCATACTTGGTAAGTCTATCAACTACCACCATGATGACACTCTTTCCTTTAGACTTTGGTTAACATGTGATAAAATCCATTGAAACCTCCTCCCAAGATTGACTTGGAATAGACCTAGGGTCTTAATTGTTTCAACTTTCTTTTTTTGGCAAACCAAACATTCCACCACAAAATTTTGAATATCATATTTAAGCCCATCCCAAAAAAATTCCTTCTTAACCATGTGGTAAGTTTTTAAAAATCCTGAGTGCCCTCCTAAGGGAGAGGTGTGCAATTCCATAAGAATCTTTTGTTTGAGTTGGGAATTCCTACATAGGTATAAGCAATCTTTGTACCATAACAAATCCTTTTTCCAGCTAAACGTATCAGATGTACTAGGGTCTTGTTGTAACTTTTGAATGAGTGCCCACACTTCTTTGTCATTCTTCCATCCATCCCTCACTTCATTTATCCAATCTGGTTGGATAATAGAAATGGCGCAAAGCAATGCTTCCACATCCTCATTCTTTCTTGAGAGTGCATTTGCAACAACATTTTTCTTCCATTTTCTGTAGATGATTTCAAAGTAATAACCCAACATCTTTGTGACCCATTTTTCTGCTCTTCTTAAGATCATATTTGTTTTAAAAAGTATTTAAGACTATCATGATCTATTTTTACCTTGAAGTGTATTCCAATTAGTTAAGACCACCATTTCCTAAGTGAATGTAGTATTGCCAACATTTCCTTCTCATAAATAGCTTTGTGTAAATACTTTTCATTTGATTGGATGACTTTCTAATGCAATGGGACTTTCTTCTTGCATTAAAACAACACCAATTCCATTTCCTAAGGCATCACATTCCACTATAAAAGTTTTTGTGAATTATGGCGTAGCTAAGACCGATGCTCTGCACATTTCCTCTTTAAGATGTTCAAAGGCTTTCATTGCTTCTGGAGTCCAAGAAAATTCATCTTTCTTCAATAATTTGTTAGAGGTGCTGTTATTCTCCCATAATTCTTAACAAACTTGCTATAATACCCTATCAACCCAAGAAATCCTCGCAGATGCTTTATGGATGTGGGGATTTTCGATTCCTTAATGGCTTTAATTTTTGTAGGGTCTACCTTAACACCTTCATGAGATACAATATGACCCAAATATTCCACCTCTTGTACTCCAAAGAAACGTTTGGAGATTTTTTCATATAATTGTTTCTCCTCCAATAGTTTGAGCACTTTATCAACATGTTGAACATGATCCTTCCAAGACTTCTTGTAGATTAGTATATCATCAAAAAATACTAACACAAATTTTCCAAGGGTTTGAAAATGGAAATGATCAAACCTTGAAATGTAGAAGGTGCATTGGTAAGGCCAAAAGGCATGACCAAAAATTCATAATGACCCTCATGAGTTCTAAATGCTATTTTTGGAATGTCTTCAATCTTCATTCTGATTTAATGATATCCTGAACGAAGGTCCAACTTGGTGAAGTAAATTGCTCCATGCAATTCATCCAATAATTCATCAATGAAAGGAATGGGAAATTTATCTTTAATAGTGAGCTTGTTGAGTTCCCTATAATCTAGACACATGCACCATGATCCATCCCTCTTGTGCACCAATACTATTGGAGCAAAGAAAGAACTTTTACTAGGTTGAATTATACCATCCTCTAGCATTTTTGCAACCATACGTTCAATTTCACTCTTTTGGGCATAGGGATATCTGTAGGCCTAATGTTCGGAGGAACACTTCTTCAAATCAACTGAATAGCATGATCATGATCACAAATAGGTGGAAGGCCTTTATGAATCTCAAATACCTTGGAATGATTTTCCAAGACTTTTTGGAGATTTGGAGAAATAGATGATTTTGACATGGGAACCTCTAGCGAACATAATTGTGCAATTATGCCACATTGTTCTTTCTTTAGAAGCTTTGTCATGCAGTTAGAGATGATTATATTTCCCAGTTTCCCTGCGATACCCCTTAATTCAACTTCCTTTCCTTCTGAACAAAATTTCAAGAAAAGTTCTTGAAAATTAAAAGCTATCGTACCCAAATATTGTGGCCATTGGATTCCCAGTACAACATCAACACCACCCACTGGAATGGAAAGCATTGGACTATTCAACACATATTCTCCCATGGATAGCTTCATATTATGTCACTTTCCAGAGAAATTTATGGTTCTTCCATTTGCAACCATCAGTTGACACTTTGGTGTTGGATATAGGAATAAATTCAATTCCTTCACTATCTTACAATGAAATAAATTATGGGTATTGCCCAAATCAATTAACACTATTACCAGCTCCATGGGGCTAGGTGAGTTGGTGATCACAATGCCGTGAAGTTCGTTAAAAAGGCGGGCTCCGTACTAAAGGTCACGAGTTCAAATCCCCCAAACTTACCCTAGAGTTGTATAGAGGGGCGGGCACAACTCCCAGTGGTTATAGAGGTAGCGGTCAGAATTGACCTCGTGTAATGTGAGTCGCAAGGCTGCCCCTATTGCCGATTCCACTGTAATCAAAAAAAAAAAAAAAATTAACACTATTACCTTTTTCTTCTTGATATGTCCTTCTATCTTGATAGTTTGACGAGTACTTATTCCAACCAATGCATTACAAGATATGGTCGGATTCATTTCTTCTTTCTCTAGGCTCTATTCCTCGTGTGTATCCTCTTCTTTTAATGTTTCTTATTCATTTTCTTCTTCCTCTTCACAATCTATGTAAAATAATTTCTTCTCAGCACACTTATGACCTTTAGTGTATTTTATATCACAATTGTAACAAAGCCCTTTTTCTCTTTTTTCTTCTAATTTTTGTGGTGTCAACCTTGTAGGTTATGGAAGGCTAGGGGAAACAAAACTTCCATATTTATAGTTGTGATTGGTAGGCTTCCTTGTTGCCATAATTTTGCTTTCAATTTTTCTTGCCAACCCAAATGCCTTCTTCAATGAATCAGGTTCCCAAATGTGAACCTCATGTTGGATGCTATCCTTTAATGTATCTATGAACACATCAATCCTATGCTCCTCTGGAATATCTTTTACCCTTATATTCAATTTTTTGAAGTCCTCAATGTGCTCCACCATTGAACCTTTTTATTTGAAATTTATCAATTGGCTAAAAAAGGTGTTGCTTTTTGTATCCTCATAATGTGCTATCATTTCTACCGTAAAAATTTCTCAAGTGACAATTTGTTTACGAGAGCAAAGCCATTGATACCATAAAAACTTATTGGTTTCCAAATATAAAGTTGCAATGCATACCTTTTGTGTGTTTTTCATATTATGGAGATCAAAATATTGTTCCATCTGTAGTATCCATGTTACGAGATCCTTGCCATCAAACTTCCTCATATCGATATTTGGAACATGATGGGTTTTCAATCCAACGTTAGAGTCTATGAAATTGTGATTAACATTTATTTTGTTCTCATCATGAGTTTCCTTTAATACCCTTTCACCATTAGTAAGCATTTCTTGTAGAAAATTTGTCAAATCTATCTTCAAATCTTCCATGTTGCCTTTAAGTTTTGCTTCTATACCATCCATCTTAGCTTCCATGCCATCCATATTAGCTTCCACACAATTCATCTTAGCTTCCACACCATTATTTAAACCATCCATCTTAGATTCCATGCCATTCATCTTAGCTTCCACGCCATTATTTAAAAACCATACATCTTAGCTTCCATGCCTTTCTTTAAACCATCCATCTTAGCTTCTGTTACTTTTTGTGAGAGTGAAATTTGTTGCACTTGGTCTCATAATTTTGATATATCATGTTGGATTTATTCCTATTCTTCATGATTCATGCTAGATTTTTCAGCTTGCTTACTAGATGTTTCCATTTTGTTTATTCGGGGCATCAATTAATGATAATTACTCTTCACTATGTCCTTTGAATTCCTTCAAACTAATTTTTCAAACCAAACTTATGCAAAATTTTAAAAAGACTACACACCTTTTTTGGTTTTGTAGGAGCTCGATATTGAATCAGTTGTATCCCTGTAATTGCGGATCTCCAAGGTATGAAATTTTGTCCTATGGTAGCCCTCTGCGTTCTCATTCCAACCCCATAAATATGATCAAGAATGGATTCGCCAAGAAAGAGTTATTCCAAATCTCCCACAATGACTGGATTATGGATTCGTTTAGTAGAACGAACTTGTACGAAGTGCCACATGTCACTATTTTGACCTTCGAACCTGAAAAAAATACAAATAAAACTATAGTCCATCTTGTTTCTGTAACTTTTTACGAAATTTCAATATGATCCTCACAAAGAAATTTATGATGATTTTCCCCAGGTCACCTGTTTGAGATATAATTTGGGAGCCTGCAAAAATCCTAACTTCATTGGATCATATCTCCTAAACTATAGTAAGACAAGATCGGAAACGTACCTGAGTTTCATCATGATTTTGGCTCAAATGGTTCTAATTTCAGCTTCTGAAACATCGTAGAACAAAAGTTATAGCTACAATTCCACGATGACCTATTTGAAGCAGCAAAACCCGAGAATCCAAAGCTCTGATACCAATTGATATGCAACCAGCTCTTAAAATAGAAGAAAAGATAGATCAACAACTTCAAAATCAACCTCTTCTATGGGGAAACCTCCTTTACATTACAAAAATGAACAATTATTGGATGACACAAATGACAAGACCTCCTTTCTTTATATATAGGTCTAAGGGGTCAAAATATAGTCAAGTCGACATAACAATAATAATGTAAGGGCACAACAATAACAATAGTGGGCTTTTATGGGGCACAATAATAACAATATGAGGACAACATGGGCACAACAATACATTAAGGGGCTACAATGAGAATAATAATAAGGGAATACACTATTATTATAGGGACCTAACACACCATCATAATATAAAATATCAACCCTATGTGATACTTGCTCACTCATCGTATGATGAACCACAAATATGCTCGATGGGTTGTTATTCTACAAGAATTCGATCTTCATTTTTCCTCCCCCAAGAGTAGGAAGGCCTGTTGTAGTGACTACAACCACCTTCCAAATTTTTTCCTTAGCTTTGTTTTGGAACCTCCCTACCAACCTTTCACAACAACATGTCTTGCCTTGTCAAATACACAAGCTTTAGTGATTTTCTTGTAGAATGAAAGCCTGTCCATCAAAGCTTGTTGCATCCCCTTCACAGGTTGTTTCTCCGGACTTGGTCAAGCTATAAGATGAACATCTCCCTCAAGAAATTGTGCAATTCTAGAGGGAAACCAACCTTCCCTCCACAAATTGCGTAATTCTATCTGGTAGCCTATCAGGCTCCATAGTTGCACAAATCTTCCTGTCACTGTTCACTGGAAAAATTACGCAATTCCTCCCAGCATGGCTGCTTGGCCTAGAAATTGCACAATTTTGGGTAGCAGTCAACTACTCTGCTCAGAATTTGTGCAATCCCTCTAGGCAACCAACCCTGCTCCCTCCCAGAAATGCGCATTTTTCCCCTCAGCTAAGCAGACTGTTGCATGTGCAGTTGGTTTGACCAGTGCCCTTCGGGACCAAGCAAAATTGATTTACATGCATGGATTTCTCATCCCAAGGTAGCATGCAAAGGCATCCCTTAATTCAATGATCTATTTTTAACAGTTGGAGATTACATGCAAAGGATCATTTCAGAAGCCTCCTGTCAACTGTCGCTTTTCCTAAATTTGTGGCATGTGTGTCACAACCTCGATTATATTGAAACTCATCAACTGGACATTGCATATCTCATTCATCACATCGACCTTGCAGTTCTGACATCCCACATTGCATGTAGGAGTCGTTGGCACATTCATCTCAACAGTCTTGGGGTAAGCTCGCCTTTCATGTCTTGCGTTGCGTTTCTGTTGCTTTTTGTGTTTCACTTTGTGTGAGTGTTGTTTGCTTTATTTCAGTGAGTGCTTGTTGTCATTTTGATGTATGTTAGCTTGAATAAGCATCATTTTAGTTTTCGCTCGCATCTCTCTACTATTGCATGCATGACACAGTTTTTCACTAACAGTCATTATTGTGGTGACTCGCTTCACACACATGCATGCTTTCCGATTTTATGAATCCTACCATTTTTGTTTACATGAATGATCATTCACTCTTGTTTGCACTCATATCACCATGCATTCAGAATTCTCATGTTTTCAGTTGCCCATCGACCGGACTAGGTTGCCTTGGCCCAAATTGTGCCTTGCCCAACTAGCACTGCGCATTTCTGGAAGTGAAAGCTCTACCTTCCCTCCAGAAATTACTCAAGTTTGGCCCAACACTGACCTCTAGGCTTGTATTGTGCAATTCTTGGAGGCAGTGTCTTGCTGGCCCAAAAAACTGCGTAATGCAGTTTGTTGGTTGCATGTCACTGTTGACTGAACATGCGCATTGCGTAGTTTCAGTCCTCAGCAGGCCAGGCTGAATTGTGCATTGCGTAGTTCCAGTAGTTAGTCAGCCTCCTGACATCCCAGACTGTGCCTTACATATTTTTTGCAGTCAGTCTCCTAACCTCCTAGTGGAAATTGCGCAACCTTCATGACCAGTCACACAAGTATGTTGCTAGTTAGTTCTCAAGTTCGTTTTGGTTTTCAAATGATAGATTGCTTGCCATAAGTGTTCCCTTGTCTCCAGGTATCACAGGTGTTCATCTACCTCTCAACAACATAGGCACAATGGTTTCCAGGAGAGCAGAGTTAAAGACATTGTTTAGAGCACACATGGGGATGCAGTCGATCAAGTTTCTATGAACTTTCCTACCCACGAAGACATCAAGTTGTTCGGAGACAAGGACATCAAGATATGATGACAACAAAATCATAGCAAGCAACACCATCAACAGTAGCTAAAGGTAGCATACAGGATGTAATGAACACAAGAGGAAGGTTGTTGATAACACAGAGGTGGAATAAAGTTGCAAGCTCAATAAGATTCACTTGTGATGAAAGAAACTTTGGAGACTCAAGCTATGGGCTGATAACATGACATGAAGATCACACGAAGACAGAGAATGGAGCATAGAAGGAGTTTCATGTGCTGAAGTTGCAACTCAAGGAAGAACATGAGCTACATAGATGAGAGAATGAGTTGCAGCAAGAACAGGTACAACAAGGGGCGAAACATGCATTCATGGATGAAATTGCACCCATACAAGTTATAGATCCATCCGAATAGCTGGAATAGAGCAGACAAGGTGAGGAGTGTTGCTGATCACATGCAAGGGAATTTAGCAACATGCATGTCATTTTGTGCATGCATGTGATCCCACCCATTTGGCACACTCACCGAGGCGAAGACAAGAAGCAAGTCTAATTGGAGTTGAACATGTATTTTGACAAGTCAATGCGCATGGCCACCAGCACATGCTTATAGATCAGTATAGACACTATCCATCAACATGTTGTTGGTCTGGTCGCACCCTGGGCGACATGCGCATGCTATCAGACGAGTTGGACGGAGGAGCCGTATCAGTGTATCTGGATGCAACAGAGGCAAGAGTTTGCTTCAACAAGATGTCACCATTGAGTGAATGGACACCATCATGGATGAACAAGCTTGGCATCAGTTCACCACCATCGACCATCATAAGGATGTCAAGAGTTTGTCTCACCACAATGGTCTGAGTGTTAGTGATGTCTTGCATGGCTTGCTCAAGCCATTTTGTCTCACATTGGTACATGTGAAGATTGTATGTAACGTCTTCTCATGTGTAAGTTCAAGTGTCGATAGTGGATGTAACAATCATAGAGTAGATGAAGCGTCATGAGGGTAGATGAACTGTCACAAAGGGGAGTGTCAAGGGCCACGCCACCCTTTTCTATAAATAGTCCCTCATAACTCATTGTAGAGGGTTTTGGTTAGCCAAGCTTCTGATATGACTATCTTAGAGAGAGCTTGGATAGTATTGTAATGCACCTTGGCTTCTCCACTGCCAAAGCTAGTATATCTCTTTAGAGGAGCAGGTGGTTGTGGTTGTAACGTCCCGCTATCAGAACTATTGGTTGGACATGGATGTATTGTATGACTAGAGTTTACACTTCTTAATCTGACAGAGCCAGCACATTTCATTCATATGTTGTATTGTATTCTATGCTATCTGGTTTACTCTAAATGATATATGTATTTGTTTGCTTACGCATGCATGTATGGACTATTCTATATAAGTATGCATGAATCTTTCTTAAATGTGTTGTTGGTTTAACAATCACTTTGGATTTCTTACTAACTTTCTTTCCATCATTTGATGCATCTTCGCTCATGTGTTCCCTTCCAAGCTAAGTACTATTACATGTTTCCGAGGGGCGCACTCACCTCTCTCAGTGTGTTAGAACCTCTCATGCACCTTCCTTGACTTGCCACATCTATCACACCCTTGGTACCAATAGGGACATCTTACTTGCCTCTGTGTGAAATCACGGTCAAGGCATTACCATACGACCCATTTCCAGGACTCCTACACCAAATGGTTTGAGGTCTAATTGGGACTTCTTATCGAGGAGATTCACTAACATGTTGGTGGGTCCAACACCATCAACAGGCCCTTATCCTCATCGATTTCATCACTAATCTCCCAACAGAGACCCAAGTATCTCTTGTTAATGATGCATTCCACGATGAAAATATGTTCTTAGTATCAATAGATGACCCCTAGTATGACAACATCCTCCTTTTTTTACGAACTCATAAGTTCAAACCTCTACTTACTCGCAACGATCAGAGGTGCATATGCCACTAGGCCCCCTGTTACCTCCTTTTGGGGATGTACTCTATACACGAGGAATTGGCACCATACTTCGTCAATGCCTTACTCACAAATGAGCTAAGAAGGTCTTAAATTATTTCCATAGTGGGGCTTGTGGTGGCCACCTCTCAGGGATGGCAACTGCTCAAAAATTCCTACGTGTTGGTTATTTCTGGCCCACCTTTTCCCATGATTGTATTCAAGTAGTGAAGAGATGTGATTGGTGCCAAATATATGCTCATAAGGCGCGAGTCCCACCAGCTCCCCTACACCTAGTCATCATCGCCAACCCCTTCTACAAATGGGGCATATACTTCATGATCTGCAACCCCCCTTCATCTGGAAACCATAAGTACATTGTGGTTGTCGTTGACTATTTCACCAAATAGGTAGAGGCCATGCCCACATACAATAACACCACAGAAACTGCTGCACGGTTTTTCTTTAACCATGTCATAATACGGTTTGGTGTTCTCAAGGAGTTTATATTAAATCATAGGAAACATTTCGAAAATGAAATATTTTAGGATTTATCCCAACACCTTGCTTTCCCTCATGAGTTTGCTTCGCCATATGACCCTAAGTCCAATGGTCAGGTAGGAGTTTTCAACGAAGTCCTCGAAATGATGTTTCGGCATATGGTGAACAACCACAAAACAATCTGGCACCACATGGTGTTTTCAGCCTTGTGGTTGTACTTCACTACATTCAAAGTATCTATAGGTTTCATGCCCTTCCAATTAGTCTATGGGGTCAAATAAGTCCTCCCCATTGAGTATGAGATCCCTACCTTGCACTCAGCCATTGAACTTCTTACCAACACTTCACCTTTAGAACAAAGCTTGGTCCAGCTAGAACACATTGATGAAAGTTTATGAGAATCTCTCCAGCATAACAAAGCACACAAAAAGTGGACGAAATCCATCTTTGATTGCAATGTCATTCCCCAGTCCTTTACTAAGCAGGAATTAGTCCTTCATTGCAATGTTTCCAAAGAAGTGTTGGGACTAGGGAAATTTGAGGCATTATGGAAAGGCCCTTACATTGTGAAACATTGCCTCCTCAAGGGGGCATATATCTTAGCAGAGCCCAATGGGACTTGCCTCAAAGATCCCATTAATGGGCTCTATCTTAAAAAATTTCATCCATAACATTGCAATTAGCCCTAGTATGAAAATTTATAGACCATAATTTTTTTTTATGATGAACAATTCATCATGGATGCACTATGAAACTTTTCTTTCATCATGTGTCACAGATGGATCATTTTCCAACCTATCACCATCATTTTGTTGATGGTGCTTCTCGATGGTCACAAAACCTTGCTACATTGGCTTGGACCATATAATCTCCCGACCACACACCATGTATCACAAATTGAATATGTATAGGGTCGGAAACCAAGAATTAATATGAGTATGATGCCATCATAGGCCTCTTGGTCGACGCCTTCCACCTAGGTATCAATCATCTTCATGTATTCCTTGATTCCCAGCTTGTTGTATCACAATTGAATAGAACCTTCAAGGTTCACGAACCATTCCTCTTTTGAAAATATCTTCATGAACAAAGGTTAGCCCAAAGATTTGATCATATCACATTTACTCATATAGCTATCCACATAGCTAATCAAATCCTAGAGTGGCATGAATCGCATATATATTGCCATCAAGAAACATAAAGCATCAATAGATTATCCATCACATAAATGGAAAAATATATCACATGTATAGAATCATATCATCAAGACATGTCACCATAGCCGCAAAATCACATCTCATATATATATATATATATATATATATATATATATGTATGTATGTATATCAAAAAATATGTGTATATGAGTAAAAGAAATGTATATACATCCATTGGCTCAAGGCCAGGAAAAATAGGTCATAAAAAAGGGGAGCATCCTAATAATGGGTGCTTTCCATGGTACATACATAAAAATATATCTAGTCCTGTGCCCCTACACCTCCTGCCTGAGGACCCACTACCTAATCGGAGCTAGAATGGGATGTGTCATAGCCACTTCCATCACGAGGCATCGAAGAGCAATCATCATTCCCTATCATGCACCACCACTGTCTCCACCATTGCCTATCCCAATACATCCCAACCTTCCTTAGGCATACCCCTCATCAAGGTGTCTTCTAGACCCCAAGCGTCCACATAATCCCTCAGTTGCTCCTCTAAAGTTGTTGATCATTCCTCAGCCACCTCGGCATGCTCCCATAGTCTTTTCATCTCCTTAGAAGTAGAGGAAATGGTCCCCTTGCCATAGGGACCACTAATCTTGAGCCTACAGTGTTGTGTTGGCCTCTTAGGTCCTGCCTTCTCCCTAGCATCCCTCCATTGTTGCAATACAACAGGTGTCGACCACACCCATGCATCATGGTTCATTGCCTACTAGATATGCCAATGGTCATCCATGGGGCCCCACATCTGCAAGAAAACATACATGGTATCAAAATCCTATAAAAATATGCATCATAAATATACATATAAAGAAGAACAAACTTGTAAAAATCACAAATCACATACTTGCTAGCCCCAAGCATCACCAGGAGGAAGCCATATATCTAGATAACCTGTGAAGTACACAACGCGATATGGGTATTCAAGAATTATTTGAGGGTTGGACATGAACCAACCCTCCACTTGGTCATTCCAATAACGGCCCGCAACACTGTCACTAGCTCGTGGCCTCACTGGTGCCCACCATCACATTCGTGGGTCCCTAGTAGCACCTGGTGGTACTACTATAAAAGGTTGAAGTATCACGACCTGATCATACATGATGCTACATAAAATACTAGAATAAAAAAATCTTTGTGCCCCACTATGTCATACCTCTGTCAACTGGGATACCATCCCCTGATATACAAAACTAGTGTAGTCAAAATAGTGGCTGGCATGAAGTCTTTGCAGGTGTTGGGCGCAACCCAACTTGGCCTAGTTTTTTGCAAAGACTTTGCATTTTTTGGAGCGGAGTGCATAGTGGAGAGTGCAGCAAAGTGCAAAGTGAACCGTGCAGTAGAGCATCATAGCACCAAGTGGACTGCGTAGCGAAGCTATTGGAATATACCACACAGTATAAGGGCGTTGAGTGGGTCAAATCCCATCCTTTTTGTAAAAGCATGTAATGTTGAAAGAGATGAAGGGTTTTTAGGCCATCGTAGATTGTTTTAGGGATTCCATGATATATTTACCATGGTATTTTGATTATATATCCCTCGATGTAATAGTATATATAGGGATCAATAATAAAGAAGAGAGGCATCACATCTTGAATTGGGTGGTTGTATTCTTGTGATCTATGGTTGGGAAAAGAAGGTGAGACTCTGCAGCTGAGTGCACAGAGGCCTGAGTCTACAGTTGAGTGCACAGAGGCCGGAGTGTATAGTTGGGTGCATAGGTCAAGAACTATTTGTTTTACAAGAATTATTATTATAAGAAACAGTTATTATGGACATAGTCTCACATTGGGATGTACCACAGTAAAATTGGTGTCTTCATGTGTATGTTTGCTTATTATCTATTGTAGCATAGCACTTTATTACAGTAGCACTTTATTTCAGCACAGTGATGATTTATGGCTTTATATGATATGTTTAAGTCGTTAAATGAATGGAGTAAAGTGATTTATGAATGTTAACGAATAAGAAACACAATAATACCACATCTTCACATCCCTCAAGGCTGTAGAAACTTGGTTTTGCATCCTCCCCTAGTCATTTCAGGTGAGACTACGATCTGCTTGCATGTAATTATTGAAAGGGCCAGTGATTGAGGGTTTTTTTGGTGTGCAGTATAGATCAAACCTCGGTCAACCCAAATCATAACCAATAATAGGTCCCAACAGCTAGTGCAAAGACGATGACCCAGCAAGACGCACAATCATTGATAGCGCCACTCGCTCAGCAATATCTCTAATTGAGATAGCATGGATACACCCCTCATCATAAGGGTTAGGCCCATAGTGTCCATCTGCCTCCACCCAACTGTGAATATCAAAATGACCAAGTAGCAAGGGATGCGTTAATGCCTCCCCATGAGGCATCAATCCGGTTAAAATATAGATATCTACCGAAGCAGTAATTGGTAGATTTGATGATGAAGATCTGGCAATCCACATCCCAACATCGAATCAGGAAGTACAGGAACACATCTTGGGACCTCAAAATGGGGTTCTGAAGGAACTTTAGCAACCCCCAATGGGCCAATCTCCTAGTCACAAAAACATTTATCGTGGAAGTTGAATGAAGTGGCTCCTAATCTTGCTCTCACCACAACATCCCCATCCTGCCATTAAGGATGCCAAAATTCAAAAAATTAGCATCCTAGGTTACAAAAATTAATTGTAACTCAACCACACATTTTTTCCCATAATAAGTGCACAGGGCACACGTCCATTATTCAAACATACGCATGGACCGTGTGTCTTTGAGCCCACAAACCATGGCAACCCCTATCTGGGGCCGCACATCTCCTCTCTCAGAAGACACGTTGACACAAACTTGTCCTCAACATAGGCACGTAGACACTACGACATTGGGAGGCCAAGCCACAACATTGCCAATACAATGACACCATAGCTTTTGGCCTTCTAGCCGCACTTCCAGTGCAATTAGCCAATTACTGATGGAGTCACCGTGTATATCCATGAAATATATGTGGCTATCGTGCGATTGAAGCTTAGTCACGTGCGCAGTCAAATTTTTCCACCCTTAAAAAGGTCATATAGGGAACCCCTACATGACTTACGTAGCCTAGTCTACCAAAATGAAAAAGGTAGGGTTATGAGTTCTAACTTGCCTCTTCTTGTGCACTTCTCAGGTGCACAGGATGACCGCAATGACAAGAAACATCTCTAGGAACAACTATGGCCTCCGAAGATAGCAAGTACAAATGAGGTGGCATAAGGCCCACTTTTCCCTATATATCGACCTTTTTGACATTTTCCAAAGTCCAATATAGGTGCTCATGACCTTCATTTCCAGAATCATGAGGGACACAAGCATCGGGACCACATCATCTTCATCATGATACCCTCCATTCCATTTCAAATCCAAACTCATTTTTTGGGCCCATTGCACGCTCAGAACTTTACTTCAGGTGTTCCTTCTCCTATTTTTTTATTCATCATGCTTAGTGCATTTTTAGCTTACATATTTTTTTATCAAGATGTTTTCACTTGTGGTATGGGTCATTGAAGTTGCAGGTATGTCAACAACGTCTCTCCAAAATCAATACCCCGATGGCCACTGACAGGGCATTCATCACTCAGCATGATAGGCTTACTACCAAGCTTTCCATATCCTGACATCATTTCTCCAAATGGCACGATAGGGTCCATCATCTCAACCACATTTACCACCACGTCCCCTTTCACATGGTAAATGTCCATGACAGTCAATAGAGCCTCCCAACTCATGTTATAAACCCCCACAGCTTATTTTTAATCCATGACCATATACTCTTATCTGGGATCCACCTCACCTTCATATCTTGAAGATTAGCCTCATTCACCTTTTCTTCACTTACTTCTAACCTACCCTACTCCCAAGCCACCTTACTCATTTGTGACAGATAAATGCGAATGCTCTTCCATATTATACATTGGGCCCACCATTCCTCCATATGGAATAAGCTCTTTTGCATCACTTCATCTGATTCATCAGCAAAACACCAAGAAAAACCAATGGGCCCCCAACCCTCTGCAAATAAATTTTACCTCCATCATCATGCAGGTCATTTTTTTCACGGGGCACTCATCTTAGCATATGTACATCCCAAAACAACTTCACATTCTTTTGGCAAGTGTACAATTTTTTTTAGGAAAATGGTTCCCACCCATATGTTCATGCCTTGTACACGACGGAAATCCCTAGTCACCCTTGGTTGGAGCTCGCACATCATCCACATTCATCCACCCTCTTCACACCAGTCAAACACATACTCACACCTATTTCAGATGCCCTACCGATTCTAGGGCCACTAGCCCCAAAAGAAATGTTTTGACCGCTACCACTTGCATTATAGATCTGACCTCGGGAAAGTTGTCCATATCCATCATACCATCAGATTTCGTTATCATGACTTGTTGACCCACCCTATTACAATATATTTCAGTATACATCTTGATTTCTCGAATCAAAATTTTAGGCGATTGATGCCTCTTTCCCATCGACTTCAACATCCATATTCTAGGATCGAAGCAGTCCTTTGGATGCCCCCACTATTTTTTTAGGGACATCCTTGTGTGGAAAAATGGGAATCATTATTTCACATTGATGTCATCAGTCCCCCTGAAATTTGACACTAACATAAGCTCTCATGTCAGGGTGGTATTGTACTTCATGACCTTTTTAGTTCTCTCACTTATTCGAAGACCCACGCATCACTTAGCACCTCATTCAGCAGTGCTTACATATTAGTGCATGGGACACCTGACTTCATCTATGTATCAGAATTTCCCTTGAGGGTGTCATCAATTATCATCATTAACTATCAGCATGTCAGTCATTCCAACGCTGACTCGACAGAAATATTTAATGTTTTCTTGTAATAAATTGTCACTAGTCATCATAACGAGCATGGGACATGCCCACCTTGTATAAGCATTGTTTTTAGAGCATGGTTATATGTTATCTTCAGTTAAGGTTGTTTCTTTTCTCACCTCCAAAACAAGTTATTCTCTTTATCCAGAAGTTGATCAGACTCTCAGTCAGGAAAGAAAACATGATGTATTTCATCTATACGCTTTCTCCTAGCCTCACACATTAGGAGGACATTGTTAACACCAAAAAATTGTACACATATTTGTACAATCTAAAAGATACCCAAAATCCTCCAGCAGAATGCACAAGTGAAGATTTTCTAGTTGAAGACAGTATAAATATTAAAAAAAAAATCTCCTAAGTTCCAAAGTATATGGAATTTAAAAATTGATGTCACCAGGATTTTTTCTTTGACAGTCGCGCTAAGTATGGTATTTTCTTCAAAAGATACGACGTCAAAGGAATGGCTGACTCATAAATTCGAGATCACTTCCCACACTTGGAATACGATTCCCTGATGGTATTTCAGTCAATGGAAACCTAATTTGAGTAGCCCTGAAGATATGAAACCCCCAATGGAATCATATTGTCCTAATCATAAGTCATTATCATGAGAGGGAATATGGATTAAAAAAATTATATATAAACAAGCCATGGGAGAACCAAAACATGAGACAATATTATTTTGGAAAAATTTCTATCAAAGAAAACCTTAATTTCATTGTTGAAGGAGAAGAAGTAGAGCATTATCGTGTTGACATAATTGCTTCTTAGAAATCCATCACTTTAGTGTAGAAAATATTTCACCATTGAGAGAGTCTTGATACTTCTTGGATAGAGAGGAGAATCTTGGAAATAGAGTGAAGAAAAGAACCTCCTTTATGAGGATTTCTTTTGCACCATTGCTCAAAGAATTCTCTTCAAGTGTTTAGTATTCTACTATTTGTATTCATTTCCTACCACTAATAGTCAATAAAGGGAGCCATTTTCCATAATGATGTTGACTTGTTTGCTTCATTAAGCATTATTTATGTGTTTATCTCTTTGTTTTTGTTTTTGTTTTTGTTTATGTTTGTGTATGTATTGTCTCTGCCATTTACAATACTTTGTTTCTTCATGCTTATCCATTGACAACAACCAAATTTCTTGTTTTTCTTTGCAGGGAACAACCTACTGCTAATAAGGTGCCTTTTGGTACATCATTGCTACAAAAACACTTCAATAATACCCATGATCCGAAATCAAGCAATCGAGCAAGTTAAAGTGCAGTGGAAGAACTTTGGGCTTGATGAAGCTACATTGGAGATGGTTGATCATATGCAGGTTATGTATCCTTCAATATTCGATAGTTGAGATGATGTCTTTTGGTATATGATTTATGTTGTGTTTGGTTATATCTATAAATTCATATGTTGTAAATACCGCATTAAGTTGTGTTACAAAGCTCCAATAAGTGGTATGGTGTTCATGATATGTTGGTTATGTTTTAGCAGATGGATATGATGTAAATGTTGTATCGAGCTATGGTATAAAGATCAATAGGTAGCATGTGTTTGCTATTTTATAAGCATCATTGAAAATCAATGATGGTGTTCCCCCAAGGGGGAGGGTTCTGTAACAACCCTGGTTAAAAATCTAGGTAATAAAGTTAATAAAGGAAAAATAAGACCAAGGTCATGGGACACGTATTCCAAGATGAATGTTAGGAAAAAATATAGCGATGGAGATCACTTGTGATTAATGAATGGCTATGTAAATTGGCAAAGGAAATGGCAAAGGAAAAATGACATTAATTGGCATTTATTTATGAAAATAATGGAAAATAGGAGAGAAGGAAGGTGAAAGGTCACATAATTGCATGTGAGAAAAGTTGAAGGAAAGATAGAGGAAAATGAAGAAAATAGAGGTCTCAATTATGAAAAGGTTTATGAGGATCAGTTCACAACTTTGTGTCAGTTTTAGCTTGGAATTCTATTCTATTCTCTCTCTCTCTTGTTCTCTTGTAGACTTAAAGTTTTCTTGAAGCAATCTTAGAGAATTTTGGCATACTTTTGGATTGGAGAAAAAAGACAAAGGAAAAGTAGGAACGTGCAAGGGGACTGTGGGATCAAAAAGTACAATGTGTTTGGTTTGTAGGTATTGAGTTGCATGTATGATTTCGTTGCTAGTTTTGGCATGCATGGTATATGCATGTGGTTATGATCTGTCATTGGCATAGAGGATTTTGTGGATTAACAATGGGTTTTCCTAGCCTTTCAATTTCCTAGATAGCCATGGTTTTCTGGGTTTTCCCATTATTTTTTTATTAGTGCTCATGATCTTGATTGTTGTGGGTTGATTTATTAGTTCCTAGAGCCCTGGTTGGACAAATGCTCAAGAAGATCTGGAAAAACTTGGGTTTACTTACTAGTACTAGAAGCCTTCGTTGGAAAAATGATTTGGAACCCTTAGTGGGTTGAGTTACTAGTCCTCAAGCCTTGGTTGGAGAAATACTCTAGATCCCTATGAAAGTAATGGGTTGAGTTACTAGTCCTGGAGCTAGGTTGGAACAAATGCTCTGGAGCCCTAGAAAACATGGGTAGAGACCAATCTAGTGATTGTTAGTGTTGTCCTATTGTGAGGTGGAATCACTGGTTGAGGGTTGAGGTGGTTTGGCCTCTAGAAGACCTAGTATGGTTTTTCTTGGTTTATTCCATGTGATCCCACATTCATGCTTGGAATATGGCATAGGGGTGATTGGCTAAAAGAGAGATTTGTTTTAGCCGAACATATGGTTCGGTGGTACGTGGAAGTCCCTGACTTGGTTGTCTTTTGCATATGTTAATAAGAGCTCTTTTCCTCTTGTATTTCATGAGTATTTATACTTGTTATTATGTGGCTTTGATCATTGTTCTATCATTGTTATTATTCTAGATATATGTTCATTATAAGCATGGTTTGATGAAAAATTCTAGTTATGGCTCTTAATATGTTTTGATCAGTAAATGAATGGTTATTGAATGCATGACCTAATATATGCTATTGCATAGCTTGCACAAGTCAAGAGAAATTGAAGGAGGAGGAAGATGAGTACTGCAAGTTTACGTAAGGGTTTGGGTTAAACCCTATGTTTTTACTGCAGCCCTGTTACCATTACTGCGTAGCGTACCCGTCACTGACAGTTAGCATCCTCCTTTCCCGTTTCTGGACCATCTGTCATTTTCATAAATGTCTTCTTCAGCTGGTATATTGGGGGATTAAATGGAAACAGAGGAAGTCGATTATACCGAGGACCTGCAACCGGATCGTGTCATTTTTGGGCACCCTGTTTTCTCATCATCGAAAGCCGGCCCTAGTCTTCCATCGGACCCTTTTCTGCCTAACACATCACCAGTGGTTGCCTTACCGGAGCACTGTTCAGCTCCTCTCTTTGTCGGATCAATCTCCCTCGGATCCCCTGCTTTGGATATTCCCCCTTTGTCCCCTAGGACCCTTCATATTTTTTCTGCAATCTCGCCTCCATCAACCTCTTTTGAACTGAATCCACCCATTTCATCCTTCGATGGCCCCAAACTCTTCTATCCCCCTACATTCACCATCGGGTTGTTTCAAGACTCCAGAAGTCAAGGTAAATTCTGCTAAATCCATCCCCCTGGATGGCTCCCTGGACCCATTGACGGACCACCCATCTGCACCTCGTTCGGGGAAGAGAAAAACCAAGTGCGTGAAATCGACCTCAAAGGATATCTCGATCCGTTTCGGTGAGACCTCTGCGATCGGGGAAGCGGCTCTCATGGCTAGCACAATACTTGTCGGACATGTTCGTGGTAGGGCGTATTCAGCCACTCGACTCACTCTATGGGTCAAGGAAATCTGGGGGGGAATACTCAAAGATTTGCCTGAGGTTCAAGTTTTACCTAGAGGTTGGTTTGCTCTCCATTTTGCAAAAGAGAATTACACAGACTTGGTGCTCGCCAGATACTGGCACATTGAGATGGCGCCGGTCCTATTAAAGAGATGGAGCCCTCTTTTTGACCCTGAGAGAGAACAAATTGGGGCCGGTCCACTATGGGTTCGCTTGCCAGGGCTCCCTCTACAGTACTGGTGTGAGGAGGTATTCATTCGTATAGGGAATGCCCTTGGGACATATCTTGACCATGACCGCACTTTTGTGGAATCAAGGAATAGAACCCTTGCTCATATTCTGGTACATTTAGATACTAGCGAGGGTTTGGAGGAGAAGATTACTTTGCATTGGGGGAAATTCATCAAGATATAGATTTTGGATTACGAAGGGGTTCATTTCAATGTCAACAATGCCACAAGGTGGGTCACATATTCAAGGACTGCCCCCTTAACAAAAAACCAGGGGATACCCCTATATTATCCACTGTACCTTCCAAGACTGTCTCACTAGCTATCCAACGTTCTCCTGCACCGGGACCTATTCACTCATCCATCAATTCTCAAAAGGCAGTGGACGGGGCCCACAGAACTCTCTCGCCACTGGTCACCAGGTCTCGGGCAGCAGCAGAAGCCGCCAAAGTTTCGGGTACATCTCTCTCTCCTCCTTTCACTTGTGTTACTCTCTGTTCTTCCATGAATGCACCATCCATCTCTGTTGCACATTTCACTTTGCCCACCTCCCCTGTCATTGCACCATCTGCCCCCTCTTTGCATTCATTATCCACATCCTCCTCTTCACCATCTTCGTCTAGGGGTTCAAAATCTCATCATTACAATCTTCGTCCTCGTTTACTATCTCGAGGCTCCCCGGTGCATTTTGCCGGATTGGGTCTTTCCATACCTGGTATAGCCCCTCTGACTTCTCGGGGGAGAAAATCTGACCTATCAAAAGCTATCAGGCGAGTTGAAGCTGAAGTCGCCTCTGGTTGCCAATCTACTCTTGACGGGGTTCTTAGAGCAGCGAACACCCCTGGTAGCTTTCCCCCATGAAATGTCTTTCCTTTAACTGCTGGGTCATGGCTAGTGCCTCTAAGAAACTAGCCCTACACAAACTGATTGAGATTAAACCTGTTGACATTATAATGCTACAAGAAACCCTAGGCCCAGCTAATCTCATCACTGACTCTTTAACCTCTATTTCTTCAGGTTGGATTTTTTCGGCTATGGATTCTACAGGGAGGTCCGGTGGCCTAGAAATTGGATACAACCCCAAATCCATCAGATTTCAAGCTTCTTAGGGAGGTCATGGGTTCATGGGAATAGATCTCTTTTCAGCAAATCTGGGGACAAACCTTAGGGCTATTAACATCTACGGTCCATGTCAACAAAGGGAGCATTTTTGGGAGCACCTGCTTGGCCTCTCCATTTTTTCAGCTGATCATATCATTATTGGGGGCAATCTCAATTTCTCCCTAGGATATGGTGAATCTTGGGGATCCATGGCCCAAGTGGACTCGATCACGGGCCATATGACTAATCTTCTTGAGAGATATAATCTAATTGATGTCCCTATGAATAAACCTCTCCCCACATGGAGGAATAGATGGGTGGGTGAGGCTGCCCTTGCACGTAGACTAGACAGATTCATCATGAAAGGGTCCCTTATACAGCAATTGCATCACTACAAATAGTGGGTAGGAGCTGGAGGCATATCGGATCACTCCCCTATATACCTGGAGATCTTGGGACCTGACTATAAGCCAAAAGCCCCTTTCAAGTTTAATCATGTTTGGCCTCAGGACCCATCTTATATTCATATGGTTATGGATTTTTGGGCTGCAAATCCGATTGATAGATCAGACTCCTTGACAAAAGGCTTCTACTCCAATCTATCCAAGCTCAAGCACCTCTCCATCAATTGGGCCAGAGAAAAATATCAGAGGAAGAATTTGACTCTTTTGCACATAGAATCAGAACTCTACTCCCTACTCGATGAGCGAAGTTTGGGGTTTAACACTGCTGAAGACAAATCTCACCTAGTGGAGCTAAAGAACCGGAAGTCTCAGATATTAAAGGACAGAGAGGAATCTATTTGTCTTCAAAGCAAAGCTATATGGTTGAATGCAGGGGATGACAACACTCGATTCTTCCATAGCTATGCTAAAGGAAAAAAGGTCACAAACACCATTTGGAATCTTCCTACACAAGATGGAGGAGTGGCTAATACTTTTAACAAGCTCTCCCACCTTGGCTCTACTCATTTCAAGAACCTTTACAAAAATCCTCCGGGATCGAATATTGCTGATATTATTAATATTGCTGGACACTTCCCCAGATTTGTAAATGAGGATGAGGCTGAGGCACTTTTCGACCCTGTGACACCTGGGGAGCTTGAGGGCACTTTAAAATGGTTCAAAAAGGATAAGAGTCCGGGTCCAGATGGCTGGACCATCGAATTCTACCTCGCATTCTATGAGCTTCTTAGCCAAGACCTGCTGAGGGTAGTGGAGGAATGCAAAATATCTGGGTCTCTGTATAATGCCATCAACTTGACCTTTATCGCTCTTATTCCAAAATCAGACTCCCCATCCTCTTTCAATGACTACAGACCCATTTCTTTGTGTAATTGTCTCTATAAGATCATCTCCAAGATCATTGCAAACCGTCTCCACCCTATCCTGTCCCATCATATTGCCCCTCAACAATTTGCCTTTCTAGAACATCGGCAGATAAATGAAGCTATTGGCACAACCTAGGAAGCCATTTATACTATCTGGACCAAACACCAAAGGCCATCACTCTAAAGATTGATTTGGAAAAGGCATTTGATCGTGTTAGTTGGCTTTACATTAAGATGCTTCTTATCCATCTGGGCTTCCCCCACAACTTCATCACCTGGATCATGGCCTGTATCACCACTCCCACTTTCAGTGTGCTTATCAATGGGTCTGCATCTCATTTTTTCCACTCTGAAAGAGGACTTAGATAGGGATGCCCCCTCTCTCCTCTCCTATTTTTGATTGTCATGGATGGTCTCAGTCGATTGATTGCATCAGCTAAGAGAGATGGTGATCTCTGTGGTCTCAAGATATCTGATGACTGCTTTCTCACCCATCTGCTTTTTGTGGATGATGTCCTTATTTTTCTTGATGGTAGTATCAGGGATTCCCACTCCTTCTCAAAGATCCTCTCCCTTTTCTCATCTGCCACTGGGATGTTAGCAAACCACTCTAAATCTACCATCACTTTCACCTGAACCTCCATCCATGAGACTCAATTTTCTCACCGTCTGTTCCCATACTGTATCAATCCATTAGATCAGGGTCTTAAATACCTAGGGTTCTGGATCAAGCCTATCAACCAAAAAATAGCTGATTGGATTTGGCTCGTTACTAAACTAGAGAAAATACTTAACTTATGGAGTCACCGATATTTGTCCAGAGTCGGTAGACTTGTATTGGTTAAATCTGTACTTGAGGCCACGCCTATCTATTGGATGGCTCTCACTTGGATCCCTAGAAGCATCTTGGCCAGGCTACACCAAATCTGTATCAGAAATCTATGGAATGGGAACCAGGATAAATGGATATTTGCATGGGTTGGCTGGAACAAGATTGCGCTGCCTAAAAAATGGGGAGGCTAGGGCCTAAAGGATCTTCCTTTATCTGCACAGGCTCCAGCTACAAAAATGGGGTGGACATTGCTTACATTTGGCCTCAGAATATCATGGATTGGATTCGGCTTCCAAATCTGGTATCTCATCTGTCTGGAAGGCACTTCTTCATTCACTGCCTCTCATTAGGGATAATCTAGTTTGGAGAATAAATGATGGTTCTATGGAACGCATCAGCCTAGATCCATGGAATGGAAGCAGTGGCAAACATCTGTTATCCAAGAATCTCATACAGCATCTACATTCCCAAGAGTATAAGGTCCTAGCTAACATTGCGGACCCTCATAATTCAACCATTTTGGCACAAAGATGGAAATCTTCACAATAGATTGACCTACCACAATGTTGGCACCAAGAATGGCATGAATATATTACTGCTCTATATGAATCACACATTAGGATCAAAGAGGGCCCGGATGAACTCATATGGCATCATTCTGACAGTGGTTTATACACTCCAAAGTCAGGCTATTTAGCATTGATTTCACACAAAGTACCGGATTTGATTACTTTCTAGTGGAAGACAATTTGGAAACTCACAGTGCCTCCTCGAATCAAACTATTTTTCTGGTGCATATTAAAAGACAAAGTCCCCACTAGTGAAAATATCATGCACCGATCTATCCACGAGCCTACCTGGTGTACACTATGTAAAAGAGCAGCGGAATCGACATCACACCTTTTTCTGAAGTGTACAACCCTGATGGACCTGTGGCAAAATATTTCCACTTCTATTCGTTTCACGAGCTCATGGGAAGGCGAAGAGATTAACAGAGCCTGGGAAAGCTGGTATCACCGGCATAAAGGGTCAAAAATACAAAGCCTCCCTTTGATTATCAGCTAGTATCTCTGGTTGGCACGGAATTGAAACATCTTTGATAGCAAACCTGTGTGTTGGCCGCACACTGCAGCACAAATAATATCGGCTTTTAACGAGTTTCCCGAGCCTCCCCAATCTCGAACTCGCAGGCCACATGCCCCTCCACATAAAAATACCCCTCAAGCATATTTTGATGGCGCAGCACAACAACAGGGGTGTAGAGGTGGTTTCATCCTATACATTAGTGAACAGCATTACTACAAAGTCCGGATGGGTTTGGGGGTTGGCACTAAAAAGTTTGCTAAACTCATCACTCTTTGTCATCTCATGCATTTTTCCTTGGGACATAACTGCATGAGCATTAATATATATGGAGATTCGAAGACCATTATAGACTGGTTCAATAATATTACTGCTTGCCACACTCACACACTCAGTAATATTTTGGATGAAATAAATATATTTAAGGCTCATTTTAATGATATCACTTGCAATCATATCTACAGGGAACATAACTGCAGTGCTGACAAGCTATCCAAGGCAGCCGCGATACTTCCCAGAGGAGAGTGGTTGATCCAGGAACAACATGGGTCAAATGCATACCAATACTACCATCGACCTTACATAGACCCACATTACTACAGGACTGACAGCCATGAACTGAATATTCTAATATTTTTTTTATTTTTGTAGCTTTTTTGTATATATTGGATAGAATATATATATGGCCCTGCGTGGCAATTATGCACATAAAATAGTAGGACTGAATATGAACATCATGCGTGATGTTTCTGGTAATTATGTTGATATTTTTTGATTTTCTACCGAGCCCTCAAAGGTTGACAGACACTAGCATATGCATCCTGCATCTACAATATGTAATTTTTCAAAGTTAATGAAAGATTACGATTTTTCCAGTGGAAAAAAAATATGCTATTGCATCCACTGTGAGAGGGAATTATACCTTATTAATGATTCTCAGATAAGCAGCAGACCCCTATGTTCAGATATGCATTTATAACATGTAAATTAAATGTTCATAATGTGTTTGAAGAAATCCCTAGTATGTTTTGGTCAGTATAGGTCAAGTTTTGAGTTGCGATTGAATGTTTAGCTTTGTCATTGTATCAATTATGATTCTCTGGTGATCTTACTGAATTAATGAAAAAATATGTATTTATAACCTACAGGTACTATGTACAAAAAGTGTTTGTATAAATGAATAATACGAACCTCCAAATTCCCAGGGTCATCGCTTTGGCATATGATCTCCATTTGACTATCATAATAAGATCTCCATGAGGAGGCCTCAATAAATGTCAAATTGGTTTAGCACTTTTCCAGTCTCTTCGTTTTCCCATAAAATGTCGTCTACGCCCTCAAAAATGCCTTGGAATTATAGAACCCAAGAAAAATGAAAAAAATAGAAAGAATTGTTAAATTTAAGGAGACAAAACTGAAACAAAATAGTGTTGGGTCATATTAGGCTGATAACAGTGTGATCATGTGTCACTAGGTGTTGCAGTCAATTTTGGACATGAGGACCCCATTTTCCATAAGTGCATCTTGGAAATCAAGTCTCGCACAGTAACTCTCATCTCATGTTTACCCTGGAAAGCTTGCGAATTTGGGTAAATGTGGGAGGGGTGGTAATAGAGTGGTATTAGAGCTCCCAAGTTCAAAAATTAGACTAGATGCGTGGAATGTGTTTGACATGCATGCGTGTAGGTTGTATATGTGCTTGTTATGTATGCATGGTGATGGTCATTGGTACAATTGTGTTGTCATGTAGAATTTGATGTTGTTGTTGGGATGATGGACATGTTTATTTCATATATACATATGCTATGTTAATATGGATTTATCTTACAGACAATATAGCCTCTCATGAACTTCGCTGAGGTATGTTTGATTATGTTTATATTTGGTTTATCTAACATAATATGTTTGCAGGAAGAAGTTCAAATATGAAAACAAAAATGGTGGATTGCAGTTCACATGACTCTCCCTACAGATCAAATGAGAAGCATGGTGAAGAGTACTCCCATCACATAGCAAATACATTGAAAACTTTGAAGGAAAAAATAAGAAGTTGCAAACCAGATAATGATAGGATCATTCAGTCATAGGAAAGACTTGCTAACGAATAGGAGAAACAAGAAGAGGTTAATGCAATCATTCTTTAGAGTTTATCATATTTGTAGAGACAGGGACCACTTAGGATTAGTCATGGACAAGAGGAAATGACCAATGCAACATATGGAAGTAGATCTTGATCAAGACACATGTTGGATAAAGAGGATACAGTCAGAGATGGTGTTACACGGTATTTTGTCACGTCTCCTTCACTTCCCTGTGACATACCCTGAAGTGCTTGAAACATGATCATTATACAGTATACTCATCCATGTATACAGCTCAGATCCCTCCTTCAACTTTGCCAGGAAAATATCTGGAGCTTTCCTTAAAGAAATAGCTCTTAAAACCCTAAAATGAAGGTCCTCGCCCAAATGAAGCTCAAAATTGTGATGTTTGCCTGTTGCGTTGTGTTAGACCAGCGATGGCATCACTTTATTCCCTTTCATAATCACGATGGTCTCAAAAAGGAATTTTTCCCAAAGAGGATGAGAAGCTTCATGATCTAGAAGCTTCCAAAGCGGCGAGCTAGAGGTGGTTTCGCATAGATGAGGTGGAATCCTCTTAATTTGACCTCTTGGTCTCATCCCTATGAGATACCTTCTTGAGATGTGGGGCTAATCCTATCTTTGTAGGAGTCCTAACTCCCTCTCCCAACCTATAAATTCCTCCTCTTCCATTCCCAAATGGTTGATCTATGTCCATTTTCACGCCTATGTTGAGCTTGTGCTTAGAGGCTATTCATTAGACTTGGAGAAGGAGTGTTTGGAGAGTTTATTGGCTTGGACTTGGGTTACCACTCAAGGAGAGCCTTTCAATATCAAGGTTATGCTTGTAAGCTCCCCTTTATTCTTTAAACAATAATACAATTGTTGGTTCATCTTCCCAAAATATATATGTTTATGTATGTATTGACTTGACATTCCTTGACCAGCTAAGTAGGTTATTATTGGATTTGCTACTGGTTTTGGAATGCTTTGTTCTCTTTTGATCATTTGTGTAGGTACATAAGCACTGAAAGAAGTAGGAACAAATCTATGACACAAATGGTTCAAGGATCTTAATGAAGGAAGTCATAATAGCATTAGAGCAAGGTAGGCCATCTCTCCTGTTCTACTTTTCAATTATAATCTAGGAAGATGTCTAGTTGATTGTCACTTCACTTGCTAGACCCACTCATTGGGCTAGAGGGACTGTCTCTGTCCACAAAGAGGATTAACCTTGTCAACAAAATGGTGTCTCCACTAGGGAGCCTATGACCCTTTCTTTCCATTCCTTCACCTTGTCTTTTGATGAGTTTGATCAACCATTGATTTTTAGACTTAATTTCTTGTTTGTAGTTAGTGTCACTTTCTAGTAGATGCCCAAAGATTTTTAACTTGAGCTATTTTTGAAGATTTTGGATTTTTTTTCCTCGACCATCGTAGGATTGACCCTGACAGTCGTGATGATATTGTGGGTTTTCTAGCTACAGTAGTGATGATCACTACTTTCCTCCTCATAGGTGCAATGAATTCAGAAAATTACGAAATTTAGGGTTTTCATTCTTATTTTCAGTTCTATTTTCTTTCTTCCTTTGATTTACCAGTGTGTTCTTCATTGACTCTCTCATTATCTGATTGCAATTGTCTTTTAATTTGCCTTGAGTGTCCTTGAAGTTTGATTAGGCTTTTAGGGTTCTAGGTCTTCTAGGTCAATCTTCATCCACTCGTTGGTCTTCCCATCAGAAATCAGAGATCAATTGCTTGTGTTAAAGAGTTTTTGTGTCTTCAGACATACTCTGTAGATCACTTTTTGGTTCTTGTGCCTTAAGTTGTTTTCATTAGTGGAAATTGTGAAAGTCACTTAAGCCTCATTTGATGAACGATAGATTACAAATCGATTGTCTTATTGGAATAAAAGGGAAGTGTTTGCTTTGAAGTTTTTCGTGTTTCGAAATGAAAGTGCTATTCTTTTCATAGTTTTTGAAGCATTTTGAGTTGCATTCAAATCATTGATGTGAACGAGATTTTCATATTTGTTGGCTTGCTCGCATTCTCTTTTACTTTGCATTGGATTACATTAGTTTCATTTTGAAAAAGAGAAAAAATCATCATTATATCTTAAGGAATTTTTTCTTTAAGATTTTTTTTGGCATTTCATTTGCTTATCATATGAAAGATTAGATTTCGTATATTGCATTTAGCATTTGAAGATTGTCATGGATGCATTTTTTCATTTGGTTTGATGCATGATTTGAGTGATCTTCTTCCCTACATAGATATCTTTCATCGAATTGAAGGATTTCATTTCATCATCTAATTTGCATTTTAGGAATAGGTAACATCATTAAGGCCTTGAAATTGAGGCATAATTACAAGATCAACTTTGAAATCTATTAATTAACATAAGGAGCATTTGAAACATTAACGATCATATCTAGTGGTCTAGGTTAGAGACATGTTTTGGCATCTTAAAAACTTAGCAGTTGTCATTCGCTTCAGAATTAGACAGTGCTAGCACAGACTTATGCTCCCCATACCATTGTGTATATAAAGGGATACCCCCATAGGTTGCAAACCTTTATCCATAGGAAGACGAGTCTCCCGCCTTGTAAATGTGGTACACCGAACACACCATTCGGGGAGATTACCTGCACGCACATCAAGTCCTTGGAAAATCTATTTGTTGAGGTGTATATTGCAGTTCACGGTTACTTGGTACTCCTTTTACCTAAATTCACCTGAGCAGTCATTTGATCTTTTCTCTCTTTAAATTTGAAAAGATCATCAAGCAACTTGTCCTTTCAATCTCGCAAAACTATTGATAGCGACTAGAGTCACCTTTTTTCCCTTTTCTCAACTCTTAAAAGATGAAAAGGCAATGTTTTTGTTTCTAAAATATAATTGTCCATGATAAACATGTCGATCCCATGAAATTTCTTATTAGAACAAATTGAGAAATTTATTGTTAATTTCAATGACTTACTTAACACTATTGAATCCCAAAAAATGATATCTAATATAATGCACTGCGTAAACCCCTTAATACTTAAATTCAAAAGAGTGAAGGGAACTCTACTTGAATGGTTCATGAGGCACAATACTTGCTAAGGTTTTGCAAATGGGGTAGCAAGATAAGTGGGCTTGATTGTGGGGAAAACTCCACAGTTAAGCACGCTTGAGCTAGAGGTGATCTGGGATGGGTGACCTCCGAGGAATTCCTGGTTACCGGGTGCAAGCCCCGGAAGTGATCATTGATGCTATGTGATTCATTTCACTAGTTTCAATCCCACTTCTTCACCCTTGTAAGCATCATCTGATGCAATGAGTGCTAAGTGGACTATTCAAAAATCATGAGAAATTAGTCAGTTATGACTACCTCTCATGGAAATGGTCATACATGAATGACTTACTTAACGTAGTTGAATCCAAAAAAATGATATCTAATATAATGCACTACATAAACCCCTTAATACTTAATTTCAAGATTGTTGAAGCCATAAATGATTTTTTTCCTTTCCTTTTTCCTGTTGAGAGGAATTCATCATGGTTATACCATTGAGTCCATCTCATAGTTTCCCTTCATTATCTGATACTGAAGGGTCCTCCCAAGGATTTCATCCGAAACTTCCTCAGTCGCTTGAGGATAAAGGTTTTGAACTTGGAATTGTTCCGAGTATTCAACCTTTTTCTTCTCGTCCACCTCCATCGAATTCTTGGTCACCTCAAGAATCTGATTTGGATTCTTCTAATAATCCTATTCAAAGCCCTGGAGAGTCTGTAAACTCTTGAAAGTCCACAGGGGCTGTTGTCTATTCTCCGAACCCATTGTACGATCCTGTTGTGATATCTCCTTAGCATCCTTACAGTCTGTATGATCGGCCTGGTATTCCTTTGGAGTTATCTCCTTGTACATCTCAGGTTCCTCATCGCCAATTGTTTCCATCTATGGAGTCAGAAGGCGAGATCCCAGTATCCTCTCTGAGTCATTAAGAAGTTTTCGCCACCCATACTCCTCATGTAGATCATGGGTAGGGATATGAGTTCTCTCCAGAATTCTTTCCTTATATAGGAAGAGTCTCGTCTCTCTCCTACCGTAAGACTAGTGTACCCATGTTACCACATGGCTATACCACTTTAGCTCAGTTAGTTTCGGGCACTCCTAGTGCCTCATCATTGTATCAGAACCCCATCTGGTCTTCCACTACTATGCCTACATCATGTCCATTCATCCCAAACACGACCTCTCGAACTATTTTGCAAACTACAGTCACTTCAATTTCTGTTCAACCTACCATTATGTCTCAACCTGTTTCATCGTTTCAACCGACTCTTTTGGTCCAGCCAACTGTCTTAGGTCAAGTCTCAGTAAGTTCTTCTATCCTTCCAACAAGTGGACAGAATGTGCCACCACTTGGGGGGAAAGATCCAAATATTCCTCTCATGTCAGGCGAAACCAATTTGAGTGGATTACAAACTCACATGTTTGGAATGAATCAATCTTTTTATGGCAATATTCCTAACCCTGCTGGTCCATCCGGGTTAGGTAACTTCCAATACCATTAGCCATATATGGCTCATGTCCCATTCCAATAGGCTTATGTCCCATATGGTTCACAAGCCTTAGTTAATCTACCTTAAATTCCTCAAGCTGGACCTTATGTTTAGCCTAGTCAATCCGATATTCCTGGTGGATATGGCTAGATCAAATTCGGGAACTATCAATTCCCTCAAGGTATAACCCCAAGAACTATCCAGCTACCCTTGTAATAGCAATGACAACCTTTGTAGCAGCAAGGGCAACCTTCACAACAACAAGGGAAATCCTTGCAGCAGCAAGGGAAGGTATTGCAGCCACAAGGACAACTGCTACAACAACAGGGGAAACCTTTTCTGCAGTCACAACAACCTTTGTAGTCTGAGACACAATTTCTTCAACAGCTCTCCCAACCTTTGTCTTCGCAAGGCCAAACTTTGTAGCAGCAAGGCCAACCTTTACAATAGCAAATTCAGCCTTTGCAGCAATAAGGTCAGCCTTGGCAGCATCAAGCTTTATATGCATATCAGCAAGGTCAAGGTCAACCCCTGCATCACTAGGGTCAATCTCCTTACATCTAGGGTCAATAGGTTGAGTAGCCTTATAACTCGTATTCTCCGTACAATGCTCATCAAAGGCCTATGGTAGGCAAGTATCAAACCTACCCTAGACCAAATCCTCCTTATAGGAAAGGTAACCCTCAGTGGGGACAAAACCAGATTCCATATGGATAAAATCCTCCACTATGGGGGCAAAATCCTTACCAACAAGGATGGACTCCACAGTTCAGTTCTCCTCAAAGTCCCTATATGTCGTTTAACACACAATTGCCTTTATTGGCTACATTGGAGCTACCCGATGTCTCATGGCTCACGAATGATCCCATTCTTCATTGACCTTACTGGCCTCCAATTTCGACGAAAATTCCAAGTGATTGCCCCAAATTCGAGGGAAAAGTGAAGGAGGATCCACAAGCCCACATGATGGCATACCACCTCTAGTGCTCCTCTAACTCATGTGTCAATGATTCTATCTGTCTTCGACTCTTTCAAAGAACTCTCATAGGTGTTGTCACTAAATGGTACATCGAATTGCCTCGAGATACGTACGGTGACTTCAACTCTCTCTCTATGGCTTTCCTCACTCATTTACAACTACCAGTTTGCTATGAAACTACCAATCATTTGTTTACATCCCTTAAGAAAGACATCACGACCCACATTTTTTATCATATCCATGAATGGAGATGTCGACA